>CM042085.1:5866061-7066061 GCA_023512835.1 Taxillus chinensis
CCGCTGCTGTCGCCGGCAGTAGCTCCTCGACCGGAGCATCATCCCAGGTGCCGGCGGAGAAAGAAGGTCGAGGAGGTGGCCGGTGGGGCGGCGGCGGACTGCGCCGTCCTGTGCTGCTGCTGCCCCTGTGGCCTCTTGAAGCTCCTGATCCTCGCCTTCTACCGGCTTCCGGCGGGGCTGTGGCGGAAGACCGGGATGCGGCGTCGGCGGCGCAAGAAGAAGAAGAAGAAGAAGAAGAACGCCGAGCTGGGCGGCGATCGACCGTCTCCTCCTCCTCCAGCCGTCGAACAGGAGTCTCCAACCGCCGGCGTGTCGGCGGCTGCGGCCCAGGGCGCTGCTGACGCCATGGGGAAGGAGGAGGATGAGATGTGGGACCGGTTCTACAGTAGTACTGGGTTCTGGAGGAGTCTCTCCCGCAGGGATACGTGAGCGAAAGAGGGAGAGAGAGCGCGCGTACATACATCCCACTTCCACTTCCACTTCCACTTGCACGTACAGGAGGAGGAGGATCGAGGAGGAGGAGGAGGAGGAGCAGTGATCGGGTGGACCCGATCGATGCAGTGCTGCAGCGAAAGTGTTTGTTTACTTTTAGTTTGGATGAGTCAGGGTTCAACATGTCCCATCGGTGCCGATTTTCTTGTGAACGTACGTGGAGTGTTTTGTTGATTCCCACCACAACTTGTCAGTCGGTCCCTTCCCGCACATTAATTAATAATTAATAATTATAGGATTGAAGGCCATTAAGTAGGCCTGCCTACACAGCTTGTACGTGGATGGTACTACAGACTACTACTACTACCCCGCCCACAAGTACTAGACAGTCTGGTTGAGGAACGACGCACGCTACATGTGTGTGTGTGTGTTTTTTAAAATTATTATTATTATTGTTTGTTTAAGAAATAAGAATGAAAAAAAAAAAGAGTGGAAATTGATTCCGAGTGAATGATCGATTTTGATTTTATTTTATGTTATCTTTTTCATGGCCAGAGATTGAGAGATCGATTGTAATAATGATTTGTCCTTGCAAAGATAGAAATGTTTTTAAATTTAAACGCCAAATACAGCAACAACTTGTATGTGATAATTTAACGTTGATATATACAGGAAATTAGGACATTATGATATTAATTTAATTGATATATATATATATATATAGGAAATTAGGTCCGTGAAAAATTGGCTTTATTGCGGAAAAGATGAAATTGTTGTGGTATGTGACGTGTGTTAATCGAGAGATATGATGAAATTGTTGTCTGCCATTGATGATGGTTACTTTATTCCCTATAGGCTATAGCCCGGCCCATAACACTGTCTTTGAGCTCTTTTGAAGGAATTAATGGAGCAATATACAGTATGCGAGAAAAGTATATACCGGTATATATGGAAAAAAGTTATTGGGTGTTGGAAATTAATGATCAGGGTTGGATCAAATCATAACTCGAGCATGCTTCATTTTTTATTTTTTTTATCAATTCTCTCTTTTGTTTAATCGGCGAGGGATTGATTGTTTGTGTACATACATATGTTACTTTGTGTCATATATATCCGGGCTTTATCTTTGATTTATTGTCATTGTCTGTATCTGTTTTATCATGTCTCTTAACTTCTTTCTTTCTTTTTTTTTTAATCAGTTCCACCTCCCTCCAATTGTATTTGAACTTTGCTACGGTGGTGCTATCTCACCAGGCTTGATTCAATGCTTTATCATTTGATTAAATAACTTCATAAGCAAGTATCATAAGCCGTACGCATCTGTCATATCATAATTTAACTTATATAATTTGTTTTATACCATAATTTATTGAAAATACGTCATGTGAGTGTTGACTTCATCGATCATCCCTCGCATGTTTGTTACTATGTAGTTTTGGTAATTAAAAAAAACTGCATAAAAACCAGCATACTTTTTATATAAAAACTGATTTTAATCATAATTGCATAATTTGAATTGATGGATTGGTTTATTGTTTTGGCTTTTTCCCTATTTAATATTTGCGAGTAAGACCGTAATTGATAAAAATATTTACAGTGAAATATGAACAAAATATTAAAATATTTCATTTCAATATTCAAACATAAACGTGTAGCCAAACTAACTAAATATACAACTTTGCTTCACATGTCATCTCGCGCCTCCCATCACGATACGTGCGTATTAGTCTCAGTTGGATCATGTGGGTCACATATATAACCACCTTTAGGGGGTTGAGCACTGTAAACGAAAGGTTAAAAAATTGATAACTAGCGACCATAAAATATTAAATTGAATCAATTTTTATTACTTTTTTTGTTTTTACTAACTTTTGCTTTTGTAATTTGTATTATTATTATTATTATTATTATTATTATTATTATTATTATTTAAGTTTACACATAGTGTTTGTGTTTTAGTATTGGATAACAACAGGGATATTATGTGTGTGTGTGTGTGTGTATATATATATATATAGGTCATCTGAACTCGATCTAAATTAGAAGTATTTGGCTTCATTTTGTATCATTGGAACATGCATGAATCAAAAATATGAGCTCAGTTTTAATCAAATATTGCCGGTTTTGAATTGATTTTATTTAATTTCCTTCGTCTTATTATAAATTAAACAACGAGTAAGCGTAAAACATTAATCATAATTATATTTGATCAAGTCAACAAAATTTTAAAATGTTGTGAGTTTAAGATTAATTAAAATATATAGTGGGTCATTAATTAATAGATTATAAACCCAATTAGGTATGAAACAAAAAGTCAAGCACACAAATTATTAGGGGTGCTATCCGCCATAGTGGGTCCGCCCCATGTGTAGGTGGGGCGGAGTACCCCGTCTTATGGCAGGGTTACTGGGGGAGGCTTCATCCGCCCGCTCTCCGCTATCGGCTTTTATTGATTTCTCTTAAGACAATCCTGCCTTTTAGAGGCTTTACGAAATAGTTTATACGAGTAATTCGAATACTATCAGGGGTGGAATCAACCTATTACCGCTTCTTGTCATCACTTAGGTAGTAGATTAAATTTTAAGATTGTATCTCATTCCATATGTAGACAGGACAGGTTATATCGTTTTTTAATGTGTCTGCGAATGAGGTTTCATTTGCTCGCATCTTATTATCGCTTTTTATTAGATCTGTTCATATCAATAATTTTGGCTTAAATTAAATTTTGACATCATTTTTAACCTAAAAATTATCAAAAATAATTTAATTTTACAATAATAAATATCATTCAAAGCTATAAAAAATCATAAATAATAGTTAAATAATAATATTTAAAATATTATAAATTATAAATAAATATTATTAAAATTAAGTGGGGGCGGAATATCCCGCTACCAATTACCGCTCCCCGTCCCCGCCTGGGACAGGATATCAAGTTTAAAAATCGCATCTCGCTCTTACCTGAGCGGGATAACTCGCTCCGCATAGAAAGAGCAGAGCGGATAGCAGGCGGAATAGCGGGGCCGGATATTCATTACCCACCACTACAAATTATAGTAAAACATTAATTGGGTCCCCGTGTGCAATTCAATCTTTGCCCTTATTATTTTTCAATTCAGTTCTGGTTTGTTGATATGCAAACGTTGAAACTTCATCAATTGCATCTCTGGTAGACTGGTACGTACGTTGTGGACTTGGTGCACAACCCATAGCCTTTATCAAAAAGGCCGCTACTGCACGCCGTATCGACACGTACGCCAATATTGTTGTCGTAATTGGGTTTCGTATGGTCGATTTAAGCCGCAGAATTCGTATTCGAACGTGGAAGCGTCTCACAAGTTTACTATTTGTCAATCTATATATTATGGAAAATTTTATTTGCAGTCTGACAGGAAATTAATGTAGGAATATTTTTTTAGTTAAATTAGTATAAATAATTTTTTTAAAAAAAATAATAACATTAATACAACACAATAATAATAAAAATATTTCTGAATGAATTATTTATATAATTTATTTTTACATAGCATTACTCATATATTATCTTCTATCGAGGAAAAATTCAAGGAAATTTTATTCTGTCTATTATTAATTTTATCCTTTATTAATTTATAAATATTATTTTGGCTAAAAATTAATGAGATTAGGAAGATATTGTCGAAAATAAATAAAGTAGTGTACGTGTCTAAGTTTCATATGATCTTTTCACGTGCGACAAAATAAGTATATATGAAAAACGGGGAATTTATGCTTTTTCTATGCGATTTCCATATCAAATATCCACCCACTTTCCATACATCGGACCATTTTCCATACCGAGTAAGCTACGTGCCCAGTTGAAGCTTCTTCGCAGCACCGTAGCGGCGACGTACACCAGTACTGCATGTCTTGGAAATTTGAAGTAACAGCGCAAAAATTAATACACGGAATTGCAGAAGATAAAATCAAGAAAATCTAGCTGTCGGATTAATCCATAAACAAGAATGGCCTACTTCATATAGTTTTACAATAAAATTGAAAACCACTAATTAAAGACCCAACTAATTATGAACTAACCATCATGCACCGTGCTAGAATATATATATTATTAGGAACAGCTGCTAGAAACATCAAAAAGATATCAACTTTTTAGGACCAAGTCAACTAAGACCGAGCTGGCAACTTGAGTCAATCTTCAACAGTACTCCCTCCGGCCCCCTTTGATTCTAAGTTGCAAACACGAGCTTAATTTTATGTAAAAGAAACAGGCTCATGATATGGAAGTGCTTCGATCTGAACTGCTCATTTGTATTTGTATCGCAGGTAATCGCACCTTTAATTTTACAACCAAGTCACGAATGAAATGAAAACAGATGCTAACATGCTTTTTGTTTCTTCCATGGAGACCGCCATTTTTTGCCATTGCAATTGTTGACTTGTTTTCACAGAATTACAGCTAGCTTACTCCTATTGTTCTTGATAAAGATCAAGTAGTCTTTTGTGAAGGCCCTTCGTTGTTTTAAGTTATCAAAAGCCCTATGTTGCTTTAAGTTATCAGAGGCCCTTTTTTTGGTTTAAAAGGTTGTTTACGCGTTAAGGGTCTTTTGATCAATGTCAATAACATCTGTTTACTTTAAGAGTCCTTTATTAATAGCTAAAGTCCATTGTTCACTTTAAGGGTCCTTATTGCTAATTAAAGTACTGTTTGCTTCAAGTCATCTGTTCACTCATGGTTCATTCTATCAGAAAAGGCAAATGTCAACGTAGTCCCAAAATGTAGCTGGCAATATTCAAACCTGGACATGCGGTAGAAAAAGCAAATGTCCGTCCTATCACGCTACTTCATTTTATAAACAACAAATATAGCGATAATAATAATACTAATAATGACAACAATGACATTAACAACTCCCTTTCTTCTTAATAATTATTATTATAATAACAACACCTTTCATAACAATAATAACAATAGTAATAGTAATTAGTTCATACTTATAGTATTAAAATATATGAAATAATTATTCTTACATTGCGTTATTATTATTATTAAAATATATAAATAGTTTATTATTATTATTATTATTATTAGTTGTATGACCATATTAAACATAAATAAAGTACAATATAGGCATTTGCTTTCCTTGTAGCACGTCCAAATAATTGTTTACAGAATCGTTTTACATAATTTAAACAAAAATAATATAAGGACATATTTGTGAACAAATATAACAAGTGTACGTTCATGAACATGAGCAGGTGATTGTTCACATAATTTGATAAAAGTAATATAGAAAATTATTTGTAAACAAATGTTGACGAATATAAATTATGTTTTTATATACATATATGAATATAAAGAAGCCGGATACATGTGTTTCGAACTTGTTCTTTTACGGTGGCATAAACAACTTCGTTTGACGAATGAGCGTAGACAAATAATTTTCACCAGGTTTTGAAAATATTCGTGAATATTTAGTTTATCATTATTATGATGTTTGCTATACGTTCACCTACGATCGACTTTTAAAAAAAATCGACATCCTAGACTAGACTATTGAACCAAGTGCAAAAAAAATATATAGGATTATTTTTGGGTCTATATGAGTTTGGTTCGCCCGTGGGGTTGGGGTAATCGTGTACGGTGGATACAAAAATATTGTATAACAATCAAACATATCAGTTTTATCAAATAAACAACATGCATCATGCATGAACCAATTAAAATGTTACATGAATTATATTATTTATTTTTATCTATTTTTTAAGGTTCTCGCAACACATACAAGAAAGTTTTGCAAGAAATTCAAAAGCTTATGTCAAAACTAGATCTTGAGTATATTGAAAAATATTATTTTTATCCATAACCAAATCATAGGTTATTTCACTTTTAAAGCGCTTGAATAAGCTTTTAGGCAAGATATATATAACTTAATGGTGGAGCCTTTTGTTTTTAAAGCAGCCTTTTGTTTTTAAAAATATCAAATTAGATTAATGTCATGATCGGTTAAAATTTATTAACTAATAATTGTTTAGAGAAGGTAAATATTATTAACAATAGTTTTTATATATGTGTCAACTTTATAAAACTGTTTTTTTAAAGTGGTTGAACAAACCTCCAGAATAGATACGTTGCGTGAGCATGAAGGGTCGAGATCGGGCCTACCAAATGAAGTTGACAGAAAACAATTCGGAAAAGATTTTCCACGAACAATAAAATATTTTTTTAAATGGCAGTTTTAAAATATTCGTCAATTATGTTTATAATCGTCAATAAAATATTTTTTAAATGGCAGCTTTTTTATAATTATGTTTATAATTGTTTTAAAATATTCGTCAGTTTTTTATAATTTGGCAAAATATGAAAAATACATGGAAGAATTTGATAGGAAAAATGTATAGAAAGAAAATAAATGGAAAGAAAATAGGTGGAAAAAATAGGTGTTTGGTTTATGTGGAAAAGAGGTGGAAGATGTATTTTTATAATATAAATAAACTTTTAAAAAATAATATGATATGAAATACCAATTTAATCAAATTATGATATTATTAACTTTAAGCAAATAAGGACAGTTTTAGAAAAAGACATAAAACAGTACATTTTTCATAGCAATTCACAACATTAAGGTAAGAAAAATGATGCATAGTATGTCAATGCAACTTTTGCTTTTTCTCATGCATTTTCTATAGCTCTTCTATGTTTACCAAGCAAAGAAAAAAATATTTTTCACTAACTTTCTATATTCCATGCCAAAATCGATAGCAACCAAGCAGGGGGGTTAGGAGATGAAATCGAATTGCTTTATACATTAAAAGCTATTGTAAACTAAAATTTATTTATATGTTCAAAAATTGAAATTGAAATTAAAATTAAAATAATTAATTACAATCCCATCCAGGGGAAGGAAATGATGAGACGGCAAGAAAACATATGGTGATGAGAACTAAAAATTTATAAATAAAATACCAACGTTCTTTCTTTGAACTTAAAATATGAAAGAAAATTCTTGACTCTAAGGCATGTTAATATGTTTAATGGCGTTACAATGTTTTTTATGTGTATGCTATTTTTAAATCTATAAGTTGTACTAATATTGTTTCAAAAATCTTTTAACCAAAAAATTATTTTGATTCATTTTTATTTCCTACTTGATTTTCCTTAAAACTTGATTTTTTTTTCTTAAAAACATAATTTTATTTCTTAATTTCAAATATGTAAACTATGAATAAATTTTTTTCTCACAAAGAGAATTGAATAGTCATTCTCATTGAAATTAAAGTCAATAAATCCTTGTAATTGGTATGTAGGGTTGCAAACGAACCAAATTGAGTAGTAAGATATTCGAACATGTTTGTTACTATTCATTAACGAACCAAATTGAACACAAGTCTTAAATTATAATGTTCACAAAAGTTGCTCTGTTGTTAACGAATGGTTCACAAGCATTTACAAATATTTTCATGAATGTTTACGAACACAATTACAAAATTATAGAAATCTAAAAAAAATTCACACCATAAACTTATTAAAAAAGTATAATTAATTAACTATTAAACTGTGTTATCTTTATCTAATATATTTAAATAATTATTATATATAATTAATAAAAATATTATAATAATAGTAATAATAAACAAATAAGCCAAAAATATATATTTTTGACTTAATAATAATATAAAAGTATATAATTATTAAATTAATTTTTAATAAAAATACATTTAAATATAAACTAACTTTTATATATATTAATTGATTTGTTAATTTCTGCTCATAAATAATTTTTATGAATATGAATGATATTTACGAATTGTTCGTAAATGTTCGCGAATATGTTCATGAATATAACAATGGTATTCCCGAATGGCACTATTCATTAACGAATGAACATAAATAATCTTTTAATTTGCAAAATAAAAGTTTTTTCATAAACGTTTGATTCATTTAAAATCTTATTCGTATGAAATAACATGAATGTTCTTTTGGACCGCAGTTATCTTGTTTTGCATTCTCTCTCTCCCTTTTCTTTTCTTTGTTTTTGACTAAAGTGAATCAATTAATGTTAGATTTTTAATCAACTTGCTAGGTGCACTTCATTATTTATTTTAGTTTCTAGTTTCTAACCGGGTAAGATAACTAATCTACCCATTATTGCTAGCTATTATTCTTAGTATTAGTTATTGTTATTATTATTAGATGAGATGGTAAAATTCTCTTATCATTGTCACGAATGTGCAACGAAATTATTCATTGAATATATTTTCTTTTATTAAAAAAAACTGATTTGAAACAACTTGGCTCCTTAAATTAATGATATGAATAAATATTAGATTTTTAAATTGAACCCACTAATTAGGTTCGGTAATTTAACCATTCAACCTTAAATGCCGAGATGGGATTCTCGCATATGCCCACAAATTAGCCGCCCTTATGCATTAGCACAAATTAGAACACTATTCCGAATTTTATGACAGAAATGGTAGCAAAAGAGAAATGAATGGGAAAAAAAAAGGAAAACACAAGGACAAGATGGTCGCCCGAGGAAAATAATGATTTATAAGGCTTTGTCAATTTTGATTGTTTAAATCAAAAGGCTTTCAAAATCAATGTACAAACAACCAGTCACCAGATTATATATTCAGTCTTCAAATAAATGTACGGATTGGTAATTCAATTCATTACAACGAGTAATCAGGCAAATATTACACATACATTAATTAGATTGTCTTTATTACACACACATTAATTATTAGGCAAATATTTACAAATAAATATTTAGATTGTCTGGTCTAATGATTATCATTTTGATTTATTTAATTTTTATTTTTTTAAAATATACTTGAATGATGATGCTTTTTTGGGATTAGCTCAAAACTTAGAAGAGCATTTAATTAGACTCTTCTACAATAAAATTAACTAAAACTTAGAAGAGCATATATATAATATATGTATTACTGGTATTATATATGTAACTTGTGAGTAATGGTGACAAATCGTTGTATTATATCATATTATCAAAGAAGCAAAAAAAAAAAAAGATCACATTATCTATATCAGTCACAATTTTACCATGATGACATCAACCGGTTTCACATATGATTTCACATAAGATAAAGATATACAAGCTATAATATATCTATATTTTCAATTTCCAATTAAGATTTAAACATTAAATTGGAATATTTTAAATGTTAAACATACATTGATTTTGATCAGGTCTATTTTATTTATCGCCTTTTAAAATGTAACTTTTTGTTAATTAGAAGGATCAATTTTTTTAAATACTTAAACCTTTTATTTTATTAAAAATTAATATTATGAACAATACTTTTTCAAATTTAATATTTATTATTATTTTTAAAATGATTATAGTTTTTTCTATTTTTTTCCTACTTTTTCATATTTTATTTATTTTAAAATTAATATTTTAATTAATTAATAATAATATTTCAATCAATTTAAATTATTAAAGTAAAGTGATAAAATATTTTAAAAACACTTTAAATTTGAAAATAATGAATAATCTAGAAAATGAGTTGAATAATCGATCACATTTAAGCGTAAGGGTAAATAATTGAAGGCGTCGCGACTCGCTCCCCCGGGCCCATGCCATAACGTTACGTCATTGCTGGCATACGATTTCGTGGGAGACACAGATTCATTGAATGTGGACACACCTGATCATCCAACGTCTCAATAGCCTATATAATGTCAACGCTTCTGTAGACAAGTTCGTTACCGGTCGAAGCCCCTGCCTCCTCCTCTATCTATCTTCCTGTGTCTAAGTGCCTTGGTCCTCCGCGTGCCTTGGGAAAAAAAAAAAAAAAAACAGACACCAGCACCGTCGACGGCGCCGCCAAGTTGCGATCGAGATAATTTCTATGGAGGGCGGATCGGAGGCGGTGGAGGAGCTGAGGAGGAGGAACGAGGAGCTGGAGAGGGAGCTGGAGAAGAGCAGGGAGAGGGAGGAGGAGGCGAGGGAGGAGCTCCGCCGGACGTGGAGGCGGATGACGGTGGCGGAGGAGGCGGAGGAGCGCCTCTGCACGCAGCTGGGGGAGCTGGAAGCGGAGTCCGTGTTGCTGGCGCGTGACTACCAGTCTCGCGTCGTGGCCCTCCTTGATCAGCTGTCGACGGCTCAAAAGCTTCTCGGCGATGCCGCTTCTTCTTCGTTTTCTAGTTAAGCATATATATTAGTCGGCCACTGAATGCCCACCTTTAAAAAAAATATTTAAAAAAAAAGCGAAAAAAATTGAATTGGTATGTGATTTGATATATACGAGCGTGTGATTAGTGAAAATTTGCGTGTATAAATCTTCTTACCAGTTACCACAGCCATGCTTTTGAGATAGGTTGGGGTATAGTGTATGGAATTGATATATATATATATATATATGTATATATATATATAGGTGTGTATAGATCTTCTTTATTTATTGATGGTTTTGTTGTTGTTGGAAAATGAGATCACTTATTATGGCTTAACTGAATTACATTTTGTTTCCCTAGTTTCGCAATAATGGAAAAAGGAATAATTGTACGAAGCAATTAGTTTTTTTATTTTTATTTTTTTATAACGGTTGGAAGTTTCAAACCCATTAGCTCTTTGATTCACTTTTTTTTAACTGTATTAATATTAGCAGGATTCGCAGTCGTTTGATTGTTTTCATTCTCTTTTTTAGGCTATGTATGTTTATATAATAAGGCTAGAAGCTCTAAATCACTACACAAGTTTATCGGTAATTAAAACCATATATATATATATATATTCAATGACCTGTTAAATGGATACTTCCAGACACGTACATCTTATCCGTTTAAAAAAAAAAAAACTTTTATACGGGTGCGAAATTTTTGCCGCAAGTATGAATAATATATATATATATATATATATATATTAAATAAAAAAAGTAAATATATTATTCAATAATATATTTAGTTGGAGAAACTAATAGCATGTTGAGCAATGTTATAAGCCTCACGTATGCGCTAAGGCTTAGACAAAATAGGCTTGCCAATAAATTTTCTTAACACATAAGAAACTAATAGCATGCTGAGCAATGTCAACGTAATGATGTATTACCTTGACATTAAAATTACCTCAAATAAAATAATCTTAATTACCTCCACTCTTAATAAGATAATTAATTTTTTAAATTGTGCCCATCCATCCTTCTCAAATCTCAATATGTATGCCCGGGTCCAAGCCACCAAGTCAAGCGCTCGTAGGCGGACCGCAATAACCGAAGAGCTTCCAGTCGCCGTCAGGGCAGTGCACAGACAGAGGCGGCGACGGGCCGTTCAAATCCATATGGATGAAGGGGCAGTCCACGGGTACGTAGCTGAGTCGTCGTTCGAGCAATAACCAAGAAGAATCCCTGATCTAAAACCTTCTAGTCTCCCTGAGCCGATCGACCGAACACGAACAGAGCATGAGGTTCATAAGGATGAGGCAGTCCCGATTGACGCCAGACCAAGGTGTAGAGACTAGAGAATGTTTTATGGGTTCATAAAAACTGTTGGATTTCAGGTTAGCCCGTTTGACGGGTTCACGTTTTTGTTTGGGACCAAGACAAGGAAGAACAGGACCAACAACGATACCAGGGAAGAGGTGAGGGTGTCAGTGATGATACTGGGCAAGATTTTGGTAAATTTGTAAAAAAAAAAAAAACATTCGTATTCCTATGTTAAATTTTATTTTTCTTAATTAGTTTTATTTTTGCATAACAAACATGTTAATAATTATAGAGGATTACACGTGAATAGGCACTCAAACACATTCTACAATATACTTTAAAGGGGCAACTATATGATTTTGATCTATTTCTCGGGAGTTGGTCCCCATTGTCTCTTCTTGCCTTTGTGGATGCGATTGGGCAAGTGATGTCGACACTATAATAAGTTTATAACATCAACTTCAACTTAAGTTGTCTTTCTTTGAACAAATTAATGTGATCAACTGGATAGCTCTCGGCCACTATTGCTCAATCTTTTACCGAAGCTAAGTATAGAGCTATTGTTTTCACAACTCTAAAAATTAATTGGCTCAGCCAAATTCTTAATAAAACTTGTGCCTCTTTCGCTTCTCCTCCAGTGGTCTATTGTAACAATGTCAATGTCATGTATTTGTGCTCTTATCGTGTGTCTCACTCTCGAATAAAAAAATTGACTTTTTACTTTGTTCATGACCACATTATCAACAAGAAAATGTTGTGTTTTTATCATTTTCACACTATTAATCAACTTGTTAACTCTCTTACGAAACCTCCCCTTAAAACGTTGTTTGAGTCCCATCGTTCTAAGCTTGGTCTCTATTTTGAATCCTTGCACTTATAGGGAATGATAAAACATAATCCCCTTAATTATTGTGCATAATCCTTGCTATTTCATGTGACTTAAATGTATTTTGTATGTAGGGTTGTATTGACCTGCGAGGGATGACATTTCATGTGACTTACATGTAATTTTCTTTCCTTTAATATATTTAACTTCTTTTCTCATAATGGGTGTCGATACAAATTAATAAATAAATTGAAAAAAAAAATAGGTTAAATTGTTTTTTTTTTTGGATTTTTAAAATTGACAAATAGAATAAAATTCGAACCAGCCACATGCATGGATGATGTATGCATGCAACCACGGGTATATGACTTTTATGTCCTTAATTATGTGTAGGGTAAGGTAAAAGCACATGTGGTGGCTAGGAAAATGTGACCACCGGCCGGCCGGCGAATCCCAATACATGCACACGGACGGATACAGGTAGACCTTACCCGGGCCTATCATTCCCATTGTTTCGGTCCAAAAAGTCCAGCAAGCAAGATCACTCGGAGAAATAAACCAAAAACTAATGCCCGCCGGCAGGGTGAAGGTGAGTAAATAACACGATAACAACCAAGTAATAGGGGGGGACTCAGGGCTGGCTGGTGGAGGAAAGATCCTTGGAACCCACAAGCTAGCCATGTCACGGTCGCAAGAGAGAGAGAGAGAGAGAGAGAGAGAGAGAGAGAGATGGGGAAATCACGTTTTCATATATGAATGCATCATCGATCTTCCCAAAAATGCACTGTCTGAACCCATCCCCAAGTCAAAATCGAGAATGACGTAAAATTAAGTTTGTATATATAGCCACCCGCATCCACACGCCAACCCGACCAGGCCCTCTCTCCATCTCTCTCATTCATATATATATATATATATACATAATTTATATATATATACCTTCCCACATGGCACCATGTGCATAGTCGACAGATCTCTCTCTCTCTCATATACCTCCACATGGCACCATGTGCATAGTCTACAGATCTCTCACCCCCAAGCCCCATATTTCTTTGTTGGGTAAATTACGGAATGGTATCATGGGGTGTTTACTGTTTTCACATTGGGTTTAGTCATTTTTGGGTCCAAGTACACATTATTCCACCGGGTATTACGAAGATGATGCGTAAGTGTATTGCATGGAATACGTGCAATATTTCAATGAGCTGTTGATTGAGTTTTCGACAATCACTTTCGTTTAATTATATCACCTACGATCTAAATTAGTCTCTCGTTTAATTATATGCCATGTTATAGTATTTCATTACATTATAGTTAAATAAAAATTTAATTTAAACGGTTAAAAATAAATTTAATAGTTTAACCGATGATGAGAATTTCAACTCACGCGATATGAGTTTCCTTATATCTCATATCGCTAAGTTCAACCATTTATCATTTGGACCGTTTGCCTACAATATAAAACAACCACACTTACAATAGCAAACACAAGCAATGTGAAAAATATATTCTTTTGTATTAATCAAATGATGACTTTATAAGTATTGAAACTATTTTATAAAGTCTTGCTCTATCACTTATTAACTCATTACAATACTTAGCTTTCCATTATCTCGGTCTGAAATTACAACTTATACAAACACTCACTACAAGAGAAAAAACTTATACCAACAGAAATTTTTTGTCGGCGTAAATACTTTTTCAATTTGTGTAAACTTCATCAGTATAGGATTTATACTGACACCAAATCTATGTATATAGACCCAGTGTCTATTCCAATGAATAATTTGTCTGTTGGTATAGATCCCTTGGTCATCTATTCTAATAGTAGGTTCTCCCATCATCATAAATCTCATGAGTATAAGGTCTATACCTACAACAGTCCAATCCATCAGTATAGATCTATGATCTATTTCATCAATATAAATTTCGTTAGTATAAGTCATTCTATTTGTAATGACCTTACATGACCAACTTAGGAGTAATTCGTAGGCTAGCACAGATAAAATGAACATGAGCAAAATTGTCTGGTTTAACTGTTTATTCTCTTGTTTTGTTGTTTTTATTTTAAGTTTATTATAATAAATTTTACATATATATATATAAATTAAATCTTTATAAATAATTCTTTAAATGTAATGCACACACGTTATATATGCATATATATGATTGACAAAAAATAAAAATGCAAGTGCTTGTGTGTCTAACACATTTGAGTTATGCAAAAACAAAAGTTAACAAATATCTTTTTTTTGGGTCTATTATAGTTTACCTATTTAAATTGTGCTTGTTTTCCAGTGTGAACATGAGATTTTAGGTCAAGATATATGATAGGTAATTTTATTATCAAAATTAATTATTTGATACATTTTCCTTTGGATTGCCATTGGTATTAATGACTACTATAGTGAAATATTACTCGTTGTAAGATGTCAATAATCTATCATCAACCACGGCCTTACAACCAAACCTAAATTGACAAAGGCAAGTTTGATTGCAATATAACATATGAAATTTGATATTGCCAAGATGGGCTAGTGTGAGAGTATTGAGAACAAAACCTAAATGGAGTAAAGACAAGTTTGATTGCAATATAACTTAAGAAATTTAATAAAGCCAAGATGGCTAGTCTGAGAGCATTGAAAACAAAACCTAAATGGATTGACCATGATAAGTTAAATAGTACATAATATTATTCATATATAGCTAATAATGTGTTTTATTGACCATACAAATATACTAATATCTATGCACAAATGATATATTATATGCTACATAGTTAAGATGGGAGAGGCATGCATTCTATCCCTATACTGTGATAAGTTAAGTAGCACACGTACTACCATTAGAGATGACAATAAATTGGATTGAGATTGAATATTGTTTGATCCGAACTTGTATAGTCTCATTCCGAATCCAACTCACCTCGATAGTTTAGAAAAGTTAAGACAAATCCGGTCCGAATTTTTTGCTTTAATTTTATTTGAAAATATTATAAAATATCAAAACAAGACGGGCAAGATCTAAATTGGAGCGAGACAAGACAATATTATCATCAGTAACTATCATTCATGCATAGATAATAAAAACATTAGTAGTATACTAGTAAAAAGTTTTAATAAATTTATATACATAAAATAATATTAATCACAATTTATATTCAAAATTTATATTTTAACTACAGGCTTTATTAAAATTTTAAACTTTGACATATTAAATTTTTAATTTTGACAAAATTTATTTAAATTAGACTAATAGGTACTTTAAAGTTTAAAATTTTAACAAAATTTATAATTAAAATATACATTTTAAGTATAAATTATAATTAATATTAATCCATGTAAATAAATTTATTAAAAATTTTAATTAGATCACTTTATTACTTCCCAGTTGTCCTACTTTGCTTTGAAACATACTCCAAGATTGTTAGAAAATACAATCTTGCTCAAAGAATACCCATCAAGAAGAAATATGCTATATGCAGATAAAATTTTCAGATAAATCACGCATAACATCTTTTTAAAATAAAAAATAAAAAACAATCCAATGGTGGAAAGTGTGCTCCCTGCTCAACTTACCTACATATAAAATTTTGCGATCAAAAATAACGTTAATACTTTTGACTTCAAGCTTAAATAAATAATTTCCAAATTCTGAGCCACATCTCAAAATTTACTCGATACATCTCAAAATATATAGGATTATAATACAATACAACCTTATGGTCTACTACAATAACGTAAGATCTTTCAATTTGTCCTATAACGTAAATCCAACGGTTTAGATTACAATTTAAATTAATGATACAGTAAAATCACAAAGTTATAGTTGAATGCAGACATAACGGTTCAAATTAAAGCTTTTCAATCTTAGTTTAGTAAAATTTTATATATATATATATATATAAAATTTTTCCCAAGGGCATTTTTGAACTCACCATTCACTCTTACAAAATTCATAACACTAGTTCCCAGTGTTGCACTTTCTAAAAATTTATAGCTAACCAATTTCGCAAGAGCAACACGCCAAACATGGGAGCAGAAAAGGGGTCACATAAAGATAGATCTCAACAGAGAAATAAACTCGAAAAACAAAATTTGTAATTTATAATGAGGTTACACTATTCTAGGAACCAAAAATCCTAGCAATGCTTGAAGCTTGTTTGGTAGACATGTAAAGACATCTGCTCAGTATCAACAGCAATGTGCAATTAAAAGCTACTTGAATTTTAAATTATTTAAAAAAAAATAAAATCAAGGCTTCCACAATTTCATTGTGCGGTCTGAACCGAATGTGGCAACGAGATTGAGGTGCGGATGGTGAGTAATCCCAATTACATCCCCCGTTTCATGCACCTACATAGTCGAAATAACACCAAGATATTATAAGCTAGTGTAAGGGCACTAATTTGCAGTGCAGGAAAGACAGGCCAAATTTTAAGGCATCAATTTGCAGTGCAGTTTCTTCATTAAGGGCCTGTTCGATCCCCCAGTTCTAGGACAGAACACATTGGCCTCAAGTCATAATGTTACGCATCGGATAAATTGTGATGTGGATGAACAATTAATTAGTAAAGCAATATGGATTCCTATGTTTGATCCAACAACCGCATCGTTCATGCACAACAAAGACATCTTAAAATTCCTAATACATAACCTCAAAATACCATATTTTTAAATTTTCTAAATATCCAAAAAAACACAGAATTTATTCAAATAAGTTTCAACGAAACTCTACTACTAGGAGGGTGAGGACAAGCCTAGAAAATGGATCAAGGCATCAAAGCTGAAAGTGCCTTACCTGCATAAGATGCTCTAGTTTGCCAGATTGGTAACTGAAACAGTACAAATTCCTGCATAAAGACATATATATCAATATTCTGCAAGTTATTGCATGAATATAATTGAATGCTTGCTTCAGCCAAATGATGAAAGAACACCAGAAAATATCAACGTAACGAAATCAGATGTTAACAACTGTTTCAGTAAATTTAACTGAAACAGAAGGTGATAAGAAAAGGCAGTTGAATCCAAAATCAAACATAATGGACAACCTAATAAAAAATTGAACTACAAAACAAAACAGTGGATGATAGCATTTGCATACCCTTACAAAGCAGCAGAACGAACAAGAAGATGAAGGGGTGCAAAGAAACAAATTGAACTAAAGCACTCCAGATGATGTATGAGTCCACTTGCATCAGAGAGGGTAAAAAAAGGAACAAAAAAGACAGAACTAAAGTTATGTCCAACTATGGCATGGTGATGGAAGAAAATGTTTATATCCTAGCTTCAACTGTAGGCTTTAATTTATAGAATCAGTCAATGGCGTGCATACATGGAAAGATATTAGAAAAAGAATTGGACTTACTCAGAATATGGGAATAAAATAAAACCAAAAAAAAAAAAAACGCAGCATTTTCTTTTGTATCAACGATCATAACAACATTTCTTTTCATGTCAAGAACAAACTTTTCTATGATTAAGACAAGTTTGTGGTTCAATGTCCAATCTCTTCATTTCAGTGTGTTTTATGTCCTTAATTGACTTAATCAAAGAATGAACTGAATCATCTCTGACACCTTTTTTTTGGTTTGGTCCATAATCTTTTATTCTCCTGGAGTTATTCTCAGAAATATAGAATTTGAAAAACGCTTTCCCAATTTGTTTCACATGCTAACCCATCTTTCACTATGTTTGCTTTATTTAGTGTCTGTCTAGTATTGTTCATGAAGCTTTCGTACACCTAGGATTAACACGTGCTATAGAAGAAGAGATAGACGGCCTTACATAATAATGGTACTTAGAAACTTGGGCCTTTACCTCCTAATAAATAGCTTGTAAGGTGTACTCGTGTCTTTGTAGTGAAGCACCAGCCCAATGGAATTATAATGAAACTCTCTCTCAAGGACAAAATTCATTTTGAAATGAAAAACGTTTTCCTCTATCATCATGAAGTCTACAAGGAGAAAGAACCTAGGATTGTCATTCAAGTGGATACAATGTTCCAATTGATTAAGGCTTTTTATGGTCTTAAACAATCTCATCAAGCATAATTTTAAGATATAGTAATGTTGTAATCATTTTTAGTATGCATCGGTGCAATTTAAATCACTCAATGACTCATGATGTAATCATATGTCAATTGTTCGAGGTCATGGTCGCCAGTCACTATGAAAATACCCAACCCAAATTTTATTGATGTAACCATATGCCAATTGGGATGAATGTCCTCTTGGTCACCAGCCTACTTCAGGATATTGTATTTTTGTCAGAATTAATCTTGAATTCTGAAACAACCCATTGTTTCTCACTCAAATACTAAAGCAAAATATTGTGTCATGGAAAGTATAAGAGAGCTATAGCAGATATAAGTTTTTAGCTAAGATTGGACTACCAAAGAGGTCATCCACATTGTATAGTACCAACCAGCTTAAGGAGTGCATTGTTAGGAATCACGAACACATAGAATATCAAGGTAGACTATTACCTTGTTTGCCAGAAAAGTGAATAATGGAGATGTTGGATTGCTTCATGCATGATCCATTGAGTAGCTAGCAGAACTTTACACAAAGACAGTTTGGAATAGTAATGTTTTATATTTGTAATAGGTTTAGACTTAACAGGTATGATCCAATTTGAGGGGATTAATATTTCATTATTATTATATTCATTTATTGTTCAAGATAGGTCTCTCATCTCTGGCACATACCCATGTAAATCCTAAGACTCAAGCCAATATTTAGTCTGGCCATAATAAACACACATTTTTCGTACAAATTTCAGTAAGGACAGTTTTTAAATCAAATATTACAACTGGTGTAAGTTGGTAGTTGAGTGACACAAGACAAAAAAACTGGGTAGATCATACTCAACCCATGCCGTCAGTGCACGTCGGTGCAAATCACATGAAGATACATCCTTTCTAATTTTTTAGCAAGATTCATGAAATCCTATCCTAGCTCTAGTCAAGTTGACTAGGCTGGGAAAATCTTCTTTCCAATAATATCACATCAGTAGGGACCAATCTAGAATGATGAAAATGAGATTTTAAACCATTGTTCAATACAAGTATAAATTGAAATTTTTTTTCTATTAATTAGCTATCATATATTTATAATTATGTGGGTCAATATGTAGTTTCCTAAATAAGATTATCTAATCTAAGTTTCTTAATTGTATATATATATGTCCATGTACTTTCTGATTATCTAATTAGAAAGTATTATTTGTTCTATCAAAGCAAGATATATTTTTATCGTAACCTAGCCTCTGCCTCCTTGTAAGAGCCTTTCTATCGGTTCTTTTCTTGTGTGAGCGAGCAATTTTTTTTCAAGTATTTGCCTTCCATTGTCATCACACAACTTTTTGCAATCGCCATCGACCAGTGCATTTGACGAGCTATTGACAGAGGTCATCGTGTGCGAATTCTAAATCAAGCAAGTATCCGCTTTCCGCTGCCTTCTCGACTGTTATTTTCCATCGTCGCTGCCATCGTTATCGGCTTATGTTGCTGATTGATGAGCTATCGGCAGAGAAAGAAATCTCGCAGCGAGCGAGCACAAGTCTCACTGCTATTGCCACCGCCATTGCCTGTCGCCACTGCCTCCGGACACTACTGTTGCAGCAACATCACCAAAACACTGTTATGTAAGGTGGTTCCTGTTTGGCGTCCGTTTCTTTGGTGTTAAGTGTGACAACAAAGTTACAGAGTCTCTTTTGTTTGGTTCTAAAATGTCAGTATCTGTTACTGTTCACAATTTTATTTAATCATATTTATGAACCGCAAGTGTATGGTATCACATATAAGTAATAGAACTATTTTATGAAATTATAAATGTCAAACCCTCAGAGAGTAGGAATTGATTACTGAAAAAGCGAATTAAAATTTAGAAATTGATGTCGGTATAATCACACATCAACAAAGTTTGCGGCAAATAAACATAGAATGAAATTTATTTTTTAACAAATCCAAATGATTGATTTCATAGGAATCAATTCACACACATACATTTGTTCTCATTTAAACATAAGATAAACTTTAAAGGTGATGATCAAGCGTCCGATAATACACAATACCCTAAACCATAGGGATATCATGAATATTTTTAGGATAATGGTTCGGTAAACCATACGCGAATCTAATTAACCAAAAACTCATAAAGGATTGTAAAACCTTATTGAAATCACACCTCTCACAGTAAAGTAATCCTTACTTCCGCTTAAGAGACAATATTCAACTCTAGAACTAAAACTACAGCTCCCTATCTAGTTACACCGCAATTCAATTAATCATACAAGGATAATATGTATTGGTTTGCCCTCAATTCCCCAAAAATCAAATAAACATTAAGCATAAGAAAATTAAATACTCATCTTGAAATTGTTAAAAAAAAAAAAAAACTCAAAATAACGTGAATCATGCAATTACATCAATCATCCTAGAAGAGAGGAATTAGTTCATGGCAGAATCCATCCTCTCTTAATTCTTAAAACCCCCTCCTTTTCTCATGTTCCAGCACCATTACTCAAAAACTTGTTCTTCAATATTTTTTTCACCAACAAAATACACGTTGGATGTATGCTAAAACACGGCTCAAGTGACCACATGCAATAATTAGGCTGGCATTATTATACCAACAACAATTATACAGCTTGTTTCTTCAATTCGTGTACCTACAGGCTCCAATTCATGCACACGACGAGCCATGTGCCCGAGACTTGTAGGCCCTTTATTGCTCCCGTTGGTACAGCCCGTATCCACATCAATTGTTGAAGACTGTAATATTATTTCCATGCTTGGCACATAACGGTTCAAACTAAAATCCCAAACTAAATGTAATATTACTCATTTTGAAATAGTATTTGAACTTCGCTAAACTTTAAGGCCTTCCATATAACACTCAAAAACACTGCAAAATACTATGTGAAAAAAACTAGTGAATGACTGTTAGAGCATTTTTTTTATAAGTAAGAAATTTTATTAATATAGAAAGAATGCACATAAGAAATAAGTGCATTATGATGCTAAACAAATACAATAGACTCAAAAAGAGCACTCATGAACAACATTATGATGCTGATTGGGCAGGCTATCCAATCAATAGACAGTCCATTACTGGTTGTTACATGTTTCTTGATGGAAATCTTGTGGCATGGAAGAGTAAGAAACAACATGTTATGTCGCGATCTAGTGCTGAGGGCGAATACCGAGCAATGGCACATGAAGCAAGTAAACTAACATGGTTGACAATGTTATTATCCAAAATTAGCTTACTTTCTTCACGTCCCTCAGTGTTACATTGTAATAGTCAATCAGCTATATACATTGCATCCAATCAAGTGTTCCATGAAAGGACGAAACATATTGAAGTTGATTGTCATTTTGTACGTGAGAAAGTACGGTATAATACAATTGAGCTCACGCACGTCCAAACCGAATATCAACTCGTTGATATCTTTATGAAGCCTTTAAGGGGCAATCGTGTACATCAATTTTATAACAAGTTGGGGCTATCTAACATATATGCTCCAACTTGAGGGGGAGTGTGAAACGTACATATTTATATGTTACCATATTTGAAGACCGTGGTATTATATGTATGGATCGTGTGAGTTATATATTATTTAATGAAAATATTTTACCTTCGTATTAACACTCTCAAATTACTTTTCTTGGGTCTTTTCCTATCATACTGTTGAACTTACTGATGAGATTCTAATGCCAATTATTGAGGCCGAAGATGTCTCACTTTCACCTACTCTTTCTTTGTCATCAGTTTACTTGCTCTGAATTTTTCTAATAATTTTCTTTCTATTAGCTAAGTTAACAATCGTCTTTATTAATTTCCAATTAATTAGCTATCATATATTTGTAATGATGTGGATGTATACGTAGTTTCCTAAATTGAATTATTTCCTAATCTAGGCCTCCTAATTGTGTATATATATATGTATGTAATCTACCAACAAGAACAAGAAAGAAGTATTTTCTCCATTATTTTCTACTATATAAAATAAAATAAAACAATTAAATCACTATTCAACAAACTAAAAGATGTATGATTTTGAAATGATAGTCCTATGAGTCATCATACCATGTCATATACCCTTTTTAAATGTAAAACTTTACATCTCATATTATAACTTTAGAAAGGATGATAATTTGAAGTCTGAAGATTTACTCTGCCTGCAGAGACCATGTTTGAAATGATTAACCTATCCTAACATCCACATGTGAAAGAAACTTGGCACTATGTTGCATTTACAGGTCAAATCTGAGCTAATCTACCAATAGTTTGCAAGAATCCAAAAAGGTAGCATAACAGGAATATGGCATTCTTTGCTCATCTATCTTCAAACCAATGGCAAAAAATAAAGCTGCACAAAAAAAAATGAAATGAAATGCATGTTTGGAATAGAAATTAAAGGAAACAAAATGCCAAAGGTAATTAAGGGACAGTTACACAATCAAAGAAAGTACTTGATGCGTGAGATTTTCTAGCTGAATCAGTTAATAAATACCTGTCTTGTCCAAGACAATAAATCCACTCTCCCTTGGGGGAAACATAAGCTGCAACAAAATCTCCGCCTTCCCTCTTACCAGATGAGAAACTCTTCACAACCTTGAACACAAAATTTGTGAACCATCAAAAACATATTGTTGCTCACCGAAAGCAAAGTCTGAATGAATGCAAATTAAAAAGTTGAAAAAACACTCCAGGTTCTGGAATGATACATATGTCTCAAAGTTCAAAATCATAGCCCTGCGCTAAAAGCAAGGCATAGTATGCTCATATACACCTCTATAGACACCCAGACAAAAGCCAACTATCGAGAATGTCCACAAATAAATGTCTATAGACTATTCTATTTTTCAAAAGGACTACTTCTTCATTGGATAAGACTATCCATGCTGAGCTAAATCTTCATGATGATGGTCTTTTAATTAGACGTCTATGTTTTTGAATGTTGATGGATTTAACGAACATCTAAATTTATTTAATCAAAACTGTCATTTTGGGTGTCTATCGAGATGATCAACACCTACCTATTATCCATTTACGTGTATATATACACAAATGTATCTATTTAGTGTTTTTGGAAAAAAAAAAAAAAAAAAGGAAAATGGTGGCAAGGGAATTTCATTTTTTAAAAAATAATTCATAAAGTGAGACGCAAAGATGAATAGCCACAATTATTCAACATGACATGAACTCATATTTGAGGTTACAGAATCTCAAAATGGAATTACAACTTGGCATGAAGTTACAGCCGTGTCCGTTGGACATTTTATGTGAAATAAAAATAAAAAATAACCTGTCCTTGAAGTGTCATGAGGTATATTGATGACGTCTTGTTACAAACAATAATATGATCCGTATTTTTTGGGAAAAGGTGAACAGAATTAACAGATGCATCACCGCCCTACAAATACACAATAAAAGTTATTCATAACAAATAAAAATGCAAAGAAAACGACATATAAAGTGCTTTCACATCCATGCTGTTTGAAAATTCAATAGAAAACAGTACCCTTAGGGGAGGTGGAGGCTTGAAAGTCTGCAAACAGTCTGTAGTTTTCGCATCCCAGACCTGTAAATAAAGTATCATGGCATATTATAGACACAGTGTACATGAATATTATAAGCTGAATCCACGTGGGAAAACAATGAATTAAGTGGAAGAACATCTGTCTAATTTCTATGTTTATTAGGTACATTGAAGGAAACAAAAGGGCCTCCGAAGAATATCTGAGTAAACTTTTTTTCCCACAAGTCACTAAGGAAGCTTACCTTAACAGTGCAGTCACTTGAGGCAGTAATTACACGAATTCCATCATTTGTATATATCGCATCATTCACAAAGGATGAATGGCCACGGAACTCCTTTAACAATTTCCCAGACTTCAGGCCATGTATTCTAAATTGAGAAAAAATACATTAAAATCATAATTTGTCAACAAAGGGGCATGCTGTTTCATTCTTTTAGTAATAATATCCACAAAATCATCAACCAACTCAAAGAAATAAAATGGTCACTATCAAACGAAAAGGTTATAGTATGATGCCTGAATCACACATTTAGATGCATGTCAATGTGCTACTTTTTTATAGTAAAAAAAGATAATTAGTAAGAAAGCCACCAAAAAAGGTGAAATCACGTAACAAAAGCTGACAGACAGGAACAATGTCAAAGTCAACTTTGTTACAAGGAACGTAACAACAAACTACTAAATCAAACAATAAATCCCACAATTCTCCCTTCAGGCTTTGAGGGCATCTCTCCACATTCTCAAACACACAACGATTGTGGTCAACCCATATAGTCCACATTCCCCTAAGTCCACCCCAAACCACAAGCTCCAGTTTCACTTGGCTGCTAGGCAGCCACGGGAGATCAAAAACAGCAAAAAACAATACCTCAAATCTGAGTCACTCATAGACAATGGAGGAGATGATCGATGTGTTCCCCATCACACTAAAACAAAGGGCAACCGCTCAACAAGGAAAGGCCACAACATTGGAGATAGTTCGTAGTAAGAACCTTACCACAGGCAGCTTCACAAACAAGAAACATAATTTAGCGGGAGCATTTTCCTTCCAAATATACCTTCTCCAATATCCCCCAACTGTGCTAACATTGACCCAATTTTTTTGGGCAACAAAAGCACTTTTAAACTAGAAATGTACCTGCTTAGTAACCATGTTGGATTGATAAATGGTTGCGAAAATTGTCAGGAACTCAATTTCCCAATCTTGAGCATTCCAAACAAACGTAAAAATTCAGTCCTCCCCAACCTTGAAATAAGTGATGGACCTTTGGAGCATCAGTCATCCCAAAAGGAAATGGAGTTGCCTATTCGGGGCCTCCAAGTAACCCAGGGCAGAAAATCTGCCCACCCATGCCCTACACCTTTCCATAAGCCAACCCCATGAGGAGCCTGCCGCTGTCCCAAAATCCAACCAAAATGTGGTGCTCAAAAAATTGCAGCAACCACTTGCCTCTAAATCCAAAGGCTGCCCTCAACAATCATAAATCTCCACTGCCACTTGGAGGGTAAAGCCTTATTAGAAGCTCAAATAGGCGTCAAACTCAAACCACCAACAAACAGAGGCATCTGAATACAGTCCTACCGAACTAGGGGTATTTGGAAACAGCCTCAGCTCCACCCCACAGAAATCTTCATTGCATTCCTTCTAACTTTTTGGCCACCAAAAGAGGAATATGAAAAAGGGAAAGGAAATACACTAGAAGGTAGACAAGGGTGCTTTTCAGCAGCGTTAACCTCCTCCACTTAGAGAGATTCAAAGACTAACAGCCTGGCAACCTCCACTCAAACCACTCGAACACCATGACAAGAGGGTAGATTTGTCTTTTTATTTGGAGTTTTTGGTCTAAATAAGAGTTTGATTGAAGGTTATGTTTTTATTTGGAGAATCCAATTAATAGGTTAATTATAATGGAAGAAACGGCTGCCTCTCGAACAGCAGAGTAACTATCTTTATATTTTGCATTTTATCAATAAATAAAATTGCCCAATTGTTTTGGTTTGTATCAAATTGATAACTGAACATGATTTTTTTGGACCAATGGCTGTGAAGAAAGTCAAAATCTCATAATAGAAACTGAAGGCGGAGATCAACTCCATCAAGGCCATTATTGACAAGCAATTCAATGCAACCAAACAATAGTTCCCCGCCTTGGAGGCCATGATACACAAACTAATGGAGCTCCAACAAAACCCTAGGACCATTCCATCGGCCAAGGGTGGTGGGGTGGCGAATGAGCTCCCTATGGATTTCCCAATTTAGAGCCATTCAATGATCTTGTCCATCGTGAAGCTCCCTCTCTAAGGTGGTTGTTAGATGTGGCTGAAGAGTAAAGTTGAGGTGACAATGTCTTGGACTGATCATTTCTTGGTTAAAGTTGATTGGGGGGATCATTTTCCCCACTCTGTTCAATCTTTGCTCCCTCAACACATCTTTGATCACCACCCCATCTCCTTTTTGTTGGATGGTGTTTGTTGGGGGCCCACACCTTTCCGTTTAGAGAATATGTGGCTAAATGCGAAAGGATTTGCAACAATGGTGTGATAGTGGTGATAGCATGGTTCCTTTGCTGGTAAAGCTAGCTTTGTAGTGTCAAAGAAGTTAGGGCTGCTAAAAACAAACTTGAAGATTTGGAACAGGGAAGTCTGGGAATACTAGGTTGAAGAAACAGGACTTACTCCATGATATTGCTGCTTTGGATGGGAAGGAAGCAACTTCAGTGTTCTTTGCAGTAGAGAGGGTTGCGTGGAATTGTTTGAAGGCAGAATCAGCGTCTTTTTTAGTGAATGGAGAAATTTTTTGGCCCCAAAAGTTTCAGTCTTTGTGGCTAAAAGTGGGTGACAAGAACATGTTTTTGTATATTGGTTCCCTGGAAGTTGGTGGGCAAACTGTTACTGAATGAGACAGGATGAAGGCTTCTATATATTGGTTCTATACAGCCATTTACACTAGATCACATCATTGGCGGCTTGTTGTGGAGCTAAAGCTGGGCAGCATAGACCCAGTGGAGGTAGCTGCTCTAGAGAGGCCTTGTGAGGAGGTCATTGTGGACCTTCAAATGTGTCGTGGTCACAAGGTCCTGGATCTGACTGGGTTACTATGGCCTTTCTTCAACAAAATTGGGTTATTATGTGGCTAGATATCATCAAGTTTGTTTCATTGGTTTTGATCCCAAAGGTGTTTGGGGCCACCAGGTTAGGGGATTTTTAACAAATTAGCTTAATTGGCTGTCTCTATAAACTATTGTCCAAGGTGTTGGCTAATCAGTTCAAGGGAGTCCTCACTCAGGTAGTGGGGCCTTCTCAGCATTCTTTCGTGGGTGGGCATCATATTTTCGGTGTTGTGTTGCTGGCTAACGAAGTCATCGATGTAAATGCGCTACATTAAGAATAACATGAAACAAGAAGAGTCAATGACATCAAGAAAAAAACCTGGCTGTGCTGTCAAAAGATGCACTAAGCAGCTGAGTTCCATCACGAGAAAACACAACACTGGTAACACCATCAGAATGTGCACGTTCAAGGCGGCGCAAACATTGGCCGGTCCTTATACGCCAAACCTGACACATGTTTGCAAATCATATGAAATCATACAAAATGAAATAATAGAAATAAAATGAATCAACAATTCAGCAATCCAACAATCAACATTGAAACAAGCCCATAATATTAATGAAAGGCAGAGTTTTTATTTGTTAATTATTGGTTTGATTTAATAAAAAATAAATTTCCCAAATAGGCTAAGAAAATACATGGAACCCAAAGAAGAAAACAACATGAACACAGAATTAAAGATTCTTGCAACAAAGCCTTCAAATTAAGCAGATATTGTTTAAGCATGCTCCGCTGTTGCAACAATCTTGAATTCTCTGTTCTTGTTTCTTTTTTGATCCATGTATTTTTCTATCATATTTCTTATCAGTTTGAGAGTTGCTCAACATGTGAAACATATCTATGTGGCTTGCAGTCCCATCTATAAGGTCATAACACATCCCCGCACCATTCTTGCTTTAGATTTGTTCCCTAATCAGCAAACCAACCACTATAACCATAAGTTGCATTACATCTTAAACCTGTTATTTTTCTTCTTAGTCGGATAACTTGCAAATTGTACTTTTCTATTCCTGGGGTGGTGGGTTGGGTAAGGGACGCGGTTTGATATGTAAAAAGTAAGGATACGTTTGGTTACCCTATTTTCTATTTTCATTTTCAAAAAATAGTTATTTTTGGATAAAAAAATAAAAAAGTAAAAATAACATAATATTATTTTTTTATTTTAGGAGTCTCCTAACAGGAAAACAACATTTTGTTATTTTTAGTTTTGAGTTTTTTTTACATGAAAACAACTCCTATATTTTAAAAACAAAAACAGAAAACAAGATAACCAAACATAACTAATGTATCAAAATAAAATATCAATCAAATCTGAAGGAGCCATAGGGAATTGAAGAATTCATGCTTTGTCTTTTAAACGTGCAGAAACAATTGTTACACAATGAACACAGCACAAAGACTTTATCCTAGTAGCAGAGGACAACAAATTTAAGCCAGGACAAATATTGAAAGTTACATGTAATGTGCAGTTTAAATTGAAGGACCATAAAAAAGTACTAATGATAAACTATGGAAACTTACTTTGATCTTTCCTTCCTGTGATCCAGAGGCAAGCATCTCAGAATCTCTACTGAAATCAGCACAAAGTACAGGATCATCATGCATCATAAAAGCTTCCTGTAATTATATAGAATGTTTTTTCATCGTCATCATATATATAAAAACACTAGAAGTTTAAAGACATCATTATAAGAGACCCTACAGCACAAAGCAAAATCCAATAACATATCTCATAAGTCCCCCTTCACCAGTTGAATAAAACTTATTGAATATCTAGCATCTCCTATGCATGGTAGGTGTTGATTAATATCTTTTATTTTAGGTAGACTATTATTGTAATTGATTCAGTAGTGATTTAACATTCACCTTCTGTTACTGTAATTAGAAAGATATTATATAATTAGTAGAATGAATAGTGAAATATTGTAGGATACAGTATAATTATGATTGATACCTTAATATCTACATTACCATAGAGAGTTTTCTCTTTTTGAATAAATATGTATCCATGTATTGTCTGAGATATTAATGAACTATCAATGTTTCACTATTTGTATCATGTTAGAGCCATGTTAAAATAAAATAAAAATCACTTTTGTCTATTGTCATCTTCCTCTTTACTCATCGTCCATCATTGAACCTCTCTGACTCTCGACATCTTCGCCCAACACCAACTTCAATGTTTTCGCTTGACATTTTTTCCTAGTCATTGCTTATTTGAGAATCTTATGACGAAAAAGATTATTGGTAAATGACATAAATCTAGGGGTCTCTATACTCTTGATACCCCACTCCCTCCATCGGTTGTTCGCTCTAGTGTTACATCTCCTTTCGAGGAACATTGTAAGTTGGGTCATCCGTCACTTCAAATGCTTAAGAAGCTTTGTCCACAATTTAGTTACGTAACTTCTTTAAATTATAAGTCATATCAGTATGTCAAACATCATCGCTTTAATTCAAATCCAAGAATCAATAAATGCGCTAGTATTCCTTTGAATTTGTTCATTTTGAAGCGCAAAACACAAAAAAAAAAAAAAAAAACCTCGCTTTAGTGAAGTGAAGAAGCAAACTTTATAGTGGCAATATATCTACTATTTTCGCCAAATAAATTATTAATGTGAAACTATCAACTCATAACTCATTAGCCATCAAATAAATTTGTAATATTCCTAATGTCTACAAATCATCTTCAAAATCATTATCACTACTACTATCATAAATCGCTTCGTTGTCAAAGTTGCATCATTCAATATTATCTTCTAACCTATTAGAATCCTCATCTTCCTTTTCAAAGTCATGCTCTGTGGAACCTTTAGAACTACCAATGCTTAAGCTTCCATTACTTGACTTGGCTAACTTCGTAGCAGATTTTGTTTTAAAAAGTGCAAAAAATGCCCCAAAGCACACGCTTCACTAAAGGTGCTGTGCTTTGACTATTTTGAAGTGCTAGAGGCCCCTAGCACAGCACTTCGACACTTTTGATAACCCTGAGGACCGCACCAAATTCTAGCCAAAGAAAGAGAGAGCATGGTGCCCGTATTAGGCCTAGAGAGCTGAACCTACACAAAGTAGGGAAAATGGTCCTTCCAATCTGCAGCCACCAGAGTTTAAGACATTGATGCTTTGGCTCTACAGCTAAACTACACATCGCAGCCACCATAAAGAGAGAGGTCCACTACTTGTTCAGGATACACAAACTCATTAAACTCCTTCATGGATATGGTGTAATGCCATGATGGCCCCTCAGATCCACAAAAGAAAGAATGGGGTTTAAATTTCTAAAAAACACCCATCGCTATTTCCACCTACCCCAAACAATCTAAAAGTCATTGCATAGTTCAGTCCACACACTGCCCTCCCACGAACCATAGATCCTTGTGAACAACCATTCCAACCCAAAAGAGAGGAACTTAAAAATACATGAGATTGTGTGGCTCCTGGCAGGTACAAATTCTGAAAATTCATTCTGAGGTAGTCAAGTTAAAACAATATTGAATGTTTTAAAATTAAATAATTATATCCAAGCCTTAAAATATTAAATATTTACAGCTTAAAAAATTGAGTTAGTCGTTCCTAAAAACATAAGAGACACATTTTGATACATTTATATGTAAAAAGAAATTAGGCATGACCAATTAAAATTGAAAAAACAACCTCTCAAAATTTTAAATCTAAACAAAAAATATAATTTCCAAAAGACTATGTGACAGAGAGTTCAGGAGATGATTCAATTTGGGAACAAGGCCAAAGGGATTTTATTTGTTTATGTGAACAATACTACATACAATAAAAAAGTTCATAAAAGACTTTTGGGACGACAATATTAATATTAAAATAAATGAAAATTTTAAATAATATTAATATTAATATTGCTACAATAAAAATAAAATAAAATAAAAAAGTGTTTGGGATGGTGGCCTGTGCTATCTATATTATTGACATGATTGCAATTTCTATAATTTGAATGATTGGATCTAAGCTACAAGGGATAAGGAAAAAAAGAAAAGAAAAAAAAGCCAAATCAATGAGACAGTTGGGACAGCCTAGAAAACAACATATAATGTAAATTCACAAAATGAGGTAACACCTCGTATATACAATCAACAAAGACAGCAAAATAGCGGAAATCTCAAAAGGAAAAACAATGACATAACAGGACAAATAGCAGAAATTGTATGATCTTATCCACACAGCATTGTCTCATGGACTGATCCATATAAATAGAGCACACTTACAAGCTATACAGTTGTTAAATTTTATTAGTGCTAACTCCATAAAACAGCTATCTTAACCTGCTTTGCAGGCATTGTTATTCCGTGATTTCTTTATTGAATATACAAGTATACAACACATGTAGAATGGATATTTAATGAGCTACTATATAGTTTATGTATGTTATATTTGTGTAATATACTTGAATACTTAGCCATAACATGTCAGCAGCTGGAAACTTAAAAGAAGCAAAAAAAAACGCACCTCGGCCTGGTATTGAAGATCTTTCTTAAGTTTCCCGCTTATATGATCCCAGACCTAGTATTGCTCGGGAGTTAGAAGAAATCTAGGTTACCTCAAGAAATAATTATAGGGAATATACATCTCAATAATATGTATGTACCTCAATGAAGCCATCAACAGAGCATGAAACAAGGAATTGTCCATCTGGTGAAAACTGAGCATATTCTGGATGACTTTTTTTCCCAAACTTGAGTGAGTGAAATAAGATAAATGAGTAGAGAAGGCCAAAGGGTGAGAACAAATAATGCCCAAGTATAGATAAACAAATCAAAATATTGAATTCTTAAATCTGCATCATCAATTTGAATAAAGAAATAATTTCGCAGTTATAGATGCAGAAACTTAGTTAACAGCTACAAGTTAGTACAAACAGCCTACAAAAAAGCCATGAATTTCTGTTTTCTTCTAAAAATGAAGATTTCTCAAATTCCAACTGATTACTGAAACATAGCAACTAATCAAATTAATCTCAACTCATTCATGAAGTTACACTAAAGCAAGGTTGTCAGCAAATGCAAGAATCTATACACCTCTACATCCATGTATTGCCTTCTCATTCATAAAGCTGAGACAGGAAAGAGAGTATCAAAAACATACAACGACTGAGCCCATATCCCAAATCCCAATACTTGGGATCAGCTATAAGGAACAATAATAAAATTAAAGAATTTTGTTGTTGTTTCATATTCATAAAATTTGACAGGATTTTTATGCTAGCTGTCAAAAATATAGAAAAAACATAGTTACATAGACATTCAGAAAACACAATTTGACAAGAATAGAGATATAAAAAAGGGTAAAGGGAAACACTTGCATAAGTACACATGGACAAGATTGCAACCAACTCGAAGAAACAAAACAAAAAAAACATCCAACTTAAAAGCAACAAAAATCAAGAAGCTCAAACATATATGACAATCTAAAACACCTAGTAATAGATATCCAATCAAGAAGAGAAGCAAAAAAACGAAACGTAAGCGTCTCCACAATGAGCTCACAATGCTCGAAAAGTCGTGCATTTCTCTTACATCAAAGACACCATAAAATGCAATGAGAAATGACCTATCAAATCATAGATCTCCGACCCATACTCTCATACTAGTAAGAAAGAAGGTCACAAACACTCTAAGGCATCACCCGGTGAAGTCCAAACTAAGAATCATATCTCAGAGCATCCTGGCAATAAGGCAACAGATAAGAAGATGATCCACAGACTCCTCATCTATCTTACACATGCAGCTCGCGATACACACTAGGGTAAATTATCAGTGACTATGATTTTCCCTGAAACAGCAATCCAAGGAAAAAAAAGCCCCCTTGGTGGGAACCTTAGCCCTTCAAATGCTTTTCTATGGAAAACAATCGAACCCAACAAGGGAAAGAACATAATAGAAAGACTTCACCTGGAAGTCTTTAGACCAAGGGCCGAAACCGAACATATTTTATCCTTCTCAAAATAGTGAGGTGTAACATAGTACAACAAATCAAAGAAAGAAGAAAAAGCCTACAACTCTCAATCTTGAGCTAACTGAGTAAAATTCACCTCCTAGTGCACACTAGAGTCCCAAAAATAGACAAAATCAGCCATAGGGTTATCTGTAATGCATGTAGTGTAGTACAACTCCAAGTAGACAAACTTCAACAACTCAGCGACACACCAAACATTGTTACAAAAAGGACAAAAGACTCATCCCCATATCAAACACCACAAATCTAGAAAACATGGGCCATCCGGAGCGAATCGACTTCTATGAAGCCCACCAAGAACTTTGGAGACCCAGCCACCTGGTACCATATCAAATTTCACTATAACAACTTTCCTCCAAAAAACCTCATTTCCACACCAAACCACTACAGCTACTTACTCCATTAAAATACCGTAGAGAAACTTGACTAAGTGAAACTAGGTCACCATGAAAAAGGGACAGCACACCAAATCCCACTTGACTAAGTCAAACTTAGCCACGTCCGAGTAATCGGCCAAAGGAAATTCAACTGAATTTGCTCAATCCAAGCAACTGCAACAGCGAGGATAGAAAAAAAAAAAGATAAAATGTAAGTGGGAAGGTTAGAGAGAGTATTGCTAATAAGGGTAACCCGACTCCCTTAGAAAGGTAAAAATGTTTCCACCGCCTCCAACCGGTGTTCCATCTTTTCAATAATCAGGTTCCAAATAGATTTAGTTCTAAATGTTGCCCCAAAGGTAAACCCAAATACTTTAAAGGTAATGTCGCATTTTTGCACCCTAAAATATCAACAAGCTCTGCTAAACAAGGCAACTCACCAAATGGAACAAACTTTGATTTCCCCAAATTGATTCCCAACATAAAGTAGTTTCAAACCAAATAAGAATAGAACACAAGTGAAAAATTGCCTCCGGACCCACATCACAAAACAAGAGATGAAAATAAAGGGCCAATGTACCATATTGTAGGATAGCAGAAAGAGCCCACTGCCCAGTCAACAAACCAACTGAAAGCATGCATAACAATGACGAACAATAAAGGGAACAAAGGATTCTCTTGACAGAGACTTCTAAAGCTCACGAAGAAGCCACATAGACTGCAATTAACCAACACGGAGAAGCAAGAAAATGAGACACAAAAAGAGATCTACTTCGGTCACTTCTGAGAAAATCTCAATTAATATGATTATAAGCTTTCTCCAAATCCATCTTACAAAGAATACCATGGAGAGAAGCTTTAAGCCTATAATCAAAGCACTCATTAGCAAAGGACCAAATCAAAAAAAAATTCGACAGTGCACAACCGCATTACAAGGAGAGATGATCTTTCCCAATACAACCTTTAATCGATTTGCCAAAGGCTTAACAACAATTTTATACATGCTTCCCACTAAGCTTATTGGTTGAATATCCCTTGACTCATCCGCCCTATGCTTCTTACGGGAGAGAACAATAAAAGTAACATTAAGGCTCCTACCAAATTTGCAGTACTCGTGGAATTTCTAACAAACCGCCATCTAAACGTGCAATGCTCCAACAGTGTTAGAAGAAAGCAATAGAAAACCCTTCTGGCCCAGCACCTTATCACCGTTACAACTCCGAATAACTCAACCTCCCCCTCCATAAAAGGCCGTTCCAGCCACAAAACTTCAACCGATATGACATCAAACTGAATTTCATCTAAAAGAAGTATGCGGAACCCAACTTCTCTATAAACAAACTCGTAAAAACTACCCACATGATCCCCAATCTCATCCTAATTCAAAGAAGTAACACCATTATGCAACAGCTGATGAATGGTGTTGGTGTTCCTATGAGAATTGGAAAGGCAGTGAAAACATTTTAAATTTGTATCCCCTTCTTTCAGCCACAACGCCCAAGACTTCTGCTGCCAACAAATCTCATCCATCAAGAGGGCTTATTCCAAAAAAGTTGAAAAAAAGCTCCCTCTGCCCCTTCTCCTCAGCGGATAACTGACAGATGTCCTCCTCTCCATCTAATGCCTACAAACTTGCCAAGAGGGTTTGCTTTTGTCCAGAAATATGCCCGAACACAATATTGTTAGACTTTTTCAAATCCTCTTTCAAGAATTTCAACTTACGTCCATCCCATAACTAGGAGACCCCACCACTTGGTAAGAACCCCACCAAGTATAAAGTGTCTCGTCAAACCTAACGGACTAAGTGCTAGGCAGTGGAGTCGCCTCCCTGCTCCGGGACAGGAGGTACATAAGGCAGCTACTCCGAAAGACAAAACTGATGCCCATCCTAGAGATAAAAAAAGCAAATCCCAATACAACCCCCAAGAACGAACCACCTCACCAACCTCTGCAACCCCCTCCGCCATGGATGAGAGTGGACATGTCGGAGCAAGTAGCATAACAAATCCAAAAGGAAGAGTGTCGCCTAGGAGGGAAGCAGATGGGTCCATCTTTGGCAAGCTGCTGATTAGAATGGGGGTGGCTCACATATAATAGAACTTGAATGTCATAAAACAACTCTCCTTACATGCTACCAGTGGTTCAACAGATTAAATAAACACAATTTCCCATCCAAAAGATAGCACCACATGAAGAATTTTTCAAGAGTTCAGCTGCAACATCTTTTACCAGTAACATAAAAACAAAATAATCAAAATAAGGCTTACCTTGATTGTGTGTCCAAGAGTAGTAGGGTACATATCGTCAACATCTTGTTTCATAGCAGCAGTTCCTCGAAATAAGTCAAACTGTGTTCCAGGAGGAAGTAATCCTAAAAAGCCAAATTTATGCATACAGATATTTCAGCATAGCATAGTACCAGAGAAAACTCATGGACCGAGAGATTAGACTCCCCATGCTAAGAGAAGTTGAATTAAACACCCCTTTCATACATTATTTTTCAAAACCAAGAGGCATTAAATATCTTTCTCCACATACTAAAAAAAATACCTCATAACTTTTCTTTCATATATGTTAGTATTGTAAGAGTGGTTACCTTGATGCTGTTGCCACTTCAGAGCCTGACCAATGAGAGCCATTAGCCGTGACGGTGGAACCACTGTCACTTCTGTTGCAAGAGCTATAAAAAGAAGATATGACAGTTTCATTTAGAAAGAAAAAACAGAAAAAAAAAAGATATAAAGGAAAACTAGAAGAACTAAATAAGAAAATTAATAAGATAAACTATGTTTGTCCTGGAGCATGAATTGATGGTTGCTATAGCTTCAATCTTCAATCATCTGAAAACATGGCTATAAATTTGGGCTCCATGTTTTGAGTTCAGATTATACATTCAAGAATACAAATGAAGGGGGGAAAACACTATTTAGTCTCCTAAAATTATTTCCGCAATTGTAGAACGATCGTTTTCCCCATTTTAATGTAAAAAGTTCAGATCCCGAGTGGTTCGTGCCTGTGAATCACATCCAATAAAGCCTAGAAAGTTTTTATAATGATTTTAGGCTTCTATGTTCTAGATTTTATGGACATTGAATAAAACACTTCCCAGGATCATCTAATATAGAGTTTAACAATTACAAAGAAAACGAAAATACATAAGACCTTGGGCAATTTGTGCACGCCGTTTTTCTTTTGTCACATCTTGGTAAGCCTGAAAAAATAGGAATAATGCAAAGGTTAACAAAGAAAGTCTACCTCTGCATTTCTATGCCATAACTTAAGTAACATTGAGTGATATTAATTATAGTAAAGAAACTATAAGCCTTCAACAAATAGTGTATTATTCTATGGTGTTTGGAAACAATTCTATGCCTCGTGGATCTCATGGCATGGTTTTATGGAAATTCATCCGCGTGCAGTTAGACTTTTCCTCTCATTTTGTGATGTTTGAGTTAGGAGATGATACTTCTATTCACTTTTGGATGATGTTTGGTAGGGTGACTCTCCCCTATGGATTGCATGTTCTTCCAATGCTGATGCTTTTAGGGCTGACGTTAATTGTATTCAGGATACTACTATGCAGTGGAATGTGCTATTTTCTCGGGCTACTCAAGATTGAAAATTAAAAGCTTTCTTCTTATTTTTTGACATGTTATATTTGGTTTTCCTTGTGAGAATTACTACAAATAGGCTATGTTAGCGTCCTAGTTGGGAGCGAGAGTACTAGGTTAAGAGTTTTTATTCTATTCTTATGCCTGTCCAGCCTGTGAACTTTCCTTCGCAAAGTGTGTGAAAGACGCGGGTTCCATTTAGAATTGCGTTCTTTACGTGGACTGCAGTGCATGGCAAGATTCTTACTGCTGATAATTTGCGGCGCCAGGGTTCGTTTTTGTTAGCCGATGTTACATGTGTAAAGCTTCAACAAAGTCAATGAACCATCTTTTCCTTAACTATTTGTATGCTAGGGAGCTCTTGGATATGGTCATGGGCCTATTTGTCCTTCATTAGGTGATGCCATCATCTCTTGGTGCATTGTTTGCATGTTGGATCGGGAGGTAAAATGACATTCGGTGGTTTGACGGACTATCCCTTATTGCCTTTTTTGGAGTATTTGGCAAGAGCGGAATGCACGTGTGTTTGGTAATCGAGAACGGCCTACTACCGAGCTTACTCTTTTTTACATCATTTGAGAGAGTGAATGTTTGTTTCTGACGTGTACCATTTTTCTTTCATTTGTAATATTAATAGGTGTTCATTTTGAGCCTGCTATTGTATATTTGCTCTTCCGTATTTCTTGTGTGTGATCTTTTTCTAATAAAATTTTTTACTTTAAAAAAAAATGATATATTAAACTAATGTTCCTCACATAATAATTCAAGGCAACTAATTTGGACCAAAAACCAAAAGGTAAAATAGTGGGCATACATCGGAATATAATAATAGAGAGATAAGGTCGTAATTGCAAAAGAAAATTCAATCAAACAAACATGCTAATTTGACTATCCAATCATAGTGAGCAATCCACGCTGCCAATCCTACCGTGGTGACAAAATTACTGATGTTTCTTTACCTCTATTTAAAAATTCCATTTCCCCCAAGTCACTTCTGCTTTGAATGGAACCTCTACTATATCTACATGTTTATAATCTTTTTTGGTCTTGGAACAGTGGTATCCCCCAGATCATCGAGGACTAATCCACCAAAGGTATGGTAATCACCAAAGTGGGAAAGCCTCTCCAAATCAAGGTTCAAAAATACGTGAGGCGGGAACGGTACGGCTTAAGGCTGTACGGATATACGGGCGCCTCAGTACGGTCGAGACGGGCGCCTCAACCTTACACAATAATTTTATGCTGGAAATAACTTAAATTTCTCCACAACTTAAATAGAAATATATTACAATCATAATAGTCTTACACTTTATAAAATCAAACTAAAAATATAAATCAAGTCTCACTCAAAAACAAAATTAAGTCTATGTAATCAATTTCAAATATTCAATAAAACAAAACAACTGAAGGTCTCAAATAGACACTCTAATCTTAATTGAATAGTGTGTCATCCGTATCTAATGGTCGAAATTTTGGATCCCACAATGGTTCTTCACTAGAAAAGTCATCCGTTTCCGGTTCATCTTCCGATTCAATCAAAATGTTTTTTCCTTTTCCTACACCAAAATAATTAAAAATAACATCAATATATATATATATAATATTTTAAATATAATGAAATTCTTTCATTTAATTATTAAACATTACTAAACTTACTTGAACTTCTACTTGTCTCTCCTTGCAAATTTTCACTTGGTTCGCATGAAAGGTTTGCAAAATCTCCATCGATATCATCCTCAATTATCCATTCATCATCCGAAGGCACATCATGGGCTAGTAGAGAGTCAACACCATCAGGTAAGTTTTGTTTTCTAATGAACTTATCCCTCAACTTTCTATTATACATGATATAAACTAAAGAGTTTAGTTTCTCTGTGGCCAATCGATTTCTTCTTTTAGAATGAATCTACAAATATAAATGAAAATAAAATTAGTATAAATAAATATATATTAAAAAATATATTCTAAATTTGTAATTTCATAAGTACCCAATTGAATGCACTCCAATTTCGTTCACAACCGGATGATGAACAAGTGAGACTTAAAACTCTCACTGCAAAAGATCTTAACTCTGGGGTATGATCCCCAAATTGAATCCACCAATCAGCTACAATAATAATTCATCTAGTTAGAAATTAGATAAATAATTATAGAATACTTAAATGAGATTTTGACTTACCGGGTTTATATTTATGTATAGTACTTTGTGCCAATGTGAAGCCAAACAACCCATTCTTTTCTCTGAAATCTGTAATTTATAAACAAGCCTTCTCTCTTTCTTCAAAATTTGGTATAAGCTTCTCCATGCACATCAATAACCCAGTCTTAATCTCTATATGAGTGGAGATTTGTTCTGAATATTGAAATCTAGGATTCATAAAATAAGCAGCTGGATGCAAAGGGCGATGTAATTGGAAATCCCATTTGTTGTCAATAATCTTCCAAATCTCACTATATGCTCCATATTCATCCCCTAAATTTTTGGCTATCTCCTCTTTAGCTGCATCCATTGCTCCATAAATAAATCCCATTCCAGGGATCTTCTCTGAATCTGCTAATCTCAACACACTAATAAGAGGTCTAGTTGTCATCAATGCATAAGACATACTTGACCAAAAATTCTCATCCCTCACAATGATCTTTTTCAATTCTTTTCCTTCTACTTTATTCGCCCACGAGCTTTCCCTCCATTCCTGTAAAGTTAACATCTGCTCCAAAGGCTCACGCAATTCATACAAACTTTGTAATGTCAAGTACGCTTTAAGCAAACCTAGTAGGAGCAGGCGAATTAAGTCTTTTTTTGTGAACTTCCTCATCAATGCCAATATCCACCCATGATTATAAATAAACTGGGTCGCCTATTAAGAAACAAACAATTTAGTAATGAAAGTTTAATTAAATAAATAATGTCGTAAAGAAATAAATATACCTTCTTTGCCTTTCTCAACACCATTTTATGTTGGGGTAGTTCTCCAATTTTCTCAAGAATCAAATCCAAGTAGTGTGCAGCACATGGTGTCCACCATAATTTTGTCCTTTTCTTCATTAACATTTATCCAGCTTTTTTATAGTTAGAGGCATTATCAGTTACTACTTGAACAACAAAATCCTCTCCAATCTCTTCAACTACATCATCCAATATTTGAAATATCATCTTTGCATCTTTCACTGCATCACTAACATCAATAGAACGCAAGAAAATTGTTCCACGTGGATTATTGACAAGAATGTTAATCAACTGTCGCCCCCTTGTATCTTTCCAACCATCTGATAATATGGACACTCCTGTTTGCACCCATGTCTTCTTCACTTCATTCACAAAAGTTTGAGTATTTTCTTCCTCCTTTTTTAAAATGGTAGTCTTCAACTCATAACTACTAGGTACTTTCAAACCAATTCCATAACGGCCGATTGCCCGACACATGCTAATAAATGTTGGACTATCAATAACATTAAAAGCAAGAGCATTATCAAAGAAACATCGACCAATCTCCGCACACACATCCTCACGTAATTCCTTATTAGTAAGTCTTTTTTTTAGGTTCACTTTTATCCATATCATTGATCTCCTCAACATCATCCTCTAAAATCCCCAAGAATCTATCCATAGGTCCCCTATTCATTCTTTGAGTAACACCATCACTACTTGAACCTCTCACAGACCCACTGTTCAATGTTGTGCACCTGTCAATAATCTCCTCTTTAGCTAGTTGATTTAATTTTTTTGACTTCTCCGAATCATCAAAAAAAATTTCATTTCATCTCTAACTTCTGCTTGAACTTTTGGACATGGGGCAACATTACCCCTTTTACCTGCAAGATGTTCCTTCAATCTAAATACACCCCCTTTTATTTCCTTTTCACAAAATTTGCATCGAATATACTTATATCCTTTTTTTTTATCTTTCTCAATTTCAATCCCATACTTCCAAGCTGGATCTTTTTTTTGATTACTTGCCATTACACCACAAATGGAAGTATGCTCAATGATCAACAACAATAAACAATACTGCAATTTGAATAATTAAACATAAAAACTAATATTAATGTTATTAATATATAACATAATGTTAATTAAATAAAAACAATTAGAAAAATATATATTAAGTATAATATATACTCACAGCCACACAGACAGACGCGAGAAGTGACAGAATCGGGCGAGAGGGAAAGACAGACGCGACGCGAGGCACGGCGAGTCTGCGTCGAGGCTCGCGAGACTGCGTCGACGGGAGGCTTGGCGAGGCTATGTCGAGCTCGGCGAGACTGTCTCGACGCAAGTAGAGGCTAGGCGAAGCTCGGCGAGGCTGCGTCGATGCGAGGCGAGGCTTGGCGAGGCTGTGTCGAGGCACAGCGCGGCGAGGGACAGATCGTCGATGACGATTGCAGCGATCGTCGGTCGAGGCGGCTGCGTCGGGTACTGAGGTAGGGTTGCGTCGCGAATGAAATGGTACGGTTTTTATACGTTGTTTTTTTTTATTTAAAAAAATAAAGTCGCCCGCCTCACCCCGTTCCATGTGTGAGGCGGGCGTACAGATGGTGAGGCGGCCGCCTCACCCGACCAGAACGGCCGGCGAGTGTTCGCCGGCTCAGAGCGGCCGCCTCCGTACGGTCGGCTACTGAGGCGCCGAGGCGCCGTACAGAGACGGTGCCTCTGTACGTATTTTCAAACAATGCTCCAAATAAAGCCTCTCTTCATACACATTTATACTTTTTGCAGTATTATAATCAATGATATAAATTTTAAAGTAATTAATGTGTTAAATGAACACCTATCACATTTTACAAGTAATTTCTTTAACTACAAAGGGCAACAATCTTCACGTCAAAAAACATGATTAATGTTATGAAAATATCACTATAAATGTGAGAGCAATAAGAGATGTCTGAGAATATAGTAGCCCAGCACCACTTCCCAACGTACAAAAAAAATTCCAAAGAACAAATCAGGCACTGCCATCAGTCCCAATATTACTCATAAATTAATGGTGATCCATTTCAAGTTGGGCTAAGCGCACACATGCACGTCACAGGTCTTGTCTAGCATCACACTCTGGTGTGCTTGAGTTCCTTCTTTACCAGAAACATACTGGCTAGCGCAGCATACATACAGGAAAGACTATCCGCTACAATATGTAGCCAATATGAGAAATATCAATCCTTCAAACTAGGTCCAAATATCAAAATTTAAAATTATTTTTCAATTATACAAAAAATATAGAATGAATTTTCACTGCCAAAATGCCAGTTAGCTGCAGAAGACTGCACCAAAGTGCTTTTGGTGATGAAACTCATTTGGCTTTGCTCTAACTTTCCAAGCAGGTAGAGATTCTGCTGGATTTCAAACTGCAGACTTAAGCCATTGGGCAGCAGTGCTTCAGTGGATGTATTGGATCATGAATAAGAAATATTTTTTGCTTTTATTTCAGTGCAGGTAAATTTCCCTGAAGTTGAATAGTTCTTTTGTCTTTACTAGTTTAGTAGTTCATCACTAGTGTAAGCTTTTCTTTCTGTTTCAACAAAAAAAATCCTCTTGCTTATGTAACAAAACCTTCCTAATGAGTATTCAAACATTGGACATCAAGAAGGTAGACTAGATGCTGAGTATCCTCACATACGCCATGATCAAATAGTATGAGGCTATGAGCAAAACAAAATGAATATAAAACAAACTAACTTTAATACATTGAAAGAATCACATATAGTAGTTGCTTGGTTCTATTTTTTGTGATATGGCATGTTTAGTTTGTCATATTTTAATTTTGCAAAATCAACCTTTGTGGCTCAAAACTTGGTTTTGCAAATGCGGGGAGTGATATATTTGCCAAAACCTGATTTCAATCACTTTAAAAAACCAATTTTTGAATAAGGTCCATGAAACTAGAAAACTGGAATATCATATATAAATACAATTCAGACTAACCTCATGAGGATCAAAATAAGTTCGAACTAATAGATGCTCTAGCCGCAGATATCTTTCAGGTTGCTCTTGCTTCATGACACCCATTGCATGAGTTTGCCTCAAGATAGCACGTGCAGTATCCAGCTCACGAAGTTCGATCATCTCCAAAACAATCTAAAAAAGGACAATAAGCATGCCCATCTAGCTAAGAAGTTGAATCATCCCATTTATAAATGAAAGGCTATTTTATCACAGAACTGTTAATTCAGAAACATGTGTACATTAAGGTCTATAACTTCTTTAACAAATCCACTACAATGAAAGGCTCTTTTATCAAAGCTCAGCTGTTTCAGAAACATTTTCGTTAAGGTCTAGTTAGGGTTGTGAGAATTGGGTTGCTACATTTGGAATATGTGAAAAAGTGCAACAGAACCCTACTCGATGGATTGGAAACTTCAAAGTAAAGAGAAAACATGTCAACTTTTTAAATTTTTAAAATCTTAGGTTTCTCCCCTTGCATGATTTCTATGACTATCCACTTTTGTAGTTCCTTTTTGTTTGTGCTTTTTATTTGAAAGCATAATTGTTATTATTTTGGTCCTCTTCTGTCATAAGTACTTCTCAAGATTAATATGCACAATATAAGGAACTTCATGGGAAAAAAACTGAAGCTGTGTATTACTCACTTTCATAACTTCCTTAAACAGGGACAACCGATTCTACCAAAGAGGGAATCTTCATTATATTTTGCCTACAATGAGTTAGATCAAACCACAATACTGCATTCTAAAGCTTAAACCAGCTAAATTGACAGGCTTAACCAGATGAAACACGACTCCTACGCCAAATTATGTTTTATACTTTTATATATTCAACTGTGAGTAATTGCATCCATGTTTTTTTCCCATAACTCTAACTCCAAACTGAGGAGTGGAAATATGAAAAACCTATGAATACCCAGAAAATGATATGTAAATTTAATTCAGAATTCATTTACTGGTGCCTGAGTTCATAGAAAGCCATTTGATTGATAAATTCATTATCCTCTGGTGTTCAATCTATAACTTCTTTTTTTAAAAATATCCAAAGGTATCAGCCCCACCTTTGATGGGCACTAATTCCTTTGGACCATAGAAAATTTTTTGTTCTTTGTATAACTATTTTAACTGCTAAATACTAAACATATTAGTGGCCCTATGGTGTTTCTTCCTTTGCATAACTAATGTACAGCTAAATACTGAAAAGATTAGTGCCGAATAGCTATCCAATCAGGTACATGCTACCAACCATCAGCCAATCAGGTGGGCATTCCAATAACAAGCTAAAAAGTAGGCTTCCACAGAAGAAGGCTCCCGAATGGCGAGTTAGGGCAACATCGATACATATGAAATATAAAGAGTCACTGTTATCGTTTATCGGAGTAAGTTTCACTCTAGCTGCACCAACCTGCTCATACAAATCCTCCAGTTTCTTTCTGGGCAGCTTGAGTTGCGTCACCTGAGGCAGGATAGCGTCCCATCTCCCGCCATTGATGTCGGCGATGAATGTTTCGAGGCTGTCCACCGTGTTCAAGGAGACGTGGCACTCGCTCTGCAGCATCTTGAAAGATTCATGGAGAGAGTTCTCTTTGCAAAATTGAAGAATAATCTTAATGACACTGCAACGACATTAGTATCAGCATTAGGGCATGACCAAACAGACGATTTCTGGGTTTCGTACGCTAATTCACAGGACAAAACAAAGGCATGGGAATGCATTTCTAGGGTTGAATGGTAGAGAGAGAGAATGACAAGGATTGATTCGAAGTGAACTTACTCGCGGGCTTCGATTTCTAGGGTAGCCATGGCTCGGTCGTGAACCCTAAATGAGAGGCGAGAAAGGCGGAGGAGTAAACTTGAGGCTGTTGGCCGGAGGCAGGCGTCGAAGGTGGAGTGTGTCGACGGTGGCGGCAGTGCGTGAGTCGTCGCTGCGAGTAATAGAGTATAGTATCCATATCTATTTTTATTATTTAGTTTTATTATATTTTATATATAATAATAAATTAAGTGTACCCACTCAAATGATTTTGCGGTTGCTCCATTGGTTGAAGCTCTTCCATTTTCCCTGCATGCCCGGGTTTGAACCGCCCAGGAGTCATTTTTTTATTTTTGCATTATTTATTTACAGTATATTATTTAGCCCTACATAGGAAAAATGGAAACGAAATCCCAGTTTCATTTCCACTACATCGAGGAAATGGTCTCTCCTCGCCCAACCCGGATATCCGACTTTTAATCTGGAATGAGAGGGATAGGAATATGGATGTGGATACAAATGCTAATTTTAAGGCTAAAATTCAAATTTTCACCCCTAGTCCAAGGTCCTTGTGTGGCCTGGTGCTAATTAATAAGCAAGGCAGTGAGAGTGGGTTGCATTACAATGATGACATGAAACAGCTACAAAACAAAGGTAATAATAAACGATGATGCTCTGGTAAAAATGGAAGTCCTCCCAACTTGGGTTAATAACAAGAGTTTAATTTGGGGTTGAAGAACTTGAATGGACTGGTTGTGCAAGCCTGCGTTTGGTTTAGGTGATGGTATCCCTCTGGTATGGCGGGTTCCTTTCAGTTGTTGGATTCTTGGACCAGTGCCCATACCATCTGTTAGCTCTTTAAATTTTTGTCTGCGGAGTTGAAATGGGTGTTTATAAGGGTTTATGGATCTAGTGAGAGGGCTGTGACCGGGCAGTTCTCCGTGGAATGATCTCTGAGTTATTCACGGCAACTAGGTTCAACCTAACTGGGTCGTGTTAGGCGGCAACTTTTGATGCTGTTCTAACCTATAATGAGTGGAGGGAAACTCACGCAATCATGGACTGTATGCAGGAATTCAATGATCTGTCCATGGTGAATCTCCCTCCCTAAGGTGGTTGTTATATGTGGCAGAAGAGTAAAGTTGTGGCGACAATGTTTTAGACTGATCATTTCCAATACTGTTTTTCTTGTTTTGTTTTATTTTGTTATCTCTTAAATAACATCAAAATATGTTTTGTTGTCGTGTTTGTTATTTTCTTTTCATTTTAACTTTTTTTTAATGTTATTTTGCTTTTTTTTTTTAAACTAAAACACAAAAATACATATTTTTTTAATATAAACATCAACTCTCTTATTCATATATTTTATTTTTAACATACAACACTAAGTTATTCACACCATTACAAAGCATTATCCTGAATTTTTAAGTAACTCTCCTTATTCACTCGGTGATAATAAAAGATCGGATTAAATAACCAATCACACAAAATAATTAAATGAAGCATCCGCGTCACAATTACTATTCAAAAGTCATTCTCATTAATTAAAGCTATTGAAACCCCATACAAACTTTAATTAAAACTAAAATTTATATCAACATACCTCCTTGTGGGGTTACATTAGTTCTATTATAATAAAAATGAAAAACAATAAAACATAAACTTTGAAGGCCCTCCACATGTTTCACTAACCTCTATTAGAAAAAACATATACTAAATAATTTAAAAACACAAATCAAATAACTATAAGACTTCATTAAATTATATGGTGGATTAGATAGTATAAATCTTAGCAGAAGGTGAGTTAGTGAAAAAAGACATAAAAAATGAAAAGTCATTTGTTTCAAATTAAATTTATGATCGAGTAAACTAGATTGAATTTTTTTTGGGGGGGGGGGGTTTTTTTTTTTTTTTTTTTTTTTTTTTTGTGGTGGGGGGGGGGGGGGGGGGGGGGGGGGGGGGGGGGGGGGGGTTTGGGGGGGGGGGGGTTTTTTTTTGGGGTTTTTTGGTTTTTTTTTTTTTTTTTTTTTTTTTTTTTTTTTTTTTTTTTTTTTTGGGGGGGGGGGGTGGGTTTTCCCCCTTGGGGGGCTCCACAAACTTCGGCGCCCGCCTTTTTTTTTAGCGTTAGCCTAATAAAAATTACAACACTCTCTCTCTCTCTCTCTCTCTCTCTCTCTCTCTCTCTCTTATATATATATATATATATATATATATATATATGTTTTAGATGTAATTTAATGTTGGATTGATAGGATTAATAATTCAAAGACAATATATCTTCTTATTTTGTTTTTTCTTGCATTTAGAAAGCTTTTCATGACTACTTGATTTATCCCTCAAAAATCCTATAGCTAACTAATATTAATATTTTATAATTGATTTTGTTTGAAAGCTTTATGGAATTAGATACATGTAATTTGGGTTTCTGGATTTTAATGTTCTTTTCAATTTAGCTGAAATGCTCTTATATGTATATGATTAATTAGAGGACTAAATAAATTTTGCACACATTTTGTTTTCAGAAATAACACGGGTGACTTTTTGTTTTTCCATTTTTCGAAATTAAAATTATCATTCTTTCCCGTTATCAATTTTAAAATACCCAAACGAAATTTTAATCATTATTTGTATCCGATCTAACGGATGACGACTTTCATTAAACATTTTTAAAATGCCATTTAATCCCTACTACCCGCCCTCATTATGTTGCCAAAATAAGTTTCTATCAACACAATTTTAAATTTTAAATTTTCAAACAAAAAAATATAAAGTTCAAGTTAATTTGCTACGGTACATATATATTTGCCTGAATTTTGTATTATTTTAATTTTGACTCTTAAATTAATAGTAGTCAAGGTTAAATGAAAGGTTTTCGTGCACTTCAATGTAGTTTCCGTGTGGTCCCATTGAAATGAAACTAATTAATATAGAGTTTATCTCATAATTGACCTTTAAAAATATTCTATACAATAGTTTTTCATTAAAATAATTCAAAACAACCCAGATGACAATATAGAGCTTGTCTACACGGTTGGTCTAATAATTTTAAAGTTAAGAGACAAGTTGCCAGCGGGGTGAAAGTAATGAAATTTGAGATAGAATAAGATGTGAGCTGTAATAAATAATTTAAAAATTATTAATAATAAAATCATATTTAAATTTTAAATTTAAATAGTACCAGTTAAATTTGATTATTATTATTATAACACTCAAATGACAAAATTAATAAATATGTGTATTTTAAATGAGTAAAATTATATCAATGTTTAAATGAGTATAAAATTAAAATGATAAGTAATTATAATAAATAAAAGTATTATTTTTTTACTAAACTAATTAAATATTAGGTGAATTCCTTGGTAAATGCTTTTAGCTAGCCAGACCTACCCTCGTTTGAGAGGAGGACAGGAGTTCTGATTCAGCTACTATTGATTTAGTAAGATTAAACACCATAAAAAAATCTCAATATATCAGCACCAAATCCAAAGTCCAAACCCGCTTATGCTTTCGCGCGTGCAGGGACATGCTAATGATGCTATGCCTTCCCTTCCCTGCTACTAATCCATCGGTAATCGGTATTAATTAAGAAATCAAATTAACACTGTTTCAATTCCAAGTTATAATAATTATTTTAAAATATTTTTTTTATTTCATACAATTGGGTACCTACTTTATTTGAAACCCTCCATTTTTTGAGATATTATTATTATTATTAACATGAATGCACCTCAAAATGTTGGTGATGGACACGGGAGGGGGGGAGGAAAGAAAACACGTGTACTGATATGGAAATCATTGATATTGTGCATGGCTGGACTGAAACCCAAATGACATGTCCTACTTTGGCTTCGACTTTTGCCTCCTCTCTATCGTTTTCTTTTCTGGGAAATCACTCACCTCCGCATGCATCACTATTCAAATTCAACGCGTACACCTGTAATGGATGCAGTCTCAGTCTGTCAAAGACCTGCTTTTAAAAGGCCTACACATACATATCTCAGATCTTTCCTGGCTGCCAATTTCTCGTGCGTACCTTCCTTAAAATATTAATATATATATATATGTAGTCTTGTTCACCCATAAATAATTTTAATATATATATATATATATTAATATATATAAAGAATTTAATCTTTTTCTTCTTCGGCTCCACACAGCACTACTACTCCTGTTGTGTCGGCGTCACTCACACGCTGGCAATACTTCTCTCTGGTCTCTGCTTCTCTCTCTATCTCCAAACATGCCTTGCCGCACCTACCATTATTAGTTTCGGGGTCAAATAATGAGAATGTCACATACATTTATATATTTAAATAAGCATCCCTTGGGCCCGGTACTGAAAAGAAATTAATTAATTAAATCCACCTCTTGGACAGAGCAAGCATTGAAGTCGAGCAACCAAATTCATGCCCTTTAATTTTAAATTCATGTATCCATTCATTTTAAAAAACTACTCTCTTCAAAAATAAAAATACATTAATATTATATATAGGCGCTCTCATTGTTGGAGCTAGATTTTAAAAAGTCATTATCGCCCCCAAGGTCACTCATGTCGGGGGTGTGCTTACTAACTAAAATTAATCTAAAAACAGAGGCTGACGGTGAACTTAGGGGAGATTTTTTGAGGCTGAAAGTTGAAATTAAACACACCGGATGAATTCTATACCAACCGACTACGCACACTTCGGGACGAGGGACAGTATGTAAGTTTAGATTAAATTTCTTAGCATTGTCAGCAAAATTGATACACATTATTTGATTTATATGGATTGGTTACAACATGACATCATTTAATGATATGTATGGTCAGAAATTATTGGTAAGATAAAACATTAAAAACAAATTCATCAAGGAATAAACTGAAAACATAATCTACTCTGATATCATATTAAAATTTAATGGCTATTATCTTAAAATTAATTTACTATAGAAGATGTTACCCTTTGAATATATAACAAACTATACTTAGTTGTTACTTTCTCCAATTTAAAACTCTAACAACTTACACGAAATTTGTTTGAATATCTTTATCAACCGATTGTGTGCTTATGTTCTGTTCAATAATTACCAACTGGTGTAGCGCTCATTCTCCATATTAGTCGGAAGTGTGCTAATTGGCTCATTACCAGTGGACATGTCTTAACCAATCATGCATGCTAGCGAGATCATTTTTTGTTAGTTCAGCTAGTGAAAACCTACAAACTTAATAATATTGTTCCTTGAACCTAAAATATTCTCCAAAAATTATATTTAGTATGATTGTATTAATTTTTTTAAATAAATTTATTTTTAAAAATAAATAACCTCAGATTTATAAATAATATAAATTTATTTGAACTTATATTATTTTAAAAATAAATCTATTCTAAAAAATAATATTCCAAGACCAAATAGGATAAATATTGCAACAAGAAATATTGACAGGTTATTATTATTATTATTATTATTAAATGGCAAGCAGCCAAAATGCATTCACATTTACAAATAAACGATGGTTTGTAATTAAATATGGTTGGATTAATTTTTGGTCTTTTTAATATTACTATTTATTTGTCTTTTTTATTTTGTAATAAATTATGAAAATACAACATAATCGCGTAGAATTTAAGTCCAGCACGCAAACCTACATGCCTCTGCGACATGAGAAAAAGAGGCCCTAAATGTCAAATATGGGATAACGAAATGAAAATGAAAATGAAAATGGACAGCAAAATGTCAAATGTCCCCCTGCCTGGGCCAACCCACGGCCACGCACGCGCCACAGCAACCCATCTCCTACAACCAACTCCACGGTATCATTCTGTCAGCGTCCAATCTCCAATAGAAATGCGCCAGGTGTCACATTTGATTCCCGACCGGAACTAACTGCCCCTCCTCAACCCCGGTTAAATTTTCGGCTTTCAAATCCGGGTCGGAGCATTCACAACACAACACCTCATCATGCGCTACCGTCCGGGATTTGAACCTTCAAGCTAGTTAATGACTTGATTAAAACATATTAATTTAATAATTTATAATGTTTTTCAAGAAAAAAACTAATGATGTGAAAAAAAATATACACGGTTTTTAAACTTATTGTTTAAAAAATACAATCCATTTATGCGAATTAATGACCTAAATATAAACCGGTTAAATTTTATACTTTCATAAAATATAAACAAATAGTTTACATTTTTAAAAAAATCATAAGTTTTTTTTTTTTTGAAAAATACTACATATAAGTTTTTTAGGTGAATTTCTTTGGCGCACACCTAAATATTTAGAGCTAATCATTTATTAAATTATTAGCAAATGAAATATTAGCATGTGGTGTGAATGAAAAGTGCTAATTTAAAATAGTTATTGTTTTTAAATTGTCACATATACATTTTAAATATTTTTTATTTATCATTTTTGAAGTAGTTAAAAAATATGTCAAAATTAATATTTTTGTATAACATATAAAATGGTTTTAAAATTAAAAGTAACAGATTTTGATTTCTTTAAAATTAGTAAATATGTTAATATTTATCTCATTTAATCTCCTTAATAAAAAATTTGTAATTATTTTTTAACAGTGAGATTGGAAATTACGTAAAAAGCCCAAATCCTGTCGGTACCGCAAAACACAGAGTCCAAGGAGAGAGAGAGAAGCAAAAGCCAGCTGTATTTCAGTAAAGCAAAATAAAGCATCAGACATAAAGAACAGTAACCATTGGACACCTCCTCCACCGCCACTCGCACCCGCACCCCCACAAACAACCTCAACTCAAGGTCTGTCTTCTCTCTCTCTCATCTTCGCAGATTCTCTCCCTCTCCCTCTCCCTCTGAGATTTGCGTTCCACAGATGGCAATGAAGCGTGTGACCAATATCAGTATGGAATTGTTATTGTTGTTGTTATTCATGGCCGCCGGGATAGGGCTAGCATTGCCCGGAAAAGGGTCTTCTCCGGCGGGCTCCGCCGCCGGAGTGAACTCCAACTCGGTCCTCGTCGCCCTCCTCGACTCGCATTACACCGAGCTGGTGGAGCTGGTGGAGAAGGCCCTCCTCCTGCACACGCTCGAGGAAGCGGTGGGCGACCACAACATCACCATCTTCGCGCCCCACAACGAGGCCCTGGAGCGCGATCTGGACCCGGAGTTCAAGCGGTTCCTGCTGGAGCCCCGCAACCTCAGGTCCCTCCAGACCCTCCTCCTCTCCCACGTCGTCCCCCGCCGAATCGACTCCCGCTCGTGGCCCCCGGAGGAGCAGTCCGGCCACCCCGCTTCCCTCTCCGGCGACCGTGTCCGGATTCACCGGACGGGAGGTCGGCCGGGGGTGGATCTCGCGGCGGTGGTACATCCCGACGCGGTGACCCGCCCGGACGGCGTGATTCACGGGATCTCGCGTCTGCTGGTCCCCCGATCCGTTCAGGAGGACTTCAATCGCCGCCGGAGCCTCGCCTCGATCTCCGCCGTGCACCCTGAGGGAGCCCCGTCGGTGGACACCCGGCGGAGGAAGAAGTCCTCTACTTCTCCTTCCGCCTCCGCGGTCAAAGCCACGGCGAAATCCCCTCCTCGGAACCTCCCTCCGATCTACAGCGCGATGGCGCCTTCACCGCTGCTGGCGCCGGCACCGGCCCCGGGACCGGGGGCGGGCGGGAAGCGGCGGCACATCGACGGAGAGAGGCAGGTGAAGGACTTCATCCAGACGCTCCTCCTGTACGGCGGGTACAACGAAATGGCGGACATCCTGGTCAACCTGACGTCCCTGGCGACGGAAATGGGGCGGCTGGTCTCGGAAGGGTACGTGCTGACGGTGCTGGCTCCCAACGACGAGGCCATGGGCCGACTGACGGCGGACCAGCTGAGCGAGCCTGGGGCGCCGGAGGAGATCGTGTACTACCACCTGATCCCCGAGTACCAGACGGAGGAGAGCATGTACAATGCGGTGCGTCGGCTCGGGAAGGTGAGGTACGACACGCTCCGCGTGCCCTTCAAGCTGGTCGCCGAGGAGGTGGACGGGACGGTTAAGTTCGGGGAGGGCGATGATGGTGCCTACCTCTACGATCCCGACCTCTACCTTGATGGGAAGATCTCCGTGCAGGGGATCGACAGGGTGCTGTTCGCGTCGTCGGCGGAGGATAACAAGACCAAGAAGCATAATGCCCCCACCAACAAGACCGCCACTGCTCAACTCAAGGTCGCGTCCAAGCCGAGGAGAGGTATGGTTGTTCAACTGTTCCTCCTGGTTTCTGGTTTGCTCCCTATATGTATGATTGTTATGTTTTTGCGTCCGTATTCCGGCGAGTGTTTTTGGTGTTGGTGAGTGAGTTAGAGCTGGATGAACGCGGGCGAGTTCTTGACTCTTTTTTTTTTTTTTTTTTTGTTTCTAGGATAGTTGTTGCATGTGACCTTCTTTACCTTCAGCCACAATTAAAAAACCACGGGTTGTTGCATGTGACCTTCCTTACCATCAGTCACAATTTAAAACCAGTTGTTGCATGTGACCCTTTTGAATACATTACAACCCATATTCCAGACTCCAGATCCATACATAGTTGAAAAATTGTTTTTTTTTTAAGTGTGTGTGTGTGGGATTACATTTTTCTACGTCTGCTTCCCATCATACCCTTCTGTTTTTCAGTCGGTCACTTTCCTAACATTTGTCATGAAATTGCGTGGTTGAGTTGTAATCCTCCCAAACAAATGTAGTTCAGGACTCATGAACACAAAAAGACAACGTTGTTATCACACCCAGCTGGATTCTACACTGTCACATGTCAGTGGTTAGGCTGGCGGTCCCACGAGTTAGTTGTGATTTCTTCCTTGGACGATAGATTTATCATTTTATTTGCCAGAGTTCCTAGGATAAGCCACTTAAAAATTAGATTACTTCGCAGCACAACCGGCAACCGTGTGATTATGTTATGCGACGTGTGGTTGTGCTGGGGACAATAATGGACGATGGTTCATCATCCAATTATGTTATTTTAGCACGTGCTATTTATTTGCCACAGCGTTAGCGCTAAATGATTAATTTATAAATTGTCTAAGTCTTTTTTGAAAGGAAGATTAAAACAATTATCCACGGCCTGATGAACTTGTTGATATCTCTGCTCACTTAAATTGTTTGTAGCTCTAATTAAGTGCCATTTTCCATTTTATGGAATTCTCAATACAACAAAAATGCTTCTAGTGGTTTTTTTTTTTTGTCTTGTCTTGTGATGCTTCGACCTGTCTGTGCATACCATTAGCTCAGTGACTATGTTGTGTGCCATTTTATAGATTCCCCCTCTCTCTGCCCCCTACTCTCTCCTTCGGAATTATTGTTGGCATTTGTTGCTCTACATGTGTTTATCTGTGTTCAACATTGCAACTAATCAGAATATGTGATTACAGGGAAGTTGCTGGAAACAACATGTCGAATGCTTGGGTCCTTTGGCTTTTGCTCATGAAAGTACATGATTCATGTAAAGAAAAAGTAAGGTTTTACTCTCTTTCACTCTATAATACCCAATAATTTCTGCTTGTGTGATAGTGAAGAAACTTGTTGTGGTGTGATCTCATGAACTTGGTGAAAGGCCAATTTTGCATGCTATTGTTCCTCCCTTTTCTAACGACTCTGGGTATTGGAGGGGACAATTTTAACTTAGTGATATATTATTTTGTTGATGTGTGTGCCTCTTTGGGTGATTATTTGGGTCTCCTCTAGTGGACCAAATTTCAACACTGACAAATGCTTTATTGACAAGGCCATGTTTTATTGATGCAGATGAACGAGAAGTCGCAAAGCATATAAATTCTGTTAATCAAACAAGACAGCTGAACTCAGATTTGAGCTGGAACTTTGGGTGTGGATTTTGATCTCATGTCACTTGATTTCTTCTTTTTGCTTTGATTTCTGGTTGGTCCCGGGTAGCTAGAAAAAGTCTTAGGGCGTGGGAATATTGGAGACTTGGGAGGGGGTTTCCTACGCAGATTGGGTCTCAATTTTTTTCCATGATTCTCTCTCCACAGGGATAAAGCTGATGAATCTGCTGCTAGCTAGCTATATAGGGGTGCCCAATATACTGGTAAAGTGGCAATTAAATTTAAGTACATAAAATTTGTGTTTTTATTTGTTCATTTCTTATGGCCATGGCGATCCCGTATGAAATGTATTCGTTGAAACACGTGGGAAGGGAGGGAGGGTGGGTGGGGCATGTAAATGTCCATTTTTCAATAAAGTGGTGCTGATGAGACAAGCATTGTGGAAAAACTATAAATAATATTCTTTGTTGTGATTACAATAATGAAAGAAGCCTTTTTCGTTTTTTATATTTATGCCTTTTAACATGCAGCTTTTCTGTATTGTCTTTCGCCGATTCTTTGCCCTTGTGATTAAGCAACGATTTGGAGGAGTATTGTTGTTAAAAAGGAGCTAGCAACCGGTAGCATTTTTATTAATACCTTACCTGAGTTGATGGGTTGCTTGTACTCAAGTAACTAACTGGATGTTGCCTTATCATGGTTCTGGTGTTGCAACTGGATGTGTAATGTTAGTTAATTCTCAAAACTTAAGTGGAGGTTTGTCTCGTGGAATTGCTTCGTCTACTAAGTGGGTAAAATGTGGGGGGTTGTATATTATTCATAGTAGGGGCAAAATGATTGTTTTAGTAGATGTATCGTCTCGCTTTGGTCCTGTGAGTGTGCCTGGCGAGGCTCGCCAGAAGGCAGAGGAGTGGGTCGTTCTCTTGCTTGACGGGCCTGTAACGCTGTGTTTGTGGTTGGTCTTTTCCATCGGCACGTCTTCTCGTGGACTCTTTCAGATACACCTTACTACCACACGGCTGCTCTGTTGAGAGTCGAGACCCCTGAGTAAATAAAACATTCCAAGACACGAATTTAAGAGCCATTGAACAACCAAAAAGGTCCCGTCTTCCTGCGCCATAACATTTGTGCCACACACTCCCTCCCTGACGATCTATAGTTACACCAACAATGCACCTTCTTCAACTCTCGCGCTCCTACCCTGTTTCCCTCATTCTCTTAGCGGTCGGTCGAGTAGGGGGTAGGCACCCTTGATTTCTCAATATCCTCAATATATATATATACCGCCAAAGAAGGAACTGTGGCAGTCAGAGAAGGACTAAGAGAAGTCGACCCTTCTTCCCTCCCTGCAATCTCCTCCATCACGCCCATCAGCGACACGTGCCCCTGTCGTCCCCACCATCTTTTCCCCAGATCTATGTACTGATTGCGTATGGATCCGGTGAACTACCGGAGTTGCGCAGCTTGCGCTTGACGGTGCTCATCATAGCCCCGTGCGTCCATATCCAATGCTGTTGTAATCATGCTATTTATAAACTTCCTGGAAAGTTGAAACATTGTAATTTATAAAAAAAAAAAAAATCCTTCTACTCAGCAGTGGGATCAGGAGAAAAATACAGTATCAATTTTTTAAAATAGAATTTAGAAATAAAGTGAGATAAAACTTTTTACATTTAAAGAATTGTTATTTCTGTAAATAATTTTTTAATATATATTTTTTAATTAATAAAAAATAAAATAATTTAAAAGAATAAAAATAACAAATAATAAATAAATTATATAAAATGATATAATATTCATAGTGATAGAAAATATAAATCTGAATACTCGATAAGCCATTTATGTTGGGCCAAGAAGAAAATCGTCATTAAAAATGGAATAAATCGATTTTTATCTCGACGGGTTAACTAATTCGTTGATCCGATAAAAAATTAAATAAATCTATTAAATAAATGATATAATCCATCGATGAAAGTTCATTAGTTGTGGGCTTCTTATGTTCAATTCAAATATGTTTTTAATGGTAATAATTTATTTGATTTGATTTAATAAAATTACGTATTAAATTATCTTATTATGTAATTTTAGTTTGTATTGCTATTATAAATTTAAAATGAAAAATTAACGATGAATTAAATAGAAAAATTATCAACTAAAACCAAATAAACTGATTTAGACGGATTAAACAATCGAAAATTAAAAATTCAATTTAAAAACTAGTGTAACCACTCAAACGTACACCCCTAATTAGAAGTTTCAATATTTCTCCATAAGTGGAACCGATAGATTCCGACGAATAGTATCCATTTCAAAATCTTCCTAGTTAGGATAGAATCACGAATAAATTATATAAAATAATAATATTCTCTAATAATTTTTAAATATATTTACTGATATATGTATATTTTAATTAATTATTAAAAAATAAATAATTTAAAGAATAAAATTAATAAATAACAAATAAATTATATAAAATAATATAATATTCAAAATCTTCCTAGTTAGGATAGAATCACGAATAGTATCCATTTCAAAATCTTCCTAGTTAGGATATATATATGGCTTTCTCTAATTTTCCTTTATGACATTCCGGATACTATAGCGTTTACTTAGTGGACTGTAGAACCATGTACCTGAAGGTGAACAGATGAGGAGAATGGGTTACTAACTCAGAAAGGCCTCACTGGCTGCAGTTCTAGAAATATACACTGATGACATGTTCATGTTGTGGATTAAAGTCATCATTGGAAATTAAGAGATGTTTGTAGGGAGAGTGACTCAATAGGCATATGCTGGAGTGATTGATTTTCATCAGGCAGGGCTTTCCATTTAATGACTTTACCGTATCCTAGGCAGTTGGGGTGTAAGCTTTTGAACCAAACTAGCCACGACAGTAAATCATACTGGATAGTAACGCATCTTGGCCCTGGAAAACATATATAGCAATCAAATTATGAAAGCTTGCAAGATACGTCGGAAACTAATCAACTAAACAGAGTGAATTCATTAGACAGAACATCTAACCTGGCCCAGATCAGTGAAAACCCAAATTATTTATGGTGAAAATATGGGTTAAGAACACCCGCACGTGTCTCAGTCGAAATCTGGAGTAAACATTAAACCCAAAGAACGCACACATTTCTTAAAGTTAAACCCTACCTTTGCCTTTGCCAGAAGTAAAAACTACGCGAATAGGATGATTCGGAACTGAACTAATTGGGAAGCAAACGTAGCATGAAATAAAATCAGTAGGCTCCAAAAACACAATCCAAGTGATCATGCATGCCTTTTAGACTTCTTCTCAGCCAGCGTGGCACTTGCGCCATTCAATTCTATTCTGACGTGGCCCTATCATTCAGTGCCGATCATTTTTGTGTGCTTTGGGATGCCATGTGTGTAATGAACTGGAGCCAGAAATTTCAATTCAATGCATTATGGGCTTAGGAGAGAAGAAGGGTCGAGCCGTTTGGCAAGAGCGGAAAAAAAAAACGCAATCCAGGTGATGATGAGGACTGGATTACAAATAAAACTTGGGAGATAAAAGGGACAATGAAGGTACGTTTCACCTGTAATCCAACGCGGACTTGCATACAACAAAGAAGATGATGATAATGACTTCATTCAACAAAGACATGTTGTCGCAGTTTGGGATATAGGAGTGAAAACTGCAAAACGGTATCACAACACAACAAGGTCTCCCTTATTGACCGACGGGGCATGCGGAATGGAAAATTATAAAAATAACGTAGTTAAAAAATAAAAATTAAAAAAACAAAGATGAATTTGTCTCCAAATCGAGATTAGAGAAGTTTCTAGTGTCAGCAGCTAATTTTTAATTTTCACTTTAATTTCTTTCTTTTATTTTCTCTTTCTCTATTCCTACTCTGTCCGCTATAGCTATTATTATAGCACTTTACTTTTAAAAAAATATTATTCTAATTACACATTAATTTTTCTCCCTCCTTTTCTCACATTAATTGTTAGCAGCGGGTATGGCAACATGCTGAGGAAGTACGGGCTGTCGGCGGGGCATGAGGGAGGATCTCTTCTGGGCGATCCAAGGCGATGGCAGCGCGAGCTTTGGGGTGGTCCTGTCGTACAAGGTCAACCTTGTACCCATGCCAGAGACCATCACAGGCAACCTTCCTCAAAAAGAAAATCCAACTACTTCCGGATACCCATGGTCAAAGTTCATCATTTGCTTTGTTTTTCACCAGCTCCCACATTTTCAAGCATATCTTGAATTATTAGGAGTTGGCAAGTAATTCATGTTAATCAGGAGTTGGCAACTTGATATATTTACTAAAGTCAGACATCTATTATACGCCCTCAGTTTTTTTAAGTTACAACAAAATTTAAAATGGCCAATGATGTCGGAATTGATTTGAATTGTCAATTTTTAATTGATCTAAATCACAAATGTGGTGATCATAACTCAAATTTTAAAGTCTACAGTAAAGATTTACTATATCAGATCATGTTATGTTCTTGTTAAGCTTTTACTTAAATGATTAGGCTGTCCGACTAGTGCATTCAGCCCACGGAGAGGGGGGAAAAGTGATAAGGCAGACAGATTGATACACGAAGACGCACAGTTCTGTTATGCTTCAACAAAGTGACTGCAACAGGTAGGTCAAACAGTAGACACATCGGAGGACCCTTGTAAGGTGCCAACACAAAAAACAAAACAAAAACAAAAACAAAAAATCAAGCAAATTTAAACTAAATTGAAGCAAGAAAATGAAAAAAAGCGTCATCTTACCGTTTCAGGGCATGCGCCTTAGCACACTGAAAGTCCAACCCCTGGATTCACCAGCGGTTCCCAAACCTATAAAGTTCATGTTCTAGGCCCCTAAAAATACCACCATCGTAACCCCTAACACAAAATGTAAAGGGCGAAAACACCATTACCAACACTATCCATCCATACACAGCGCCAAAACTGTCTTAAAACATCTACACTTCGCAGTTATCTTCAAATGCTCATCTCTTTCTCTTGGTAGAGGTAGACGCGGCACGTCCCTTTTTCTTCTCTGCTGCGGCAGAACCTCCTCTCCCCTTGCCAGCCAGTGTTTTCTTGCCATTTGAACTTCCTGCACTTTTTAGGTCTAGCTGCACCTGTATAGCTACAACATATATAATAATAAGAAGAAGAAACCATCAATTTACCATTGGAAAATATCAAGTGCTTCAGGTTTAGGGACAATGCTACAAAAAAGTTCAAGTGCCCTTGAACCATCAGAATCCATTTCATCCATTAGACGCATACGTGCAAGCAAGGTATAAGTTAATTATTCATGCACAAGAGAATATATATCACCCACCTTTTGAATTAAGACTCTGGAAACCTAACTCCAGCTTACCAGCACTATTAGCAGCGTTTTCTGGCAAATGAAAACAGAGTAAATGAATTGCCATTGTCAATCAGAGATTTATGCTGAACAAGCATGAGAATACTTGTGTGCGCGGGCGTGTATGTGTGTGTGTGGTGGTGGTGGTGGTGGGGGGGGGGGGGGGGGGTACCCAAATCTTCAGAATCTGAATAGTCCTCTTCGCTGTCAGCCAATGCATCACTCTGGTTTCCGAATTCATCAACTGTTGGTTCTAAAATAGCTGCAATGCGCTTTTTGGGGGTTTTTTTCATTCCAGGAATTGTAATTAAATCTGCTGATCTCACTACCCGCAATTTACTTCCTTGGTTGTATGCTTTCGTTAGAGCCGATTTAACAGCTGGCTGTATTCCATCCATTGGATTTGGGTGACCCTGATGCACACAACATTCTTACAGTACTGGGATTTTATTGAACTGTCGTAAAATATATGTTGTGCGCATATTATCCAGAAAAAATACCCGAAATTTCGATAGTTCCACAATACTATCAAAGTCCTCCTGATTAATAGCATATGAATCCATAAATTCCACTACGCTTTGAACAGCTTCATCCTGGAAATTATAACGGGAAAAATGATGCACATATGCCTCACATAGGACGAAACAACATAATTTGCTAAATTATTTCAAACCTTGGACAGCACGTGAAGTGGATAGGTTAATCGTTTAAGGAGAAGAGTTAAGTAATCAACTCGCAATGCTGACCTGTTAAAATTTTCTCAAATTACCAACGAGAAACAAAGCAATCATAGCTCTCCCCAGTATTCACTGTACAGAAAAAGTAATATGTTTACCTCGCAGAATTAGATGCACGACTACTGAGACAATGAACATGCAAATCCTCCAGAAGCCTAAAATTCTTTCTCGTTGTAGAGTTCTTCCCGAGCCACCCACCAAATCTATTATAATTGCGTTCCCCCTGTAGATGCCAAGTCAACCTATAAGTTTTACAATGCCCTATAAATTTCATCAAGACATTCTAAGTTCAAATACAAGTTCATATCTTCGTCCCTCTGGTAATTGGGTTCGTCTGCTGATTTCAGAATTCAACAAGCAGGTACCTTTTTGAAGTACAACCATAAAAGTAAAGTTCATGCCAACATCAACTACTTGTGTAAAGGAAGAACCATACCATTTTATGGTAATTCATAATCTACATGAATTTTCTGACTAGTGATCTGATTATAGCTAAGCTATTTGGAGTACAAAAGCAGAACGAGCAGGTGTCAAGGACAAATAGATTCCCAGAAGCCAAAGACATTATACAACCTGCCTTAGTCTATGCTGTTTACCTGTTCAAGAATCTCCCTTTGCCCATGCAACAGCGCAGCCCTAGTCGAAAATAACAATAAATAATAAATAATAAATAAACTAGAGGGAAAATGAAAAAAGTAAAGTCCAAAATTAATGCTCATATTAGCTGAAGTCGAAAAACATACGGGACTATAGAAGATGCCAGTGAAGAATTTAGAGAGAGTTGCCAACGTTGATATCCACGAATCTGTACATTTATTATATCCCCATCTCCAATAGACTCAGCAGCACGGGCAATCAAGTTCATCCTTTTCATCCCACCATCATCCTTACCAGCCAAGTTGGGCCTATAATTAATATAATTTTCCTGCAGTGTGATCACACAAATGAGTTTTATGTACGTAAAAGCTAAAAACCTAATATAATTGTGGCAGACCAAATGAAATTTTTAAAAACCTGAATAATGAGAGGAACAACATCAGGGTCACTCATGCTCAGATCAATCCGCTCATCCATTTTCAACTTCCCTCCATTGAAAGCAAACAGCCTACAAGCCCAAGGAAGCAAGATATGCCCTCCAGTCATGCCACAAACATTACATATGCAGGAAAGAATTTATAATAGACAAGACAAGGTCCTTGTAACACGATAGCCATAATAAATAGAGATGAAAATATCAGCTATCCACAAAAATTGGAAGTTGTGATTAAAAAACCAAACCAGATATTTGATAAAATTATTCAAATATTTAAACGACCCAAGCTATATAGCAAAAAAATTTGAACGCATTATATTCATGTAATTGAAGTCATATTGTTAGCTATCAACTCACAAGATATCCAGACAAGGTAAATCAACAGTCACAAATAAAAATCAACAGACGTTATTATCCTACTATGATAAATAAAAATCTATAAAAACTATATTGCCACTTCAAACTTAGAATCAAGAGACCCTAACCAATAAAAAACTGACTGACAATGGAAACAAAAATTTACTCGTTATCAAATAGTACTGATATGAACAAAATCTTAACACAAACATCGCACAATCTAAATATCACAAGGATTACACTGGGGAGCTGGCAACTTACTCATATCCTAAGGCCTCAATGTATTGAGCCCAGGTACTAAACGCCTAACCCTATAGTGAGATTATTAAGGAAAGATCTAGCCGTCCAGTGGCACATTTACCCTGTCAACCAATTCAAAGTTTCGAGAAAGTACAAATAAGACTACCTATCAGCAGCAGTCAATTGCAATATATCTATCCTAAGGCAGTATTCTGCAACACAAAGGATGCCAGGAAGCAAAAATGACAGCAAAATCCAAAGCTAGAGGCATCATACTTATCGACCGCTGTAAATGGCGAAATATCCACATCCTTTGCACTGCTCAGAAGACGCTGTCTTACATCATCATACTGAATGATTGACATGGAGAGGCTCATATAATGGAGTTGGTTTAGTGCCATGCGTATATCGCCATTAACTCTTTCCGCTAGTTCTTCGAGAGCAATCTAGAAAGTAAACCCAATGGATTAGATCTTTGTTACATTTAAAAAATAAGACTCAAAAAAAGCCACTACCAAATCATTTTAATTACACATCATTAAAAGCCACCTCCATGTGCTACCAAAAAATGTACAAAAAAGAATTACTACAATCTCTAATGATTCCACTACCACAACCCAAAGACTGTATATGGAACTACAAAATGTTTTATTCTTATTGGGTGTTTTTGGAACCCTGGCTTCAACATAACTCATGGGATTACATTAATAATCTCATCAATTAATATCAATACATTGTTTTCTTTAACACTTTAAATATAATTAGTAGTCTATAGAGAATTAGTATTTCTTTTAATGGTATAAATAATCACAACCTAGGATGTGAAATTACTAACAATGGACTAAAGTTGACTGTTTATTAAGTTTCTGATTTTTGAATTTTCACTTTGTACCCTGGAATCACAATAATTTTGAATTTAAATTCGATCCTTCAACTTTCAAAAGTTTTTCTATTCAAACCCAAAAATGCCCGAAGAGCATTATTTGAGATTTCTCATTTTCAATGAGAAAGAGAGACCAACAATGTCTTCACGAGCAAGAGATCCTTCTTCGAAGAGCATCCCGCAATGTCGCTAGTTTTGTCATTGTCATCTCCCATTTCTAAGAAGCTTCATTGCTCCTCCCCCATCCAATTCTCTCCCTTATTTATTTAACCAGTGTCGCATGTTTTATTTATTGATTCATTTATTTTTCTAGTGATTTGCTTTGCTTAGCACTAACATTAATTCAAGAATCAAGACCATTTTGGTGAATCATAGGCAACCAAACCAGTTGGGCAGGCTATGATTTGTTCACTTTTAATTTAATATTTTATATTTTAAATTTCGACATTTTAATTATTTTAATGTTATATACATATGTTAAATTCCTTAGTTGAATTGATTCTACTTTATCTTTATACTAAAATATTATAAATTACAAAAGAAATTCTTATATGTAAAAAAAAATATTACAAATGCCTCGCCAAACCAAAAACATCCAACACATTAGTCGCTCGTTTGCCTCAAAAACTATGACTTGGACACCTTGGCTTTGGATATGTTTATGAGCCATAGTCACAAGAGGGTTAGATCATGGACACTAGGCAATATGAATACTAGCAAATATATTTTGATTACAATGAAAACAAATACGAAATCACAGCATCTCCAAGAAAAATGCACATACCACATTAGCTTGAAGGCCTTCTTTATTTGCGATCTCCAAAAAACGCTTAGCCATCTATCAAGTGAAAACGTTTTATTATAAGGTATATATTTAAGCTGTCCACAAATTTTGCAAAGCATTTAACATAAAAGAAATGTTACTTGTGACATGTTAATATCCAAAGTAGAGTGATCGTTGAGGATCATTGTTTTAGAATGGCATTCACGCAAATGCTTTTGTGTGAGCATTTAGAATAAATTTTTAGACTAGTTCACGGATAGATGATAGGAAGCATGATAGCTACAACCCTAATGCGAAATATAGAAACTTCAAAATCATAAACATAACACAATTTATGTTTCAAGACAACTCTGTTTTTTATAATCAGAACACCTCCTATTTATTAGTATCAACAGAACAGGAAAATTAATAAAATAAATGTCATAGAATAACATTTAAAGAAAAATATGAATCTTGTCCATTTTGACTGTATCATAGATGCTGAGGAAAGCACCCTGTCATAAAGCAAAAGTATTTTTTGTACAAACAATTCCCCATGACAAGGGTGATGAAGGATAAGAAAGCAACACTTTTTAAAAATAAAAATATAGGAAATTTAATCCTTTTCCATCATTTGATTATATCATTTAAAAAACAGTTTTCTGGAAAGGAGAGAGAATATGGCCATCTTTGGTATTGATTTTTATTTTTTGTTTTCAAAAATTATTTTCAGAAATTATATTTGAAAACTATTTTCTTGCAAATTGAATGCATATTTTTTGTTTGGGGTTATTTTCTGTCAAATTGAAAACCATCATAGGAGCTGACCGACAGCGGAATCGGAGGGCTGGTGTTCACATTGGTGGCGAAGAAGAAGGGGTTCGAGGTGGTGGTGTTCTAGAAGGATGTGAGCGCAATACAAGGCGAAGGGCAATACCGAGGTCCAATCCAAATACAGGCCATCGATTTGGGAGGGACGTCGCAGGGAGATGGTCGCAATGGCCAGGGTGGGTGGGTGGGGGGGGGGGGATGCGCAAGGGAAATGAAAACAGTTTTCAATAAAACAAAAATATCAAAATGATATTTTTTGTTGTTTCTTGCACTCATGGTTCAAAGTATTGCCTCTAGTACGTTGCTTTTCTTCCTCTACTCTTTTTTCTCCTAATTTTCTTCTTGCCGAAAGTCCATCAACTCCATCCTCTTCGTCTTCTTCCTCTACGCATGTATCAAGAATTGCAGGATCTGCGTTAACTGCGCCAATTGCCGAATCTTCCAAGTGCATCGATTGCCGACTTGAGTCCGATTTCATGATTCTAGGCCAATCACTGACTGCCTACTCGTCGATTGCGGGATTCTCGGTGCTATGTTTCTTCTCTGCCTCTTTCTATGCTTCTTTGCTGCCGAGTGTCAACTTCTAGACACTGACAAGGAATGTTTGGTACAATTATAACATTTATTACTTACATTAATAAATTAATTCCTTAAAACTGGTAAATATACATTAAAATTTTAAATTTAATAGGTATGTATACTTATCAAACCATAATTCTTTTGCATTTTTATATATTAATTCCAGCTGTAATTAAAATTTAATAAATTTACATGCTAATATTTATTAAAATATTTTTATATTTTCATATGTTATTTTATTAATGATTGTTGTAAATTTAATACGTAGTAAAATTTATTCATGTATATTATTTTAAATTTATGTTGTTATTTTTATCTATTAAAACTTATGTATTAACTCTTTAAAAATTTAATACCAGTTATAACAGTATATTTTGTTTGAAGTCATAATATGCAAATTAAATCATTTATTTTGCTTATTTAATAGTTTTAACGTGATGATTTGATTTTTTATGATTTTTATATTTTAATTTAATATTATTTCACGCCTAAAGTTGTATCCCACCCAAAATGTGACGAATCATCCGTAGCCACAATGTCGAATCATGTCTGCACTTGAAAACAACTTATTTTTGAAAAATAAAATTTAAAAGTCACCAAACACAAAACACTACCTATTTTCTATTTTAAAAAAATAGAAAATTAAATTTGAATTAAGGAACCAAACATGCTCTAACTTCTAGTTACAAGATCATGAAGTTGTTTTCCCTAAAATAACATTTTCCATTTGCAAAACATTTAGTTTGAGTTGAATATTTCTTTTATTCCACCAAACATCAGTTTTTTATATTTTTTATTATTTTTATTGGGGGGGGGGGGCTCATGGTCCCAGAAACAAACAAAAATAGAATCTTTTCTTAAACTTTAAATCTTCCCTAAAGCCACCCAAGCATTAGCAAACAGATTTAATCAAGTTCAGAGTTTGGAAGGTTAAAATTACCAAGTAGAACAAATACTAAACAAGCTTCTTCTAAACTTACTAAAATGGTTCAAGTACCAAATAGCACGCGCCGAAAACAACCAGGGGAAAAAATAGTTCAACAACAAACAACCACGCTGACAAAATTTAAGAACAAATATATCACAAGGGAAATACCTATTCAAGTACCTGTTGTTTTGTTGGTTTACGGAATCCAAGCAGTAGACAGTAGTTCACAAGACTTGTTAATTTCCGGCTGTAGCGATCATTACAAATGCAAATGATTGGAATCTTTGACATCTTGATGCTAGAAATAAGATCAGCAACACCACCCCGATCTCCAGAAGACATGCCATCAACCTCATCCATAATCAATACAGTTTTTGGATGTCTCGACCTACAACATAATCAACAATTAGCTCAGGACAATGTTTCCACACTTCCTACTGCATCTGTACCCACGAAAAAACAAATAAACATAGAAAGTAAACAAACCGATCCATGTTGATACCCAAAGCTTCATTACTAACAAGTTCCTTTATAGAATTTGCATGTCTTCCATCAAGTCCTTTCTGAATTTTGGCATCAGCCTTTCCACGGCTGTCACTAGCATTTACCTGAATGTCAAGGATTACAAAAAGAAAAGAAAATTTAAGCGTATAGAATCATATCTGAGGGCAGGATGTCAACAGTCATGACAAAGTAAAACAAAGTGCATTCTTAACCAACAACGACAATAAAAATAATAATTTGCATTGTTTCAAACCTGAAAAAAGAGTTGTCAAAGAAACATCACCTCAATTGCCTGGAAGCCAAGCATCTGACTAACCAACTTTGCAGATGTAGTCTTCCCTATTCCAGGTGATCCATAAAGCAGCACAGCCTTTTTAGCACCGGCATCATTCTGCTTTTTCCCCTTCCCCTTCTTGTCAGTGTTCATAAATTGTTCATTCCAATGCACTAACCAATCATGGAGCTGCTTAACCTGGATATCATATCAGTAATAAAAGAAAAACAAAAAAATGAAGATCCATATCTCACTCCAAATTCAAGGTTAAGTACAAGCAAAAGCAACAAGTTGAAACCAATTAACTAGCACACGTACCAGTGATTGATTCCCAATAATGTCATTTGGAGTTTTTGGTTTATATTTTTCCGTCCATGTTAAATCAAGGTCACTAGTTGGATTTTTCCTCTTCGTGGCTAATGAACCGAAAGTCGAACCTCCAGATGCAACACCTTTTGCCACAGGTGTGCTCACTTGATTTTATGCAAGAACCAAATTATTTTAAATTGTGTTGAAAGTACCCAAAACACACACACACACACACACACACACACACACACACACACACATATATATATAGAGAGAGAGAGAGAGAAATTCTTTCTGAATGATTTTAGAGAAGCTGAAATTATAAGTTATTTGTATAAATAGCATTTCACAACTAGGAATACTACTATCATTTTACTAACAGTAACAATAAGCTATGCCTCATTTAAACAAAAGGTCCAAATTAGATGCTTATAAGTAATAGAATGCAAAAAATGTCCCAAAAAGAGATTAATTAATTAAACTTCAAAAGCATTTCACGTCTGGGAATACTACCAGCATTTTACTACTGGCAACAATAGACTACACCTCTATTAAACAGTAGCTCCTGAATAGATAAATTATGAAAACATAACATGCAAAAATAACTCCACAAAACATTAACTAATTAAAATCCAAAAAGCAATTCACATCTCGGAGCATATTTTTACTAACAGAAATAATATACTATAACTCAGTTAAACTTAAACATAAGGTCCAAATTATACACATTATGAAAACAAAACATGCATAAATGAGACCAAAGAAAAAAATATTAATCAATCGAAAAAATGGCCCATACACACATTCACAATAGGTCTCAAGTTTGTAAACCCATAAAGTTGTAAATTTCTGTAATAATGACTTACTTCGTGCTTCCCATGATTATTAATAAAATAAAACAGATATGCTGCATTTAAGCACAACAGCAATGGTAGACATACTAGGATCAATAAACTAAAAATTATTTTGAAAAAAAAAACAAAAATTTAAACTGATACTAGTTGGGACCATTACCTTAGGTACACATAATATCTCAAGGGATATACAAAAATAAAAATATATTTTAAAAAAATGATTCTAGTTGGGACCATTACAAATGGCTGGTATTGTGCAGATTGTAGCAAATTGATATTGCAGGACAACATGTGCCAGGTAATGGCTTTCAAAGAACTGGGACGTAATCATGAATAATTTTAACAGTAAAACAAGAAAGTTGATTATTATAGTTACATCCAAGTTGAAATCACACAAAAAACCACTGCCCCACAATTCATTGAATCTTTTTCTTATTGAGCATTGATTGAATTTGAATCCTAGACAACTCCTGATCACGAAGCTAGTATAAGTTCTAATTGCTAGACTTGCCAATGCCAACAGACATAGTTCAAAAGGTCCAATAAAAAAATAAGCTTGTCAAACCAGTGCTAGTATGGCCCACATTTCTATATGGAAATGGCAGAAAAAGATAGCCATGCTCCAGATTAGAATAAATAGAGAAGCCCTACACCACCTCAAACAAGGTCTCACATGATTGCTCATTCACCATAATTACTTGCAAGTTAAAAGTATGCAAACGATACATGCATGGAAAATATCTATCAAGAAACGGATTATGTGCCCGAAAAGAACTAACAAAAATTACAACAAACATAAAAACTCGAGTATATTGAAAATGATTAAATTAAAAGAAACAATAAAATAATAAATAAGATATATGATGAAAATGAAACCAAGTTAGTTGGCCATACTGATGGCATTAACTTTTTGAGGACTTTTCCTTGGCAAGGCTGCAGCAGTCTTATCCAAAACTGCCTTTGATACTTCTTTAGAGGCCTTTCCTTGATTTGATGCATGAATCATATCAAATAAACCATCTTCGGTAAGAAAGGCAGTTCTGCACCAGAAAGTACCAATGAAACAAGTTATAGATAAAAATAAAATAAAATAATCAAAAACTTAGAAAGGCGTGTATGCCAGACATGACATACCCCAGCTCCTTAGCTTTTTCAGATTTCCTTCCCCCAATATCTTCATCACACAAAAGATAATTCTAAAATGGAAAATGTTAATCAAAGGATTATAGAACTTAAAACCAAGCAAATAAAATATAGAAGGATAAATTCACCGTTTTCTTGCTGACAGATCCAGTAACACGACCACCATGGCGTTTAATCAAATCTTCTGCCTCCTCCCTTTCCAAACTGTAGGTGAGAACAGTGTTGAACATACACTCAGTTTGCCATTTGACCCATTATATAGTTGCAAGTAAAAAAAAAATATAAACAAAAAAAAAATTATGCTTCACAAGCTTATGACAGAGATTGAAAATGCTAAGCAAGAGTTGTCTTGGTGAAAAAAGCAGACTCTATCAAACAATTTATGAGCAAGATATTTCTAAAATATGAGATGTGAAGAAAATGCAGGTTATGAATTCGCCTACTACATGTTTACAACAGGTAAATGCAAGGAATAGTTGCTGAAAGAAATGCCATCAACTGTTCACAAATTACAAAAGTGATGCAGATTATGAATTCACCTACTACATGTTTATGACAAACAGGTAAAAGCAGGGAATAGTAACCGAACGAAATACCTGTCAAGTGTTCCACTAATTACAAAAGTGAAACCAGCTAAACAATCAGGAGCTCCCTCTGGGACTTCCTGTCACACAACAGAGTACTTCATATAATCTAAGAGACTGCAGAGTCAATTTTCTCGAAAAATTTAGACACAATCAATAGCCACACACCTTTTCCCCTTTATGTGGAGGATCTTTCCTCTCACCGAAATTCATGAACCCACCTCGTCCACCACCCCTGCCCCTTCCAGCTGCAGGTGCTTCTGTTGCTGAACCTCTTCCACCCCGTCCCCTTCCAGCCAACTTATAAGGAGTTTCAGTAGATTTATCATTAGAATCTTCATCATCACTGACATCAATATCTGCACCCTGCTGGGAAATCCCCCTACCTGAACTGCCTTTCAATTTCTTGTTGGGAGTGACATCTTGCTTTCTTTTTCTTGGTGTGGGCATAACAAAATTGTCATCATCGTCTTCATCAACTTTGCGAATCTTTCTTGAGGAAGATAGTTTCACATCATGAGGTAAGTCTTCATTTTCCTCTTCATCCTTCAACTTTTTCTTATCTTTAGGAAAATATTTGCTAGTTTTACGTCTTCCGGAAACACCTTCTTGCACCTATTTTGTTTCAATAAATAGATGATAAAAAATAAAACTAAAAAAACCTTAATCCTGTTTATTTTGAAAAGAGGGTATACAGCGTTTTAAACAAGCCAGATTAGTACAAAAATTGGAATCAAGCGGGTTTCAGTTCCCAAATTATCTGGCACTAAAAAAAAATAAAACAGATGTCCAAATACAAACTGTACTGATTTCTGGAGATGCCTCACACAGCAAATGAGACAAGTAATATCACATTACTTCCAACGCGGCAACTAATATCATCCCTACCCTCACTAAAAGAAAACCCATATGCACCAGGACATCAGATTTTCAAACTACAAATCACATTTCTACTCCAAGAACAATGCAGTGAAAATACACACATGTACTTTAAGCACAATACACACACACAAACAAACAAATTAACTCACTCGTTTGTCGGGTTGGGCTATAGGCAAAGAAGGCTTCACAGGTTCGGGAGTGGACTTCACCGGCTTCGACTTATCGTTCCCGCCCTTGTCGTGTTTTTTCATAAACCACTTTCTTATATCCGACTATGCATCAAAACAAACAAAAGTACCAAAATCAACCGCGCCAACCCTTGATCCTTGAACAAAAATCATCACAATTCAAAGCAAACAAACAAACAAACAAAATACTACAATGTAGGTCATATACTAAAACAAAAAGGGATTAGAATAACTCACCATGTCTTCAATCGAGTACGAGCTCTGGACGCAGTTTCGAAACCCTTGCTTGCGTTTCCGGGCAACTGGAAGAAATCAAAATGCGATAGCTGAAGAAGAATAAAAAACATTAGGGTATAAAGAGATGGAGACGTTATGGATTAAGACGACGACGAGGAGGTGGAGGAAGAAGATACAGGGACAGTTGGAGTGGGAGACGTAGGAGTAGCGTACCGATCACGGAGAACGGAACCTTCGGGTTCGACGTTTCTTGCGCTAAAAAATGTTGATATTTTCCTTAATTTATAATTGTTCTGAGATTGGACGACTTAAAATCTTTTTTAACACATTAAAAAGTAATACAAAACTATTGGATAGTTTAGGGCATATTTGATTGGACATTTTTTTATTTTTTAAAAAATAATATTTTTTTTAAAATATAAAAATTAAAATTACAAATAATATAAAGTTTTTTTTATTTAAACAATCTTAAAATGAATTATTTTATTTTATTTTTTTACCTAAAAATAATTATTATATTTTAAAAATAAAAACATAAAATATTGTACCATATTTGTTTAGTTTTTGATTGGTTTTTGCTATGGTCAATTTAGTTTATGATAAATGTGTGTTGATTTAATTTTTTATAATATTAACAAACTTTTGTCCCTAAAGCTTTTCAATAACAATTTTTTTTAATTATGTATCTACTAATTTATAAATGTTAATAGCTTTCTAACCGTCAAAAATAAGCATTTTCATATATTTATTGTGATAAAAATCATTTTCAGACCAATTTCAAAAGATTCTATTTTTTACAAATAGAAAATTAAATCTAAAAAAAATTGTTTCAATCAATTTTCTATTTTAATCTCTACATATAAAATTTGTTGTAATTACTCTTTCTTTATTTTTTTTATTATATTATTTTAACAAAAATAAGGTTTTAATATAAATAAATATAAAAACTATTTGTTATAAATAAATAAATTTATACATTTAGAAATAAAATATAAAGCGGGAAGTGCTCGAGGAGATTTCATTTTATGAATTTAAATGTTTTTTTTAGGTTATATTGTCTTCTTGCGATTTTACTGCATTTTGAAATCTATTTTTTTTCTCGTGGCCCCTCAAGTATCTTGCTTCAAATGTTTTTCTTAAAAAAAGATAATTTTTGTTTTATTTGCTTAATCAAATTTAAATTTACATTTTTTATTACAATCAGAGTTTAAAGTAATCTTAGCTCAGAAACCTTTAAACACCTAAAATCTCTCCTTCATTAATATAAAGAACGCCTAAGAGTTGAGATGTCATTAAATTTGAGTTTAAAAGGGCACCATTGAAAGCCTAAGAGCAACATCACATCAAATTATTTTTAAAAAATTTATATATTTAAATTACTCTTTATTTCTATATATAAATATATATTTTTAAATCATCTTTTATATTATTAAAAAATATTTTATATTAATAATTTTTTTATGATTTAATATTAAATAAAAGTAAATGTTATGAAAAAAATAATATGTAATTTTTATAATATTTTAACTAGTGCTCTAACCCTTTGAATCATTTAAAATCATATTACATTTGACATTAATTATCTTCATTTGTTACATTTGTACCCACGCCGGCCGGTGCAAAAAACCGAGTCCATTCACATCGAAAGCCTCGGTGAATTCTGCCAACGCGCTAGGGTCAACAACAAGTCCTTTTTCTACCGCCCCAAGAACCCTAACTCCCACAGCTACGCTAACAACTTCTCTGAGGCAGAGCTCCAAATGATCGACCTCGCCTACGACCACGTGGTCCGGTTCACGGCAAAGGACGACCCCAACCTCCGCCACCCGTGAGGCTGGGCTGGATCAAGTACAACAGGTTCGGGTTGTACGTACTCGTGGCGGGGCATCATGCTGGATGACCCGATCGAGATTCGCGGCATCATGTACTCACCGACGAGTACATGATGATGACCGAAATGGTGAAGGACATGGAGGAGTGGGAGAGGATTGAGCAGTACGAGATGAGGGTGGGATGCACGTACGATCGCTGGTGAGAGAGAGAGCAAAGGAATTCCAATGCATTGGGAGAGAGAGAGAGAGAGAGAGAGAGAGCAGAAGAGGTGGTTTGATGCACTGCAACGAGAGTCGGGGCATGAAAATCCGATAATACTGACCATTATTTAATATTTTATTCCAATTCAAACCGAGCCTAACATAATATATATAATTTTGAATTCAAAACTATTGAATTTCTTGTTTGGTAAAAGGATAGAAAAGAAGTGAAAATAAAAAAGACAGAGGGAAAAATGATGAAAAAATTTGTATTATTAAAATTAATTTCTTATATAAATGCAATATAAGAGAATATAGAGTAATAATTTTTTTCTTATTATTATTGACAGATTATAAATATATATATATAATTAGGAAACCTAAATCAAAAAATAACTTTATTTAGGAAATTAAATATATACAAATAAAAAAAACAAGCATCCATATGAACTTTTGAGTAGAATGATGAAAAAAACAAAATATTTAATTTTTGCACTAGACAAAGAAACTATGTTTTGTTTCTTACTCATCCAAGTTACGAACTTACTACATACAAATGATATATATGCTGAAGTAGATTTTTTATTCAATTTGGATCCAGCAAAGTCAGAATTGGTGTATCCCATAATGTGTTAAGTGTCCATGTTTGGAAAACATAATATTTTTCCTGAAAAAAGACTTCAAATATGTCAGAATACGATTCATATCATTTACATATCAATCATTCAGATTATGCATAAATTAACTCACAAACACTAATTATATATTAAATAAGTTTAATGTGAGTTAGATAGATCAATTTCCCACTAACCCCTAATATTTATGTTCGTTCATTAGAACATAAGCAAGATAGTTATACCATGATTCATTTCAATAGAAGTATCAACAAGTGCGTAAGCCATGTTACCGGTTTCAGCTAGGAGATCTAGAAGATATTTCTATTGAAAGAGAAAAATCTCTTCTTTTGATCGTAATAGTTTAATATCAAAGAAATATTTCAAATCCCCTGAGCTTTTATCTCAAACTTCTTCATCAAATGACAACTAGATATATTATTACTTATAATAATCATGTCATCAATATAATCAAGAAATAAGATATTATCATTACCATTTTCTTCATAAAACAGAATGTGATCAGTTAAAACCTATTTGAAACCATACTTCTGCGTTGAATTATAGAACAATAATTCTTTTTTATTATTGTTGAGAAATTTAAAATATATATACATATTTATATACACACATATCAGGAGACTTAATTCGAAAATAACCCTATTTAGAAACCTAAATATACACCATTAAAAAAATTTCATTTGTTTTACTTAAAAGCTTTTTAAAATTTTGATTACTTAGATGACCATGAAAAAATCTGCACATCCGCAATGCACGATATTACCATTACTATGGGCACAACCACGCAAGAATATCAGTCTTAAATGAACGCCTGAACGAAAGTTAAATTTTGTGTTCATGTTAACATACTAGATTAATAGTTCATTGTTGTTTGAATGTAAGATTAATCATTCATTGTTGTGGTTAGTATACCAAATCGATATTTTCCCATCCCCATCAGAAGAAAACAGCAAATATAAGGGTTCGGACAAGAAAAATACATTAAATAATAACCCATTACATTACAGAAAGATTAATATTTATTATTACAAAAGAACTAAAGAAAAGAAAAGAGAGGGACGTAGGCCTTTGTCCCCGAGCATCCATATAAAAGTCTAGTTATTTATTTACCTCATTCTATACATCGGTGAGCAACCTACTCAGCAGTAAACATGTCATTCTTTTACCTCATTCTATACATCGGTGACCAACCTGTTCAGCCGTAAACATGTCATTCTTTTGCCTCATTCCAAGTTGTAAACGGCAATGAAGGGCATCGAGACGCTCCCAATCCACAACTTACCCTCCCTTTCCTCCACCTCACTCACCGCTCTCACCACCTTACCCGAACGGTCCTCCAATATACGCAGAAGTTTTCCCTCTGGGTTGTACTGCAACACAACAGCATGAGGCCATCCCCCGACAAGAAACATATAATGAAACTTGGCAGAAACTGGTAGGCTCAGCAAGAATTTCCTAAGTCCAGGGTACACTGCACCTACTAAGTAAGAGTACATTGACCAACGGTTGTGAACTGCCACCCAAAATTCCCCCTTCTCATTTGTTCTCACATTATCAGGACTTCCAGGTAAGATGGCAAACACTTCAGAAGTTCCTGCTTTCTCACCTTTTAGCCAATACTTCCGCAACCTGCACTATCCAAAAATTATAATGCACATAGAAGACGAACATATAAGTGCCCATTTCAAAACGGCCACATTATGGTTTCAAGAACACAACAGACAAAAATCAAATATCCTACACCAACGAAAAGCAGACTCACCTGCCCATTGATGATTCACAAAATACAAAGGAAAAGCCATCCCCGCTTAGAGACAAACCATTTGGGAATTGGAGATTCCTTACAAGCACAGTTGTCTCTTTTGTAATTGGATTGTACTTCAGAACCCTCCCGCTGTCCTCAGAAGAAAATACCAGCTGCAAGAAGTTCCTGAAAGAAAATACCCGTGAATTTAAAATGCAAAATGAAGATTACACGGTTTCTCATGATTTTTTCTTTCCGTTGCAATTACTTGACCTTTTCGATTTCACTGCATGTAAAATTATGTACTTTACAGATTTTAAAGCCTGTAGTATATCCATTCAGAGCCTGAATAATTTCTTTATGAGGAACTTTATTTACCAAATAAGACTTCTAAGTCGATTCAACGCTTTATGAAACAAGGAAATATAGCATATGCTAGGAATTCAGGATAGGACAGTTATTTCATCATTTCATATTATACTTGTTAACTGTACCACACTTCAAAAAAGAGGCTAATGCAACTATCAGAGCTAATAAGGAACTGAAGCGCTACTTAGCTGAGGCTGATGTAATTTACTTCTTCTATATGAAAACTATATCCAAGTAGAAAGCAATGTTTATAGTAGGATCTACTATAAGAGGTAACAGTCATTAAGCTCTTACCTCCTCTGGTATTTGGTGCTGCTATCAGTAAAGTATACATTTCCTTCACTGTCAATGTCTAGATCATTGGTGAACCCTAGAGGCACTCCTTCTGCCTCAGTTGAGAGTGTTGTTGCCAACCCACCTTCTGGACCCACCTTCAGCAGCCCAAAATATGCATCTGCAATGTATAAATCACCTGTTCTCTTGTCAAACCGAAGCCCCAACGGTCTCCCACATATGTGCTCGTTCTTCAAGTAACTCAACGGTGAAGGCTTTGGGTCACAAAGTTCTGACCTGAACCCAAATATATAATTAATGGAGAAAATGACTTACAATAAAGCCATGTGGCAAAAACGTCATAGCTGGGACAACATAACAGGAGAAAATGCAGACCCTTGCTTTTAAGGAACAGAGTGATTAAAAAGGAACGATCCTCTATCCAACTTTGGATTTAGATAACATATGCTCGAAATTTTTATATTTTTCTTGAGCGAGAAAAAAATGAAGTGTGCACTGTGTTGGGGTCTGCATTCTCTCTCTCTCTCTCTCACACACACACATACAAATCCAACAACCCCATCCAACACGGTTACAATCCTCATCGTTAACATACTTCTTATGCCATGAAAATTTACAGCCAATCTTCAATTATACACCTCGAACTAGCCAAATTAACAATAAGATAGCAACTAGATGGAATACAAAACGATTATAACCAAACAGAAAATATGATATATATAATCGAACAAACAACGCAGTTCAATTCAGCACTCAAACAAACCAAATCCCACAACCTCACGCACATAGAGACAAGGCCGAAACCCATTACCGACTAGGCGAAGTGTAAGCGAAATCAGTCCACGCCTCGCCGTTCCAGAAGACAATCCGACCATCGGCGACGCCGGTGTAGGGCCCGCGTCCCCTAGGATCGAATGCCATGCTCTCCGGGCCCTGAACCTCGCCCCGGAACAGAATCTCCGACCTCTGCAGCCGATCCTCGGGGTCGGTGTACCTCGGAATTTCCGACCATGGAGGCAGGTCCAACTTTACCACCTCGAAATCCGGGAAGCCGTGGATTGGGCTGTGGCGCAGGGGATCGAGGGCGCAGTAGACAGCGACAAGGAAGAAAGCGATCGCTGCGAGAGCTCCGGCGGGAGTCATTGCCGGAAGCCACCTGCGTTTTCCGGCGGGGAGAGTGGGGTTTTGGAGATTTCGGATTTGGGGTTTGGGGTTAGTGGATTATAGATAGTGAAGGGGAGAGGTGCGGGTGGAGAGTCCAAAAGCGTGGGTCCGTTGGTAGGTACGCACGTCAAACGACATCCGACGGGCGACGAGTGGTTGTTGGCAGAGATTAACGTGAGCGTACGATGATTTGGTAAAATTTAAGTTCATCTCTGCCGCTTGTAAAATTCTTTATCCTATTTAATAATTTATATAAAAATAAATAAAAATGACCTTTTTTTTAAAACCACTTTCATTCTTTTTCGTATTAAAAAACTTACTATAAAATTAAAAAATTCAATATTATGGGGTGTAATAAATTAATTGAGATTACCTACTCTTTTAAAAATAAAAAAATATACTAATAAAAATGCAGTTTTTAATAAAACAGAGAGTGTAGGCTTGTAGTGTTTTCTTTAGAGAGTTGTAATTTATAAATAAAGATAAATTTAGAGAATTATTGAAAATGCCCCAGGGTTTTTGTCTACTTAAAAAATAAAATTTTGTGGTACAATGCCTTTTTGTAAAAAGTTGCCACAATACATGTTAATCTGATATTTGTTGTATTTTAAAAATACAAGAGAGGAATTGCATTTGCCAGAGCACAATTTTGAAAATTATGTAATTGTGTTTTTTTTTAAATAAATTCGACCTTACTTATTACCTTTAAATAAAATATATTAATAAGAATTAATTTTTATATTTGATGTTTATATTTTATACCGTTAATATTTAATTTATAGATATATTTATATAAAAGTAATATTTAAATTTTTTCATAATAATAATTAGTAGTAGTTATTAGTTATATTGATATAACATTGATATTTATAAAACTCATTGTTATTGTCGTTATTGTATTTTAACATTAGTACTATTAAATATAAAAGTGTGTTGCTATTATTGATCAAATGGAAGTATTTAAATTCTTACTTTTGTTAAAATAAACTTATATAATCAAATGCTATAATTATTTATTGATTATAAGTCATATTTATATCAATTATTTTTATGAATATGGTTGTTTTTGGTTTTATTTTAAATTTATTTTTAATAATTATATTTTACGTATTATGTACAATCAAAACTTAAATTTTCAACTTTTATACCACACTTCTATTCATGAAAACTAAACATATATTTTAAATAAAACATAGTTTTAATGCTAACTCATGATTTCACCCAATTTTGTTTTAAACCATAATCAAAATAAACTTAAAATATCATATAATAATTATATAGATACTTACCAAATATAAATTACAACGTTTATTTTTAAATGACATGATTCATTAGAAAACAAAATTATTTTGAATTCCCAAAAAGGAAAAAAATACAACCACTATCTATGACATTGAGATCCCACAAACCTAGAGGTTAATTCTTTTTGTAATTATAAAATGTTAATGTTATTAATATTAAATATTAGTTTTATCCATAGTTGAGTAATATAGTTATTAGGCCAATATATTATTAAATCAAAGTATATACTAACTTATTTGATTTTAAAATTTAAATTATATTAGATTTTCTTGATAAATTTTTAAATTTTTGAATTTTGATTAACAAGAAAAGTGAGCACTCAAAGTGATGACTATTATTCTAATTACATGTTTTGTGTAAAAACCTATACTCAAAATGATATTTATATTAATAGTTGAATAGTTATAATGTGGCTATGATTATTTTTATAATGTTTGATGTAATTAAAAATTATGATAATTTGACTCATATATTCTCATTAACAAGTTGTCATTAACATTTGAATCTGTAGTTAAAATGAATGAAAAAACCCTCAACATTCTTATTTTTACATAATTATTCGACTAATTCACAAGTGTATTAATTCACCAATAATATTTTTTTCTTTTTTTTTATAATCACACGTGATATAAATATTAACACAAAAGGAACTTAAGTTCCATACATACTCTGTAAATTAATGTAACAATAGTACTAATTCAAACATTCAACTTGTCCAATAGTTAAATGTAAGCACATAATGATAAAGGGTTGAGACTATCGTATTACAAGCCAGGCTTGGCCCTTAAGTCACGCAATGATGTCATATTTTATGTACAAATTAGGATGCTAATTGTACGAATTATAATTTATACCATAAAGTGAGATGCCTGCTATGTGTGAAGAAAAATTCACATATTTTAATAGATTTAAAAAGTAAATATTCACTTTTAAAAAAGTCAAGGTTAATTTTTAAGTGAACGATTTGATAGTCTTTACAAGAAAAAAATTACTTATAAGTGATTTAATTTGTAACAAGGCTATTTTAACCCCTTTAACCCTTTTTGAAATAATTTTATAGTGTATTGAATGATTGAAAACATAAAATTTAACTATCAATTATAATTATTAGAAATGACAGTTGAAAGATAGAGAAGTCATACAAATAATAACCAATTGTTGTTGATTATCGTAAAAGTGGTTGTTATTAAGTTACGTACGACAAACCAATTGTTTCATGTACATTTTATTATTGTCATTAGACATACTTGTTTTGATGTAAAATACTCTATTCGAAAATTGTTTACAAATGATACCTGCACCCACTTTATAATATTTGAAAATTGTTTACAAATGATACCTGCACACACTATTTGAAAATTGTTTACAATATTTGTTTGCATTTAAAAAAAAATTGACAAATATTTTACACTGTAAAATGAATAATAGAGAAAACTCATGAAGAAGAAAAGTACAACCCGCGTCCATACCTGCACCCACTCCCTAAATAATGGCCGGACTCTCTTGTTGTATCAACCAAAATATTGTAGAGTTTTAACGGAATTAAAAGGGTGCAACCAAGTTAAAAGCAGCATGGAAATAACAAGCGTTCTGGCTACAACAAAAAATAAATGTAAACCATTTTATAACATCATATCAAAGCATAGAGATTAATTTCAAAGTATTAAATGCGGCATCCCCTGAGTCATGTATAAAGATTACAAATAATGCCAAAGTTCTAAAGTCCATCTAAATTATATATAACATTTATATAGTCGCCAAAATTATCCAACAAATCCATTGACTATCATTCGTTCCATATTAGAATCCATTTGGTTGGTTGGTGTTCGGTCTCTGCAAGTGCACAAATTGTGACAGGTAATATAGCAAATTTTAAATCCATATATCGAAACCAAATGAATAAATTTCAAGAATAAGAATTCATTTGCAATTCATTAGTTTCATAAAAAGTGAAATTGTAAAGTTGAAATTGTGAATGTTATAAATGTAATTAACAAAACTAACTTTAAATGATTTGATTAGAGAATTAGAAATTTGTATTTCAATTGATGTACCTTAGTAATTCCAACCTCTAATTAGTGCTAACCTAAATTTTTGTTTTTATATAAAACCTAACATATATGTATAAACTAGTCTCTTTTGAGTAATTTTGCCGGGCGTCAACTCTAGTTTGAGGGATGGGTAACTCATTAAGTGCTTAAGGTATTTGATGGTAGATTGATATCATACCAATCTTAACTGAGTTACAAGAAAATGCATTGTCTTTTACAATTTATATTTTTATTAAGTCAATTCTCCTAGCTATCCGATTATCAACTTTATCTTTCGATCTATTATTGATAAACCTCTAACAAAAAATAAGTTGACCAATCATAATTCTAGCTATACAAATTTTAAGATAACTAATAAACAAATATAGGAAATTTAAGACAACACACCATAGAAATTGAAATTACAAATATACATCAACATTCATTCTTCTCCTTTTGAGGTTTAAGTTATCATAATACAAAAGAATATAATTATCCTTACAATTGATGTCCAAAAGTACTCTCTATCCTTCATTTTCTTTTCCAATTTAATTTCCCATTTTGTTCTGTCCCAAAAACGTAAAAATATTACTAACTACCTAACAACTGTTCCCACTAACTTTCAAATTACATTGTTTTATCAAAATAAGGGTCATTTGATCATCGGGATGAGAGTCATACATATAGCGAGCAAAAGAAATCCATTAAATAACAGTTAGTTCGTGCAGAAATCACGTTCTGGTCTATCAAAATTGATCAAGTGAAATTTCAGTCGGCCACCAGTTTATTCGGTCAACTAATAAATGACCAAACCTTATTAGTGGTTCTATGTATTTTGAATAGGAATTCAAATGGTAATTCCCATCCAAATGGAACCTCCAAATTACAGGGTGACATCCAACGATTTGGTGGACGAACACCCAGTAATCACCATCCCAATGGAACCAACTCAACCCTCACCGGAAAGCCCTATTAACTCCAACCCACGGCCCCGAAAACCCCAGCAGACCCATCATCATCCTCTCCACCATCCAATTATCCCTCTCTCCCCTCAATTCCCTCCCACAGCTGCACCGCGGCGGTCCCCCATCCGTACCCACGCCTGCCGGTGCAAAGATACTGACCCAGTCCACATTGAAAGCCTCGGCGAACTCCGCCGCCGAGCGAAGCAGGAGCGCCACGCCATGGCCAACAAATACACTGAGTCCTTCTACCGCCCCAAGAACCCTAACTCCAACAACTACGCCAATAACTTCTTGGAGGCGGAGATCCATATGAACGGCCTCAGCTACACCTGGTACAAGCACGCCGAGTTCGAATAAAATATATTATAAAACATATAATAAAATAATTTTTTTATATAATTTAATAATTATATCGAATAAATAAAACTTTTTAATATATTAAAAAATAATATATAAATTTCATAATAAATAAATAAATATACGATATTTTAATTTTTTTTCTTAAATATAAAAAAAATCATACTCTAAGCTAACGTAAGGGTCGAGCATTAAATAATAATCCATTAGAGCACTAGTAACAAATTTCTTTTATTTCCCTAAATTTAAGGAAAAAAAAAGTTAAAAAGTCATAAAATCATTCCCACAGCAGATGCCCTATATTTAACTTTCTCTATATGATTTATACAGTATTTCCTAATATATTGAGAAGTACTATTCATTCCCTATACTTATTAAATTATATTTTAAAATTTTCTCTCACCTTTTTCTTTTACGTAACATTAACTTTTATTTTATATTAAATTATAAAAAAATTAATACTAAATAAAATAAGTAATATAAAATATTATTTTAATAATATAAAATTTGATTTAGGGAATATGCTGTAATGTATATTTATATAGGAAAAAAAATAATTTAAAACTGTAAATTTAAGGAAACTAATGGGATAACTGATAGTGCCCTTACATTCGAAGATAACTATAGAAAGATTAATATTTATTATCTTAGAAAAAGATCAATATTTATTATTACAAAAGAAGAGGGACAGAGAGATTTAGGCCTATGTCCTCTCAAGCATGCATAAAAAAGTCGAGTAATTTATTTTATGTACCTCATTCTGCACATCGGTGACGAACCTATTCAGTATTCAGCCGTAAACATGTCATTATTTTACCTCATTCTAAGTGGTAAACGGCAACGAAAGGCATCAAGACACTCCCCATCCACAACCTCCCCTCCCTTTCCTCCACCTCACTCACCGCTCTCACCACCTTACCCGAACGGTCCTCCAATATATGCAGAAGCTTACCCTCGGGGCTGTACTGCACCACAACACCATGAAGCCATCCCCCGACCTGAAGCATATAATGATACTTGGCAGAAACTGGTAGGCTCAGCAAGAATTTCCTAAGTTTAGGGTACACAGCAGTTACGTAAGAGTACATTGACCAACGGCAGTGAACTGCCACCCAGAATTCCCCCTTCTCATTTGTTCTCACATTATCAGGATTTCCAGGTAAGATGGCAAACACTTCAGAAGTTCCTGCTTTCTCACCTTTTAGCCAATACTTCCGCAACCTGCATTATCGAAAATTATAATGCACATAGAAGACGAACATATAAGTGCCCATTTCAAAACGGCCACATTATGGTTTCAAGAACACAACAGACAAAATTCAAATATCCTACACCAACGAAAAGCAGACTCACCTGCCCATTGACGATTCACAAAATACAAAGGAAAAGCCATCCCCGCTTAGAGACAAACCATTTGGGAATTGGAGATTCCTTACAAGCACAGTTGTCTCTTTTGTAATTGGATTGTACTTCAGAACCCTCCCACTGTCCTCAGAAGAAAATACCAGCTGCAAGAAGTTCCTGAAAGAAAATACCCGTGAATTTAAAATGCAAAATGAAGATTACACGGTTTCTCATGATTTTTTCTTTCCATTGCAATTACTTGACCTTTTCGATTTCACTGCATGTAAAATTATGTACTTTACAGATTTTAAAGCCTGTGGTATATCCATTCAGAGCCTGAATAATTTCTTTATGAGGAACTTTATTTACCAAATAAGACTTCTAAGTCGATTCAACGCTTTATAAAACAAGGAAATATAGCATATGCTAGGAATTCAGGATAGGACAGTCATTTCATATTATACTTGTTAACTGTACCACACTTCAAAAAAGAGCCTAATGCAACTATCAGAGCTAATAAGGAACTGAAGTGCTACTTAGCTGAGGCTGATGTAATTTACTCCTTCTATATGAAAACTATATCCAAGTAGAAAGCAATGTTTATAGTAGGATCTACTATAAGAGGTAACAGTCATTAAGCTCTTACCTCCTCTGGTATTTGGTGCTGCTATCAGTAAAGTATACATTTCCTTCACTGTCAATGTCTAGATCATTGGTGAACCCTAGAGGCACTCCTTCTGCCTCAGTTGAGAGTGTTGTTGCCAACCCACCTTCTGGACCCACCTTCAGCAGCCCAAAATATGCATCTGCAATGTATAAATCACCTGTTCTCTTGTCAAACCGAAGCCCCAACGGTCTCCCACATATGTGCTCGTTCGTCAAGTAACTCAACGGTGAAGGCTTTGGGTTACAAAGTTCTGACCTGAACCCAAATATATAATTAATGGAGAAAATGACTTACAATGAAGCCAATAGGCAAAAACGTCATAGCTGGGACAACATAACAGGAGAAAATGCAGACCCTTGCTTTTAAGGAACAGAGTGATTAAAAAGGAACGATCCTCTATCCAACTTTGGATTTAGATAACATATGCTCGAAATTTTTATATTTTTCTTGAGCGAGAAAAAAATGAAGTGTGCACTGTGTTGGGTATAATATCACTGGCTTAGTAAACAAAATCAATTTTCTGCTTATCAACTTCATGCCACAACCGTAGGAATGGAAAATTCAAGCATATTATTATCATTTCATCAAAACCTTGTTTTTTAAGATAGAAAGTAATGAGACCGAAACTCACATTAATGGAGGAAAGGCAAGGGCCTAACCAGAGAGGGCAAGAAAGCCTTGCTCTCATTATCCTACCACCATGATTAAACAGTGAATTATCAAGAGCAGAGAGGCAAGCATCATTGAACAGCTAATTATCATATCTCTCTCTCTCAAATACACACACACAGACAGTCAGACACGCACACACAAATCCAACACCCCCATCCAACACGGCTAGAATCCTCATCGTTAACATACTTCTTATGCCATGAAATTTTACAGCCAATCTTCAATTATACACCTCTAACACGCCAAATTAACAATGAGATAGCAACTAGTTGGAATACATAACGATTGGAACGAATCAAAAAAATATGATAAATGTAATCGAACAGGCAACACAGTTCAATTCGGCACTCAAACAAACCAAATCCCACAACCTCACGCACATTGAGATTTGAGACAAGGCCGAAACCCATTACCGATTAGGGGAAGTGTAAGCGAAATCAGTCCACGCCTCGCCGTTCCAGAAGACAATCCGACCATCGGCGATGCCGGTGTAGGGCCCGCGTCCCCGAGGATCAAACGCCATGCTCTCCGGGCCCTGAACCTCGCCCCGGAACAGAATCTCCGACCTCTGCAGCCGATCCTCGGTGTCGGTGTCCCTCGGAATCTCCGACCATGGAGGCAGGTCCACCTTCACAGACTCGAAGTCCGGGAAGCCGTGGATTGGGCTGTGGCGCAGTGGATCGAGGGCGCAGTAGACAGAGACAAGGAGGAAGACGGCCGCTGAGAGAGCTCCGGTGGTAGTCATCGCCGGAGGCCGCCTCCGTCTCCCGGTGGGAAGAGTTGTAGGATTTTGGGTTTTGGCGTCGGTGGATTAGAGGGAAGGGCAGGTAAGAGCATTGGGTCATGGGTAGGTAGGTACGCACGTTAAGCGAGTCTTCATTGACATAACCACCTACTCTTTCGATAATAAAAATATAATTTTTAATAGAATAGAGAGAAGAGTATTTCTTGAGATAGTTATAAAAATAGTATTTTTTTTCATGTAAATTATGAATTTTTGTTTAGATATGAATAATTATTTTTTAATTTATATTTTTATATTAATTTTAAATTAGTTTTATTTTTATTAAAATAATTAAATTTATGTAGCACTTTCACTTTCATTCTCATCGCTTATTGTCTTTATTCTTGCCTATTGTCTCACCAAGTCATGGTGGTCTTCTCTCCTCTCTCCTCTTCCTTCTTTGAGCTGAGAAAGGGAAGCCATGACTTCACTAAGACAGTCAGTGCATGTGAACAAATATGGATTGTCAGATTTGTGTACCCTATTTTCACATTTTCTCACTTCCCTCACCCATGTCTGATCTAATCCTAAATTCGTGAAGAACAATAGCTCCGAACGATGGAAAAAAAAATAAGGAGGTGGCTCTCCTCTCTCGCCTCATCGCGAACCAATTCTTCTTTGCCCAATTTGAGCCCCTCTGTGCCGCACTCCTTGCCCTCCACCGCCATGACACCTCCCTTGCCGTCTTCGTCCTCCATGCAACCGTTTTCCATCCCTCCAACGACCTCACTGCTTTTGTCCCCTGGTCCCCCTCCTACTGTCCTTCCCTGGCCTTCCTCTCCTGGCTGTCGTCCCTCCTCCTCCTCGACCTCCACGATAGAGATCAAATTCCCCTAAACCCTACTGTTATCCTATGCCTCAATCATGACTCCCTCCATCTATGTGCAAGGTTTGTGTTGTACACCCAACATATATAGTTTAACATTTTGAACCACAATGACTCCAGTGTCAACGAATCGGCCGTTGAGGAAAAGGGTTTTAGGGTTTTGGATTGGATTGTTGATAGTAGGTTCTATTCCTGAAAGCACTCCTCGACTTCCAATTTAATGTCCGCGAGGTCGAAATGGGCACTCGACACCACTAACAATATTAGCTTGGGGGTGTTATAGCAGCGGTGAAAGGTTATCTCTAGAAGAATTTGGTGGAAAATGAGGGGTAGCCTTAGGGTTAACTTTGGATGAGAGAGAATTAGTATAAAATAATATAATACTATAAAGATAATGAATAGTACCTTTTCATATTTAAAGGGTTACTATAGTTTTTTTCCACATATAGAAAGCTATGTAAAGAATCCGTTAGATCATAAATTTAACATTTTACTCTCTATTTATAAAGAATGTGTTGGAGTTGTTATTAAATTTAAAGAACTATTCTATATGTCATTGGTGTTCTTTTCCATTTTCAAAATTAAATTTTGAGATACAATGCCTTTTTGTAGAAAGTTGCCATAAATCATGTCAATTTTATTTGTTTATTTTACAAATACACGAGAGGAATTGCATTTGCCAAAGCACAATTTTTGTAAATTGCTTAATCATGTTTTTTTAAAATAATTCCAACTTTAACCTTCCTTATTACCTTTAAATAAAATACATTAATAATAATTAATTTTTATATCCGATATTTATGCTTTATAGCATCAACATATAAAAAATTATTATCATTATTTGTTCATATATATGTTTATATAAAATTAACAGTAAAAACATTAATAATAATAATTAGTAGTAGTTATTAGTTATATTGATATTAATAACACTTTTTGTTTTGTTATTATATTATAACATTAAATATAAAAGTGTGTTGTTATTATTCAAATGAAAGTATTTAAATTCTTACTTTTGTTAAAATTAAATTATATAAAAATTTATTCAAATACTAATTAATTATAAATCATAATTATATAATTTATTTATAGGATTATGGTTGTTATTGTTTTGATTTTTAATAATATTTGATTGTGTTTTTTAAGTAAATAATTATTATATTTAAAATATTATGTATAGTCAAAACTTACCTTTCTAACTATTTTACCTGAATTTTATCCCCGTGGCATGTACAGTAAATATATTTTAAATGAAACATAGTTTTAATGTTAACTCATAATTTTATAGAATCTTGTTTTAAATCATAATGAAATAAACTAACAAAATCATATAGTAATTATATAGATACTCACTTGCCAAAGATGATTTAAGAAAAATAATTTTAAATGAAACGCGTTTCATGAGAAAATAATTTTATTCTAAATTCAAAAATAAAAGTACAACATCTATCTATGACATTTTATTGTAAATATAAAATGTTTATATTATTAGTATTAAATATTAATTTTATCCATATAGTTAAGTAATTGATTTATTAGGCCAATCTATTATTAAATTAGATTATACACTAAATTATTTGTTTTATAGAATTTAATTATGTTATGTTTTGATAAATTTTCAAAATTTCGAGTTTTGATTGATAGCAAAAGTTTGGCACTAGAGTGATGACTATTATTCCAATGACATGTTTAAACTCGGGACATGCATTCAAATAAAATTTATATTGATGGTTGAATAATTATAATGCGACAATTGATAATATTTTATTTAATTTAAATTAAAAATAAGATATGTTGGTCCCTTTATTGTTATTAACAAGTTATCACTAAATTAACATTCAAAATTAAAGTTAAAATAGATTTTTTTTTGTAATTTTATTTTTCCTGTAATTATAAGACCAATTCATAAGTGGATTAATTAAAAAAGTTATTATTGGACACATGGCTATTGATGTAAATCTCATCCACAATATTTATATATTTTTTATAATCATGCATAACATAAAGTTTGTTGCCCAAAAAAAAAATCATTACTTACTTTGTACATTAGTGTAACAATAGTAGTAAGGGCAACATTTGAGTCATCAAAAGTGGAGAGTGCCTTGCATTTTAACAAAATTCCATGATTTGTTCCTTGGCTGACCAATGATGTCATGTTTTATGTCAATGAAAAAATTCAGTAAATTTAGATATTAATAATTTAATTTTAGAAGAAAAAAGTTAAATTTCAAGTAAATAACTCGATTCTTACGAATGATATAATATATTTTTAAAAAGTTTATTTAAAAATTAAAAGTGTGACGTGATTGTGATAATCCCTTTAGCATTTCTTGAATATTTGTATATCGTGTTAAATTATCAAAAAGTATAAAATTTAAGCATCGATTATAGTTATTAAAGTTAATCGTTAAAAGGTAAAATAGTCACTATAATATTGCCCTTGGTATATAACATCGTACGTATTCGTGCATGTGGATATATATATTGTTAGAACAAGAATTAATAATTTAATTCGGATAATATCACATATAATATAGTTTTTAAATTCAACATTTGAGTCTACAAGTTCAACTTATGTTATAAGAAAAGAATATAGCACATTAAAAAAATTCAAAGGTTCAAAAAAGCAAAAGCTTGAAACCTAAAAATTCACTAAGTAATAACGATCAATTATCTAACAATCAATATTAATTTTACACATGTGTCTCTTAAATAGTATATATCTGCGTCTCTTAAAAATAAGCTAGTATATATATAATAATAACTTACGCATGCAAAAACTTATTAATATAAAAATATTATTTTCATATAATTATTAAATGAGTGTAATTACTATTTTATGTTTTTGGTTGGGCTAAGTTTTGTTATTATTATTATTATTTGGTATTTATTTTTCCGAGTTTTATATTAATTTAGTTGTTATGATTACTTTTTAATAATATTTTGATCGGATGCAACAAAATATTTTTAGTAAAATAATAAACGGGTGGAGAAAATTTGGGCACCACGAAGTCTATACCATCATTGACGCGTCGCACTCGGATTGGGTGAAAAATCTCGAAGTAACAATGTTATTAACTGTCCAATCCTCAGGTTGAAATCGTGGCAGGCGTCGATAAAACTGTTCAAATAAGTACATCAACTGGACCCTTCAATTCGTTTTCACTTTAATACTCCATTTCCTGTGGCGAGAGAGAAGCGAGCGGGAACTATGATTTTTTGGTTCTAGAGAGAGAGAGAGAGAGAGAGGCGCGAGAGAGACGAGCAGAGCAGAGCAGAGATCTAACATGGCCACCGAAGCACACAACGACGCTGCCGTTGACCAGCACGAGAAGGAGCACGGAGGAGACGAAGTTGTCGTCTCCATCGATCTTCAAGCTCCTCAAGGATGGAGGAAGACGGTTCGTTTTCCTCGATCCTGTTCGTTATTCCTTTTTATGTGTGCCCTAATTGCGCCCGCTCAGCTCTTCCGGGTCGAATTTAGGGTTTTTGCGTGCCTGTTATTGTTAATTTGTTGCGTGGCTTTGTTCGATTTTGGGTTTAATTAGGGTTTTATTATACGAGTTATGAGCAGTGGTCGGATTTGTTGTGATTATGTTCGATTGTGTTAGAGGAAGAGTTGTATGCTTATTTCGAGGTTCTTGTTTATCGTTCTTGCTTGAATTGCAGTTAATTTGTCCTATTTTACATCGTATGACCTTGAATTCTTTATCATTAGAATGATTAGGGCATGGACGTATTTAGATGCGTTCTGGTATTTGTTCAAATTAAATTGAATATAAAATAGCGAAACTATTCAAAGAGTGTTTTCACTTTTCTGTCTTAAGCGGCCTTTTGAGAACTGTTTTGAAAAACAAATCCGGAAAAGCAATCATTTTGAAATGAGTTTCCTTCGTTCTTCTATTATTTTTATTCTTTAAAATACAAATACAGTGTTTGGTTTTAGATGTTTGTTGGGACCCCCCCCCCCCCCCCCCCCCCCCCCCAAAAAAAAAAAAAAAAAAAAAAAAAAACAAACAAACAAACGAAAAAGTAGCCCATTGGTATCTTTTGGAAGGGCAAATAAAGAGTTTGAAGATATGTTAGAGGGAGCAGGGGCTACAGATAGAAGCTTCATACCTTTTTCATCTGTTTTAGCTTTCATCTCGAGCTTCAATAGCAATGGTAGGCTATATTTCCTTTTTTTCCCCTTCTCATAAATTCCTAAATCTTTAAGGATTAGTGGGATGTTCATGGTTCTCATGATATCATTAGATCTTGACAAATGTAGCATTTAATTTTATATTCATTTCTCATATGTATAATAATAGTATATTTTCATTATAATTTCAGTATTAAAGGACTCCCATATGTTTTACTGTAATTAAACCTTATCCCAAAGGTATAATGGGATCTTTGATTCTATTTATAATTTATATGTAGGCTCATACTCATGTAAATCTCGTATCTGATTAAATGAAGAACATCCCCATATTGAAGGCGTGTTGTTTTTTCATGAACACTAAAATTATTAAACCTTTTGTAGATTATTGAAAAACGAATATAATAAAATTTAAAACATGTCTTTTAAAGCCCCCCTTATCATCTTATGTGTCTTTTGACATTCTCATTAATATGAAAGGTGATTGACATGGAGTATGCCATTGGACTAGCATTTCTATCTCCACTCTTAAGCTCTTATACTGATATGGATTATGGATTAGGTAAAAAGAGTATATGTTTGCAACTATTAAGCAATTTAATATTTGTCTTGTTCAGTTTAGAACATACCCACTATTTATAATTATATATAACCCATTTGATTTTATGTTATAACTGTTGGAAACATAAACAAGAGTCAACAGAAGTGTACTAGCCAATTGAAATCAGAATTAGAGATTCAAAGATGTGAACTCAGTGAAAGAGAAAGTCTGAAAATGTAGACTTACTAGAAGTAAAATTCCAAAGATTGAAGGCAATTACAAAGATTGAAATGTGCACTTATTGGAATGCACCATTTTGATAATTCCAAAGATTGAAGGCAATTCAAATCTCCAGAAGTCAGAAGAAGCACAAAAGCAAAATAAATAGAGGCACTATCAGCAGAAGGAGAAGTCTGAAGAATTGAAAATGTGAACGTAGTAGAAGTCTTACTTTGGAAGTTCTGACTAAATGAGAAGAACTCAGCAGATCAGAAGAGTGGTCTATAGAAGTTGTAGTTCAAAACTTTGACTGAAGATGAGTCAAAAGGAGTCTGCAGAACAATTCTGAAGTTATTTCTGAAGATGCCATCAAAAGTTTGGAGTCATCAAAAGGAATAATTAGTAGATGGTATCATCAGACTTATAAACAGTTTGGAGCCAACAAAAGGTATCACCATACTCATTTAAAGTTCAGAGTCAGCAGAGATGTTAGTTAATTAAATACTGAGCTATAGAAAAATGGATGACTACGTAGAGTCATCGATTTATGTAGTCATCCACTTTTTCTATAGCTCAGCATTTAATTAACTATCATACAATCCACTTCTTAATATTAACATTTGATTTTGTCATGTGATTCACCAAAAAAACTAGAATTTTGTTACATCAAGATCACATTGAAGATTTGAGAATTTAATATTGTCTAATGAAGTGAAAAGTCTGGTGTTTACATTTGATATTTGGGAGAAGAAGTGTAGCTGCAATAATTGAAGGTGGTTGGTTAGGGCAACGATGAGATTCCATATTTAAAGAAAGAAGTCATCTTGTTAGAGGTTGGCTTAATGACTGGATAGTTCGTCCATACATAGCAAAAAGTGTACATTCATAAGCATACATTCATCTTGAGGAAACTTAAGTACAAGCAAGACACATAAAAGAGAGGGAAACAGAGTAGAATAGAGACATAATCAGGACCTGTTAGGGCATAAGAAGTTTAATTGAAGGCCCAAAGAATAAGGAGAGAAGAACAAGAGATACTAGTGAAGAGATATCTAGTTTCTTGTTATAGCATACATTATTGTAAATCTAGATTATTGTAGGATTAGTGAGTTATTGATCATAGGTATTATATTTGTTCAATTGACAAATTGAGGGTGTAAACTGACTTGTCCTTGTTTGCACTTGGTTGTAACCTTGCACCTAATGGAGTAAGCCATTCTGTACAAACTTCTTAAATCATTATGTGTAAAAGTAAAAAAAAAACTAAAGGTAACATCAAGTGAAAACAATAATTTGATAAACTCTAAAAGAAATCTATCAAGTTTGGTAGCTAGGGAATTATATATATATATCTATATATATATAGATATATATATATATCTATATATATGTATATATATATATATCTATATATATATATCTATATATATATAAACATTATTATATTAGTGTTTTCTACATATTCTAGAAGCGTGGGCATTTTTGTGCACTTGAAATATTTTTAAGGGCCACCATGGGTGAAATGTGGTGGTTAGGAAAACACACCAATTGCATTGGATTGTGAGTTCGATCCCAGACTCTACAGGCCAGGGAGTTTTTAGGGGGTAGAATAGAGTTGGGGGTATTATTGTAAAATTTTAAAAATTAAGAAAAAACACTAAGAATAATGGAAAAAGTATTTTTAACTAAGCATTCAAATTTTTTTATAGGTAGTAAAATTTTATTAAAAACCAACTACACACGATGTGTACTAAGAGAATAACAACATAAGAACAAAAAACAACAAATAAGCAACACCCATTAAGAACATCCATAATATAAGGAAAATGAGAACAACTCGAGGTAGAGAGCTACGCAAGAAGAGAACACAACACAAAGGCTTTAAGCTCCAACATACTAAGTGCATGATTCTCAAACAACATAGCATTTCGCTTGCGCTAAAGGCACCCTAAGATACAATGAGGAAAAGCACGCCAAAGTTGTGACCGATGAACTACACAACTAGCTTAACATGAACATAAATCAACAACATCCTGTATCACTCAAGGAAGCCCTAACAAACCAAGAATCATGTCTTAAAAGCTCCTTGACAAACGGATAATGAAGAAAATTGTGATCAATAGACTTGGCGGCCGCTTGACACAAGAAACATCGGCTAACCACCATCATACCGTGACACTGCAAGTTGTCCACCATAAGAACCTGCCCAAGCACCATAGGCCAAACAAAAAAAATCACACTAAGAGGGATTGGAACCTTCCAAACCAACTTTTATAGAAAGCAAATAGTGACGTTTGGAATAAGAAGAGAATATAAAGAATGTACATTAAAGCCAACCGTCAGAGCATGATGCCAGCACAATTGGTCCAACGTGGTCTGGGAGGGGCGACTGGAATAAAAAAAGCAAAAAATTAATAAAAGGATTCCAACTCTCAATCCTTAGCCGGACGCTAGAAAGTCACCTCCTAATGCAAGGAATTCCCACAAGTTTGCAGAAAATCAGTCACAAAGCTATCATAGCAACAAGCAAGACAGTATAACTCCGAATATGCCTGCTTCAAAGGCATCAGATCACATCAAATATTATCCCAAAACGAAATAGAAGAGCCATTCCCCACAACATAGGCCACCAACTAAGAGAAAGAATTTGATTGAAAACTGATAGACTTCCAACAGCCCACCCCAAGAGCACCACGCGGGACCTAGGACATCCTCAAGAGTAATCTAATATTAGAAGCAGAAACAACCTGAACAAAGGATTCCCCTGAAGAAAACCGCGAGAGCTTGGAAAGAAACTATAGGGGCTGCCATTCACCAACACTGAAAATCAGGAAGTAGAGATACAAAAAGAGATGAACCACTGCCACCGTGAAGAAAAGCCACACCGCTGCAATAGATAAAGGAAAAAACCCCAATAAACATGATTGTAAGCTTTCTTCGAATCTAACTTGCATAACAAATGAGAGAGAGAGAGTCCTTCTGTCAAGGCACTCATTGGCAATGAGCATCAAATTAATGATCTGTCTACCATGAACAAAAGCACTCTGGGACGGGAAGATAATTTCCCCAGCACCATCTACAATTGACCAATCAAAAGCTTAGTAATGATTTTATACATATCACTCACTCAGCTAATCGGTCGAAAGCTCCGAATAGCTGTAGCTCCATGCTTATTAGGGATAAGAGCAAGAAAAGTGGCATTGAGACTACAGTCAAAAGAATGATGCTTATAAAATTTTGCACGAATCGCGAAGATATCTGACTGTACCACACTCGAACAATGCTGAAAAAAAGCAAGAGGAAAATCATTGGAGCCAGGGCCTTGTCCCCTTTCCATCAAGATTGAATTTCCAAAATTTTGGGGTGAGAATGGATATGGAACTTTATTGATTGGTTGCATCAAGAGAAACTTTGCCAATAGACGACATTGAATGCTTATCAGTTGCCTTCGGACAAATCGAGAGGTTATGAAACAAATCTTGAATGAGATATTCTGTCCTAATCTTGAGAAGAATTTTTTCTTCGGTTGTTAAAATTTTACAAATGCAGTCAGGATGTGGTACCTACAAATTGGAATTTCACAAATTATCTTGAAGATTACCAAAGAGGAGTGATACAGTAAATTTGTGGGTTAAACCCTGAGACGTGGCTTTTGTTAGTAAACTGTGACTTCAGGCCTATAGACATAGCGGTTCCCTTTTCCAAGACAATTGAAGAAAAGTTCAGCCATTTGAAAAGTCATACAAAAGACTGGTCCAGCTTGTGAGGCTACATCCAAATTTGTTGAAAACAAGATAAATGTGACACCAAATTATAGAAAAATGGCCAGAGGCTGTCTAAGGCAATGCTTGAATGATACATATTATATGGTACAATTTTGCTGACAAAAGGTTAAATCAGGAGCAGGTTTTCAAAGAAGAAACATCCTTTAGAGATTATTGAGCACCAAGTAGATGATGGTGATGATGATAACAAAATTTGTGATGGTATTCCACTTGATGAAAATAATGGTATAAAAGCCGATTTGGCTGGCCTCCACCTTGCACAATGAAGTTGTTAATAAAGTTGCTCTGATTGCCATCCAAGTCAAAGGAGGCTATACATATTTGAGTCACCACACAATTTATTTTTACGTGCAGTCAACAACATCCTCCTTCATTTCCCAACATTTAATAGATTCCAAAAATGTTATAGAGGACATTTTTGTCCTCTTTTAAGCCCTGATATTTTCCATTGATCCTTGAGAATGTCACTGTTATTAATGCCTTGTTTTCAAAATATAATAGTTGTTTTCTGTTACATATCAAAGGCGGAAGAAGTCTACTTAATTATTTTTAATTAGTTTTATTATTAATTCTCTTAGTGGTATCTCTCTACATGATTGTGTAGTGGTGTTAGTGGGGGGTAGTTTTTAATAATAGTGGGGAAGTTAATAAATAGTAGGATAGTGGTAGTTATTGCATTGTAAGGCTATTTATATCCGGTCATTATCTTTGTAATGCTCATCTTGAAATCAATTTAAAAAGAGTATGTGAGATAGTTTCCTACAATCTTCCTCTTGCTAGATTCTGGCTAGAGTTGTCTTTATCATTTTTGGTATAGAGCTATTCGTTCCGATGGTCAAAACACATACTTCCGCTACCGATCCCTTTTCCTAACAACCCGAATCATCCAACCCATCTATCCCTACCCATACCGACACCATCCCATCAAACACATCCCCAAACTTGGACCAACAAATATCCTCAAATGCCTCTCGCTTAGAAATTCTAGACGAATTGGCTATTAAAGTTGCTTCACATGAAGCAAAATCTCAAAACATTACTAGACATGTATCCCCAGCTCGAGCGCACGACGGTTCGCAGAGGGAAACGGGTCGTTTTCCTTTAGGCGATCGGATTCGGCCACCCTGGTGGGATGATGCAGAGGGCGACCCGAGTTTCAACCAGCCACAACATTGACGACCTCGAGCGAAGATTACTTTTCCAAAATTTGAAGGTGGCGACCCACGTGGTTGGGTTTTCAAAGCCAAAAAATATTTCCGGTATTTTGAAGTCCCTGATGAGATGAAGGTTGAAGTCGCGACTATGCATTTAGAGGGCAATGCGCTTGATCTCTATGCTTGGGTTACAGGTGAGCACGAAATCTTTCTGTGGGACGATCTCGTGCGTGTCTTCCAGGAAAGCTATAAACCACCAGAATTCCAAAATCCTGACGAATACCTCTGTTCAGGCAAACAAGCTGGTACCGTGACCGAGTATTGTATCGAGTTTGCTAGGCGAGCGGCTTGCGTGACAGATTGGCTGGAAAATGCCTTCCTTGGAGCTTTTATTGCTGGATTAAAGGACGAGTTGAAGTCGGACGTGCGCCTACAAGCCTTGGTCGGTGTTCAAGGCCGCTTCCTTGGCTCTCGAATTTGAGTCGAATTTGAGTTGACCTTCCTTAGTCCAAAATAATCCACGGACAAATACTATGACTCCTTCCTGTGCGCTAGCCACCAGCCCGCTCAACCTTGATGAGCGACAACGACGTGAGAAAGGGCTCTGTTTCCATTGTGGGGAGAAGTTTGTTCTAGGTCATCATTGTTGTCCGTCTCTATCGGGTCTGTAAATGGTGGCAATGACGACGTCAACCATGAGGAGAAGGATGGTGAGATGCCAACCATAGAAGATGGAAAAGTGGAAATATCCTTCCATTATATTGCAGGTCAGAGCTCGACTTCCACTATGAGGTTGCAAGGTACCATATCTGGGTGTACGGTTTTAATTCTAGTTGATAGCAGCTCCACTCACAACTTTATTGCTGCGAAGCTGGTGGCTGAACTTAAGCTTCCGACCTTGGTGATTCCCTCCTTTGGTGTCACCATCGATAATGGAGATATTATACCTTGCAATCAAATTTGTCCAGATGTTGCGATTCACATGACGGGCCTTGTCCTTAAGCAAGATTTCCTTCCTTTTAATTTGGGAAGTGCGGATTTGGTTCTGGGGATCTCTTGGCTAGCCTCGTTGGGTACAGTGGAAGCTAATTGGCATGATTTGTTCCTGCGGTTCGACCAGCAAGGGAGGCAAGTTAAAATTTATGGAGTTCGACAAGCCAAGGAAGGGTCTTCTTTTGCTGCTTTACAATCATTGTCATTGTCTATTCAGGCCCTCCATCAAGCAAGGAGTCCGGTTGTAGGACAAATTATCCAAAATTTTGAACCCATATTTCAATTGCCCACCTCTCTCCCTCCGTCTCATTCTCAAAGTCATTCCATTCCTCTCCCAAATTCTAAGCCACCAAACCAGCGTCCTTACTGCTACGCCTATCACTAAAAAACTGAGATAGAAAGGCAAACTATAGAGTTGTTGGAATCTAGTTTCATAAGGCCGAGCACTAGTCCTTTTGCTAGCCCTGTTCTTTTGGTGAAAAAGAAGGATAATTCCTGGAGAATGTGTGTGGATTAATGCCAACTCAATAGCCTCACTGTGTCGGACAAGTATCCTATTCCAGGTGGTGGAAGAACTTCTGGACGAGCTCCATGGAGCCACTTTTTTTTTTTTTTCCTAAAATTGATCTTAGGTCCAGGTTATCACCAGATCCGTGTACATCCTGATGACATCTTTAAGACGGCCTTCCGCATTTCAATCAGTCATGAATGATCTTTTACGACCTTATCTACGTAAGTTTATTGTCGTTTTTTTTTATGATATATTGATATACAGTGCTAATGAGGACCTACACGTGGAGCATCTTACTCAGACCATGGAGCTACTACAAACTCATCAATTTTATGCAAAGCCATCTAAATGTAGTTTTGGTCGATCAAAGATTTCTTTTTTGGGGCATGTGGTCTCTGCTCAAGGAGTGTGTGGATCAGGACAAAATTATGGCTGTCACCAAATGGCCTACTCCTAGTTTCGTGAAAGAGCTATGGGGTTTCTTGGGGCTAACCGGATATTACTGCCGTTTTGTCAAAAATTATGGAATTCTTGCTTGACCCTTGATGGAATTGACAAAGAAGGATGCTTTTCGTTGGACTACCCTTGCTCAAGCTTTCCAACATCTCAAAACGGTATTGACCATAGTCCCAGTTCTTCTCTTGCCAAATTTCTCTAAGCCCTTTATGGTTGAGTGTGATGCCTCTAATGAGGGTGTTGGAGCTATTCTCTTGCAATCGGATCATACAGTGGCATATTATAGTAAGGGTTTCTCCTTTTCAATTCGCTTTAAATCCACTTATGATTGTGAACTTCTTGCTTTGGTGCTAGCCTTGCAAAAGTGGCGTCATTATCTCATGGGCTCCAAATTCACTGTACGCACGGACCATAAAAGTCTACTACATCTTCTTCAACAACGTGTCACCACGAACACGCAGTAGCGGTTATTGTTGAAGCTACTGCCTTTTGATTTTGTGATACAATTCAAGCGGGGCTCGGAAAATTCTGGGGCTGATGCTCTCTCTCGGCGTCCACAACAAGCTGATTTTTTAGCTTGTGCTATTCCCGTAGCTGGGGAATTTGATAATTGGAAGGAGTTGCTAACTCAAGATCCATTCACAAGCCGTATTTTGCAGTCTAAAGCACGGGACCACGGTATGTATCCGAATTTTTCCTTGGTTGATGGCAAATTATTTTTTAAAAATCATTTGGTGGTCCCTACTAGTGAAGAGTTGAAGAAAAAAAATTCTCCATGAGGGCCATGATACACCTGATGCTGGTCACGGTGGTTTTCTAAAGACCTTGCACCGTATTTCCTCTATTTTCTATTGGCCCCAATTGAAAGCAGATTTACGGTGGCTTGTGCAAGAATGTCAGGTCTGTCAACGTGCTAAATATCAAACGATGGCGCCTGGAGGGTTCTTATCTCCTTTGCCCATTCCAGAACAGATCTGGGAGGACATTTTCTTGGATTTTATTTCTGGGTTGCCCAAATCTAGTGGTTTGAATGTGGTGTTAGTGGTTGTCGATCGGCTTAGCAAATACGTTCACTTTATTGGCCTGTCGCACTCTTATACTACCAAGTCCGTTGATGTCCTCTTTTATAAGGATATTATCCATCTCCATGGTGTGCCACGCTCTATCGTTTTGGATTGGGATCCTATTTTTTTAAGTTCCTTTTGGATTGAATTATTCAAACTCAGTGGCACCAAACTGCAGATGAGTTCTGTGTATCATCCTCAATCTAATGGCCAAACTAAAGTGGTCAATCGTTGTTTGGAAACATATTTTCGCTGTTTTGCCATGGAGCAATTGAAATGATGGAGTCAATTTTTTCCTTGGGCTGAGTATTCCTTCATTACTGGGTTTTACTCCGCGGCGGGTATGTCTCCCTTCAAGATTGTGTATGGACGTGATCCTCCTTCCGTTGTCTCATTTGTGCGTTGTGAGACGCGTTTTCCTGATCTGGAGGAGTTTCTCTCTGCTCGTGATGAAGTGCTTGCTGTCCTCAAACAGAATCTGTCCAAAGTCCAACAGCGGATGAAACAAGTGGCTGATTCTCATAGGCGGGAAGTCTATTTTGACGAAGGAGCCGTCGTTTTTCTTCGGTTACAACCATATCGTCAGAAAACTCTTGCTGGCCGTGTCAACCAAAAATTGTCTCCTTGATATTTTCGTTCTTACAAGATTCTGCGCCGTCTTGAGTCTGTTGCTTATGAATTGGCTCTTCCTCCTGCCTCTAAAATTCATCCGGTCTTTCATGTCTCTCTTTTACGTTTGGCTCATGGTATCGCCGTGGCTGCTTCATCGATCCCTCCTCCCATCAATGAGGCCTTTGAATTCATGGTTTAGCCGGACAAAATTTTGTCTCATCGTTGGCGTAAATTTGGGACTTCTCAAGTCCTGAAAATTTTGGTCGCTTGGCTGTCTCGTCCTATTGAAGAAGCTAGTTGGGAAGATTATGATTTGATTAAACAACAATTTCCAGCATTTTGACTTGAGGACAAGTCATTTTTTCTGGCGGGGTGCACTGTTACATATTAAAGGCGGAAGAAGTCTACTTAATTATTTTTAATTAGTTTTATTATTAATTCTCTTAGTGGTCATCTCTCTACATGATTGTGTAGTGGTGTTAGTTGGGGGGGGGGGGGGGGGGGGTTAGTTTTTAATAATAGTGGGGAAGTTAATAAATAGAGGGATAGTGGTAGTTATTGCATTGTAAGGCTATTTATAGCTGGTCATTATCTTTGTAATGCTCATCTTGAAATCAAATTAAAAAGAGTATGTGGGATAGTTTCCTACAATCTTCCTCTTGCTAGATTCTGGCTAGAGTGGTCTTTATCATTTTCGAGTAATAAAAATAGCAAAAATAGTTATTACATTTTAAAAACGAAAAAAGAAAATAAGCAAAATGAATTTGACCTCTTCTATTTTAGACCACCTGTAATTCAAGGGATTTTGATTTTGATTTTTTTGGGTTGAGTTGAATGAGTTTTTGTCTATTTTTTTGTGTATTCAATGTAGACCCCATCCTCTCTAAATTCTCAGATTCACAAATTTTCTCCCACTTGTTATCACTTTGTCTCCTTCAATTATCCCTAGTCTTAAAAAGAATATTGATAATTATTGTAAGTTTGACTAAAGGGCATTTTTACGAGTCTGGTCATTTTAATTGTACAATGTAATATTGGGATCTTGACTTCTTAAAATTGGACTCAATTTTTCATTTTTTTTCTTTTGTCATTTATTTTACCTATTTAAAATCAGAAATAGATTTCAAGTTGATACCAAATGAACCCTTCTCAAATTTACTCCTATCCTTCCCAAGAAAATTCTGGCTCTCAACAAAGAATTAGCTTTCTCACAAACCCTAAAACTTACCCTTTCCTTAAAAATTTATAGTCCCCTAAAGAAGCATACCACCCACTGTTACTGGGACAGGGAGATGATGACCATAACAAATTTGCGCTCTCATTTAATTCAGAAATTATAAAAATTAAAAGAAAAGTGTAGATGATTCAATTTGTTTTTTTGAAGCCACCAGGATTTCTATGATGAAGACAACTGAGTTCTTTGCATGGATTGTCAGTTGAGTACTGCATGATAAGATGTGACATCTTCAGCATACCCCGGTTAGGTTGCCTTAAAAGTAATTACTATTCACTTAATTATGGTAGAATGTTTGTTTTTTGTTTTGTAACTGAATTTTTTGGGTTTCCTTTTAATTGAAAGCTTTCCTCTTGTGCGTTTTTCATTAATTGTTCTGCAACCAAGGCAGTTGGTATCAGTTAGTCCAGACTAAGATGTCACTCGGACTATTATTCTCTGGTTAAAACTCCTACATGTTTCAGCAAAATGTTTTTCCCCTTGTATTATTTATTACATTTTAAAATGAGCTATCATTTCTCCATGTTCCCTTTATCGTGGACTGGAAATCCAGTCGGAGAATACTGAATACTGTTTGTATGCTTTGGGTGTTTTTTTTTTTCACGAATTGCAGTTTGGTTGGGCCTTTTTTTTTTAAATAATAATAATATTATTATAATTATGGTCTTTATCATTGTGTAGTTTTATGCCTTCAATAGACAATCAATTTAGAATAAGATTTGCCGAATTTCCAATTTTATGATATTATAACCTGTTTCTTTCATTCGCGTATTTAGTATTATTTTTTAAATTACATGCCTTTCTTGCACATGCAGTTCACTCCAAATAAAAGTGGGAGCCCGTGGAAGAGTGAGGTAGTTTTCATCTCGCCAACTGGTGAGGAGATCAAGAATAAGAGACAATTGAGCCAATACCTCAAGTCTCATCCTGGGGATCTGCATGCGTCTGACTTTGATTGGAGCACTGGTTTGCGCTCTCTCTCTCTCTCTCTCTCTCTCTCCACACACACACACACACACACACACACACAACGTGCGCGCTCTCTCTCTCGCACACTCTCTCATATGCTACCAGCAATTAGGCACCACTAAGTTGAAATTTCTCACCAAATGTGTGGATAGGGGACACTCCAAGGCGTTCTAGCCGGATAAGTGAGAAATCTAAGGCAGTGGAGACACCAGAAAGTGAACCTCCCAAAAAATTACAGAAGAAAGGAAGCTCAAAGAAGAAGTCGGAAGAAAAGAAGGATGATGCTGGAGAGAGTGAGGAGGCTGAAGGAGAAATGAAAACGAGTACCACCGAAGTTGAAATGGAAAATGTGGACGAAATTGGGAATGGTAATGAAGGACATATCTCCACGGAGACCAGTGCTGCTGCTGAAAAGGGTCCTTCTAAGGACTCCGAACAAAAAATTGATGAAACAAACCCACCAGAATTGCCAAATCAGGGAGCAGCTAATATCACTGAGCCAATGCAAGAGGGAAATGAAGAGGAAACTGATAAGGCAGTGGGAGAATCTGAAAGTGAAGCTGAGAAGCAGCTTGCAGGTCCAGAAAATGAAGCCAAGAAAGAATCAGCGAAACCTGAGGGTGAAGAGAAACAGGTGGAGCCCGAAGCATCTGCCCCGCTGTCTGCGGCCAATGATACTGTGTCCTCCGGAAATGAGTGTAAGGAATCAAAGGAAACAGAGCTAACTGCCACGGTTGTAAAAGAATCTGAGCCTGAGGAGACCGAAGTGGGAAAAGTTGACTCGACTAATAATTAAAACCTGGCGGAAGAAAGTAGTGCGGAGGTCAAGTCAGATTACTTTAATTTAGCTGCTGTTGAGTATTTGGTTTTCTTGCGATGACCCTACTACTGTTACATCCATCTCCTGTAATGCCATATAAACGTGTTTTCAGGTAGGATTGATTATATGATATTTGACATACGGTTTGTCTGTACTATGAGCCACTAGGACCTCTCTCTCTGATGGCCTGATGGGTGCTATTGATGCACACTGTAGATGCCCCGCCATCATTGGTTGCTTAATTGTTGTACGTTAGGATAACATGCTGTAACATTTCGGCAACTTTCAGTGTATGATTGTTACACTAAAATCCCTGCTGCCTTGCATTGTTATGATCTAAGGTTACTGTGGGATTTACACTGTTTCTATACCTCGCTTAAAGATCAGGTCCTAACAAAGAACTTAAACAAGAAATCAAAGCTAATATCACTTGGCCAATGATGGGTGTAAGGAATCAAAGGAAACTTAACTTCATGGTTTTTTTTCTAGAAGTTTCTTTTAAATGTTTCTTTAAAAGATGCTTATCAAAGACCCATAAATAAACACTTAACACAAACATGCTTTTAACGTCGAAATTTTGAAATCGAAACAAATATAAAAGCATTAAATAAAACTGACAACATTCTTGAACACTCGCTTAGATCTGTTTGATTAGGTCGCATATAGCATACGCCCATAGGACGGCCTTAAACTTAACACATTCAACATGCTTTTGAATAACACATTCAACGTGCTTGAATTTACACTCAACAACAGCCGAGGAGAACCATCCACGCTGACGCCGGCCCTATGAGGTCTTGGTCACATGTTCAACTGTCTGCAACAGGCGATCCAAGTCCGATTTTGAAATCGAAGCTAATGCAAGTCAGTTGCTGGTTTTTATCATCCTTCATATCCATCTTAAGAGTATACGAGCCCTACAATACAAATACCAGTCAATTTTGTTCAGAATATTGTGCCATAATTTTCTTCGATCATCACAATAACGCAGAAGAAATTTAATATAAAGTATCAGTTTAACTAAGAAAACAGAAGTGATGCAGCTAGACAATGGAAAAACAATCATGTGAGGACTACATTAGAAGCTAGTGACTTTATTGGATTGTTATAATGATGTGCAAGATTGTTACATGATCTGCTTGCAAAGAACACTACTTCAAATAGGCAGATTACCACAACAGCTACAAAGACATCTTTTTTGTACTCCTTTCTCCCTCTAGCCAAGAATCATAACATTGTATATTAATGATGGAAAATGTAAAGATCCAATGAGAGTTTGGGTCGATGCCTGAATGAGCAAGAGTGGACCGGCCATGTACCATATAATATTGATCACGCAATAAAGGTATCGACCAGCAATTTAGCAAAATAAGCTACAAAATTTGCAGAAATAGGTGGAAAATGCTTGAATATTTCATTTAATCAAATGTATGGAATGCCTAGCCCAGGCAATAAAGTTTTGGGAGTTTTGGTTATATGACGGAGGATTTTTAAAAACCCAGTAATATGTACGTGAGAGACTTACTGGTGGAGTGAATCCTGGCAGTGTTTGGGTATGTGAGAGTACAAAGCCTCCTGCTGAAATGGGGCATGATACCTCCTCACAAAGACCACAAGATTCAGTATGGACATGGAATCCAAAGTAAAAGACCTGAACATGCACTTTTCCTCCAGATATATCATCACCTACATGAGACAGTGCATGACCATTAAAAAAGAAGTACATTAGCGTATCAGACCCTTGTTTCAGGAAAATGAATATACACCTCAAATCATCAAATGGCTATTTCTTTAAAAAAGAAAATAAAAACAGAAACAAATTTGGCAATACATCCATATCAGGTTTGGAGAGAGAGAGGCAGAGAGAGAGAGAGAATGTGTTCACAACTAGAGCAAACAGTATGTTTTCTGTTTTCAAATCACTGACTCTTCTTATTTTTAAAGTAGCATCGTTTCATTTCCCAAATAAAAAAGTTAACACATCCACAACTAAAAGGTTCCAAGATGAAGAAAATGATAAACAAAACTCTTCAAGTGAGAAGAAAAGTATATATTAATGAGGATATGAACAAAGCAAAAGGAACTGAGCAGTGAGCACGTTAATTACTTTTTACAGATTCAACATGTTTCTCAGAAGAAATTCCGCATGTAATTGTGGAATTGTAAGCCAACTTATCATTTCTCATCAAGTGTTCAAACCTTGCAATATGAATAAACTTACCATCTGACAGTAGTTTGTCAAGTATCTACAAATTTGTAACAAAATCAAGTAAATTTTAATTGAAACCTCATCATTTCATATTCACGGTGTTCCTCAAGAAGCAATGCAAAGGAACATATATCATCAAATAACATTACTAAATTTCAAGACTTCCTCTCAAATAAATAAAAAGGAATTTGATTATTTGAAAAAAAAAACCTGTAGAAGCTGTGATGTTGAAAGTGGCAGGCTGTCCTGTCGCCACGGGATTGGGGATGATATCAACGCCCTTAACCGCTACTGCATAGTTGGCACTGCTATCTGCACGTCCATTTAAGAGACCCCATAATGCATCCACAACACTCATCCCGGTCAAAATATTTCATAGAAATATACGATTTTTTTTTTTTTGAAAACTTTTCTATGTTATGCCGACACAGAAGCAATAAATAGTAGAAGAAAACTTCATGGTTTTGCCATTCGTATTGGAATTAATCAAGCTGATTTTTTTCCCTTCAAATTTCAACATCCAGGGCCACACGGAAGCACTGCATAATATATTAAACGACCAAAATTCATGGAATTGTTTTTCGTATTGAAATTAATGTAGATGAATTCTTTTCCCAACTTTCTACATTCTGGGCCAAACAAGTAGCAAGAAAAAATGGGATAGATGACCCAGCAAAATTGATGCTTTTGTTGTTTGAATTGAAATTAATGAAAACAACTAGTAGATCAAACTTCCTCAAGTCAAGCCCGAATCAAAATTGAAGTTCTTAAAAATCAGATGTTCAAGTAATTAATCCTCCGTTGATTCTACTTGAATAAAGTGGCGGTAAAAAGAACAGAACATCTGCGAATGTATAAATAACTTTTTCCCTTTTGCTTCAACCCAACAAAAATGGATCTCAAATAAAAAAACAAAACAAAACAAAACCTCACCGCAGTACTTGACATCCACAGCTTGAATCGAGAGAAGGTTCAAACAAGCCGCACAGAGAAGGAGAACAGCGAACTGGGTCGGAACAGCCATGGGCACACACACACACACCTCCACACACGCGGAGAGAGAGAGAGAGAGAGAGAGAGAGAGAGAGAGAGAGAGAGAGGGTGTCGTGTGTGTGGTTCGAATGTGCGTCTCAAACATATGAGTAATATTAATTTAACAGTAATGACAACAATTTCATACTTAATCGCTATTTCACGCATTTTCTGCCGGTGGTTCCCACTAAAATATATTAAAATTTTAATACTTTTATTTACAAAAAATATCTGAGTTTGTTTTTTTACACTTTTCTAAATACTCACAAACTGCTTCAACTTCATCTGATCTTGGCCTACGTGGTTTGAAAATCCCAAAAATAGCTTGGAATTAGGCTTAACGGAATAATAATTGCGCGGGGAATCGAGAGTAACATTTTCTAGTGTATGTTATATCTTTTGTTATAAAATTCTGTATTTAAAATTTAAAAATATATGAGTTAAAATAATATGATAACTGATAAAAAAAATTTTATGCCTACTAAATTTTATGATATTTGTTATACAACATTCAAAGTAAAAGTTTGACTAAATTTATTTGATTACATAAACTAAAGCACACGTGTGTTTAAATATCATGAAATTTAATAAGTATACAAAATCCTGAATATTTTCTGACTCGTGATAAAATATTCAACTTTACAATTAAAAAAACACAAACCGAGACAATCTTAACTAGGTAGTATTATTCGAATATTCAATCTCATGGGCCACGCGAATTAATTATCACGTATTTTCTTTCCTGTGCTTCTGGCAATTCCAGGACCACAAAAGGAGGGAGGATTTTATGAGTTTTGTCTTATTACAAATATTGACAATTCACGGAAATATTAAAATTATTGAACAAATGATAAATTCATGAATAGGTTTTTATCCACGTTTACTTCGTGTTGCAAAACCAATATGAAATTTGTGTCAAATACAAATAAATAAATAAATAAATAAATAGAATAAGTTATAATGGTTAAGCAATTAAATTATATTGGTGTTTTTCCCTTTGGCTTATTTTGTTAATATTGTATTTTTAGAAAAAGTTATTTTCATATGCTGAAAAAATAAACTGCTGTGAAAATAATGAAGTGAATATTTGATAAAATATAATTTTAAAAATGCTTTAAAATTTAAAACAGGTAATAGGTGTTTGGTAAATTAAAAATAAAGGTATTATAAAAATTTAAAAGACAAAAATAATTCCATGTGCTCCCAAACCCCATCTCCTGAAACCGAAAGCATATTTAATTGAATTTTATTTAGATTGCACTTATAAGTTTTGATTACAATTTTTTTCATCAATTTATATGTCTAGTGAAAAGTTTCAAAATTAAAATTGGTTAAATCCATACATCCTTAAAACTCAATCATAAATTAAACAACAAAGTTATTAGCTACAACTAAAATCTCATATATTTTTTTACCTTGTATAATAAAAAAGTTCGTAACACCAATTAAGACTTTGTTCATTTAAACCTCATAACTGTGAACAATTGATATCTTGACCTAATTGTGATAGATTTATATTGTTATCTATTAATTACAATAATTCTCATAATCATTTTTCATACACTTTACATAACACTAACTAGCAAGCCTTCTAAAGTGATTCCTTTTACGTAAACCGGCTATTGATTTAATAATAATTTGAGTGTTTTCTTAATAATATTATACAAAAAGTGTAAATTAATATATAAAATGAAAGAACATGTAATATAAGTGGCTTGACAACGACCCACTTATATTGTAATAGTACTCATTATTTACAACTAGTTTTGTAATAATTAATCTTTTCTCTCTTTTCGCTTTTACAACAAATAAAAAAACTAAAATAATAGAAGAATGTTATCTGTAATGTTAATTTCTCTTTATTGTTTTGCTTTCGCTTAGCATATTTGTTTCGCTTCATCATCGATCACCCCGAAAATATTAATTGTCTCTCTTGAAGAAAAATAATTTACACTTGGGGTTTCTTTTGGTATAATCCAACTATGTAAAATATAGTGTATTATATTTGCTTTTATACAACTTGGGTTTGGCGGTCTTAGTTGGCTCATTCTCAGATTAAGGTGTAACGTATCCTTTCATAATAGTTTTTATACATGTAGCATGTAGTATTTAGGTATTGGTAGGATTGTGAAGTTGTAGGTCTTTTACTAATTTTTTTTTTATCACGCTACGTAATTTTATGTTTTTCGGGTGTTACTAAAAATTAGTTGATTCATTGCGAGACGGGTGGGCCCTATTGGGTTGATGTGATGGATTAAGATTATAATTGATGTAGTGTGTCATGTGAATCTAAGCTCAAGCGTGGACGTCAACCCGCTAAGGCACTTTAAGGCTCTTTTCTAGGCCCCTAACGTCCAACTAGTATATCTCAATCACTACACACCTAACCCATCTCTAAAATTCATTGTAATTATCAAAATATTTGATGGGTTATTGAGGTGGGGAGTTGATCCCCCAGCTTCCTCGAACAAGTATTATTATTAGACACCTGACAAGAGACTTAAAAAAATATTTTTAAAGGAAGTTGGAGGTTTAACTTGCACTTCAATGACTTATTGAATATTCAGATAATTATCTTAAATATTTGTAGTGCTAGTGGAATGTTAATGACCCTGTAAAACTCATTGTACTTTCTCCATCATCTTTTACTTTTTGATGACTTAGGAAACATATGAATTTAAAGATAAATTTGAAGGGGACTCGAAAGCAAATTTAAAACGCTTATTATATGTTTTTTTCAATGATATTCCCACCTAAATGTTTGTGTCAGCTCATTTTGTTTTTTTATTTGGTCAGTTGGTTTTGAAAGGGATCCCCCAAATAGCTCCATTTTTAATACGCAAGTTTTATTTAAAAAAAATAAATTTCTTCTCCGTTGTGTCATAAAAAAATGTGAAACTAAAGAATTGGCAATTTAAAGTTTTACAAAAATAAACAGTGACACTTTTTTAAAAAAGCATTCATCATATATTCAACAAATTTATTATTTCCACATGCCAAATCTTTTTACAAAAACGTTTTCAAAATTTGATATATGATAGTTTTTGAAGAACAAAAAAATTGAATAACTGATAAGACTTCAATATCTCAATCGCCACTTACCTTTTTTTACAATTACAGGCACCCCCATACACGCACACTCATACTCATACTCACCTATTTCTCACTTCACCATTCCTCTTTCCTGCCTGCCTACATGATAAAGCAAGTAAAAGCAGAGGCGGCTCAGATGCGGTACGTTCACAGAGTTAGAACTAGAAGAAAACTCGCTGTCAACCTCCTGACAGCGCCTGCTCTGCTGCTGCAAACAAACAGTAGAAGAGACACCGCTGCTGCTGTTCAGCGTAACGTAATTGCAGAAGGCAACAAACCCGTTCTCCGACATGGGTCGCACGATCCCCAAACCGAGTTCACTTCTCCCCTCGTGGCTTCACCGATCCCCTCCTGGTATCGTTGATCTCTATTTCGAAATTCTAAATTTCACGCCTTTATCCGACACGCTAGATCCGTGGCTACTGAGGAAGTTTAGTTGAATCGGAATGTAACTTTTTTGTTTTTGGGGTATAGTTGTTTGAGTGTGGGCGAACCAAATGGATTGGATTGGCCATAATTGTTGATAATTGTATCTCTAATATGGTCTGTAACTACTGCTTGCACTGTTTCCAATTCGATTGTCCTGTCTTGTCTGTGAAAGAAGTTCTTCTGTTCTTTATTTTACGACCATCAAGTCGCCGAAGCTTGTTGTTTTGCAATCTCTGTTTTTTTTTTTTGAATGGGGTGTGTACGTGCTTTTGCACTGATTTGAACCTGCTCCGAGCTAAAATTGGTTGATTGTCTCTACCATGACAGAAAATTACGTTTTTGATCCACGTTTTTTTTTTTTTTTTTTTTGTGAAATCTGGCCTGTTAACGATCAAGATATTGAATATGATAGTTTAATGTGTTCCAATGTTAGATTTCTGTATAGTTCTACAAGCTCCGCCTAAAAGTTATATGAAATGGATTGATTATGGAAAATTTGCATAATTCAAATGGCCTAGTCTTTTTCCATTATTTTCTCTGGTAAACCAAACACCATATGTCGCTTTCATGCTAAGTCTGAGCTGACAATATCAGACCTATTATCTCTTGGGAGGCACTTCTCTTACAAGGACATAAGGAAGGCAACTGATGGGTTCCTCAGAATTATAGAGAGTCGTTCCTGGGATGAGGGTGCAACCTATAAAGCCACGTTTGGGGATGGACTTGTTGCTTTGGTGAAAGAAGTACGAGCCTTAAGTCAGGGCAAGGATGCATTTTACAAGGAAGTGCGCCTCTTGGGACGCTTACATCACCGGCACCTCATTGTATTTCGAGGGTTTTCATGGGGACGTAAAAGGTTTGAGGCCTAACTCTTAATATTACATGGAAACCAAACTTTCTGGTTGGATGAATTGATGATTGTAGAACGATGTGACTTGAAGATTTTTGCTCAATCATCACTTTTAGTAGAGGCCCATTACTTGGGGCTGAATAACAACCATTGCATTGGTAAAAGGTGTGCTAGAAAAACGAGGACCATGTTGAAAGTGGTTATATACCAGGAAATGTTTCAACCTGAAAAATCTTGTTTATCCGGAGAGACCTAGCTATTTGAACTGAATTTTATTTTATATTCTCTTCAGATTCCTTGTGTTTGAGTACACAGAAAATGGGAGCCTGAGGGAGCATCTTAATGGTATCCTTTAGTGCAAGCAAAACTTTCCTGCACTCAAACTTTTGACTTTATTATACTCATTTTTGTGTATCAATTCTTGGCAGATCCACTTAAAACTCCCTTAAATTGGAGGACAAGGCTAAAGATAGCGGTTGGTGTAGCAGCTGGACTGGTAAGTCTGAATTTTGATCACCTTCTGAGCTCAGGAATTGTCAGTGTTTTGACAACTTTGAGAACTCCCTTCTGCATGAAAAGGGGCAGTTGTGGGCCATGTTTTTAGATATTTCCATGTGTTGTTATATTCCTTGCTCGGATGGAATTTTGAAATCCCTTCCTGTGGTACCTTGCAGCCCCGTCTCTGCCTTGGTAGTTTATTAATAAATCTGTCTTTTCCAATAAAAAAATGTTGAATGAAATTGAAAATAGGTCCTATATAATTTCAGCCTGATAGAGCCTGCCTTTTGGTCTGTGCTAATTCCATAGGCTTCATATAGAATCTATTGTTTGTATCTATGGAAATTCAAGTGTGGCGATCTTATTCCATTACAGGAATATTTGCATTTCTTCTGTGACCCACCAATGAGCTATGTCTCCATCAATTCGAGTAGCATCATGTTAGATGAAAATTTTGCTGCAAAGGTGAGGATATAATATTGTGTTTTATCCATAACGTAAACTTTTTAATTACATGAACTCTTATTTAGCATTGTGAGAAGCTCAATTGTATTGTTGTATGACACAACGAGAAAGCTTAATGACACCTCTAGTTCTTAAAACAGCTGTCTGATTTTGGCCCTCTTAGCTCTGATGGGAACTACAGTTCCTTGCCCCATTCTTCAGGATCGAAAGGTGAGCTCCTCAATCTTTTGCAGCAGATTATCAAAGGAAATCCGGAACAAGAAAGGAGATTATGACCCTTCTTTTGCAGAATGCATAGGCCAGAAATGTGGAAAGATGGTGTTCCAGATTGGTGTGCTGATCCTTGAACTAATAACTGGTCAATCATCATGGGAGGGAGGTACTGATATAATTCAGTGGGTCCAAGAAACTTCCCTTTGCAAGACCATAAATAACATGATAGACCCAGATCTTGGGGATAGTTATGATTCTAAAGAACTCCAAACTCTACTAGCTGTGGCAAGATTTTGCATAAAATCTGAGGATAAACCTGCCTGTTTTGTTTCACAAATTCACAGGTATCTGCAAACAAAGTTAGACAGTCCATAATGTCATTTCTCGTGTTTTTTTTTTGCCTTGTTTTTGTTTTGCTTGTATTTATTTAATATTGAGTTGCAGTTGTGCTAAAGAAAATAAACAAATCTCACTTTTTTTTGGTTGTGGGGTTTGTATGATTTGAAATGAGTTCCCAATTTGGGTTTCACACTCTTTAGTGCTTGTTGCAAATGTAAAGAAAATGGAAAATTCGAAATTGGTAGCTTTCTACCAATGGCAATGAGTCCTTTCGCTCTAAAAGCTCTGTTTTTTTTTGAAGGAAAGAGAAAAGGAAAAAAGCACTGATATGAAGACAGATGGAATTTCTGCACTCTCTTCTCTCTCTCTCTCTGGTTTGATACTTTTTTATTTATCCACATGATTTTCCTGTTGATTTTCATCCTATTGCAGGCATAAATGTCTAGGAGGTGCCTCAATTTTCTTTTCCAGATTGTCCTGGAGCTCTATTATTTATTTATTAATGGGGGTGCAAGTCTTTTTTTTTTGGGGGGGGGGATCGATAGTCTTTCAAAGTGTGCAAACCAAAAATTAGATCCAACAAAAATGATTACCTACAAGAGTGAAATCAATTGTATGTTGCATGGCAAAAATGGCCTTTTGGAAAATCAATGCCAATTGGGGGTGGGTTTTGTTGGGTGCACAGTGATTGAAGAGTAGAGACAGAGACGTGCTGGACCGCTGGTACCCCAAATCAGTTAAATTTTGGTACATATATATCATCGATACCCACCTCGTTTACTTCAAGAAAAATACGATTTTACCATGGCCCATCTCGTGTGTCGCGACTGGGGTTCTCTATCCCCATAAAGTTTTCATAAATTTTCTGTTAAATTTATTAACTTTTAAAATAAAATTTTCATAATGTTTGTAGATATTCTATATTTAGATATTCTAATTTTCATAATTTTAGATATTCTATATTTAGATATTTTATTTTTAGATAATTTTAGATATCCTATATTGGGATAATATATTTAGATATTTTATATTTAGATATTTATGACGCACAATAACGTCAAACTCTTCTTTTTTCTTTTCATATAATCTAATATTGTGAATGACATTACATTTGATGCATTCATAAAATTTCATACAATTCAATAATGTAGCCATCTTTTTGAAACATTAAAAATTAGCAGTCTCAGTTTTTAAGACCCCATATTTGTGTTTTTCAAAATAAAATATAAAATCATATGTTGTCAAATATCATTACAAAAATAGAGTTCTAGTAAGTTTCACCTACAAACTCTTCCGGTGAGCAAGACAAATTCATCATTGCATTTTTTTTAATCATAGCATAAAAAAAATGAAATACATATAATTTCATATTCTTTCAATTTGTTTATTTTTAAAAGGCCTGCAAGTATATAAACTTAAAAAAGAATATAAAATCTCAATGGCTAATGGTACATATTCTGTAATGGCCAATAATATATATGTAAAAAGTGAGATCTCTGGATCTCCAACCCCTACAAAATTTTCCAATGGCTGTACTTATGTCACAATTTTCAATTTTTTAAATATGTCAAAAATTTATTTTATTAGTGTTTTATTTTCAAATAAACTCCAAATATATATTATGATTCTTTGAAAAAATGTTTTTAAAGCCTTATTTATTCACTATTTGAATGAATGAAGTAAGCGTCATCATTTTTTTTGGGCAAATACTGATTATGATTTGGAGTTTAATTGAAAATATAATATTTACCTTGCTATTTTTGTGAGCACTAATTGTGATTTGCAATTTAATTAAAAATATTATTTAAAAATTTAAAAATGGCATACCATAAATTTTTTAAAATTTTTTTTGTCAATGAGAGTATATAAAATACTACCTATAGAAAATTTAGAGTGCCAACAAAAGATTAAATTTAAAGTTTAAACAATTCTCCTTACAATAAATACACTTGTTTTCTTTACCGAACCCCCCACATCGATAGCCGCTAAAATGCGCCAGCTGGTCAACAGCGACCTCGCACCTGGCCCCCACCCTCGGCCTCGGTAGGTGACCTGTCCCGTGATCGCCGCTCCTTTTTGGCCACAAGCAGGACAGATCGCTTCGCTCAGAAACGACGTCGTTCCACTGCGCCACGAAGATATCACACTCCCCAACATCGTACTTCGGCGTCCACCACCAGTTCTCATCTGATCTCAATTCTCAGGCGAAATCAACAAAAACCAATCTTCATCGGCGTCGGTCGATTGATCGATAAGTTAGCGGATTCCAATGTTTCATGGAAGACAAAACCTCGGATCTTCAAAATGTTTTATTTTTTTTGTGAGAAGATCAGACAGACAGTGACTACGAGTATTTTGATTGTTCGACTGATCAATTAGATCTGTGCTCGCAAAGGTTGTTCTCTCAACCTTCGTGGCCGTCTACATCTCTGCACACTCTCTCTCTCTCTCTCTCTCTCTCTCTCTCTCTCTCTCAATTTCATAGTTTCGAAGTTGGTTCCTTTAAGCATTTTAGTGTAATTTGTGTTCGTTTCATTGTGTTGTTGACCCTATTTCCTGTGCATGCGATCGTGTTAGAGCTGGCGATCTACGGATCCGTGTCTCCGAAAGCTCGAAATCTTTGGTTTTATGCAGTGATTTTAATTGTACATTGTTGCATTTGATTTGAATTCTTCATTTTGTTGTTGAAGTTTTTCACTTTTGGGGTTCTTGATGTGGCTTTCTTTACTTATTGTTTGAAATGCATTGCAATGCAATGCAATGAAATTGAGTTTGTTAGGTGTATTGGGTCTTTTGTGAAGTTATGTTTTGATTTAATGATCTTCGGTTAAAGCAAGGTTGCTTATGACATTGGTTTTATTTTGATTGCGTGATATGTCAAAAGAGAATTTAATTTCATAAGTCCTCCTTGAGTTGTGAATGTGATATGTTTTATATGCTAACTTTGGATGAAGATTTTGGTACGCATATTCAATTCACAAATGTCGGATTTTCACCCATGACTTACGGACCTCAGCACAGATATTTCCACTCACGAAATATCATTACTTGGTTTCGAGGACTGCGTTATGGTGTTGTAATTAATTTATTCTGCTTTAACATTATTACCCATAGCATGTTTTTGCCCTTCCATAGTCTGCCAACTAGTCTTTCTTTCTGACACCAACTTCAGCTAGATAGCGGTCAAGCTTGTGCACTTAAGTGTCACAGACTCATGGCCATTTTCCCCAATGACTGCCTATAATGGTCATATTGGTTAGAGTACTCTTATGTTTAACAGATTTTGAACATTTCCATTTTTGGAAGCCCCACTGTCGCCCCTGCTGGACTCAAAGTTAATATGAGAAATTATATGGACATTTCTATGACAGGGCCAGACTTGGAGCGGATGAGCTACACTAACTAGCAGAATGGGGGTCTCAGGGAAATGGATAAAATCATTGGTTCGATCAAGGAAGTCAGAAAAGGCACAATCTTCAGATAAGGGTGAAAATGTAAATTTCTCTCTCTACCTGTTCTAACAGCAACATACCCTTTTTGATTTTTTTTTTAAATCCAGTAACAGACCCTGTTCCACCCGATGGGAAAAAATTTCACTCCTTATAATTGAGTTCAATGGCCTATTAGAAGGAGAAGGTAGTGGTAACCTAATAATTAGGGTATACGTAAGGAAGCCTTTATGTCTATTGTCTTTCATAGGGTTGTAAGTGAACCGAGCTTAGTGTTGAGGTGTTTATACTTTATATTTGTTTGTTTAATTATTTTAACAAATCGTACCAAACTTGAACTTTAAATGAGTGTCTGTTCATATTTGTTTGTTAATGTTCTTGAGTTGTTTGTTAATATTTGCGAACAGTTCACGCCAAAGTGATTAGAAATGCGCCTAGGTGCTAGGCAAGGTTAGGCGCAAGAATTGTGCATCTACTAGTAAAAGCCCAACACCAAAATCAAGTGAGCACCTATTCTTTCTTTTGGTGCATGTCAGGGCAGGTGCATATGCAAGGAAGTGTGCACTAGCATCTCCTGAAGCGTTTTTTTTTAACAAAATTTTATGGCACCAAACAGTGCTGCTTCTGTATTTAGGGAGAGAATCAACATAAAACCCCTGAATTCTACTTCTACCCAACTTTCCTAATCTTGCCATAGTACGCGAGTCACGAACCTCCATTGTCACTTTCAATCAAGCTGCAGTGGCTGACAGAGGCCTTAATCTCCAGCATCACATGACTCTATAGAATCCGATGACTTTTATAAACACTGCAAGCTCCAGCATTGTCACCCCTGTAGGCTCTGTAGGCGTCATCTAGAACAGAAGCGTCGAACTTGCGTCACATCATCGTCAGACAGGATTGCATTGAATCCTGGTTGCGCTGTCATCAGACGTGATTACATTGGACACTGTTTGTGCTTTCGCTTGTTGATTGCATCATAAGCCCCTCACATTGTTGCTGGCCTGACTGCATCGAATTGACAAATTCAAACCCTATTCCCCTTTGTCACCCCTGTCCAGTGTTGAAGTTTTATATATTTTAAACTTTATGTCATGACTGGCGGGTAACCTCCTTCCTTTTTTTTTTTTCCCTTCCCATGCCTCCTATGTATCTTCTCTTTTCGGATGCCAACATAAGTTTTTGAAGTTTTTTGTTTTCCATTTTGTTTCCATCATTTTTTTTTTGTTTTATAGCATAATGTACCAAGTTGAAGGGGGTAGTTCACTGAGTAGAGATACGGATCTAGGGTAGAAGTATGGACATATGATAAGCCCAAATGAGAACAATACTTGTAATTTTTGTGACAAATCAACAAGAGGAGGCCTTTTTAGGCACAAGTTATATCTTGTTGGAGGAAATAGGAATGCATAGGAATGCCCGGATAAATGGATGTAAGAGAATACATGGAGCATAGTTGTTAAAATGTTAGTCATGCCCAAAGCGCCAATGGGTTCTAGGCTTAGACTCAACAAATAATATAAAGGAACTATATATAACATATATATATACCATACATGCTTTTCAATTTATATAATTGTTAGCATTAAAGATGTAGAGTTATTAGTAGTTAATTCTCAAAATTCATAGTTCCACACTTAATTAAAATCTGGCGGTTCATTACTTCTAGAGATTTAGTCTTAAAACATAAAGAGATGAGTCACAAGACTTATTTGTTAAATAAAAAAATGAAATATCTCAAACATAAAAAATATCTATCATCATTCTTCATCTCCAAAAGCCAAGTGAGCCAGCAAATCATTGGCACTATCTGAAAAATCATCATTCTTTGAAACATTAGCCACTAGTATCGATAATCTGTTAGCTCACTTGTCTTGTGGAGATGATGAGGAGTGATTTTTTATGTTTGAAATATTTTAATTTTCTTGTTTAACAAATAAATGTTTGTGTTGTTTTAATATTAAATCTCAGGAAGTTGGTGAATAAATTGTTACTTTAGTTTGTATGACTTATTAATTATTACACTAATAGGAATGTTTAATATCACCATATATATAAATTACAAAAAAATGAGGTATGTGTAGACATTTTACACAGTTTGCTTTGTTCTGATAAAGTGTATGCTTTCACTTTGCGCTTAAGCCCAAGAACCCTTTTGTGCGTAGGGTGTACTTGTGTTTTTAATAACTATGGTTCATGAATACATATTTATTATTGACGAAAAAATTTGTAAATATAATTTGAGAACATCTTTAATCACATTATTGATTATTCACAAATATTTTTTTGTTTTCATTTGTTTTATTCACTTAATTAACCAAACTTTTTAATGATATAATAAAACAAAAAATGCTCTTCAAATTATATATTTTTAATGTTGTAACTCATGCACTGAAAACATTTAATATAAAATTAATTATAAATTTAAAATTCAATTAATATTATTGTCTGTATAAAAATTAGTACAAACTATGTTATGGTTTAGTATGAAAATTTAATATATGTAATTTTATAAAATTAACTACATAATCGGACTATACTTAATATAAATTAAACAAATCATCCAGTATTAATCCAATAATATAATGTTAGCTATATGAACTAAAACAGACTTACTATAATTAGCATACTATTATTCATATTATATAATGTATATTTATAGTACAATTTAAAAAGTATAAAAAATATTTTAATTTAATAATTTAAATTTTAAGCTTTGTATGCATTAATTAATAATTATAAATAATATTTTTTCAACAATGTTCATTAGTATTAACGAACATGTTCATAAATATAACAATCCAAATACTAGTAATGTTTGTGAACATAAACGTAATGTTTGCAAATAATTAGCTTCCTTAACAGATAGACAAACACAATTTTGGCAAATAGATCTATCTTGAAAATTTTTATGAATGCTTAGTTCATTTACAATCATAGTCTTTTAGTATCAATATATTCCTAGAACTTAAAAAGTGAGAACTAAAATGAGTTGGAGTTAATGTTTCTCAAAGTATCATTGTTCTATTTATCTGTTATTTATAATAATAATAATAATTAGTTTTTACTCATATTTATCTTTGGAATACTATTTCATAGGTTGGGTTTATTGTTTTTAGGAAAAATCCTGCTATAGACACGACCTTTTTGGGGCCAGCTGCCATGATATTTTTGGCTAGATATTAGAAAATGTCTTAAATAAAACTTAAGTAGCATTACTTTTAATTACATTATATTTGAATAATGTACGAAATTTTTTCCAGGCTTAGATGCACGCTTTGAGGCATCTTGCAGTTAATCCATTGAAATTAGGGCTATAAATGAGCTAGTGTTTGACTCTAAAAGTTCTTGCTGAGTTTAAATAAACCTTAGCTAAACGCACTGAGCTCATAGGAAACTTGACAAGATAAATATATTTTATTAGCTTATACTTATATATATATATATTAGTGGTTTAATTAAATTACTCAATAATTAAATAGTTGAAGTGATTATGACACAATATTTAAAATAATAATGTTATTTTATACTATACTTTCACCTTTTTTCATCCTTTCATGAGTGACTCAAATTGATATTAGATTGACTAAATTGCTAAAATTTGAACTGAAAAGTTTACCAGAACAAAAAAATTTAAATGAAGTAAGTTTAAATAAAGCTTTTAAAGATCAATTTGATTTAGCTTGATATCTTAATGAGCTAAACTAGTTTGCCCGCTCGGCTTAAGGAAAAAAATAAAATTTTGCTCTCCTAGTTGTTTATTATTTAGTTTGGCCATTAATGAAATCATTAGAACTGCTCATTTTCCACCCTTAACTGTCTTTATATGCACATGAAGATTTGCCACACCCTTTTTATATTTTAGTTAAAAAAATTGAAAATCCTACTACTTAGATACATGTACAAATTAATTAAGTTTCAAGCATGGAACGAGTGGCTAAAATGGAAATCTAGGTTTTGCTAAAATGGACACCAATTTGCCCAATCGTTCTTCTTTTTCCCCTTACATGGGGAGAAGTTAAAACTCCTTATTTTTTGTACGCTATAATTCTTCTGCGAGGAATTTTCTTCATGACTCCATATGCAACTTATTTGACTCTTGAGTTTCAACTGAAATAAAATGAATCATTCCTTGATTTTTAATGTTTGGCTGCTTTCAAGGTTGGACACGGTAGGAGGCATTCTCTTGATATTGATGCTGGTATGCTTGAAGATGATGCCAACCAGAATTATGATCCCCCAATTGAAAATGAAAATAAACTCGTACTTCTAGATGATACTGGCTCTGTTTCTAGTTCACTTCAAGTGGAGGATACAGCCCAAAATCAACAAAGTTCAAGAAAAGTGTTGGCAGCCACATTCATCCAAACAGCTTTTAGGGGATTTCTGGTACTGAACTGTTACATTTTTTTTAGCAACTCTATTTATCTAAACATGGTCCTTCAATTGATAACTATTCCTATGAGAATGTAAATTTAAACTTAATTAATTGGTGAGTAAGGCTTCCAAGGGTCTGTTGACGTTCAAATTCAACATTTTTCTTTCATGCTTGATTGTTAAGAAAGCATTGTTTTCTTTTACATTTTTGTTTTGAAGTACCTTGCTTTTAAAGGGCGAATCCTTATGTAATGGTAAAATTACTGTCCCGTGACCTAGAGGTCACAGGTTCAAGTTGTGGACATATTTCTTGAAATTAAATTAATTGCGTGAGAAGGTTGTGTCCATATTAGCTTGATTCCTTATCGGACCTTGCCACTCATGGGAGATTTGTGCACGTTTTTTTTTTTTTTTTTTCAGTATCTTGCTTTTAGGTTTTCTTATGATTAAGATTGCATTAAGTTACATGATTGTTTGTCAGGCTAGAAGAGCTCTACGAGCTTTAAAAGGACTGGTTAGACTTCAAGCCCTTGTGAGAGGCCATGCTGTGAGAAAACAAGCTGCAATAACTCTTCGTTGTATGCAAGCCTTAGTGAGAGTCCAGGCTCGTGTTAGGGCAAGACGTGTTCGTTTGGCTTTGGAAACTCAAACAACACAACATAAGCTTCAGCAGCAACTTGAAAATGAGTCCCATGTGCGACAAATAGAGGTAAGCATCTTTGTGGGTCTATAAATAATAAAACTCGCTTGCCAAACCTCTCATAGCATTGACATGGGGTGGGTATTGAAAGGAGCTCACTCCTGTATTTTTTTACAATGGAACATGTGGGGACTGAAGTGGTGATGACTTATAGTGCTGTGGGAGGATGGGATATTGGTTGCTGCATAAATGGCATTCTATTACACTGTTAGTTTTTGAGATGAGATGGTGTAAATTTAATGTACTCAGCAATAGCGTTGGGTAAGATTTCTGAATTACACAACTGGAGTATGTCAAACACCAAGTTCACTTAATTTTATAATTTGATTCCTTGGTACTACATGTACAAACACACACCTTTAAAAGCACTTTCAATGATGGGCTGATGGATGGAGTCTAATAGTCTATCATAGTCTTGCTATTGCATGGTTTATAATTTTCCTCCAGCATTTTTTTTAACAGCGGGTGAAGGAAATTTTCTTTATAGTTTTATGAATTCTATTTCTCTCTAAAGAAAATTTAGTGTCTATAATGCTCTAATTGATATATACTTTTATAGCAACTATATTGTTGTAATATTATGTGATGCAGGACAAAAATAGGGATTGAAGTTTGATAATCAAATTAGATAAGTCTAGAGAGTCAATCACAGAATAATCCCTACCTAGGGTGATCCAACTGCAGCCAAATCACTACCCCTCGTGTTTTCTAACAGTAGAAAGGGAAGAGAGTGAGGATCGCAACTTACATAGAAAATGAGCTCATTTCAAATCAAATCAAAGGAGAGGAAAGAAAAAAAGAGGTAAATTTGGAAGGAAAGAAAAATCACCCCCTGACATTTGGGGCAATATAGGCATTAGCTAAATAAAAGTGAACTAATAAAATGAAATTACACAAATAATAATAATAGGATGGCAAAATTATTCGTGTGGACGTCGTCTCATGGACTGATCACTATCATTATGCCACCTTTTGCCCTTCGAAATATTTTTTCCAATTGCACTTCAGATCTTCTGCTGGTTGAGTAGTTCAAATTGTTCTGGTTGTAATGCAGGAAGGGTGGTGTGACAGTGTAGGATCTGTTCAAGATGTTCAAACAAAGTTTCTTAAGAGACAGGAAGCAGCAGCTAAGCGTGAAAGAGCCATGGCATACGCTTTAGCACATCAGGTGAATGCATAGACCATTAAATAATTCATAAACCTTTTTGACGTGGGTTTATCGTGTTTTGTTGCATTCGATGTCCATTTCAGATTACAAATTGAACTGTGTTTTGAGGCTTTCCACACGTTAAATGGTGTAAATTTACAGTATTGGCTGAACCTTGGCTTGGCCTAGGTTTATATATTTTTTGCTTGCCCCTTTCCTCACAGGATCTCTAAATAAGATATTTTTGTGCCTGCAGTGGCAAGCAAGCTCAAGGCAGCAGATTGCACACTCTGGGTTTGAACCAGATAAAAGCAGCTGGGGTTGGAACTGGCTGGAGAGGTGGATGGCTGTTCGTCCATGGGAAAATCGCCTACTTGACATAAATCTCAGGGATGGGGTTATGATTCGGGAGGATGGATCTGTAGAAGGAGAGAAAGAGACTAGGACTCCACTAAAACCTTATGTAAAGAAACCCATTTCTTCAAACAATTCCTCAAATCAGAAAACCAGCACAACTAATTCGGATGGCTGTGGCTCTTCACCATGTAAGTCAGTAAGCATGCTAGAGGCATCTGTTGTGGTGCCTGCCAAAACGAAAGCTAGGCCAGTTCTGGAAGATCTGGTTGAAGAAATCAAGTCAGGATCTAAAACTGTATCAAGGTGCCAAAGCAATCCAAAGGAGAGAACCACAAAGCCAGATAAACAAGCCAAAGCACGATTATCTTTGCCTAATACTAGTATGCGCACATATTCTCTCTCTCTCTCTCTCTCTCTCTCTATATATATATATATATATCCTACCCTATTTTATTAGGATTAGGGTTCAGTTTGATAATGTTATTTTTTAAAAGAAACTATTTTTAGCTGTTTTGGAAAAAGGTACTGTAAAATTTAAAAGTAATATTTGTTTGATAAAGCAAAAATAAAATTAATGTAATATTTAAAAAGATGAAAATATTATTTTAAAATTTTAAATATGTATTCTTTTTTCTTTTGATTTTTAAATAGAATTAATATTGGTATTTTATTAATTTTAAAGTTGCTGCTGGGTAAAATAATATTAAAAAATAATTCATAAACTGTTTCAGTATTTTATCATAAAAAAGCATAGACTTTGTTTATAAGTAATTTTTTAGTTTATCAAATAAATTTTGCTGCTTATGCGTATAAGCTTTTTTAAAAAGTATTTTTTAAATTTATCAAACAGATTGTTATTTCTGTTTATAAAATAAGTAGAAACAGTTTCTCAAAAGTAATATCTAATTGGGCATCGTTTGGTTTAATTTGATATATATATATATATATATATATATATATATAAAACAAAATACCAGTTCAAATGTATTCAGGCAATCTGTTATCCTGTCATTTCCTATATGTGAATCAAGGGTAATACTCCTTTGCAAGGCTTTCGCCAATGGGTATAAGCAGTGCTTTTTCTTAGCCTGTCTCAACTGATGGGTGAGAAAGTAGGTTTCTCTTAATTGCACTGGACAATTTGGCTGAATTTTTGTATGGTCTATTCAATATTTTTAGATTAGTTATCATTTTATTTATTTATTGAAATCCGTTTGATAAGATAGACAATTTTCTTTCCTCCTAAAAAAATGGAGTGACAATAGATGGGCTCATCAAAAGCTGCCAATTTGGTGAAAATGATGCTTGGATGTTTGCAGATATTCATTTGATCCTGTGTTTTTGATACTTGGATTGGAATAAACAGGAGGAAGTCCTGGAGCAGCTCAAGCAACTAGGAATTCCAGCAGAACTGCTGTTAAGAAGATGTCCACTGCAGAGAAGAACACAAAGGATAAGCACAAACTTAAGGGGGCAGTGGATCCAATCCGGAAACCCCTACAAAAATCTGCCCAGCAGGTTATTGGGGTGTAGCTGCCAAAGCCCAAAGAGCACTACTTGTCTTCGTTGATTGTTGTTGTTTGAGTCTTCTGTATATAGATATGGGTCTCATCACTCTCACCCAGCGCATGCTTCCACATCCTCATGGGTACGGGGTACTGGAGAAGGCTTCGCTGGTCGCGGAAATAATACCGTCAGAAGTGATTGTAGTTGGTACGCCGCTCCATTATTTATTGTTACTGTTATGTGATCATGCAGTTTTTGTTGGTGAGATGGATGCTTTTAACGTCTTGTTCCCCAATAATACTTGTATGTGTGCTTTTGGCATAAGGGACGAGCAATTTGGAAATTGGATTTTAAATATGGTTAATTTTATTGAATTTGAGCTTCACGTTTATTATGTTTGTGATTGGCTCCCCGTATAAAAGAATATGTGGGATCCTAATTAATTTTGACTTTTAAAAAATAATTTATTAATTAAAATGAATATAAATTTTAATGTTTTCTTAATATTTTTTAAATATTAAAAAATTGTGTGACTTATGATATCTTGATTTATAGATTTGGGTTTCAATCAAACTAAATAAAAAAAACTACAATTACGCAAAGTGAAAAACAAGTAACTGTCATATTATCAGAATAAGTATATTAAAGAAATTATGATCCATAAAATTCTTTTAACAATCATACTATGCTTACACAAGTATTTTATAAAGAAGATGATCTGGTAATTAAAGAGAGAAACCCATGGTGATTAAACGATTATAATATACATGAAAAATGATAGCAATTAGATAAGTCAAAGAAGAAATAATAAATTGATAAAAAATTGACTACCTTCTTAGGACTACGATCATTTATGAAGACGGCTATCATTTTGAAAGGATTGTTAATGCATATTAATAATTATTAATCTTAGAACTATGAATTAATTATGACAATTAGGTGATGCAACAACCAGAAGAATAAATAAGGACTAAAGATAACGGAGAAGACAAGCGAACATATTGAGATTTATAGTAAGACTAAAAATATAAAAAAATAATGAGAATAGAAAACATATATCATGTAAACGTTAAACTAGCATTCATCATATTCAAAGATGTCGAAACTCCATAAAACCATTCTCATCATCAACAAAGAGTCAAGATCTTTATGTCAAATAGAAAAGGTGCTTCAAAGCAACAATTAGATATTTCAATGAAGCATTAAAGAGCTTCACTATTTGCAACATAGAGAAAATTTAACCTTTATATTTGCAGTGTTTAATATTTTTGCTTATTATATTTGATTGTAAAAGAATTGAGTCTTTTTCCTAATGATTGGACATCGTTAAGTTTGGTTTTGAGCTTAGAAATAGTGAGTCTTAGTGAAATCATAAAAATGAGTCTTACATATTATATAATATAATAAGTTTGGATATATGCTTGCAACAGGTGAATTTAGTAAACTCAATGAAATTGAAAAGTTTGTTATGAGCTTAAAAGTCCATTTAGTGAAACCTTTTATAAGTTGTGAAAAAGAGTGGAGTAGAGGAAAAAAAATTCAAAGCACTAAATTTATATGTGCATTACTTATTAATTTACATATTTTTGCATTGAAGTTTAATTTTTTTGTGTGGGCCATTCACTCCCATTTAGCCCATCACTTAGGGATCTAACAAAGTGATAACATTACATGAATCCAAAAAAGAATATAAATAATATAATATATTCAAACAACTTGTACGTTGATAAGAGTCAATTTTTCTATTTGAAGATTGTTTGTGCTACGTAATTATGAAAAATTACATAAAAGTGATTATACGAAACATATACCACCAATATTTTTTCTAATACACATGAAATGTTAAAGAATAATGAAATTAATATGTAATACATGATTATGTTATTAATCTTTACAAAGTCACTGCTTACTACATTTATAAAACATTAGGAATGCATCAGTTTTTAACTAAATGTAATTTGTTATCATTTATATCATATGCTTTTCATTCATTGTGGTCTTTTAATCACACAATGTTTATATTTTTAACGATGTGATCCATGTATGCCAAAGTATATAATTTTGTGTGAATAAACATCCCAAGGGCAAAAGTGTTATAAAAGTCAATAAGAGTGGGTAACTTATTTGTATTCATAAGAGGTTTTTTTTAAAAAGTCCTTAAATGACAATTAATACTCAAAAAATACAACTTCTTATTCAAATTCTTTTGTGATTTGAAGAGACAAAGTAAATTTTATGATTTTTCAAGAGCTCTAATTATTGTTTAAATTTTAATTTATACTATATATATATAATAAAAATAGAAACAATGTTTCATAAAATTTAACGGGTAGACAATATGAAGGTATACTCATGATTTATTTTAAACTTAAGTTATTATGAGTTTAAATATATTTTTAGACACTTAAGGTGTGTTCGGGTTTGTGATAAGATAATAAAGAAGCCTTATTAATGAAAATATTAATGCGGTAGTTTTAATAATTTTTTTATTCTAATTAATTTCAAACGTACACTAGAGGTGTGTTTGAGTTTGTGATAAGATAAAAGGAGCCTTATTAATGTTATAGTATTAATAATTCTTGACACTAATTTCAAATGTACATGTGAAATTAGAATAATAATAATCTTGTTCTTTAATATAACAATGCTTTCAATCTGTGCCTGCTACAGGGGGTATGAAGATAAAAGTAAATATAAATTAATTCTATAAAATATTATAGGGTAACAGAGTCTATTAATATAATTAAAAACTAGTATCCCGTGCAGGTATTAATCATCTACACCTCAATCAAATGTGATGTGAGATTATTAATATCTCTTATGAATCATTATTCCATGTGAGATGATTTTTAAATTAATGTTGATATCATAACAATTATGTCAATATTTATCTATATATCCAATTAAAGGGCTTGCGAGTGTCGGGCTTCCAGTTACCCAGCAAACCAAGTAGTTGTAAGTAGCTTGGAACCACGCTAACTGTTAAGGCGGGAATCGTTACATGACACACGCTGACGCATGGTATTATAAACTCTTTTGTTGTATGACTATGAGCAGACCGCATAGGAATTTTCTGTTTTGGTTTTGAATTGACACGTGACAGCAGCCTAACTAACGTATTATCATATATATATATATATATATATATATATATATATATATATATATATATATATATATTTCTCTAATCTAAGCCCCAAAGAAAATTTCCTAGGACCCCCAATCATAGCAAATCAATGTAATGTAAACATCTTGGGACTATGACTTGACAATGAAGCGATTAGGAAAAGCAAAAAGAACAAAAAAAAAACAAAAAGATTAGACAAAAGAAGAAACTGAAAAAGACATTTGGCCACAACGTGAAAACGAATGGGACATAAAAAAGAAGAAGAAGAAGCCACCTAGGAGAAGAATTTAAAAAAAAAAAAACTAAAAAGATGATAGTTAGTGTTACTATATTATATATGCACGCGAGATTTATTAAGGACACTAACAATACATAATCAGACGTAATAACATAAGACAATGAAGTAAGGTTTTAATATTCTCCCTCAACCGATTCTCTCGATCGTGTGTGTCTTGTAATTCACTAGAATTAATTCTTCATCTGCAGTTTATTCACTTAACTCTTGAATTTTAACATCTTTGATTTCTTCTCGATTATTTGTAATTTCATTCTTTTTTTTTTAAAATAATTCTATCCATCTTTAACACATAAAAATAGAAATGATAAAAGCAAGGTTTTAATATTATTATGATTAAATAATAAAATTTAAAATATGGAGTTCGTATCTATTTTTAAAAATGTGGGTATTTTTTTTTATTTAATATTTATAATTATATAACCTCAGTCCACACGTCTTCCGACGATCCGTGAAACGCCAAATTCGCGCCGGTTCTTTCAGTTTTCTTCCTACACAAACCTCCTCTCTCTCTCCCCTCTCTCTCTCTCTCTCTCTCTCTCACTGTGACGCCGTTAATTATCCCCAGCTTCCTTCTCCGCAGTGGCTCCGTAACGTCGTTAACAGTAACGGCGGATCTTGAACCACCACCTTTCCTCACCTCCTTCCCTGCCCCGTTCTGGTCTACTCTCTTCCTGTAAAAAGGAGGAGAGAAGCATGAAATGCCATTAATGTTGACGTCGAAGGATGGAAACAACGATGCTGTCGTCGATTTAATGTTGTTTTTGTATAGAACAATGCAGCATGAAACAACAACCTTGATCCGTGTTTGCACCACTGGCTTGATCAGATCATCAACAATGTTATCAACTCCAATGCCCATTGCCATTTCCTTAATGCTGCTGCTCTCGGTCCCACTCCTGCTGGTGCTCGCGCCTCGCTTTCGCTACGTCCCGGCCACCTCCATCCGCGGCGAGACGGTCGGAGAAATTGAGTACCCCGACGACCTCTTGCTCTTCAGGCGAGCGGTCGCCGCGGCGATGGCGGCGTCGAAAACCAACCCGCCGCCGTCGAGTCCGTCGTCGCTCTCCCACCTGGGCACCACGAAACCCAAGATCGCATTCTTGTTCCTCAGCAACTCCGACCTCTTCTTCGCCCCTTTGTGGGAGCGGTTCTTCGAGGGGAACCGACACCTGTACAACGTGTACGTCCACATCGACCCGTCGGCTCGGCTCCACGTCCCTCTCTCCGGCGTGTTCACCAACCGCTCCATCGCCTCGAAGAGGACGGCCCGGTCGTCGCCGACCCTGATCTCGGCCGAGCGCAGGCTCCTCGCGACGGCCATCATCGACGACCCGGCCAACGTGCTCTTCGCTCTCTTGTCTCAGACCTGTATCCCTCTCCACTCCTTCAGGTTCGTGTACCACACGCTTTTCTCCTCGCCCACCGTCAAGGCCGGAATGTCCTCCGAGTCGGATGCAGGGCTGAGTCGGCTCGGAGTCCGGGTCAGCTACCCGAGTTACATCGAGATCTTGTCCGAGGATCCATGGCTTTGGGACAGGTACAATGCGAGGGGCAAGCGAGCCATGTTGCCGGAAGTGCGTTTTTCTCAATTCCGTGTCGGCTCGCAGTTTTTCGTGCTCAACCGCAGGCACGCCCTGCTTGTGATCAGAGAACGCCGTTTGTGGCGAAAATTTAAGCTGCCTTGCCGATCCAACTTCTCATGTTACCCGGAAGAGCATTACTTCCCAACTCTGCTGTCTATGAAGGACCCGAATGGTTGCGCTCACTACTCTCTAACTCGGGTTAATTGGACCGGCACGGTCGACGGTCACCCGCATACTTACCGGCCTACGGAGTTGTCGGAGCAGCTTATTTATGATCTCAGGAGGTTGAATGCAACTTCTTCTTACCTGTTTGCACGCAAGTTCTCGCCGGACTGCCTTGATCAGTTGATGGGTATGGCAGATACCGTCCTTTTCCGTGACTGAAGCATGTTTATGCATGGTATGTGGTTTGCCTATATTTTCCACTTTCTTAATAGTATAGTCTCCCGTGCTGTGTTATATGATCCAGTTTCACTTAATGGGGGCTTATCTGTTAGTGTAGCATGTAGTTTTAGTCTTCTCACCCCTTGTTCGAAGGCATGCTTATGTTTTATGTTTTATTGTTTTATGTCTTCTTCTTTGACTTATGTTGCCAAAAACCAAGAGTAGATTTTCAAGTCGTCGTAAGGTAATAATTTCTTTCCTCATGCCTGCCTGTCCTAGTATATATTCCTTCCTTCAAGAACTGTTTTCAAATTGCTCGTTTTGCTAACCGGGTACTACGTTTGATTCCATATGTTGTCGTATTGCATACGGTTTATTTTCCGATTTTGGCCCCTCGATCTCTCTGAAAAAAATATAAAAACAGTTGGTTTCCTAATAGTCACCATTAGGTGTTGTTTTTCAATCCTGCAAGTCATCTGCTACTGACTTTCCCATCATATAAATTACAATAAGTTAACAGCTAAATTTATGCTAGGATGAATTTCAAACCATGAGTGGGTTCTTCTAAGAATTGATATGAATCTTTCCAGAATGAAGACATCTTAGTTTTAGTATTGTTAATTTTGATATGAACGTGAACCGAGTTAAGTACATAGGGTGATATACTTACTTTTTGGTAGCGTGGGTTCTTATTTTTTTCCCCCTTTTAAGTTGTTAGATACTACTGGCATTGACTTGAAACAAGACTTCTGTTCGTTTGCCAGCTTGCCTTGTTAAACAGGCTTCCTTTCATTACTTATAGCGTCAACGCCGCTCATGAATGTCTCATTTGCATTCGAGACTTTTGGTTAGAGGGAGGATGTTTCGTATTATGAAACCCACCTCTAACCTTCACCTACAAAATTCTTATGCATATGTATTCTAGCTTAAATATTGTGGAGGTTCAAAGGAATCTTCTGCATTTATTTTGTTATTGCAAATTTGTCTCCTTTCAAGTTGTTTGCTCTTTGACTTTGATTTTTGCACTTCAATTTGCAATCTGATTTTAATTCGGCTGGGATCTCGCAGGTAGAAGACCTGTATGGAGGAGCCAAGAGGAAATGCAGATGTTGGATTGATATGTTGCAATAAGGTTGCAATGAGCTCTAATGCCGGTGACAAAGGAACCAATTTCTTCCAACCCGTGAAGTGAATGGGATAGAAAAAGTACATCAAAAGCGAGAAAGGTGGGTTGAGGTGTATTTTTATGGTGGCGTGATAATATATATAGCAGTAGTAGCTATAGGAGCAGAGTAGTAGTAATAGTTTTGCCACTTGTTTTGTGTTCTGTACATATGTGTATGTAAGGTTGTTCATACTAAGATTGTACAGAAAGGCATATCAATGACGGGCTTTAGCTTGGAGAGAGTAAACGACCAGCACTAACATCGCTGCTGTGTTCCAATCTCTGAATTTTGTTATGGCCTCCTACCCTTCCCTTCCTCGGTGAAGCTCCCTGAATACAAGAATGGATGATTGTCCTTATTCTCTCTCTCATGTGTGTGTGTGTGCGTGCATATATATATATATATATATATATATATATATATATATATATATATATATATATATGACATTGTCTTTTGGCACATGAAATCGCTGTTCCTAACCACGTGTAGCTGGGTTTTGTTGCACCAGTACAAAATACATGACATGTAGAAAAGGGTTCATTAGAAGCATGGCTAGTGACTAGTGTAGTAATAGAACACAAAATATGGTTTACGCTAAGCATGATGCTGAGGTCATGTTGAGATGGGAAAAGAAGGAAAGAAGGAAAAGAAGGAAAAACAATAGAAATGGGATTAGCCGTCTAGCTCACTCAACCATCAAATGCTCCCTAATAGGGATGGCAAAAGGGCTGCCGGGAGGGGCCCGACCGGGCCCGGGCCCAAATAACCCGGCCCGACTAGCCATGGGGCCGGGGGTCTTGCCGATCCGCCCCGACGCTTTTTTGAATAAGTTTAAGGTAAAAAACACCGACCCTGCCGAACCGGGCCGAAGTGCTCGGGGGGGGGGGGGGGGGGGCCGGTTCTAATCCCTGTTGAATGTGCATCAAAAGGGGAACACTATTTTATTATGCTCTCTCTCTCTCTAAATGTAGGGAGGAAAACAGAGGAAATATGCTTTAACATCAGTCTTTTCTCCTTGGAAAATATAAAAAACCTTTTATTGTATTTATTAAAAAAATATTTCTCATCAATTAATTTCTTTAAAAAATATATTTAAATAGAATAGAAAAAATATTAGTGTTGAAGTTACTTTTAGTCCCATATTACTTAGTACAAGAAAAAACAAGAGAAAAGAAAGGATCCCTAATCTCTCCTTTTTCTCATTTCATTTTCTCTTATTTGTATAGAATTTATATATAGTAAAAAGTCTTCTATTTTATTTGCAATTTTTTTCCTTTTATAATTTCCATGTAAATTTCTAAGTTTTTTTATTTATTTTTAAATTTCTTTAGTTGTTTTTGCTCTATTCGGAAGGAATTTAATTATTCAATAATAATATCAAAATAATAGCTATCCTTAATATGCTTTGTGATTGAAGCATAGCTTTATTTTTTACATTAGTAAAGGAATTTTTAAGAGATATCTGTTTGTTATGTTAGGAAGAGATATACTTATTAGGTTAGGGTCCATGTGTCAAATCGGATCGAGATTTGTCTGTCATATTAGGGTATTGGTATTTACTTATTGTATATTCAATGATTTAAATGGATCTTTTACATCATAACATAAGTTAAATATTAATTCATTATACGAAAGTGTTATCAGAATTATACAAATGATATGTCTTAGCATATAACCTATCTTCATGTACATGTTTAGGCTTTGAAGAATAGTAAGACTGTTTTTATATGATAGTAGTCATCATTTAAGTTTCTAAAACAATTCACTCAAATTGAATCCTTCGTTTTTGGGCTTGTAATGAGAGAAGGTTATGTTAGTTCATGAATTTGGTTAAACTATTAGATATTTCAATAACAACTTGTTGACTTGATATTATTGGATAATTGAACAATGGTACAAAACTTGAAATAGAGTTTTGAAACAAGCATATTCGAAAAAAGATTTGAGTTTCGAAGTAGAAAACTTGATACAAGGTTTGAAGAACATATTTGAAGGAAGATTTGAGTTATGAAAAGAAAGGTTCGAAACAAGACTTGAAGAGCAAATTTAAAAGTAGATTTGAAACATAGAGAAGAATCGAGACAATGGTTCTTCTAGATGAAGTCCGAGACAAAATGACCTTCAACGATGAAAATACTCAAATTAAGAAGAATATTTGAATCAAAAAATCTAGGGCGTCAATGTGAAAGTTTTTATCACCTAACACATGTTAATTCATTGTAATAACATAATGTTTTTATGTGATGAAAAATAATAAAAAGTTTGCTATGAAGATTCTGCAAAATTTATTAATATGTAATTTTAATCATTTTAAAGATTCTCTTACCATATGAGAATGATGAAGAAGATGTGATAGTAATTCTAGAGTTTATTATTTATCTATAAATATTCATCTATTATAAATACATGACTATTGATCTCTTGTTAAATACACACAACAAGAGAGCCACAGGTGATATTGAAGAGATCATAATGTGAGCATAAATTCTAATATGAAATAATATTAAAAAATTTCTTATTATGTATTTAAAAATGTTGCAAACTATGGACCAAGTTATTGACAAAAATGTAAAAAAAAATTGCAAAAAGACACCAACGCTCACATTTACCAAATTACACGTTTAATTTTAGATGTTATTGGTGACGATTAAGAGCATCTCTAACCCATCAGCAAAAATAAAAAATAATTAGTTAAATGCTAGCAAAAGCAAAAACAAAATATATATTTTTCTAAAAATTCTCTTAAATGTATTAGTTAAATGCTAGCTAAAGAAATAAAAAAAAAGTAAAATTTAACTTTTATTTTTACTTTGGCTGAAGATATCATGCTATCAAATAATAATAATTCTCAAATCTCACCGCACATCGCCCCTCCTTCACAGCTCCATCCCCTTAGCATTGTCCCACCTCCACAAGTCTCTCATCCTTTCCATGTCTCCCCCCTCGCATCGCCCCCCCTCTACAGCGACGAACTCGGTCATGGCCTCCTCCCTCCTCCATAGCCCCATCTCCTCTGTATATATCATTCCTCCTCCACAGATCTCCTGTTGGGAAATTGTGTCTCATATCGGAAGAAAAAGGAAAAAGTCAAGAAGCTTATATGGTGAAGCAAGCCCAAAATGTCACAACGCGTTTTAAAGCCGTGCGGGCTGATGTGGCGAGCCCAAAGCGGACAATATTGTGACATGCGAGTGGGCCTGCGCTTTAACCCAATCTTAACAAACTGGTATCAGAGCCTGGTTGTCTCCGTCTGGTGTTCCATTATATCGAAAGTCTTCTCGGTATAGTCTGGGGCCGAGCGGCGTGTTCCGTAGTATGCGGCGGTATTTTGGAAATACAAATCCTTGTCTTCAGGTGATCGAATATGTCTGCTCTCAATCAGAATGTACATTGAGGGGGAGCTCCCATGACGAACCACATGGTGGTAGCTCATCAGTTTCATAGGTGTGTCTCTAGCCTATGTTGTAGTTCGATATGTGACAAGGGGGAGATTGTTCAGAAATTGTGTCCCATATCGGAAGAAAAAGGAAAAAGTCAAGAAGCTTATATGGTGAAGCAAGCCCAAAATGTCACAACGTGTTTTAAAGCTGTGCGAGCCGATCTGACGAGCCCAAAACGGACAATATTGTAACATGCGGGTGGGCCTGCGTTTTAACCCAATCCTAACATCTCCCCTCCTCCCTACGTCTCGCCTCGTCCCATTGCATCACCCGACCCTTCCTCCCTAGTGGTGAATCCGGCGTCCATTCCTCCTTTTTTTAATTTTTGGAGAATCCAAGGGGTTTTTTTTTTTTTACAAATAGAGAGCCAAATGCAAAAAACAAGCTCCAACAAGCTCTTCATTTGACTCTCCACATGTAGAAAAAGCTATAGTGACTCTTCATTTTTGAAGAGTCACTATTCATTCTTCACATATTATTTTCTTTTTCCTCTCTTCTCTCTCCAAATGAAAGTTTATTATATTAAAAATATAATAAAATTTATTATTTTAATACAAATAAAGTTGAAATGAAGAGTGTTGTTGGAGTTAGAAGAAAAAAATACTATTCACAAATAAAAAATTCTCTACATGTGAAAATAAAATACATATTATTATTGAAAATGCTCTTAGGAATTTGAAATTTAAAAATATATATGACATAAATAGATAATATATTATTAGAGTACCATTAATTAAAATAAGTTAAATAAAATTTTAAGTAGTTAATTTAACTGGATGGAAATGCTCAAACTCTTAACCTACTACAACTCAGCAAAATAAACTTAAAATAAGATATTTTAATCTTTATAGCCGCCATTAGTGAAATATATAGTACTATTTACTACTTTTAGGTAAAATTTAAAACTTCCAACAAAACAAAGTACGAGTTGACAGCAATGAGTTCGAATTATTTAAAAAAAAAAACACACACACAAAAAATACAGCAACAGCACAGAAAGTCTAGTGCTCAATTAATTAATAATTTTTAATGCATCTATCTATGTACATGAGATCAAGAAAACAGGCACCTCGAAGTAGGAACCCACAGAACCGCTGAATCCGATCTTCGAGCCCAAGCAATTAGGGGGGAGAGGGAGAGAAACAGTGACAGGAATGGGGCTGCTGCTACCGCCGTTTCTGGCACTGATACTGGCTGCTGCGACAGCAACCGGGACATCCAACACCAACCACGTGTACCAGCCCTGCGCCGACGCCAAGATCCAGCGGTGGGACGGCTTCACGTTCGGGATTGCGTTTGCGTCCAAGCCCTCCTTCTACTTGAACCAGAACCAGACCCAGTCGCACCAGCTCTCCCCCTGCGACCGCCGCCTCGCCCTCGCCTCCGGCAGCTCTCAGCTCGCCCTGTTCCGACCCAAGGTCGATGAGATCTCGCTCCTCACCATCAACACTTCCACCTTCTCTCCTGTAAGTTTCATCTTCTCCGCTGGACAATCCAATTTTACGTGATTTCGGAGGTTCTGTTGGAATTTGACGCATTATGCGCAAGTTTTATGTCCGTGTTAATGTTTTGTGTTGTGTGTCATTGTTGGGGTGTTTTTTTTTTTTTTTAAATTGCTGTTTCTGAGATTTTGATTGGATCTCGGATCTGGGGTATTATTATCATTTATTTATTTATTTATTTATTTATTAAGCTGTGCATTGATTTGATACGACTTATGGGATTGTCTGTGTTTGTTACAGTAAACTCTCTGAAAGCATCTGATGAGGCTAAGCACGAGCTTAAGCTAGGTGTTCGAGTTTATATGATTATTGTGGCATTGCTTTTTGTGGGTAGAATAGTGATAATTGCAATTTAGCTGTTGTTCTCAGCTATCAACATTCAATAAGATGTTTATTTAAAGATATGACACAAGATGGGTCCGATTTAGAGAGATGTCCCAATTTTGGTGATTTTCCTTCTTCCTTTTAGGCTTCGCAGTGACTTGGAAGTACATTGTTAGTTCATTCCTTATGCTTTGTTTGTTAAGTGAAACAAATGCAGAGAGCTGGGGACACTGGTAAATGTCTAGTTGATTAACTGGGCATGGGTGCATGCGGCTTGAGATTGGAATTCTCTAAAGGGGATGGTTATGTTAGATAGCTTGACATTGCAACAATTTCATTGACAATGCACTGTTGTTATACAGAGCAGATGCCACTGTTGGTCTTCGCACTAGTATCTTTTTTTTGGAAATCATTGAACGGTAGATATTTTGCACATTGTAGGAGAATTGAATATGTTTGTGGTGGAAGAGTCTGTGGTTGTTCCTCATAATAATAATGTTGGTGGAGTTAATGGAAACTTCTCTCCTATAATGAAGAGACCACAACTTCATTTCCAGCAATTCTGGAAGCTTGTCTTTGGGGACAACATAAAGGTTAGATTCCTTTGTGCGTCTTAATCAAGTAGCTGTGGGAGTGATTTCAGCTGAAAATGCGATTTCTCTGTTTTCCTTGGAGGAAGATTTCGAATGCCTAATGCAAAGTTATTTGTAGTTTTATTAAGGGCATTAGTTGTGGAATATGACATACATGGAGCAAGGGAAATAGTTCTCTTGGTGTTGAAATGTCGCGTTTCTTTGTTTTAATGGGAATTCAGAGGTATGTCCTTGGGTTTGCTATCATATCATGCTCATTTTGTTGTATTGAATGATCTGGATTGGTTCATTGCTGTTTGGTACAATCTCATAAATTAGAATAGTTTGGAATCACTCTATATTTGGCTATTTTATTCTTTTCTTGTATATTTGTTAGTTTTTTTTATGCAGGTCAACCTTTAATTTTGATAGTTTATTCGATGATTACTATAATACCAATTTAGTGGGCGTTTCAGATCAAATTATATATTTCTAAAATTCGTGACTGAGTGCTATTGAAATGCAACCTTGATTCACCTTGAACTTCCCAGGATAGCTATGGCGGCTATATGGTGGCATTTGCAGGTCAAAAATATGCTGCTAGGTCTCCACCTGCTTTTGTTGCAAACGGTACATACATTGTAACCAGCTTCACATTGGTAAGGAGATATTAAAGTTGTTAATTTACATTCAAATTCAGTATGGATGTTCCTCTTTAGCTTTATTGTGACCGGCTAATTGATTAATTAATTAAATAAGGTGCTTGAGGTCCAAAAAGGCAGGCTTCAAAACATGTATTGGAAAAGAGATGGATGTGGATCGTGCTCAGGCAAGTCTAATTTCGTTTGCCTTAATAATCAAGACTGTGCCATTAAAATGTCGGCCTGCCGAAGCCGAGGTGGTTCTGTGGATTGCAGTATCGGAATACAGCTTGCATCCTCAGGGACAGATAAGAACGATGTGGCGCTTAACTCCTGGTATGAAGTGGATAAGCTGCGCCAATACTCCCTCTATGGCTTGTATTCAAATCTCAAGGATTCTCTCACCAGCCAGTATAATAAGATCTTCTAGTCATTTTGGTCTGCTGTCTGTATTTGTGATTATGTTGTGTAGTATATGTATTGCAGGCTCTCCCTCACTTCCAGTCAGTTATATATCACAATTCAATCTGGCTTCCTTTTGTCTATTTTTCTTAGGGTTGTTGAACCAATCATCTGATGCATCAGCACGATGGAATTATGTTACTTGAAATGAGCATGACACATTTTTAGGTTGGATAATTTTATTTGTAGGTAGGTTGTGTAGGTAATTGGTACATGAATATTTTTTCAAAAATAAAAATAAAAAAAGCAGTGGGGTATCTGCATCAGTCTGTAATGTTGCCGTGTGGAATTATGTTGTTAATTATTTTATTTTATTTATTAAAATTTAAACGAAGTATAAAATTAATCCACCCTATGCAAAAATGTGTCTACGATCACCTGCATTGTTCTCAGATGGGGTTGGAGGGCCTGGAACAGGAATCATTGTACATAAGATGACTTTCGTTTTCATTTGTTTGGGCGAAACAAATGAACTATGTTTATTCGGAAGTATATCAACTATCAAGTAAAGTTTATTTGGAAGTATGTTAAGTGGAATTATATTACGTGTAAAATATTTTTTATACCAATAATAAAATGATTTTTAAAAATTAATATATGACAATAAAAGTATTAAAATCAAGATTAACTGTACAATGTAAGCATTTAAAAAAAACCTTGTAGGTGCAAAGTAAAGTTTGAAATTTAAAAGCTCAAATTCATATTTAGCCACACACTACATATGAATGAGCATCATATTTGACTTAATTTTTTCGGGTAATATTCAGTCTAACAACATTCATATTGAATTTTTTATATTTTTCTTAATTTTTAGTTAAAAATGATACTCTTAAAATTATATCTTAAACTTTAAAAAAAAAACGGTACATTATCTTTTCTATAATTTATTTTTTTATTAAAATAATATTCATATATTCTTTTTCTCTCTCTCCTACATTTAAAATTAACATGTATTATTTTTTATTTATTTATTATTTCTAAATTATATTTTAGAATAGCTGATGAATGATTATTTATATTAAAATACTAAATTATTTTTCTCAATTATAAAAAAAAAATATATAAAAAGTTGAAAGCTCTAAATACATTTAAAAAATATGATAAATACTTTACCGTCCAATAATTGAAACCCCTTTCCCGGCAAAGCAATTCTCTCACTCTCAACCCTAAATCAAAATTACAGATCTCCTCCACTTCAATTTCGAAACCCTAAATCCCCAAAAATAGAGCAACCCTTCGCCGCCGGTACAGTTGATCGACACTGATGGAAGGTACCGTCTTGTCTTGTTCTCACTTATTCTTAAAATTTGCATCCTTACCTTCAAGTTTTTTAGCTGTTAAAATATTGTCCTATCATCTGCTCTGTTTTCGAACTGTTTAAACGTTGGATGTCTGTCTGAGTGTCTGTTGCTGTGAAGTGTGTGTTTTATGCTTCTTATTTGCGCCTAATTTAATTTGCCTTTGGAGTAAGAAGACGGTTGGAGATGAAAATAAATGTAGGAAAATGTTTGTGTGTGTGTGTTTGAGACACATGTTGTATAAAAATTTAAATTGAATGCCCATAAAACTTTTTCTTATTTCTTACTTATGGATTGGTTAAAATTTTAGATCAATTATTTAACTGATCACCATTTTTGCTTCCTCTTCTTTGTCACTTATTTATTTATTTCCTGGCCCGCCAATGAAACGCCGTGAGAATGCTCCAGAAGCAACATTCACTTGGAAAATTGAAAACTTTTCTAAGTTGCCTCGCACGATGATTACTTCGAAGCCTTTTGTTATGTATGGCCATACATGGTAAACCCATTCATTGCACCTTTTTCCATTCTAAACGTGTTATGGGACATGCTGCAATCGTCAACAACTCTTATATTGTCCAGGTGTTTAAATCTTTATCATAAAGGAAAAGGGCGAAACCATTTTGGTTTCCTTTTGGCAGTCGCAAATCCAGAAAGTTTACCATCTGGGTGGACTATATGTGCAGAGCTTAGTTTAATTTTGTTCAATCAAGTTGATGATACTCGCTCCGGTGAGAAACTATACTCCTATAACATGTTATTTTCCAAGGCTTAAGTCATTAGCTCTCTTGTTATTAGTTTTATAATGTCTCCTTTTTATCATTTTTAATGATTCTTAGGGGTCAATTTCGTTATGTTTGCAATCTGCAGTGACATTAGCTACAGAATACAATTTTTGTGTTGACGCAAAGCATGTGGGCTCCTTAGAATTCCTACCTCTGAGTAAACTATGTGATCGTAATGCTGGCTTTCTTGTTCGCGATGCTCTTATAGTTAAAGCTCAGATTATAGTCAAACCCAAGTTAGCCATCACCCATACCCCCCTCGAGGATTTTGCTACTATATTTGCTGACATTTCCAAAGTGGTGGCTGCTTGCCCCTTGTTTTCTGAAGGAGTGGCTGATTCAGGTCCTGACGTGGTAGAAATTTCTCACTCGCTCTCTCTGTTGAAGCACATAGCTGGCAGATGCTTTTCAGACATTCCATGTAGACTTCGGGCAGAATTAAGATCTGCCCTTCAAGTCCTCACCCAAGCCGCTGCTCTTCCCCCTGATCAGGCCTCTGCTATTGCTGACTTTTCAAGCCAATTTGAAGAGCTATGTAAAGCTTATGTCTCTAATCTTGCGGTCTTGGAGACCACACAGATATTCTTTGATTTGAAGGTTGATACCTTTTTACTGATGAAAACATTGTGCAAATCTCATATGAAGATAAAAAACTCAATAGACAAAATAAGCGAGGAAACCAATCAGCTCCAAAGGCTACCGGGGGAAATGTTGGACCCCAAGTCTCCATTGCTTGAACAATATGCTGTCCTTGGCAAAAAGGCTGAAGGGGTCAAGGCCGAATGGGATGACATCATTGCAAAGGAAGATGATATGGTTGGACGGAGAGAGAAGGCAAAGAATGAGATTGCTGCAATCGAGACCAAGTGGACTGGTTTTATCTCTCTTTTCAAGTCCCAAAAAGTGGAGGAGGAAATGTTTTGTTACTTTAAGGGTTAAGAGAAGGTAAGATTTGTTTGCTTAACTTGTACCATCCCCCCCCCCCCCAAAAAAAAAAAAAAAAAAAAAAAAAAAAAAAAAAGGGGGGGGGGGGGGGGGGGGGGGGGGGGCTTTACTGCTATATGGCTATGTCGGGATCCCATTTTAAGGAATTTGGTGTTATTTGATTTGTTTGCTTAACTTGTACCCCCCCCCCCCCCCCCCCCCCCCCAACAACCCAAAAAAAAAAAAAAAAAAAAACTTTTGCCTGCTGTGTTGTGTCTGCTCATTTGATTCCCTTTTGAACAATGGCCATTTATTATCTCTTTTTGTCCGCATAGTTGTTAGAACAATGTTCACGGCCTAACTGTGTGGTCATTTGAATCTCTTTTTATCCTTTTCCCCTTCCGTTTCCACTGCCGTTGCAGATGACGTAGTTGTTTTGGAAATACTACTTGAATTAAGGGGAAAAAAAAACAATGAGGGAGAAGAGAAAAGAAAAGAAAAGGATATGGGGGCATCAGCTAGGAAGGGATTTGCCTTGTTGGGATTTAAGATTTTTACCCCCAAGGACCAGGAGTTTTTTATTATTTGTACACTCGATTTGCCAGAGCCATTAAAGGAAATTGTAAATACAGGGCTCGTTTACCTGTATTAGTGATCAATTTTTCAAAGAATGAAACAGGACCATGGTCATGGGTTGAGAACCAATTGGGATAATCTTTCCATTAATAACTTTCATTACTTAAATTTCAAATTTACCAAATAAAAAACTTCTCTCTCAAAATCTAGCGTTGATAATTTTTTTTTATAGGTAATAATAAACTTTATTAAAAACAAAGTACACAAGATGTGCACTAAAAAAGACGTAACAAAAGAATAAGAAACAACAAACGAACAATACCCATCAACAACATCTACAATACAAAAAAAAAAACATGAACCTGAGGTAGAGAGTCACCTAAGAAGAGAACGCAAGACACAGGCCTTAAGCTCCATCACGCGAAGCGCGCGATTATCAAACAGCCTAGCATTCCGCTCGCGCCAAAGACACCACAATATACAATGAGGAATAACACACCAAAGTGGCAACTGGTGACCCACACAACCAGCCCAGCATGAAAATAAATCAACTACCCCCTGAGGCATCACCCAAGGAAGCCCAAACAAACCAAGAAACATGTCCCAAAGCTCCCGGGAAAACGGACAATGAATAAAAATGTGATCAATAGATTCAGCGTCCTCCTGACACAAGCAATAACGACTAACCACCACCATACCACGACAGCGCAAGTTGTCCACCGTAAGAATCCTCCAAAGCACCACAGACCAAACAAAGAAACTCACCCGATGAAGGACCGGAACCTTCCAGACCAACCTCCACGAAAAGCAAAGAGGGGCGTCCGAGGTAAGAAGAGAATATAAGGACCACACACTAAAGCCAACCATCGGAGCATGACACCAGCACAACTGGTCCTGCACGGTTCGGGAGGGGCGACTGGAATACAAAAAAGCAAAGGAGGAAAAGGATTCCAACTCTCAATCCTGGGCCAAATGCAAAAAAGATACCTCCCAATGCAAGGAATCCTCACGAGCCTGTAGAAAATCAGCCACACGACCATCCCTGCGACAAGCAAGACGATATAACTTTGGGTAGGCCTCCCTCAAAGGCACCTGACCACACCAAATATCATCCCAAAACCGAATAGAAGAGCCATCCCCCATAACAAAAGCCACTAACTGAGAAAAGGAATCCCATCGTGAACGGATAGCCTTCCAACAGCCCACCCCATGAGAACCATGCGGGACTCGAGACATCCAACCCCCCTCCAAGGCATCAAATTTCACCACAATCACTTGCTGCCACAAGGTAGCCCTCTCAAGCCCGAACCGCGAAAGCCACTTATCAAGAAGAGCTGCGTTAAACCGACAGATCTGCTTAATAGCGAGACCACCTTGAGCAAGGGGCCGACAAACAGACGCCCACTGAACCAAATGAGGTTGGGCCACCACCACCGTAGAAGCCCATAGAAAATTCCTTTGGATCTGTTCAATTCGGGAGGCCACCGCAGTAAGGATAGAGAAAAAAGATAAAAAATAGGTAGGCAAACCAGAGAGTGTGCTCTTGATCAAAGTAAGCCGACTACTCTTGGAAAGATAAATCCGTTTCCACCCCGCCAGCCGACGTTCCATCTTCTCAATAAGCGAATGCCAAGTAGTGTTGACAACTTTTTAGAGCATAAATTATTGTAGTCAACTCTAAATTATGTGTGTTAATTTTGCTCATGAGATTTTAATTGTTGAAAGATAGGCAATTATCATCCGGTCTTGCATCAACACATAACCCAACTTATACCCTCATGTGAAGGATTAGAATAGATATTAAGGTCAATCAAGTCTTCGATCGAGTGAAAGCCTCTTTACATGCATTATATGACACAAAATGAATTTTCTTTCAAATCAAATTAATTAATGGTATCATCAATCTAGAAAAGTCATTCACATATCTCTTGTAATATCCAATCAATCATAGAAAATTATGGTTTTCAAACACGTAGGCAAGATAATATTGTTCTCCCTCACTGGTGGTAAATCAATTATGTCCTATAAAAAAAATTAGGAAATCGATCCATCACTTTGGACAAGACAACCTTGCCCTCCCTCCGTATATTCATCAAAGTAAAATTGGCCAATGAATAACATCATCTCATTCCTGCCTCAATAGTTAACATGCAAGCATCATTTGCCTATACACCCACAAACGTGAGTAATATATTATGTATTTGTATCAATTAATTGTGACTTAGTATAAATCAACTAATTCATGCTCAATGTCACATTAAATTTTTATTAAATTTAATTAATTTATAATTTAAGAAGCATTCACATATATATATATATATCATAATTTAAACCCATAAATTAAAAACTATATTTAAAACAACTATGGGGAGAGTGCTTGTATCGGGTTCGGGGCCGAATCATATAAATAATTTTTTTTGAGGTGTTGAGAATGGCGTTGGCACTGACGACCAAATGAACAACATTGAAATATCAAGCCCTTTTCGACTGAATGAATCGATTGGTGACGACTTTCCCCGCGCATCGCCTCCCCCACCCCGCGTCGATCCATCGCATATCTCTCTCCTCCCCTCCAATTCCTCGGTCGACTCATCTGGTCTAGGGTTTTCGTTTTCGATTCCTTTTCGTCGGTCGATCCATCTCGCTGCTCGAGCGTTGTTGTGATCTGTTTTGATCGTCGGCCTCCTCCTCCTGCTGCTGTTGTTGCCGCGCGTGTCGGAGGAAGCCACGTGCCCCTTGTGGTGTTTTGTTCCTCAAAAAGGTTGCTGATTCGTTTCCCGGGCTTGTCGGAAGCGTGTCAGTGTTCGCGCATCTTCAGGAGATCACACAAGTAGACGAAGATGGTGAAGAACGAGAAGGCAGGGCTAGGTAGGGCTCTGGTGAAGCACCACAACCAGATGGTCCAACAGGCCAAGGACAAGAACCGCGGATTCAGGAACCAGCACAAGAAGGTCCTCGAATCAGTCACCGAAATCAGCGACATGGATGCCATCATCGAGCGGGCCGAGGAGGCCGAGCGCCTCTTCTCCTTCGATCATCCCGCCCCGACTCTCCCCATCAATCTGTATTTTTCTTCTCTCTCTTGGTTACTAAAAGTTTCGTGATTTTGCGTGTGTTTGAGTTTTGATTCGTGAAATTCGGCGGCCGTTTGATTAATTGTGTGTGTTTGCGTGTTGTTTAGGTGGTTTTACGATATTCATTTCGTTTTTAATTTCTATATATTTTTTATTTATTGTGATTAATTTTATAGTGTGTATTGGTGTGATTTTGTATTAATTTGTGAACCTTGGAAGGTGTTTTTATTATTTATTAATCATGGTACTGGAAAATCAATTTCACAGTTGTTGTTTTGGTCTATGCGGTTTATGATGATGCGTGGACGGTGTTACGAGGCGTTGTACGGATTTTATACATGCAGTTTATTGTGTTCTTTAGCTTCTGTTTCATTATTATTCATTGTTTAGCCTCATCAAAATGAACTCTATAAAGGGTTTCAGCAATTAGAAATTTCCAGCTTGTAGATGTTAGATTAGTTATATCTTTATTACGGAAAAAGAAAAGAAACTTTCAATGTAGATTCAGATGAGTCATTTCCTTTTCCTTCGTCATTTTTAGCAAATCCAGATCAATATTGATTTTATTTCTCTTTTTAGGTTTTCTTTTGTTAAAGCTTACTCCACGTTACATATAATTTGTATTTATCCCTTTATTTTAATGTTTTTCCCTTGATGGTTTGTGATTAGAGATACAAGCTCCAGTACAAGTAACATGACAGAAGGAGAAAGGAGAGAGCATCAAAAGAAAGAGGAAGCATTGCATGCTAGCAGCCTGCGTGTTCCTCGCAGGTGCGTGTATCTTCCCCTTTGGTTCGTAACTCAACCATTTTTTGTTTTGTTTTTGTGTCTGATGTTCTTTTCCCTTTTTCTTTTAGGCCACCATGGAATGCTGGCATGTCTGTGGAAGAGCTTGATGCTAATGAAAGGCGAGCTTTCTTGGTCTGGCGTCGTAGTCTTGCAAGGTGAGTTTCTTTTCAATGGATTGTGTGCTGTGTAATTTAATGTTCAAAAACCCTCCAAAACACAACACAAGAGTTTTTCAATCAGTATAAAATTGTAAGCTAAAAAGTTATTTGTAAGCTCATTTTCTCCTTTCTTAAATTAATTGTCTCAACAGCCTGGCCTAGGATTTGAATATGGAAGAACTAGTATTCAAATCTCATTAACAACAGGCAGTTAGATACTATGATGTTGCTCTGTAACAATCCTTTTGAACAAAAAATTGATGTTATCAAATGGTGATATGCATAATATTGAAATTTAAAATCCTAGCCATAAATTAGACGGTTATTTACAAGGATGGAAGAACATTAATTCACATCAAAACACCTAATGCTTGTATAATGGACTTTGTAGCCTTGAATTCAGGTATTAAAGCTTTCAGATATTTGTAGAAAAATTTTACATGCTTATTGCTTCATATTAGTTATTAATATTATTCAACTGCCTTTGAGTAAAACTTTTAGTACAGTTGGTCTTAAGCTAGTTTTTCTCTATGTTTTCCGCGGTTGATGGACATGGGGGGGTCCAGACTTGAGGAGAATGAGAATCTTGTTCTCACCCCATTTGAGAAGAACTTGGATATATGGAGACAGCTTTGGCGTGTACTTGAACGCAGTGATCTGGTAAGTTTTTTTTTTTTAAATTAAAAGCTATTTTATTTTAGTTTTAGCTTTCAAAGGTGTATAATACTTTCAGTTGTGTATATCATTTCCTGTAAGATTGTAAAACTTGACACTAAACCTTTTTTTTCTTGTTAGTGATAATAAACCAGACATGTATTTCATTCCTTATAGCATAGTATGCCTCTTAGAAGGCACCAAACAAATCCCTATCGAGGCTCAGTGAAAATCAAGATAGTAGCTTTAAATGCTCTATATGATATATACTTTTATTTTTTATCCTTATCTATATGATTTAAATGTTATAGTTTTTAGTCCACCTAGGAAAATCATCTTATGTATATTTATTATTTAAAAGCAACAATGGATATGAATCCTGTTCTTCATTTGCTTCTGCAGTAGCTTTATATAGATAATACTAACAATTTTGTTGTTGCTGGTGATGTGTAGTAGGTGCCTCATTTTTTAATTGCCAGTCACGTGTCTTTTTAAGTCATGACGCCAAGTTACAGTATGAGTCATTTTACCTTTCAGTATTCCATCAGTGTGCCCTTTTCTGTTGGCATCTTCTGAGTAATTTCAATTCTCTTCATGAAAAATAAGAACCACTCATTGTTTCCAATAAAAACTGATTATACTGAAACCTAAAAAGGTTTTATAACTTCTATGACATATCATATTGTTGTTTAGGATTTATCCATCTGCTGCTTCCCAGTCATAATGCTACGGATTTGTTAAATCTACTGCATACTTTTTTTAAAGTTAATGAAATACTGACTTATTTTGTGCCCAACAAACGACGTGGATGATGAGAATTTCAGCCGGCCAGTAGGTTGAAGCTAGTTTTATGTGGCTGCTCTTTGTCAATGACGACTCTCTCTCTCTCTCTCTATTTTCAGATTGTAATGGTTGTTGATGCACGAGATCCATTGTTTTATCGCTGCCCTGATCTTGAGGTAAATCCTTCATTGTCTTTTTATATGAACATCACTAATTAGTTTGAGAATTAGTCAAGTTATTGCTTCTTGCATTCGTGTTCCCTTATAGTGTTATGTGAAATCAAGATAATTTGTTTCAACTTATCAATTTTGAAGAGTTAGTAAGCGCAGACAATCTTTGTTTTTTTATCCATCATAGTCTGATTTCACTTGCTTTCTTCTTTATTTTGCTGTTATTTTTTTCTCCCCTCATTGTGCACATGCAATCCAATAGTGTGTTGTGAGATAAATGATCGGGTTTCTTCAAGAATCATAAATGATTTTATTGTAAGTGCCCCCCATGTACTGAAATACTACAAGGAATATCCAAGTATGTTTTGTCTTTGAAGATCTGTTTGTATACTTTTGGTAATAATTAAAACTCGCATAATGTTCAAATGGCCCTATGGCCCTAAGTGAATTTATCTTGAATGATTGAATCGGTGCATCATCATATCATGGGTTTATAGGCGAGTTAATATATTTCTTTTCCTAAATGGCGAGTTAATGATAAATAAGGAATAATGATGTGATTGCAATTTTGTGTCATGTAGGTATATGTCCAAGAGATTAATGAGCACAAAAGAACATTGCTTCTTGTTAACAAGGCAGATCTCTTACCATTAAGTGTCAGGTCAGCATCCTCTTTGCCATGCCTTGTTTTCTATCAATCAAGTCTCTAGTTCTTCCATCACTTAACGTTTCCATTGCTTGGCATCACTTGCAGGGATAGATGGGCCGAATACTTCTGCCTGCATGATATTCTATATGTATTTTGGTCTGCTAAAGCTGCTTCTGCAGCTCTTGACGGGAAAGACATTGGTGCTTTATGTGAGATGCAGAACGGGCATAAGTTGAGTGATGCTGATACAAAAATATATGGCAGAGATGAGCTTTTAGCTCGTCTACAGTCTGAGGCAGAAGAAATTGCCAATATGCGGATGCCAGGTTCTGCTGCTAATTCAGTAAATTCACCGCGTAGGAGTGTCGTTGTGGGATTTGTGGGGTATCCAAATGTGGGGAAGAGCTCAACCATTAATGCATTGGTAGGGGAGAAACGGACAGGTGTCACATCTACCCCAGGGAAGACTAAGCATTTCCAGACATTGATAATAAGTGATAAGTTGACTTTATGTGACTGCCCTGGATTGGTTTTCCCATCCTTTTCAAGCTCAAGATATGAGATGATTGCTGCTGGGGTTTTGCCAATTGATCGGATGACTGAGCATCGCGAGGCTGTACAAGTGGTGGCCAATAGAGTCAAGAGACATGTCATAGAGGCTGTCTACAATGTATTGTTGCCAACACCCAAGCCATATGAACCTCAGTCTCGCCCCCCACTGGCATCAGAATTGTTGAGGGTTTATTGTGCCTCTCGTGGTTATGTAGCTTCAAGTGGGCTGCCTGACGAAACAAAAGCTGCTCGCCAAATTCTGAAACATTACATTGATGGGAAGTTGCCTCATTTTGAACTGCCTCCAGGGTTCTCTGATGATGAAGGCAAGCTGGAAGATTCGGAAGCACCCAACTTGTCTGAGGACCCTGATGCAGATTCATCTGAAGACATTGAAGCTCCTCAAGTTTATGAAGGCAATGAAGTTTCAGCCAAACTTCTGGATGTGCTAGATGACCTTAAATCTTTTGATGTGTCGAATGGACTGAGTTCTGCTGTGACTAGTGTCAAGAAAAAGCAGCCAAAGGCGGCCCACAAGCAACACAAGAAACCTCAGAGGAAAAAAGATAGAGGCTGGAGGGTTGGCAACGATGGTAGTGACGGAATGCCAGTAGTTAGAGTGTTCAGAAAGCCTGCGAATGTGGGTGCTGTAAACGCTGTCAGTTAGTTGCATAAACCCTGTATTAGTAAGTGAAGGTGGGGGTCATGCTTTGCTGTTTCACTAATGTTACATTTTTCGATCATGGCCGCAAGTGCTGATTTGGTGAAACCCTGGCTTGTGACCACCTTACACCCCACGTTCAAACACCAGTCGAGAAAGGATGGCATCATTTTATAGGAAGAAGATATGGTTGGACAGAGAGAGAGAGAGAGGGCAAAGAATGGGATTGCTGCAATTGAGACCAACTGGACTGGTTTTATCTCTCTTTTCAAGGATCAGAGGAGGAAATATTTTTTGCCAGTGTTGCTTAGTCCTTTATTTAAGTTTTGTTTCTTTAAGCATCGGTAAGATTGATTTGCTTAACTTACCAAAACGAAAAAAAAAGTTTGGTTTGCAATACTGCTATATGCTTATGCCGGGATCCCATTTTGAGGAACTTGGTGTTTATAAATCTTTTGCCTGCAGTGTTCCTGATCATTTGAATCCCTTTTGACCAATGGCCATTTATTTTCTCATTTTGTTTGCATAGTTGTAAGAAACGATGCTCACGTCCTATTGGTTGAGCTGCTGCTTGTAGCATCCTTCCAGGTTCTTCTGTTCTTGTTTATTCCCTTCGCCTTCTGCTTGACATCATTGGTTGCAAGTCTTGTTTTCTGTAAAAAATTAGGTTATATTCTTTTAAGGTTTATCTTTCTCCTTGTCTTCCGTTTTAACAATGATTGATGATATGCTTTGGGTAAAAAGAGGAAATTTTTGAGGATGATGATGAGTATAGCTTGGTGGTTAAAGCATCGAAATTTGGAGTGGTTGTTGAGAGAGTTTATTAGGAAAATTTGGAGTGTTGGAACTATTCTCTCAAGAATAAAATTATTATTATGTAACTGCTACCGTTATAATTGATGTTGGTTTTTAGCTCTTGGTTTTTAATATAAGTCCTTACAATTTTTTCGGTTTCTCGAGTACCAAGATATTAAATTAATATATTAATTTTAGTCATTATATATTATTACTACAAGGGCATAACTTGTCTCGAACAGATGGCGTGGCGGCAGTGAGGGTTAAGGCTGTTACGTGTTAAAACTTTTATTCTCTCTCTACTGCAATACTTAGAAACCATCCCCGTGCGGGCGAGGCACACGGTGGTGTCAAGCCCCACCAGCCACTGCAGCACGTTGCCTGGGCTTCCAATCCTACCTATACTCACCATCAAGAAGCTTCGGCATTCCATGGAAGCCTTCAACTCCATCTGCCAATGGATCTCATTCGAGTACAGCAAGACCGTGGAGTGCCGCTACTACACTTTCACCGTTAAGAAGCCCACAAAGGAGGCCGTGAATCTGCTGATCTCCATCGGATAGAGTAAGACCTTCCTATTATGAAATCACCATATCTAAGAAGTTGAAGTAAATTTTTATTGGGATGTTTTTCGTTTAAAAAAAAAAAAGAAGTGAAAAAGGAAGTTAATTATATTTTGCCGTCGGGGCAGGGAATGGCCTGTTATGTTGCCCCATCAACACGCTGAAGTTGAACGGGTGTGTGGACTGGGTGGCTGGGCTGATGCACTTCGGAAATGGAGGGAGCATCAGGCTTGATGGTGAGTGAGAGGAAGGTTGGAAGCCCAGTCAACGTGATGCAAGGGTTGGTGGAGCTTGACAATGCCTTGTGCCTTGCCCACAAGATCCTTTTTGACAGGGGCGGTTTTCGAGTATTGCGGTAAAGAGAGGGGTAGAGGAGAGCGGAGAAAAATTGAATGGAAATAAAAGTTTAACACGTGGCAGCCTTAGCTGCTGCCACGTCATCAGGTTATAGAAGTCTCCTTCAACTTAAGTTGAGGCAATTTATGTGCTTAATTTAATATTTTAAATTAAAATTGATATATATAATTTTATAAATTATTTTATTTTGACGAAATCAAATCACTTGGACATTAAAAGAAAAATTATTGTGAAGATTTAATTATTTTATATAGCAATTAATATATATTATGCAAATAAATATTATTGTAAGAATTTAACTAGTTTACATGATAATATTTAAAACACTCATAAAATAATTAAATATTTCAATAAATTTGATTACATTAAGTAATATTGACTACAAATGTGACTCGGTATTTGTGTTTCACTATAAATTTTGTTAAAATTTTAAACTTTGAGGCAATGACTAGCTAAATTTGATTATATTTTAAGTTAAAATTTGTGGCTAATATTGTTTCATGTAAATAAAGTTATTGAAACATTTAACTATTTTACCGTAAGTAACTGGTGATAATATTAAAAAAAACAAATTAAAGCACCGCATGGAAATATTAGTCCACGTGTGATTGCCATTTAGTCGATAATTTGTGCAGATGTGGTTTTATTGGGAAGCGGTGAGTATATTACGGAATGGCTCAAGGAAGGACAATGAGACATCACCCATAACGGAACCATTAATAATCATAATAATAAATTAGAAAATCTTCAAACGGCGCAATCCGGTATACATATGGCACTTAAGGGCATCCATTCATGTTGGTCTTCTTCTGTGGGTAAGGCTTCTTGATGCTGCAAGGAGTGAGGGTGGAGGCGGTGTCACGACATTTGTTCTAGAGGTCGGTGATGATGCTATAGTGGAATAAGATTCGGATCTGCTGTTGTACAGTGTAAGAAATTGAGATTAAAGTTACGTGTCATAAATTTATTGGTCACCGTTTATGTATCAAGAATGGTATTATCGGTCTAAAGAGACACTCTAACAAATAAAGAAGCAATGGTTTAAGTCATCGGTTTCCCAGGGCATAGCTTAGCTCTTTTGGTAATGATTTCACTCTCTGAATGACAATATTATTCCATCCTAACCCGTTTCGATATAGGTTATTCTTATTCGATTTAATCCGTTCCAAAAAATATATACAAATTCTCAAGTTTAATCTGATCAGTTGCCATATCTACTCTATTTATTAAATAAACCTGTCCACTATTGAGCTTAATGGATTTGTGAATGAAAGAATTAGCCACAAATGATTTAATTTTTGAATCTAAGCGATACACACCCTTATATACAACTATTACATACGAGAATAAGCTGAACCAAAATAGACATTGTTGAAAAATATCCTCATTTTTTTAAAACTTATTAACAACCAAACCCTAATATTTTCTTCTTAGTCAATCCTTCTTCTCCGTTTGGTCATGTTCTCCGTGATTTTTGAAGAATCAGGGCTCCTAAAATTCTAGTATCAAATTGAAAGAAAGTCAACAAAGAAAACAATGAATATGGACCGTAGATTCCTGGGTGGGCCACATTGCTAACGTGGATAACCCACATGGCATGCACTTGGATTTTAAAAGCAAACAAACAAACAAATTGCTAGGAAATCAGGTCATTAAGTTGGATTTAAAGAATTTTATTTACGAAATTCGCAGGTGGGGGCATTTAAAATTTTAATTATGGTGTAAAAAAAAAAAAAAGAAGAAGATTTTATAACTTGTCAGATATAGATAGAAAAGAGCACTCCATTCAAAAGTTGTGTGTATATGTACACCTCCTTAAACTTTTAACGTACATCCAAAAGGGAGAACTCATAAACCAGACAGAGGCGGCATGACTCCTTCAAACAACCTATCAACGTCCTGCCGTTTCCGCGGTATCTGGGAACCAGCCTCTCGACCTTCCCGTTGGAAACGGATTCCTGGAAGCATGCTGGCTGCTACCGCGTGCCAGTACTGCACTAGCATATGAATGACTCGGCTGAGAATTGCCCGCACGGCCCCATGGGCCATTGGGCAGTGATTGTGCAGAAGGGGATAGAGGCCAGTTACCATATGCCTGTGCTGCACTAGTAGATGCATTATGATGTATCTGAGAATTGACCGCAGAGGGTGCAGGGGGCCTCCATGGCCCCCGCTGCCATACATTGTCGTTGCTATAAACCACACCATTCACAGGACACAACAAACTGGTTGCTCTTGGTGCAGACTGGAATCTACCAGTTGGCCTCGGGTCAGGATATGGGTTCTGCTGCCCCACATAGTTACTGTAATGAGCCATTGAATTTCGAGGACGGTGGTAAGAATTGCATCCTATTGGTGTTGGATGTAAACTCTCAGGTGGCATTGGACCTCGGCTTGGCCAAGATATTTTCAAGTTGTGGAAGCGTGTGCTGTCAGGAGCTTGGGGAGAGACTCTACCAAAAGATGAACCAGTGCCAGCTCTTCCCAGGCCAGCACCACCATAGTCAGGTCTTGCTCTCCCTGTGGGGTTGAAGTGGACGGAATTTCCACCAGAGGGTTCATAAAAGGGACTAGGTTTGGCTCTTCCCCTGCTCCGACCCGAATTCACGTCACTCCTCCCTCGCCATCCACTGCTTGAGCTTGGGGGCATTGGGACATCAGAACAACTAGTTGAATTATATTTCTGATGAGAACCAGTAGCTCCCTTTGTGGATTTCCAATTATGACCAGTAATGGCATTCCTGCTACTTTCTTGGTATGACCTGTGTAGTGATGAATTTTACAATTGACATTAGTTGTCAATTTCATATAGTGAGAGAGAGAGAGAGAGAGAGAGAGAGAGAGAGAGAGGTGAATTGTCAACCTGGGTTGGCTTCCATGGTATTCATGCCACAACTGGGTTTCCTGAATGTCTCGATGAAATATTGTCTGCATAATAACAAGAGTTGTTCTTCCATAGTTCTTTAGAAACAGAAACATTATCATTTTTTTCAAAAAAATAATGTACCTTTTCATCAAATTTCACCCCGCAAAGTGGACGAGGTATATGTGGCCGAGCAAGAGGTAACTGATAAAAAATGCATCTGCAACGGACGGAATAGGATATGGAAAATAGAAACACAGATTGGGGAGACTGAATTGGATAGTTTAGTAGATCTGGACTTACAGGACATCATCCATTTGTATGTCGTTGGGGGATATTTGGTCACAGATTTCGGAATCCTTATGGAAAAGATCTATAAAGCCAGCAATGCCATCCCTGAAGAGTGCATAAACAGTAGAACAATGTTAAGCTTGGGTGCATAGTCAAAAATATTAGAAACACGCAGTATGGAAATGTACACATTCATCAGCATCAAAACAAACTCCCATCCCGCCTATAATTGTTGATCGAACTTTCAAGAGAACTTTGTGGCAACTAGAACAACAAGACAGTAAATTTTCAACACAAACATCTTAATAACTCAAAATTCATAATCTCACCTCAAACTATTGTCAATTTCGATCAAAGCATTTGGCTGCTGGTTTTCACATTCCTTCCTTTTATAAACTGTCAAGATATACTTTCCAAATTCAGACATGCCTGAAAGAAACAACCTATCATGTCCAACTGCATTCCTAAAAGTTTCGCTCAACTGCAAATTGTACAATGAAATTCAATATACAAACAAAATAGGGTAACTGTAAGTCATTCGACCATATGATATTGCAAGAGACAACCTACCTCAATCTCTTTCTCCAGCTTTCTAGTTTCAGCCAGAAGCCGGTTCTCGTCAATAAAAGGAAGCTTGCATATTCCCTTTGAGAAGCATTTTATGCATTTCATGTCATATATTGAAGCAATGGGAGCAATAAAACTATCTAACAAAAACTAGAAAATCTAAACGGAATCAGAAGAGATGTTAGCAAACCTGCCACAGGAAACGCTTCCCGCTTGAATCAACTTCAAAAGCTAACATAAAACAATGGAAGATCATTGTATCACTAATTCTTAAAAATCTCATACAGGCAATGTAAAAGAAAACAGGCCTCTTACCAGGAGGATAAAAATCTATAATATTTGAAGTGTCATCAGTCATGAGTGGCCGGTAGGCTTTAGGAAGTGCATGAGCACTGCCAAAAAAAAACAATGATTTAGGAGACTAATAATTAGTTGGCATCTAAATGACAACTCCCCACGACATGACAAAAAATAAAGAACATTGCACTTACCTCCTAGGGGGAAGAACTCCCATTAGTTGATCAAAAGGTCGGAATGGAGAGCCCTTTTGAAAGTTGACTTTAACACGTGCTAGACCTTTCAAGTCCGAAGCAAAAGGGCCATAGTGGTATGGATAAAACCTAGTGTTAATTTTAGATATCAATTTCTGAATTGCTTTACCACTTGATCCCACTGCAATAATTCTTATCATCGTCTCAAAATTTCTTACCATGTCCAAGAAGGAACACCTGAAAAGTAGTATAAAAGAACCCAGCAAAGCCCTACGGTGTAGCACTGAACCTAAACGTAAAAAACAGGACTTAGTACCATATGTTATCAATCAATTAGATCCCCACTATCCAATAAATTGTTAAAAAAATCAGATAACGTAAAGAGAATAAACATACTACAGATTTCGTAGTGGTAACGATATCCTGCGGAGTCTCAGCAGAAAATTTGTACTTATAGTACCTTTCTTTCCAGCCATGACAGCCCAATCTTACCTGTACGAGATTTCATAACATCAGCATGTTACTAATTTTAGCCGTCCAACAGTAATAAAAAGAAAAAAAAACATAAGAAAACAACGAAATTATATACCTTGTCCAAACACAGACTATCATTTTTATACAAATCTGATTTCTTGCGCATGGATTCTCTTACTAATTTTTTTAACTCCTTTGTATTATTCCTTGAAACCTAAAACATGGAAAAGATAGAATCATGTTACTTCAACCTGCGATGAATGCAAATTAGATATAAAATTATAATTTTGAGATTTCATGAGAAGCAATGAGACCTCGTTAGAGTTATCAATCCAACACTTCGGCTCACTCATTGATATATCATTCTCAACAGCTGAAATTTCTATATCCACGTCATTCATACCTGAATCTTCTTCTTCCTGCATCATAGCTCTGGATTACTTAACACAAATAAAATGAAGTGTTTTAACTTAATTACTAAACTCTCACAGCATTCAAGTGTTCATTTAAAATTCTTCTACGTCTGCGCTCTAGCCCTTCTGATCTTTTCTTGAATATTTGTTCTTCATATGTACCAACGACAAGAATAAATTTCTCAACTCTTGATAATTTGAGGTACGCTGCATTCTTCTCCCCAGCCTGATCACACAACCAACTCTATCAATATATTGAGCACAAGTAGTCTGAGCTATCCAATGGATTTCAGTAGAAGGTTATTTTCAGTTTCTCACCTTCTCCATATCCACAAGGTGACCTCCAAGATTCTTGAATTCTTTTTTGTAGACAGTCATGAGAAGGTCGATGGCTCCCTATAATAACAAAATGGGCCAAGTTTGATATATCAATATATAGGAATCAAACAATTGTCATTAGGGGATCTTGAAAACCTTTTAGAAATTTACCTCATGGGTATCTAATGTCGGCATGTGTGGGAGAAAATCATTCCCAGAAAAGAAGCATAGGAAAATGAAGTCATCAACAATGCGCTCAAAATCCAGGTTCTTCATATTTTCAGGAAGATCAACTATCTCCATATCAAGCTGTAAATATTCTCTTAAGATCCAAACATTCAAGAACTGCAAAATGTAACACATCATGAGCTGATGTTATTCAATCAATTGAGCGCTATATTGAATGACCAAAGTGAAGTCACCTCATATGGTTGTTTAATCAAAGTTGAATTTTCAAGAACCTGTGAGGATTGACAACTCAACTGCTGTTCTTGCTTGAGCACATCCTTCAAAAATCAGAAATGTGAAAAACAGAGTTGCTCATTGAAGCATTCAAAAACAATAAATGTGATATGATATACTACAAGAATTACAAAAGGTTCAGATTGGTTGCACCTACAACAAGAGTGGGCACAGTGGCAGACACAAATAAATATATAAATAATAATTTACCTGGTTTTAAAAAATGGTACAGCAATTATATAATAAATTGAAATTAAGAGATATTTAAACATAAATATCATATTCAAAATATTTACTCAAAATGTTTGAATCTATTTGGAATTGTGAGCAATAAAAGTTGTATAAAGTGCAGATATCAGGAAAGAAAATAAATGTAGTTAATAATAGCTTAGTTTGACAATGTTGTGCTTTAGAAGAAACTGATTGTAGCTGTATTGAATAAAATAAATTGCTGTGAAAATAAAGAGATGAGTGTTTGATAAAATATAATTTCAAAAGTGCTTTAAATTTTAAAAATAGATAATAAATGTTTCGTAAATTAAAAACAAGTGTTGTGAAGGCGTAAAAGACATAAATATCTTTTTAAATTATATTATAATTTAAAAAAAATAATCTAACCCCCCTCCCCTCCCCATCTCACCGTCAGCCTACCCTCTCCAGTAGCTACCGATAGTGGAGTTGTCGGATCATACCATGTGATCGCATGGGTCGAGCCCGGCGAGGAATACTCGACCCAAATCGCCATGGGCATGAACACCGAGTGAAACGAGTGAATTTGTATCCCCCTCACTGGGTCCCAGGCTTTCTTCGCCTGGAGATCATCAGGATGGGATCCTACTCTAACACAGGTTCTTTGTCAGGGAGAAAGCTGGTGGGTCGAACCAGGATCCCTTTGCCCGATGAGCCATGGGTTCCGACGTTCGGGCATCACAAACTTATGAGGTTGGTTGGGGATGGGCACAGACCCAAGGGCCACATTAACGTTCTGGCTATCCCTCCTGTTGAAATTGAAACAGATCTTACGTGAGGCTAAAAGAGGATGATGATGGAAGGATTAGTCTTGACATCTTAATTTTTTAAAAACTGCTTCCTGAAAAAGCAGTTTCTAAAAGCAACTTTCAAATTACATATGATGTTGAAAAAAAAAAACTGAAACTTATTTTATAAGTATTTTTTTAAAAGGTTACCAAACACCTTTCACTGCTTCTGCTTATTTTATAAGCAGAAGCAAGCTCCCAACAACAATCGCAAACTAGCCCAATATTTCACTTTTTCATATTTAAAAGTTGCTACTTATAATCTTATATGTTATACAAAATTAATTAAATATTAATTAGGTTTAACTTTTACCTTCTAAAATTATCGATGGGCATTCATATATCATTCAAAATTCAATGGGAACATTACTGCCCCCCACGAGACTTAATAGGTCGGCACCTGAGTGGGCAGCATGGACTGGAAACAGCAAAATTGGTAAAAGGGGACACCAAGAGGTTAAAAAAGTGAAAACACACCTCTCTTAGGATTGAAAAATGAACTTCATGGGTTGCCAAAGCAAGCATTATAAGATCGGCATCCTGCAAGCACACATTTTTCAATAATCCAATGCTTGAAAGTAAATAGCTTATGATATGAAAAGATTGATCATACCAAACCATGTAGGCAATGTCGCGTATTTGGATCATAATTTGGCCGCAAGCGCTGCAAGCGTATAAAAGACATGATTTTGTGTTCCCCTTCGCCGGGAACATTGGCATCCGAGAGGATTACCTGAAATTCAAAATGCAGAGTTGCATTACATCTGACATTCAGAATTCAATATGGAACATTTGAATTCATTATTATTGTAAATAAGAATTTCATTACATAACATTCAGAAGTCAACATGAACCATGAATTCATTATTATTTTAGATAAGAATTGCATTGTTACAAGCTCACCCACCTTTATTTTTTTCCAACCAGCACCATTTTTTAACCTATTACGAATATAAATTTGGAGGGCCTTGGACAACTCATATAAGAATTTGGTCCCAGGTGTGATAACATTGGAATCCGCAACCTCAGATTCTACATTTGGAAGAACTTGTTTCCCTTCCATTTTGAATTTCCTGCGCAGGTCATTCTCTTCATTCTCCTACAAATTTATGTAAACATTGCAGTGTTCTTTGTTATAAAAAAAAAACAAATTAACACAAATTTGAATGAAATTTGTTCAAGTTAGAGATGGCACACTGACCGCTATTTCAGCCTCTTTGGCTGCTCGGAAACGGCGAGCTCTTTGCTGATTCATTTTTGCCCGCGGTGCTACACCATCTGCAATGAAAAAAAATTGTTACGCAGTCCACAAAACACTGTCAGACTGCCTTGAATCGGGGCAGGTCTGCTTGATATCTCCCTTCTTGACATCTGCCTTGCTCGACAGTTTATTTTGTCGAGCAGATTTGGGTTATCAAGCAGACCAAGGCAATCGAGAGATATATCCAATGGGTACTCCTCTACAATCAATAAAGCTTTCCTCTCCTCTGCCCTGGCCGTGCTCTTAGCTAACTTATTGTTAGTGAACCATGTTAAATAATCTGTGTACTTTATTTGAGTTCTCTGTTTTCTTTTTCTTGTTTTCCGTTATAACAAGCACATAAAGCTTAAATGCCGTGGGTGTTGATGAATATAGTTCATACAGATGCAGTCAGATAGAAGTCTAGTTCATAAATATAACTTCGCTAACAAAAAAACAACAGAAACCAAAAAAAAAAAAAAAAAAAACATACAGCGTAGTATAAAGAAAAAGGGCAAGGCTTGGTAAAAAAAACAAATTAAAAATTAAAAGGGCTATTACCAATACCCATATCAAGTAGCTATCGGGGACATAGTCCAAAGAAAAAGGACAAGGCTTGCTTGGTAACAAAAAATATTATGGAAAGGGTAATTACCAATGGCCATGTAAAGTAGTTTTCGAGGACGAACGATTAAGAAGAGACGATCAATGTAGTCAAAGATACTCTGAAAAACTTCTTGAAAGGTTGTCGGAGGATCGATCTGACAAGCAATACCAAAGAACAGAACAAGTCGACAAAAATATGAAATTAAAAGAAACAAACAAGCAAAGAAGAAAAAAAAAAGAGCATATAGAAATTAAGGAGAAGGGAACATGATCATCGTTCGGGTGGAAGCAGGGGTGAATGATCCCATTCATGTCCAAGTAGAGATTATCGAATTCGCCGTTGGGGTTGGGCGAGGGCGTGGTGTCGCCGGAGGCAACATCATCATCGTATCTGTTACTAGCGTCGCTGTTCTCGACTCCTTGTGTTTCTGGGATAGCTTTAACAACTATATTCGGATACTTATTTACCAGCCATCGGTAAAACGCAGGAACCCCCATTCCCCTCTCTCTCTCTCTGAAACTCACTCAAAGATGGAGACCACTGTGAGAGTGAGAGTGAGAGCAGAGAGATACGAAATGACTTTGACTTTTCATTTATGAAACCAGCGGACCATAATAACTATACTTTGAGTGAGGGAGTCAGTTTTATGGATGCAAAATGTGGTCGACAAAATCCACGATAATAAATTCCAATTATTATAATTTATTATTAATGATTTAATATAAATATTTTATTTATAATTTTTAAATGATAAATTTAAAATATTTATGTCTTGATAAGAAGTTTTAATATATTAATTTTAGTGTTTAAGTTTTATTAATAAATTATTTTATATTTTATAATATCTTATTAAAGTGTAATTATATAATTTTAATATTTAAAATATATATTTTAAAAGAAATTATAATTTTTATTTTTTTATTTTTTATTCTTTTATATATATATATATTAATTAACAAGAATAAAAAAACTTCAAGGCTAAGAAAAACCCCGTGGTTTGCATCCATTCTTTGAGTGCCAGGAGAGAGAAATGCAGAGAAAATAAAGGCAGCTAATTACACGTGGGTCCCTTTTTACTATGTGACTTTAAATTTTTAAAAATTAAAAAAAAACAAAATAAACAAACAGCTACTATATTACATATATTTTTAATCGATTTTAAAAAATAATTATTTTAGATTTTAAATTTCAAACTACAACTATAATAAAAATTAAAATCATACAATCAAAACATAAAATCAAAAATTTGTACAAATACCCCCTCACCTCATAATTTAGTGTAAGGCTTAAAAAAAACACTTGAGTCTAAATAATCCGTCTCTCTCTATCCATCAAATAATGTTGTAAGATTGACTATTTACTTCTTTGCTAAAACATGATACATTTAATATATTATCTCATAGCTTGTGTTTGCTTTTTTAACCTATTTATGCTCTTATATATCTTTTTTGGTTTTTTTAACTATAAAAGTAGTTTGGTATGCTCTTGGAGAGAACAAAAAATTTCCTCACAGACTAACTTTATACTAGATGAGCTTTTTAACCTTGGAGTGTTGAACCTCTCACAAATCTTTCCAATACAAAGAGAAATAACTTTTCCTTAGTTACATGCTTACTTATGCTTTTAAAAAGGGTTTAGATTGATCTCAAGCGTGAATAATTATCTCACCTAATGAAAAAGCCTAATAAAAAAACGAAAGCAAAAAATGTCAAGGTTATAATAATTTGAATCAATGTTTAACGCAACATAATATCATATAATTATTATACCAATTTCATGTTTGAGTTCTCTACAAGTGCGGACAATTATAACCATCAATATATATGGACTTAAACTTGTTATACCTATGATAATAAATGAACAATGATGTAATTAGGTTATAATATGGAGTATTTTAACTGAAATTAGGTTCAATTTGAAATTTAAGACATTAAAAGATAATTTATTGTATTTTGATGAATTAAGTAAATTTTATGGTATTTTACATTAAAGTATATTATTATAAAATAAATAAATAAAACAGGAGAATAAAGAAGAGGGGTTGAGTATCGTTGCCATTGCCGTTCTAGCATAAGTGCACGGTGAGAAGTGAAAAGAAAGGTGATCGAAGATTATCAATATTTGAACAATTAAGTCTTAATTTTATGATTCAATATTTTTGTAACGAGATTAATTGGTTGGTAATTGCATGAATCAAGAGACATATATGGCATTGTGATGAATCGAAGATTTTAAATATTAAAATTATATGATAAAACTTACTATATGAGAATGACAATTCTAGTGTTTCTGCGTAATTTTGCATAAAACAATTGTTTTTGGTGTTGTCTTTAATATACTAATCTTACCTATTCCCCCTATAACAAATATTAATTCCACGTCTTTTAGCTCCAAAACTTTGGTGATAGTCTGGTGATATGAGTGAATCAATGCTAAAGTGACATCTCAAATAAAAGATGAATCAATCTGTCCCCGAAACTAAGATCATTTCAGACTGCACATCACGGCAAATAATATCAAAATATCAATTTGTTCCGCTTTGAATACCACTTTTTTTCCTCCCAGTGGGAGATAAAAATTAAATTACATAAGAAGAGCGGTTTATCAGCTGTCAATGGCGTCGAAGCCTCCAAGGGCCCTCTGTCTTCCACGCGCGCACCTTTCAAAACAAACAAGCAGGAGCCAGGAGGAGGGACACCGTGTCAGTGTGTCCCACTTGTCCCTTGGTTATTTTATTTTATTATATAACCCCCAACCAGCTAACCTAAACGGTCGAGGGTACTATGGTAATTATCGGTTGGTTAATTAATTAAATAAAATTATGGACGAGCTAGCTTGCTCCTGCTATCGTCAATTCGTCATCATCATCCAATCAGTTCACGAGCTGGTTTCGATACCTCACGCCTCCTAAATCAAGATAGATATTGTGGGTTCCCTGCAGCCCCCATAACAGAGGCACCAAGCACTCCGTCTCATTCGCTGGATCACTCCACATCAGCACCGGCGACGATTGGGGCACCGGCGGCGCTGCGACTATCAGTTTGTTGTTCTTAATATTGCTCTTGAGCGGCGGCGGCGGCGGCTGCTGCTGGGCTAGCGAGCTGAGAACCGCCGCCGCCTTCGGCGGCTTAGTGCGACGCCAGCAGTACTCGTAGTCGTTGAATGGGGAGGAGGTCGGCGGCGTCGGGATCAGCCGTGCCACCCTGGGCCCAACGGCAGACAGCAGCTTTGGCGCCGCCCCTGCGTCCTCCGGGAACTTGATCACCACCTCATTGAACCTGGTCGGCGGCCATGGCGGGGTAGTCTTGCTCTGGGCCAGGCCCACGAGATGAGTCATGCTGTTTCGCAGGCCCACGAGCTGTGTCACGCTGATCGTAGAAGACGGCTTTGGCACCCTGGGCACCGGCGCCGCTGCTTTCTCCACCGTTTTCGTTGCCGTCGTTTCTTCCCCAGCGACGTCGTTTCCCCAGTCGGAGACGAGGCTGAGGACGAGCCTCCCACCGCGGCGTTCGGCGCGGAAATGCTTCGCCTGCGGAAAGACTTCCACCACCAGCCGCCCGTTGTCGCGGTGGGACTGCATCTTGGGAGAGTGGGAACGCAGCGGCGGAGGAAAGCTTCGTGGCTGAGGCGGCGGCGGCGGCGGCAGCAGCGGTCGCTTGTACTTGACTGGCCTCACCACCTCATCCTCCCGCGGTTGTCCCACTTGTTCCTTGTTCGCGCCTAATTCCACTCCCTCCGGCGGTGGAGAGAGGGACGAGAAGGAGAAGTCGTCGGATCCGTTTTCGGATCCAAGGTTCTCGGTGCAGATCTGGAGGCTGATTTGGCTTAGAGCGCTCTTAGATCGCTTCACCAGAGGGTGAACATAAGGAGCAGAGCCTTCCTCGTCCTCGTCATTTGCCTTCTGGAACATAATTGAGCTCCAGATATCCATCCGCCCAGCAGGCCTTTCTTCTTCTTCTTCCTTTCCCGCCGGCGGCCCCAATACTGACGTCGCTGCTCCGCCTTGGACGGGGCTCACTCCGACCCCTGGCGGCGAAGTAGATGACGTCTCGAACGCGAGCTTTTGCGTCTTGGATGACGTGTCGGCGGAGAGAGCCCTCCTTAGGGACGCCGCGTTGGCAGTTTTGGCGGCGTCGGGGCGGAGGATGGTGCCGATGCCCTGCTTTTCGGCGAAGACCATGCTGCTGATGCTGTTGTTGAGTGGTGTATACGTGGGCTGACAAGTGGACAGTTCTTTACTGTTTTGTTTATCTGTGTGTGCGGTGGACGCCAGCTGCAGGGATCGGATATATGAGAGTGTGTGCGAGTGAGAGAGGGAGAGAGAGGGAGAGAGAGCTGAGAGTGACAAGTGTGGATGGTGTGTGATATGTCGGTGAGGGGAGGGATGAGAAACCGAGGCCTGGAGTGATGGGGTATTTGTAGTGGCCGTGGTGGGTCCCGCCAAGGAACCGAGTTCATGGGACCCACCTTTACTATTAGGGTGCATATTATTAATTTTATTTATTTATTTATTATGATTTTAATTATATTACCAAAATATAGGATAGGTTATTAGGTTTGATATTGTGTTGTTATTTTTAAAAATTATAAGATAATTTTTTAAAATTATATCATTTATTTACTTTTATTATTATTATTATAATTAATTATGTGTTCATCATAAATATTTATAGCATGTTTGATATGAAAAAATAGAATGCAATAGAATCAAATTTATTTTTACTTTCGCTAAAATTAGGAGAGATAATGATTCATTATCTTGAAATAAATATTACCATAAAAAAGCTAATATTCATTATCTCTAAAATTAGATCATTCCCTTACATAATGTAATCGATTTGATAATCATACCAAAGGCAAGCTAATCAAACACAGGAGGTGGGGTTGGGCTGACGACAGCGCCGCGCAAGGGATGCGGAGGTGACGACAGCGCTCCAGGGGGGGGGGGGTTTGATGTTGCCATGAGATTATCTATTATCTATCAACATCTTATACACTTCAATCAAATTTAACAATTGGCCTCAATGTTAATTTTCCACTACTACAATTTACACTTCCATGTGCATTCTCTCTCTATCTTTCCATTGTGGATAGTGTAGAGGTAAGTGAGATTGTTTTTTTGTTTTTTAAATTATAATGACATGAAAGTCATGTTAGAGTTGTATGTCAGTCAATTATACTGCGGTTGTAATTTGCTTACAAATATAATTATTCTATGACTTTAATTTTATCAAACCTAATTAGGACACCTATAATTTAACGTTGCAAATACTTATAGGTTGATCTTCAAACCCATCTCAATTTTTTGGATAAGATAGATTGATGAAATTTATTTGATCTAATTCATGCCCAAAATAAAATTTAATCGGATAGTTAAATATTAATGTGTTATAATTTTACCCGTAAGTAATTAATATAAATAAATTTTCAAAATATTATTTACTAAGAAAAAAAACTCCCAAATAACTAAATTTTGATTCCAAATTAAAAGTGATAAAATTATTCTTTGTACCATGAATGTCATCGCTTTTCATTTAATTAATTGCGATCGCGCAAAATATGTCTAATCAGATGCACGGCTCCCAAGTCCACCTATAAATCTTAAACTGAACGTTTTCAACCATAGTCAAATCAGCACACGTTATTCTATTTGATCTACCTATTTAACGAGGCCTTACTTTTAGTGGAAAGGGTATAAAGGCTTTGGATTAAGACGGTGTCTTTCACGTAGGTCTCCATAGGTAGAATAACTTGCAATTAGATAAAAATGTCCCTCGTATGCATTCAGCCCCCCTCTCCATCCATCACATTTATAAGTAGTAATATCAAATTTTAAACTGAATTAACGCAGCGTGAAAATTATAAGATGTTGATCAAATTTTTTATCCATGTTATTAGTTTGAAACATATTAAAAAAATAATAATAATCAATTTTAAAATTAAAAAAATAAAAAGTAAATTTTATATGTTTCATATTATGTTATTGTGCAAATAAATGGTATAAGAACATTTTTATTACTGTTGGATTGATATTATTATTTTTTAAAATTTTTTATTCATATCAATCTAAGCAGAAAAAGTATTTATGTACGAATTTTCTATGTAAATAGACTTTTCTAATTTATTTATAATTTTAGAGAGACTTAGTTGTAGTCGAGTCCCATAAAAGAGAAAAATTTTAATTAATAAGATTCCTTATGCTAATTAAAACTAATAAATTTTTTTAAAAATATTAAATTAATTACTAGTAAACAAAAAAATCATCATCATTCTCTTTCAATTGGCATCGCATTATTTGCTCATGCCTGAAAAGAATTGTATCGTGAATTCATTATAAGATACCACGACACACAAAGTTTCCAACAAATTAGTTCTCCTTCTTAATGCATTAGCCATCCATTTCTTTTAAAATTGATTATTTTATTTATATTTATATAAATTATATATATATGTGTTTGGAAATATTTAAAATATTATTTTATGTTTATTTTAGTATATATAATAATAATGGTAATAAATAAATCAAGGCCAAATTAGAATATAGAACTTGACAGTAATTAAAAATTTATGATAACTAAAATAAAGTATTTTAATGAGTTTGATAAGTTAAAGTTTGCAATAATGTTTTATGACGGAAGAAAGGTAAATTGAGCATTTCTTTCAAAATACCTATGATATTATAATTAATGTGCTTTTTAAATACAAAAATAATAATATAATAGTAAATTTATCAAAAATTAGCCTATGTTTAATTAAGTAAATGTTTTCTTACAAATTACAAGTAAAGGGTGAAATTAGATAAATACATTTTTGTAAAGACTCGGTTATAAAATTGAATTTTTTTATTCATTATATGCTCTTGAGAAGGATGCTAGAATGGTGATGTGGTCATTAACTCGATTGTTTGTATTATAATTGAGCATGATTTAAAGATTGGAGGCTTAACGACAAATTTGGTAATTCATTAGGATTTTTAACAGGTTTTCTTAGTTTTAGATAAGATATTAATTTAATATAATAATAAATAAAATTAAAATAAATAAAAGAAAGCCAGAGAAAGACAGAACCTACTTGTGCAAAAATACAAAAAGTACTTTGATGGAAAAGATGGAAGATGAAAACGCATAGAAAGAGGAACCATTGGATTAGGGATTGATCTTCGTGTAAGTTGTACTGTTAATTTAATTTAGAAAATCCATTTATATCTCTTCAATATGTTTTCTTCATACTTAAAATTTCAACTCATGTTGTTGAGTGATTAACATATAATTTATTATTCTAAGGTTTCAATGTAAAAATGATGAATTCTAGCTTATTTTATTTTTAAAATGTTGTTGTTGATAAATGTAATATGTAAATGAATAGTATTTTACAAATAAACAACAAGTTAACAAGATTAAATTAATAAATTAGCATAGAGAAATTCATGTATAGGCTTTACTTAATGAACTATGAACAATTGAAGTGTTTGATTCTATTTTGGGAATATTTTTAATGAGTGCAAGTCGTATGTAGATTTTAAATTACACCTATCATACATTTTAACCTAAATTTGGGTATTTTGGGGGGATCGTAGATAGATTTGGAGGTGTTTGAAGTGATGTAAAATGTCAGATATGTCATGGCATGATATAGTTTGTCTTATTTGAAGTGTTATTTTCGACGTCATTTTTGAGATGGTTCTAATAAAAATTGACGTGAGGCCTCGGGGCAACATTAATACAACATATTTTGGTTAATTTATACTATCTACAGCTATTTTTGGGCCTATTAGGCACATGTGATTTATATACTATGCTTGGATTGTCTATAGCCATTTGTATTAACTTGTTGAGCCAATTATGGTTTCATTATAATATTAATGAATCATTGGTTGGTTGGCAATTTTGATTTCTAATAAGTCATTTGATTTGGGCATGTGTTACTTGTCATCTTACATTGAATATGTTAGCAAGAGTTTAAAACTTATATCATACAGTCACAATATAAGGCTGTCAACCCTGCTTACTAATGAATGGTGTATGTTGGGCTTACTTTACACGAGTCAAGGACCTAATTAGTCTAGTTATAGCTTAGGGGTCTATGCCTAGCTCTCCCCATTTGAAATTGTTGTCAATACTTCAGATAAGCGTACACTTCACTTCACTTTCTCTACCCCCGCTAATCAGCTCCCCCTACACTATAGCTTTCTATCTGCTTTTGTCAATCCATTTCAAAGATGCCCATTATGGGTAAGGAAAAGATGGATACACCTGCTTCTTAGACGTGAGGTACTTTGAAATCTCAAACTGTTCCTCGTTTCAAAGTAACTCAATTACAAATCAAACTATCCATACTTCATTGAGAACCAAATGTCTTCAATTGTTCGAGATGTGACTCCCTAACTTGAACCAAAGTAATCTAGTATATAGATGATGAATGTAAAATTGATCCAAACCCTCAACACTTGGCCAAAATATTGGAAACTCGAGCATTGAAATACTACATTATTCATTGTACTGCATACTCAAGGCTTTCACACTTCAATGCATCTCTTACCGCATTATCCAAATAGTACTATTGACAAAAATTACAATACACCTGTTGAACTAGGAACAACATAATGAAAAACACTATGTAAATCACTAATTATCTATATCAAACATTGTAATCCAAATCTCAAAACATTTTAAGTATCATGTATCTTGTTTCATCATTTATGAATATCCAAGGACATAAAGACGATAAATGAGATGTTTAACTTATCAAAGTAAATTCATTTCATAAGAGAAGCAACATGGATGTACCTAATATGAACGCTTATTATGTTGAGAGAAAAGGTTGAACTTGTCATCGGAAAGTTGAATTAACAATTGAACATTATCATCGTGTAAATTTTTTTTGTACTGTAATAGATTTTCAATTGCAAGAATTAAATCATCGATTTAATGAGTTAGCAGTGAAATTGTTTATTCTTGGTTTTGCTTATCGATTCTCAAGTTATGCATTAGACTTTTTAGAATTAATGATATTTGTGAGTCCATATATAAGTTTTATATGTAATACTTTATTAATCTTAGAAAAGAACAATTGAAAACATAACTTCACCAATTATAAGCTTAACGTAAGTCAAGGTTTGAATTTTCAAGGATTGTTAAGTATTTTTGAACTATGTGAATAGTTAGTTAGAATATAAAAATTAATTTTTGACGGATAAGTTTTTAGAGCTATGCTTCTGTATGCTTACTCTTTTCCATTTCTACCATGGAATATTTTTAACTGCAAACATCATTAAAATTATACTTAGTAATAAATTTAAAGATGAGTTTTTTGACTCATTTTTTTGATGTTATACATCGAAAAAGAAATTAACATAACATTTAACATAGCTTCAACCATAGATTAATTATTTTCGAAATATGCCAGCTAGTATCAAGTTATACTTGGATAAGTATTTGAACCGAAAATGAAATTGTATCCTAAAACAACTATCTATCTATAGCTCTTTTTATTCAAATATTTTGAGTTTATACCTAAACCCCGGCCCCCTCAAACTTCCTCGGTTTATCACTCCATGCACAGAAACTCTGTAACCACAGTGCATGTACGTGCATGCCGGGTAGTATTTCTCGTATTGAAAACTAACATAATCATAAGTTGGATAAGACTAAATTTAAGTCGTAAACCTAGCTAGAGATAGGAATAAGAATATGGGTACAGCCAAATTAGACTTTTGCAATTAGTCCTATCATATAATTTTTAAGTAAAAGCAAACAGATGAATAAATAAATAAATAAATAAATGTAGGTGTACATGCAAAAAGATCAGAGAGCATTTGGTTCTCCGAATCCAAGTTGCACTGAGACTGACAAAGTGGGAAGTCTGATCCTGATGGGAATGAAAGCAGGGGCCTAAATTTTCCTGCAAAAATAATAAGGAGAAAAAGAAAAAGAAAAAGAGGGGAAAAGATAGAAATCTGCATTTTACGAAATTGGTTGGTTGTTTGGTTTTTCTAGAAGTGGCAACGTTCGATCTTCGCACAGAAGCAAAGCTTTCTGGTCCTTGACTCGCGCTCGGCGCATCTTTGTCGGTGTCTGTAGATGTACCTTTCGGGGATTGCGATTGCGACTCTGTTTGCTGCTGGTTGGTGATATTCGTGCTTTGGTCGTGTCCCTGTCGACCATAATGACGTGAAGCTTTAAGAAAAATTAAATTAAATTAAATTAAAAGCTCCCCCAACACTTTTCTGTTGAGCTCATCTGGATCAATTCAGGATAATTCCGGCAGATATATTATATATCCTTGCTAGTGCTGCCGATGGAGAAAAATAAGATTCTAATATTGAAAACAGACCAAATAAATAAATAAATAAAGGAAGGAAGGAAGGAAGCTTGAGCTCAATTAATTTTTCAGGCTAAGGTTGAAACCTTATATATCTATCCATCACTGTTTTAATTGAATGGTCTATTTTACTTTTGAATTTTGCATATTTATCTCATTCATCAAATTTGTAATTAACAACTTTAATTAAAACCAATAGTTATCATAATTATTTTGTTTGTTTGTTTTGTATTTTGGTTTGCTGCTTGAAGTTCTGTCGTGTCTAGCTCTGGTTATAATTGAAGTTACTGTTTTAATTAAGCTCTGGTTTTCGATCTTCACATCGCAAATAGCCAAACCTTGCATGGGGGTTATGTGTTCCACTTTTGAGAGCTCAACATCACTCAAAAAGGCTTACGGACTTGGGCCACTTGGCAAAACTAAAAATTGTATATACATGGGCGTGATAAATTTTAATTATTTATTAAAAATTTTATATGAAGTTATATACTAAATTTAAGAGATTGAGAAACTAAAACTACTTTAAATGAAATTAATGTTGAAACTGTGTAACCGTAAAGATATGAGATATGACAGTATATGAAAAAAATAATAAATTTATAAATTAATTAAATCAGTTATTAGCCAATCAATTGCACTTATTATTTTTTTAATTATATCAAAAACTTCTCCATACACACTCAAAATATCCCTTTTTGCTTTTGGTGCTAAACCAAGTTATAAAAGTAAACACAAAGTCGGGTTGGCATTTTTATTTATTTATTATTATTTGTGGTAGCCTCAATCTGTTCTAAATGAAATTACTAATATATTGACGCTCAAGCTCAAGAAAAAATCCTATATATCCAAAAGACTAATTCATTACATGGGGAGCCAAAAAAAAAAATAGTAACACTGTTGATTGGTGTGACATCCTTAACAATTGTCTTCCCTCACATCAGAGAAAATATAAAGTTTTAAAAATACATTCAATGTTCCCCTGCAATGGAGAATCAAAGCTTAAATATTCTTATGGAACCCGAATTGAAGTTTCCTGTTTCCCTCCACGTTGTATGAACAAATATACAGGACGCGTGTTTCAAGATTTTGTGGGGGGGGAAAATTAATATTTAATGGGTGGAAAAAATCATGGGAAAGTTGATCGTTGAAGAAATTCGATCGCCTCCAGTGCAGCAGCTGGGTGCTTTACGATCGCTTTTATTCGCTGGAAGGAGACTTCTTGCCTATCAGTGGGGGCAAAAAAAAAAAGAAGAAGAAAAAACACCGCTAAAAACAAAAATATATAGGTGAATAATCACTGTTCTATTCTTTTATTTATCGGGGAGATAGAATTTTAAAAAAACATGCTCCAGTACCAATCTATTTTATTTGAAAAAAGGAAAAATTACTGTAGCCGCTTTTCATTTGTTCAATCTTCACCTGGGGGCACGGCAAAGCAACGGCGGGCGGAGGACGGTACGGTGCCTCGGTGGTTGAACGGATCTGAGGTTGAAGATGATAGTAACAGATGAATAAGCAAAATTTGAGATGGAGATGATGGTAACGTTGAATGGATCTGATGATGGTCGAACGTATAACTATTTTTTATTATTAAAATAACAATATATTATTATTATGATGTATGAAAAAAATAGTTTTAAAATTTAAAATTATGAAAGAGTATATATATTTTTTATTAAATTTTAAAGATTAATTTGATGAAATCAATATTAATGTTTTTAATTCTCCATGTTACATTGTTATTTATACTTTATTATTTAATTTTGCTTCTTCAATCATCAATAATCACTTTATCAAACCAAGCTATGTGCATAGCACGAAGGGAGAATAATCACTCTCTTAGTGCACATATATACTTTATATATGCATATCAATATTAAATTTGTGCTTCACTCCAACAATAATCACTATCGTGAATTGCTGACATTAACAACATTCATGTTTTCACTCAAATAGTAATCACTACCATCAGCCCGGATGGCAAAAATTGTAAATTGAATGGATGTCTTTTCAAATTTTGTTGAATGTATTCACCAAAAACATGAACTTAATTAATTGAAAAGTAGAATTAAAGTGAAAACAAAAAAACATTTTCAACTGAATTTGTACTATTGATGGAATAAGTGAGCATAGCAATGAGGCAGGTTATGTTGGATATCCGTCCTGCTCGACTCTATTGGGACGGGTTTGACATCGACTTAACCGGATTTGGGATGAGTTTGGAACAAGTTTATCGGACCCGTCATGAATTTGAGACGGATTCGAGATATGAGTGACTTATTCCAATTATTGGGATAGATTTAAGATATTAACTTAATCGGATTTGAGACTGATTTTTCTTAGATAAAATAAGTGTAGGATAGGGATGATCCATTTTAAATCCGTCTCGTTATTATCCTTAGAAACAAAGTACAAAAGTACTTATGTTAATTTATAATGATATTTAATTATCAACAAAAGTCAATGTAACAAATAAAATTTGCATAATTAATTGTAACATGATTTTGTTTTTCTTGTCGCTTAAAACCCACGGGCAAAATATTCTCTCTATCTCTCTCTTGATTAATATTTCTAAAGCACTATTTAAAAAAATCTTCTTCCTTTCTTTCCATATGGTTCTCCTTCCGTATATATATCTTGATTCAAACAAAGATAACTGTTACATAATTATGAAACCACCATTGCAGTTACCAATTTAACTTGGCCACATATCTTTATTAGTTTCATATGTCATTAAGGATCAGTGACTTTTATTGTTGAAATATCCAATTATTTCTTATCAGTTGACAACATCATAGGCTTACAGTTTGAGGTTACATCAAGGTTCAAGGTTAGAACCTTGAGTTTAGAATGTATGGTTTGAGAGTAAACATAGGTTCTAGGTTAGATCAAGTAGGTTCAAGGTTAGATAAAGTTTGAGTTTAGATATGGTTTTAGGTTGGATAAGGTTTGAGGTTATATGACAATGATAGATGCATCTAGTAAACTTTATATATTTTATTTGAGTTAACAACTAATGTTATATATATATATATATATATATATATATATATATATATATAAAAAAAATATATATATACCATTCTTGTATCTATTTATATTTTTTATGCATGCACTTGACATGTGAAAGATTGACTAATTTGCTGGAACAAATTGTTAATTATGGATATTAATAATGGAAACAATATTGATAATGATGAAGAGAATCTTCAAATTGATATGAAGTTTAATAGTGTAGTAGTATATAATTTTTATAACGATTATGGCCGGAGGGTTCAGTTTAGCATTAGTAGGGACACCCTTCGTAAAACTAACCTGTCGAAAGGGTTTACATCTGAGGATTTTAATCATTATGAAAAGGGTGTGCATGATACAAGAAGGGACCAATTTTCAAACAACCCAAGGGTGGAGACTATGGTTACAAGGAGAGGGACACAAAGGTTGATAAACAGTTTAGTGGAAGTCTTTTAAGTGTAATTCTCACGGTTAACTCTTGATCAAGTTTCCTTGAAACAAAGTATATTGATCACATCAGTCTATCTATCCTTTGCCACATAGCACTCATCTTAGCCTAATTTGACCTTCCATCCCTTTCAAAGTTGAACATTACATTCTTTTTTTTTTTTTTGAGAAATGCAAGTAACATTCCTTTTAGTTATGAATATGAGAGTAACATACTAGAAACCATATAGGACTGTCCTAATTGTGACATTTCTTTTCATTTAATTTTTTAATTTGACAATATTTCTGAGACAAACATCGTTTTATAATAATTTAATGAGTTGTAGAAAGCATCATTAAAAAGCCTCAATAATAATGTCGTCAATTTACTTTTCATGTGTATTTTAAAATTTGTTTTAGTAGTTAGTTGTCCATTTTCATAGTCTGTCTTTTGACAGCTTATTTTGGTCTCTTTCCATGTTTAATATAATGAGTGAGGAGGCCCTCAGTCTAAAAACAAATCCATTTTAGAGCCTATCCATTTTAGTTTTGATTTTAGAATTTGAAACTTCCTAAGGTTGCCTTCAAACCTTTATGGTTAATATGCAGAGAGCCTAAGGGAAGACTGCAATTTTAGGGTGTTTTACGATTTTGTTTGTTTTATGATCATTTAGTACACTTTACTTGCAGGTGGAGATTAAATGCATGGGCTAACCTTTTCTTCCAGAACTTCAAATGCATAACCTATACTGATCTATGGCTACAAACCCACATCAGCCCGCAAAGAATACCAACATCGATTAGGTTATCAACAAAGGACTTTGTGATGTTACTGGTTATGCTCGAAAAATCCCAGCCTCTTTGTAATGTTCTTCCTTTCCATAGTCTGTATTCGTTATCCTTCACATCCTCTACAAGGGACGTACATCTTCTGTTTGGTCATGGTCATGCATTTGTGTTCAAGTTAGATTTCACATTTTTGTTGTAACATTATTCGATATGGACCGTAGAAAGTTTTTAGCTGTCCAATGTGTCCACATTGCTGTAACAATATGTAGTATGTGTAACTGAGCAATTGCCTTTTTCCAATATATTTTGAATCATTATTGCATTGAGATTTGATCCGTCGTCCCTCCGCAGTCCCAGTTAACTTGTCTGCATTCTTCCTTTATATATATATAGCATGAAATCATCACCTTGCAATATACCAACCGTAATATCGAGATAATATTGAAAGGTTACAACCCACGAACCAACTCCATTGGCAAAAAAGTGCCAAAAAGTTTTTTCCAGTGTTGTCGAAAGTTTACATTATGAGCAAAACAAAGAACTAAGAAAGTAGAAAGGTAAGAAACTAAACATACATTACGAGGGCTCTGGTTATTCAAATTCCATGCATATTCAAATTCCATCAGTTGTGAGCTTTCCCTACATCAAGGTTTGAGTGCCTACCTCCAAATTATATAACACCAAAATCGAATGATTATAAAGTAGGTGGCAACTAACAAGCATGGTTTAGTTGCACATATACCGATATACGTGAGAGAATATGAACATGCTTTCAACTATCTTTTGCTATACAAAACTAGGATATTAATTCTTGAATGGAAGGTAGCCATGTGGATATGTAATATTCGTCCCCAAGTAGTTATTTTATGTTAGCTAATTAAAGAAGTAAGAAGACAACTGTCAATAGCGCGCTCAACAAAAAATAAATAAAATTAATAAAATAAAAGAACCCTTAAGGCAACTTGAAGGGCAACTTGAAGATCTGTGTCTTCATCAGGATCCAATGTCAAACTGTGTAAAAAGCAATCCACAACTTCTTCGAAGTTTTACCGTAATAAAATGTCATTTTTCTATATAGCATTTAAGATAAGATGTAAAATAGCCATGTAGGGAGAGATGTATATATACATTGTTGGGATGCTTGTCTTACATCGCTCAAGGACAAAATAAGTTAAGACATAAAAAGAAAGAATACTTTAATTGTCACAACGCATTTTAAAGTCATGCGAGCCGATATGACGAACTCAAAGCAGATATATCATGACACGTAATTGCATGTGTCATGATAGTGATTAAGCCTAAAGAGAGTTAGGTTTTGTCTAATTCATCTTTTGGGATAGTGATTAGGTGGACAGTATCGTGACACGTTTATCTATGCCCAATTTTAATAAACTGATATTCGAGCCTGATTGTCTTGTTGTTATCCCCATTTAGTATTTCGTGATATCGAAAGTCTTCCCGGCATAGTATAATTGAGCGGTGTGTTCCGTTGATACGGCGGTATCCGAGTTATGATGTCACTTTAATATCGAATCGGTTTAAGCTCTTCACAAGATGTGAATTGAGAGAGAGTTATAAGAAATTTCTAGTTTCGTAAGTGTATCTCCAATCTATGATATATGGTCGATAAGGAGATTGTTGGGATGTTTATTTCATATTGTTCAAAGACAAGAAATTTAAGATATATATAAAAAGAATGAAGGCTTTAAATGTCACGATACGTTTTAAAGCAGTGTATGTAACAAGTTCGACAATTTTATGACACGTAATTATACCTCTATCGATGCCCAATTCTAACATATATCAAGTAAACTCTCCATGTACACGTACCTTCCCATATATACGTGTCTTTGGCCAATCGTCCCTGTTCGAAGAAATTGACAGACTAGTGCAGTGCATCAGTAAAGGGACGACTTCCTTCATTTAGATGGGCCCAGCATAAGCTCCTTTCAGAACGTACGTATAGAAGCTCCTGTCCTGTGGGTTTTAAGATTCGACGCAGGCTTAGGAAGCTACTCGCTAATTTCATTAAGTCAAATAATTACAATAAAACATATATAACGATTGCAATTTTTGTTTTGATTGCTCACTGTTTTTTATATTTTGATTGCTTTTTCTCTCAAGCAATTTGTGTTTTTTTTTAATTGTTACGTAACAAAACAAAAAAAATACAAAAATGAAAGTAAGGATTGTGGCCCGTAGTATGCCCAGACTTTTGTTAAATTTGTGGCCCTTTTTAATTGTTGCCTTTTTTAATTGTTAAATTTGTGGCCCAGACTTTTGTTATTTTTTTTATCAAATTAATTGAGTCCGTAAAAATAAAATGTTATTATTTACCTACCATAACTTTTGTTTTTTTATATAAAAAATTTAAAACAAGCTATTTGACTTATTTTAAAATTAATTTTGTTTTTTTTTAATAAATTTATTGATGATTTTATTAGTCGTGTTATTATATGCAAGTTAATTGACTCAAGAACAAACTATTCCACTCGTATTTTTATACGGCGACCGGACGACAATCCATATCAGCCACATCAACGTCCCCGTCCTCAACGTCTAAAGCTAGTCAAAGCCGCAGCTATCTCCACCCATGTACGTCCTCCATGTTTGCATCCCCGAACACTACCGATCTCTCACCACTACTCACTGGGACACTCCCCTCCCAGATCCATATATATCCCGGCCACCAGACAGACACGTTAACGTTATCGACATATATACCCGACGCAGCCTCCATCACCAGAGCTGCAGGTCGGCCACATCATATCGGACGGACACCAACTGCATCATCACCAAACAGTAAAGTATCGACTATCGACAAAGTACCAGATCCTTCCTTGACTAATATGTTTACATCGTGTTATTGTAATTGTGTCAAGGGTACTGTTTTGGTCACTTAATATATATAATAGATAAGATATTAAGATGCAAGGACATATACAAAAACACTCTGTGTGTGTGTGTGTATCTGTGTGTGTGCACGTGAATTTTAGGGTTACTAATTAATTAAAAAACACAAGAATCAAATTTTTGTATGGGAAACCTCGTTGTCACCGAGGGTTCCTCGTCAAGAGGTAAACAGCAATACAAGGGGAATCGTTCCAGACGTTATAGTGCATCCTAAGAATCCCCCTCGCTTTGTCCTTCAAGTAAACCGCACAGTCCGCCTGAAGCACCATGCAAAGCTTCGAAACCGCACCCACCCTCAGCATCTCCGAAACAACCTCGTTGGTCGCCGAGAACTTGGCCACCGCTTCCAGCACCTGCACGGCCGCCTCGTCCGCAGCCGCTGACACCCTGAGCAGCCGCTTAGTCACCACCGCAACGCCGCCGGCGTGGGCCAAAAACTTGGCCCGCCCATCAGCGCACGTGCAAACCTGAGCCAGCAGGTGCAGCGCCAGCTCGGCTATCCTCTTTTCCGGCTTCTCGGCCCACAACAACAGCTCAACCAGCTCGAAAACCCCGCCGGCTTCCACCAGCATGAGCCGGTTCCGACCGCAGCCGCATGCATCGTTCAACGTGTGTAACGCAGCTTCAACAGTTTGCCGATGAAGCTGTCTCTTCTCACCTAAGACCGCAACTAGTCCCTCGAAAAACTCCGGCTTTAGCCTCTGTAAGAAGCTCGAGCTCGCCCCTTGGATCACCGATTTAAGGACCGTCACGGCATGAACAGCTCCCGTGCGGCGCCGTAGGACCCCCATCACCGCGCCCATGAAGTCGCAGCTTGGATTCACGATGATCTGCGGTTTGGAGTCCGCGCGGCCCCATACGAGGCTTAGGATTCGGACAGCATCCTCGACACCGGGCCCATCGTTTTCCTTGAAGCATCCTTCGATCGACGAAGCGACAGCACTGATGACGGCGCCGTCCTTTTCCATGCACTTCCGATGCTGCTCGCTTCGTGCGGCCATGGACGCCAGCTCCCTCAGAGCCCTGGAACGCAGACGGGGTACTGATTGGAGGTGGCGGGCGAGGTTTTGGATGACGTGTATAGACGACGGTCTTGGGGAGACGGTGAAGCTGCTTCCTCCGGCGCGCCACGCTTGGATGAGGCGGTGCAGGGTGTGGTTGGGGGTGAGGACGGAGTCTCTAGGCAGATGCTGGTTGGTGATGGGACACGTGGAGGCGGAGGAGAGCCATTGCTCGATGCTTTCTCGGTCGTAGGTGATGCCGGTGACCGCCGTGACCGGATCCGTCATGATCTGAAGGGATATGGGACAGATGAAGTATTGAGGAATTTCAGCATCGCCGTCCATATGATTTTTGATGAATGATGAGAAACCTTAATCGCTGCTAAAACAAGACGACAAGGATCGAACTGATATGGAGAGTTTTCTTAGGAGGCAAGGGGCGACTTTGAACGCATATGCGGTAAAAGAAAGCGGCTATTGCTTTGTTAGTGAAATTTGTTTGTGTCGGTTTGAAAATTTGAAAGGACATTTTGTTTTTTTGTGTGCTTTTGTTTTTATATTAGATATATATATATATATATATAGGGAGGCCGTGCCGTGTTGTACCTTAGAGAGAGAGAGAGAGTCATAGAGAGAGAGGAAGTGGGGTGGGAGAACAGACGCGTTTTGACTTCTTTCGATTTATTTTTACATTTATTGTTGACCCAGTTTCGTATTTGACATGGCAGGGAATGCATGGACTGGATTGGTCACGTATAGGTTGATATTAGTTTCAATTTTTATATTTTATTTTTAAAATTTATTTATCTTTCTTAATTATAATTTAAAAATATATAGAAAATACATTTTTAAAAAGAATATTTTTTTAACTTGACTGTAATTTCTTGAAAAATAAAAAATTTATGTGTTCAAGTACAAAAATTAAAAAAAATTATATGAACCTCTCACCAAAATTAAATTTAGATTTTAATAAAAAACAAATAAAAATAAATTTTAAAAATAACTATATGATACTCCTCTATTTTGAAAACTGAATTCTGTAATCAAATAGTTTTCAATTCATATGAATTCACCATTTTTTAAAACAATCATGAATTCAACATGTAACATGCATCTTTTTAGGGTGTGTTTGGTTGGTCCTTGTGTTTATGTTATTTTATCTTTTTTTTCTAAAATTTTAATATATGATTATGTTCAAAATTGAAAGTTCAATTAATATAAATTATTTATTCAATGAGAATTTTAAAAAATATTTTTATACTTAGTTAACAAATTCACATATTATAATAAATATTTATTATTTTAAAACAATAATATTAATGAATATCTTGCCATCAATATGTAAACGTATAATAATAAATAATGAGATAAAATAAATAAATAATAAACATTGTACAATAATTTAGATATATAAACATAAACTTAATTTATTATTCTAAAAATACACATTATTAATTTGTTTTAGATTTTTAAGATAAATATCATATTTCATCAACATATTTATTAAAAAAATATTATATTTCATACAGTATAATTATAGTTTTACACATTCACACACAAATTAGTAAGATGAATAATTATTGAAGCTGACATATATTTTGATTGTACTTGCCATTAAAAGCAGTCTTGATTATAGTCCCATATTAGTTTTAGATTGGACTTTTCATTTATCCGATCTTCAAAACCCTCTAGGAGCCGTCGGTTTAGGCTTTGAGCAGTTCAAGTTTTGCTTGGACAAATCCAAGTCATTGAACTTTTTAAGATGATAGTGTCTTGTTTAAGATGATGTCCAGTAATGTGGTTGTTAGTCTCAATGTAGTTAGTTAATTTGTTTATGAAAATTCAAGTAGTGAAGAATTTGAATAGAACTTCAGTTGTTACATAAAAGTTAGATGAGAAATAGAATTTTTCATATTTGCAAGTAATTAATCAATGTAATTAAATAATCTTTTCAGTAATGTGTACCATAAAATAATATTATGTTTCAACCTTGGAGTGAGAAACGACATAATGTGTATTACTCTTATAAAAAATAAGAAAATCAGCCAAAAGGAATCAAAAATCAAGTTATCGACTTGCGATTTATGTGATCATTGACATAATCAGCATTAAAGTATGCATGTAACTCAAAGGAAGAATAGCTACCCAATGAACCACTATAGGAGAAGAAACAAACCCACTGACGTACAATATAAATAATATATGCAATATCTTGATGAATAATAATGAAATATACCATGCTCCTAACAATTATATGATATAAAGTAGGATTTAATAAAAGTGAGCTATCAAAAGAAATGCTTTACAATAATTTCATTTGGAGCTTCTACAATCTTATTGTGAGTAAGTCAAGCATGCTCAAAAATATCAACAACATATTTTGACTAAGAAGGAAGATAACTATTGGGTGAGTGAGTTACCTCAATATATAAGAAATATTGTAGAGACCTCAACTATTTCATTTTGGACTTTTTATAGCAAACTTTGTCTTCAAAACTAAAATATCTTTAGTATCACCATCACTAGTAATCATACCATCAATATATAAATACAATATGATACATCATGTGCTAGTGCACTTAACAAAAACAAATCATAACTGATAGAAGAAGATTCAAGAGAAGAGGTCACACTAAAAAAGTTCTCATTACATATATAACTCCGGTATGAATAATTGTTTCTATTAAATCACATACTCACATGTTGAAGCAAATTATCTCTTTCAACAACCATGGACCTTTTTTTAATCAAGTAGTGCATTTATTCGTTTGCATAACATACTCCCCTTTGTGTTTCTTTAGCGTAGTATCACAAGATGCTTTTGCTTTCTTACTTTTTTAAAATTTCTTGCCCTAATTCTCAATTCTTTTAATTTGCTCCCAATTCTTAACTTCTGTATAAGTTTAGGCCTTATCTACTACAAATTATTTTTGTTTTTCAAAATAGTTTTTTGTTTTAAAAAAAATATATAAAATTCAAAATCGACTTAGCATACTTTTTTTAAAAAAGTAATACCTTATTCAAATCATGATTTAAATAAAAAATAATTTTAAAAATAATTTTTCAGTTGTATTCTGTTTTCAAATCAAAATTCATTTTGGCAAGACACCCAATTTTTTTTATTTTTCTCTTTCCTCTATTTTCTTATATTGGCTTACCAAATTTTATTTTTCTCTCAATTTTTGTGAAATTCAATTTTAGAAACATATTTTTTAAAATATATTTTCTCTCATATTGTATATAGAATTTTTTTTCAAACATCAACTTTAATAAAAATTTAAATCATGAAACCAAAACACAAAAACAAATATATGTATTAAATTGTCCCTTAGAGTTGTGCACCTACTGCCATATTTCTGAATTTTATATATTTTAAATTTTTTTGCTTTGCTATTCAAATATATAACACAGTTGATTTTTTTAATCATTTTCTATATTATTAAAATAGTATTTTATATTATATTTTTGTTTAATACTAATGTTTTATAATTTAATATAAAATTAAATTTAAAGGTATGAAAAACATGAAAAAGAAATATAAGAGATTTTATGTATATATATAATTTAATAATCATATGAATTAAATAAAAAAAATTAATATATTAAAAAAATACTATACAAGTAAAATAGAAAAAAATAAATATAAAATTTCTTGGATGATTTTATAACTTTAAAAGTTTTTTTCTTAAATAAATAAAAACAAATTTTTATAACAAATTTGCGCTTAAGTCTCACAAATAATTTATTACCTATTTCTTTTCTTCTTTTCAATCACACGGAGTGCCACCCGTCCCACCCAAAACTAATTGATGGACTTTTTTTTATTGACGGTGAAAACTGCAAATAATTTTTATGTTGCTATGAATGTATCAAAGAATACGGCCAAAAAGAAACAGAGCTAGGTTAGGATTTTTAAGGTTACATCATTCAATTGATGGGAAAAAAAACACTTTAGCCTAAATACAATAAGAGCACTCTTATATGCATGCACTACCGGACAGGTACTGCATTCGCGCAATAGGCTATATATAAGATATAAAGGAAGCTAGGCATTAACAAGTCGTCTCATTTACAGCGGTATTGTGGGAACTGATGAGCAAAAGCAAGAGAAAGCCAGTTTTAGCAATTGACTCACCAGCATGCGATCTGACGCGGAAGCCACGGTCAGCGTAAAATAATGAAAGGAGTTGTGCAAAAAAAACATTTATATTATCTACTATATTTAGCATGGTCGACCGGATCGATAATTATTAGTTATTACCATGCCAGCGTGGGAAATGATGTAAAGATGCACCCGTTATTCCGTGATTTTTGTTTCGTTTCCGTTATACGGGATGGATTATCCCATTCATCCGGGGTGGTTTTAAAACTTAATCCTTCATTTAAGCCGGGATAAGGACCGATAGATAGTAAAGTATTCTGTTTACTTAATTTTAATTATTTATATTTTTAATTTTATAATATTTTAAATATTATTATCTATAAATTTTAATATTTTAAATAGCATTTGTTATTATAAATTAAATTAATTTTATTAATTTTTTAGATCCAAAATAATATAAAAATTTGATCTAAGCCACCTCTCCTACCGTATAAAAATTAAAAGAAGCCTTCCCTCATCTCCCTAAAACCCTTAGTCCCTTACACCTCCCTGGTCTCTGACTCTCTTTACACTCCTCCTGTCTATCCTTTTTCCTTGTTCTGAAAAGAAAGGGGAAAAAATTAAAAGTAAACATTAACTTCTTTCTCGTGGGGAAAAACGAATTACCTGAAAAGAAAAGACGAAATGGATGGGGGGAAAATAAAAACGTTAACGTGAGCATGAGGCGCCGCTGAGGAAGGTTAAAAAAGAAATTAACGATCAAAATTCAAAGCTAAATAATAATAATATTAATATTAATATTAATAATTAATAATAATAAGACGTGAGGTCGATCTAATGAGTAATGAACAATAAGAGGCGGAGAAAAACAAACACGCTGCGTCTTGACATAAATTAGCCAGACTGAAACTAGGATGCTGGATTACCAAAAATAAAAAAACATAAACATAAACATAAGGCAGTACGCTCGATCTACCCGTTTAATCTGCTTTTTTTAAAGGTTAATTTTATTTATTTATGGCTTGTGATTTTTGTAGAACTCTATTGCTATGTTTTTATCTCAACACTGATCACAGAGATCGAATTTCACATTTATCATGCTCGAAATCATAGGATTGATTAAATGTTATAGGTCCCAACATGATATATAAAGAATTGCACATGCATAGTAAATTCAAGTAAAAGCAAGAATTAGTGTGTGTGTGTGTGTGTGTGTATATATTATTGAGTCAAATTATTCCCAATTATTTTTCTTGTGTTGTTTGAAGTAAATATTTTAGATAAAATAATTAGTAAGCTTCAGACCGTGTTATCTACTTTTTAAAACAAAAACCTTGTTTTTTGTTGCAATTTCATTTATTTTTGGTTTGAAAATTTATAGGACTCTATTGCTTTGTTTTTATCTCATCGATCTGATCATGCATATAGATCGAATTTGACATTGATCATATTTGAAAAGGATTGATTTAAAGTTTTAGCTCCCAACTTGGTAAAGAATTGCACATGCATAGCCAGATCAAGTCAAAACACAAATCAATATATATTATTGAGTCATATTATTCCCAATTATTTTTCATGTGTTTTAGTGAGCTTGACTGAAGTAAATATTTTAGATAAAATTAAACTGAGACTTAAATATTCTACATAGAGTATTAAAGTCAAGCTCATATATATATATATATGTATATATATATATATATGTATATATATATATGTATATATATATATGTATACGGTCAATTAATTTGATTATTTCATAGAAAATTTAATATCGTGATGTATTTTAATATTTTGATGCTACAATAATTAATCGATGAAGATAATTAGTAGATATTTCTAAATAATATATAAAGCTATTATAACTAGTTTTCTAACCTAAGAGCATCCACACTAAGTTTGGTATCCCTATAATTTAGGAAAAAAATATATAGATTTACCAAAAATTCATTTGCATCAGGTTCCTAAAATAGGGTATAAGGATAGGGAATGAATAGTAAATTCCTATATTTACTATTCATTCCTAAATATTTTTCCTATAATTTTTAAATATATATTATTATACTTGTAATAATATAAGGGAAAATAATATAAAATGAATTATATAAGAAATGTAGATAAAAATGAAGAATGAGATGTTTGATGTTTTTGAAAAATGAACAAATCATATACTATTAATGCAGTAAAAAACAGAAATTGTGGGATGGCAATGGCATTCAATTTCATCTGTTATATATGTGAGTGAACGAAATTTGAGAATGAATATTCGTAAGTTCGAAAGAGCAAGAAGCATGCATTAATCGGATTAATAATTTAAAAGAAAACGGCATCATTAATTAATAATTAATATGAGGGAGTATATATCCATACCGAGCCGTGGAGATTGAGATTGAAATTTGTTACATGACGACATATATAAAATGGAAAACGGAAAAAGTTTTTTCATCAGAATTAACCGGATTGAAATTTGTTGTATGACGTGTTATAATTACTCCGCTTAATAATGATTGATATGTAAAAAAAAAATTACTTAGGATTAATTTATTCGGTTTAAAATTAAAACATATGATATGTTATATGTATTAAATATCGTCTCATTATTTTTACAGATCATTATTACCAAGCTTTTAACTAAATTATGGGTGTGTACGAATACGAAAAAAAAGGAAAGGATCAGATGGTGGTGTGACGTTAATGATGCATTTAGGCTATATATGGTGGCGTTGCAACGTGCGGTGGTCAATGGCGCCGTTGGTTAATTAGGTGGTGGTGCAACTCTGTGGTCGAGGTAATGATAGTGTTGCGGTGTAGATTGACGACTGGTGGTGATTAAAGAAAGATAGAATATGGGAAGAAATTAATTAATGAAAAACTTGAATCAAAATATAACATGGGGTGAAGCCCTTAATTAACATGCAATTGCTCCGGAATCAACAATAAAAGTCCTTTTTTAGTTGGGAGTTTGGGCACAACTGATGAAACCCTAAACCTTCCAAAACATAATTAATTAATTAATTAATTAATTTAAAAAAAAATACAAAGTCTTCGTCATTTGATATGTTAAATATATATTTTTTTTTCAAATTAAGCTCTTTAAAATAATTTTAAATATTAATTTTGTTATTTTAACAATCCAAAGGTTTTATACTTTCATAATTTAATTATACTATTTAAAGTATTATTTTTGAAATAACAGAGAGGAGGCAAATATTTTAATATGCACTCCACCCACACTTCGTCTTTCCCACGCGTACTCCACCCACCATTTGGCATTGACCACTGAGAGTCCATGCACGATCTAACGCGCTCTCCAGTCTCCACCCACAGTCTCCCCCTACACCTCCTAAAAGGCGATCGTACCAGATCGATTCATAGAAGATGATCTCATTCAATGTAAAGCATCGCGCGTTTCGAGGGTTGTGGGCTTGAAACTATAAAACGAGGTTTTATGAATTGGTTTGTGGGTAGATAGTGTGGTAAGAAAAAGAAAACAAATTTGGATATATATATATATATATATGGAAAGGCACAGAGAAGATGAGGAATCGGCAGAACCCATCCTTAAACCGTGTTGAAAATTAAGGTGGTGCGGAGCGGAGCGCCATCTGCAACAACAATTAATGTTGTTCTAAATTTCTAATTATGTGGCATTGAAGTTCGACGCGTGGTGATGGAACTAACAGACAGACAATGACCTAGCTAGAGAGAGATTAAATTGAGAGATGAGAGGGATTTTGGTAATTGGAGCGAGAAAACCACATAGTCTCGTGATAAATTAATGAATAATAGATCTTAATAATGATAGCACGTAACATTTTCACTACATATATATAATATAGCACAAAGGGTATATATGCCAGTCAAGCAATAATAAAAATGTGAGAGAAGGCAATCTGGGTGGTGTGGATGTAAAAATCACAATATTATCTGCGATTCACACTATATTAATTGTTTCATTAATTAGTGTTTGTATAAAAAATAATTCTGATTTGTCTGAATGAATGAGTAATCACATTAACATTATTGATACTGATATTTTAATTATTATTATCAAATAAATATTGCAAGTTATATTATAATATTAATATCTAACTGTCTGATTAACTTGTTTAGTCAAAAATTTTATATATATATATACACCGAGTCACATCTAGGCACTACGCGAAGTAGGCTTGAACGGTAAAACTACAATGTCGTTGAAGTCACAAGGGTTTTACTTTAGATGACATGAGTTTTTTTTTACCAATTTTATTTAGATGAATAGAATTACTCGAGATTACCCAATCCATCTATATTGTTTTGACCAATTTTTTAGCTTCCATGCCTACAATAGCACCGCACAAAAATGCATTTCATGCCATTTGCGGAGTTTTAAAAAAAAACAAAGCCTTTTCAGGAAACAATTTACCATACAATTTTTATGATTCAAAAAATTTATCATTCATTTACAAATTTACAGTAATGTTTTTTTAAGATAGGAGTTCTATCTGCCCTAAGACCCTAATGGGAGCAAGATTTACCTATTATATATTCCGTTCATGCTTAGACGGATAGTAAAATTTTAAAATCATATCCCGCCCTATGTGTAAATGGGACAAGATATCTTTTCCTATGATAAGGTTAGCGGGGGAAGCTTCATCCGTCGGCTTCTCTCTATTGATCTTTATTGATCTCTTTTAAGACAAGTTTACCTTTTAGAAGCTCTATGAAACAATTGATAAGGGTGATTCGGGTCCTATCGGCGGCGAATCAATCTATTACTGCCCCCGCTTAGGCAGAAGATCAAATTTTAACATTGTATTTCGTTTCATATGTAGGCGGAGCAAGATATCCTATTTTTTAATGTGTTTGTGATTGAAGTTCAATCCGCCCATATCTTACTATCGTTTTTTATTGGATATGTCCATATGAATAATTTTGAGCTAAATCAAATTTCTACATCATTTTTAACTAAAAAATTATCAAAAATAATTTAATTTTATAATAATAAATACCATTCAAAAATATCAAAAATCATATATAATAATATTTAAAATATTATAAAATTATAAATAAAAATTATTAAAATCAAGCTGGACGGGCCCAGGTGTCACGCTGCCTATTACTGCTCTTCGTCTCTGTCTGAGTATGGTGTCAAGTTTAAAAATCACACCCCACTTTTTTATGAGTGGAGTAACCCATCTCGCATAGCAGAGATGAAACAGATAACGGACGAAATAGTAGATGCAAGTATCCATTGGCCTCCCAATCGTGATAATTGTTTTACTAATAAGAGCATTTTAAAGAAGATTTTACTATAGCATACTATACTCCGTGACAATTTATCATAATTCTGAAAGCAGCGAACTAACTATATGAATTTTTTTTCGTGAAACATTAGATTTAAGGTTTAGCCGGTCGTTTATGAGAACGTTTGAGAATAAATTTTAATGCATACACTTAAAAAAAAAACCTTTTAAATAAATATTCATTAGACATGCATGTTTTTCAAAACCCTTTTTTTGTTTTAGGATAGAAAAAAAAAGAGAGAGAGAGAGAGCGTAAACTGTTTTTTTTTTTCATTTTCACCCGAATTAGCGATAAAATCATTTCAGCGGGGAAAAAAGGTTCAATATTTCTTGTTAACTGATTTTTTGTTTAATCGTGTGTATGGAGCAAAATATCATATTGTATAAATCTAAATAAGTAAATAAATAATAAAGAATTTGATTTTTCAGTTGACTGGAAAGAAATCACTTAACCGAAATTGAACTGCAAATTTTGCCGTAATTTTCACTACAAATCACACCTGAACGTACTCCAAAATATTTGGAGAAAAAAAAAAAGGATTCGATTCGAATAACCGATTTTCATTTTGTTTGCGGATGCCTCCTGCGACGCTGCAGCGAAAGTGTGCGGAAGCTACGACAGTGGGCACGGCCGGGCCGCACGGAGAGCGTACGTCGGCTGAAACTTCGAAAATTTCGGAAACCCGACAAAAGACCACGGCAACTACTTTCAGTTTTTTTTTTAATAAAAGTAAAAATTTATCGGTTTTTAATTCAGTTAATTTTATATTTTTTTATTGTTCGTTCAATCCAAAATTATAAAAGTAACAAATGACATTAATTTTATAAAATGTATTAGTTTAGTATTATATAAATATAAATATATACGACGTTAATCTTTTTTATATTAATACTATTGATATTTTCACTAATATAGAGATATTAGCATTAATTTTCGTATATAATTTCAAGAAAAAATTTAAATTCAAAGAGGTATGAATGAGTTACCGAAACCAATAAAATCTTTTAAATATATATTATATTATATTTGATTAATTTTGAATAAATAAAACCTCAATGAAAGGTTTCCTGGTGTGGGACCCACACGTGGACCGCACCCTCTCTTCTCTCCCTCTCTCTGGCCCATTTCTGTACTTGCATGTTGGGTTGGGGCTATTAGTCCTTTATTTCTTTCTTTCTTACCGAATAAACGTTGTTGCCCAATACTGGAATCGCAAAATGGTCCATAAACCATAATATAATCAATTGTTGTCTTGTCTCCGTCCAGCTAACTACACCGAGCTAACAAGCCTCTGTACAGGTGAGTCGAGACAGATGACTTCCCTAAACTAAGCTCACAGACACAAGTGGCTCGTAACATAAGAAACAGAGCTTTTGACAAGAAAGAACATAGAGAAAGAATTGCTTCTCTTGCTTATTTTCATTAAGTTACTACGTATATATAGATACAAAGGCTAGACCTATCAGGGAAAGAATCCACAGTGATAAGGAAAGAAAACAAAATAAGTTGTACATAGGGAAATAACTGAATAGAGATTGCAGCGGGAGAGTTGCCCAGAATAGCGTCAATAATTCCAGCGGGGGAGTTGCCCAGAATAGCGGTAGCGGGAGTTGCCCAGAATAGCGTCGCGTCAATACCCCCCCACAAGGCGGAGCGTGGAAATCACAAATGCCCGACTTGCGAAGTAGTATCTCAAATTGTGTCCGTCCCAGAGCCTTGGTGAAGAGATCCGCCACTTGAATGGTTGTAGGAACATAAGAAGGCGAAATGAGACCATCCTGCACCGCATCACGAACAAGATGACAATCAGCCTCAATGTGCTTTGTGCGTTCATGAAAAACCGGATTGCGGGCGATATGCAAGGCGGATTGACTATCGCAATGTAACGGGATGCGGGTGGTATGAGAAACACCCAAGTCACCAAGTAATTGTTTAAGCCATTTGACCTCGCAAGTAGCGGCGGCCATAGAACGATATTCGGCTTCGGCGGAAGAGCGTGACACTGTAGGTTGTTTCTTGGTTTTCCAAGAGATAGGGGAAAGACCAAGAAACACCATCCAACCCGTTAAGGAGCGGCGTGTGAGCGGGCAGCTAGCCCAATCCGAATCACACCATGCATCCAAACGCAAGGGACCTGCAGACCGGAGAAGAATCCCCTGACCCGGACTCTTATTCAAGTAGCGAACAACACGCAAAGCAGCCTGCCAATGAGCGTCACAAGGGTGGTGCATAAACTGGATAAGAATATGCACAGAATAAGAAAGATCGGGCCGAGTAACGGACAAATAAATCAAACGCCCGACAAGACGGCGATAAGAGTCAGGATCAGCAAGCGGGGGAGCGGTAGCCAAGGCCAGGCGGTGATTTTGTTCCATGGGAAAAGCTGCTGGTTTGGCACCCAATAATCCAGCTTCGGCAATAATGTCCAAAGCATACTTCCGCTGGCACAGAAAAATACCGTCGTGGCTACGGGCCACTTCGAGACCCAAAAAATATTTCAAACTGCCCAAATCCTTCATATGAAAACAACGTCCCAAGTAAGTCTTAAAGAGTGTCAAGGCGTTAAGATTATTACCTGGCGATGATTAAGTCGTCGACATAAACCAGGACATGAAGATGGATGTCCCCCCGGTGCAAGGTAAAAAGGGAATAGTCGGAATAGGACTGAACAAAGCCGTACCGGGTTAACGCTGTAGAAAGCTTAGCGAACCAACAACGGGGCGCCTGTTTTAAGCCATACAAAGACTTCTGCAAACGACAAACCAAATTCGGGTCAGTCGTGGTAAAACCGGGAGGCAATTTCATATAGACCTCGTCGTCCAAATCACCATGAAGAAAGGCGTTGTGGACGTCCATCTGATGGACGACCCATTTCTGGACAGCGGCCACGGCCAAGAAGGTACGAACAGTAGCCATCTTAGCCACCGGGGCAAATGTCTCACCATAGTCGATGCCCTCGCGTTGATGATGACCAAAAATAACAAGACGCGCTTTGAAGCGTTCGACGCTGCCGTCAGAATTATATTTGATTCGGTACACCCACTTGCTCCCAAGAGCTTTCTTCCCTGGGGGCAACTTGGCCATGACCCAAGTCTGATTGGCCTCTAGAGCTTGGATCTCAGTTGCCATTGCAGCCCGCCATACAGGATCACAGAGAGCATCACGAAAATGTGTGGGTTCCTGTCCGCGGGTAACGGCTGCAAGAAAAGCTCGATGGCGAGAAGTAAATTGATCATAAGAAACAAAGTGTGTAAGAGGATAAGGTGTACCTGAGGAAGGTCGATGGGCAGTGGAACCGGGTGAGGACTTTACTTTGTGCGTGGTACACGTGACAAAATCTTTGTAGCGAGTAGATGGTGTCTTATGGCGCATACCCCTGCCCAAGTCAGCGGGGAACTGCGTGCGGGTGACAGTGGGGGCAGTTGGTTCCGGCGCTGTTGGTATCGGCGGAGGTGGTGCAGGCTCCATGGTGGGAGTACCAACCTCACGACCTGGGGGACTGTGCGGACAAGGAACAGCGCCCGGGTCCTGCCCGTTTTTGCCTGCAGAGGATGCCGAAGAGGGGAGAGAAGACTGCTGATCTGTGGGCAAGACTACCGCGGGAGTCTCTGTGGGAATAGAAGGAGCCGGTACATCCTCATCTTCGAAGAGAAAAGTTGAGGTACGAAGGAGTAACAGGAGAGAATTCATGTTGTACAGCAAAGGGAAAGTCAGCTTCATAGAATTGAACATCCCGAGACACCAGGTAGTCGCGAGTCTCTAAATCATACAACTTCCAGCCCTTCTTCCCATATGGATAACCAACAAAAATGCACTTACGACTACGACTAGCAAATTTGTCGCCATCGCGTCGTTGGTGATGAGCATAGCAGAGGCAGCCAAAGACTTTCAGGTTGTCGAACTTCGGAGGGTGACCAAATATTTTCATAGGGTGTGAGATGATCAAGCAAATGAGACGGTGTGCGATTGATTAAATAACAGGCGGAGAGCACACATTCTCCCCAAAATTGCATGGGCAAATGACCCTGAAAACGTAGAGCACGCGCCACATTCATGATATGTTGATGTTTGCGTTCGACTCGCCCATTTTGTTGGGGAGTACCCACACAAGCAGTCTCAAAGAGAATACCTTGCTGGAGAAAGTACTCATGAAGACAATAAAATTCAGTACCATTGTCACTCCGAACCCGCTTTATTTGGGCACCAAACTGACGATCAACGAATGCCACAAAATGCAAAAATAGAATCTTGATCTCGGTTTTATTGCAAAGTAGATAAACCCAGACAACACGCGAATAATCATCAACTATTGTAAGAAAATAAGTCGCCCCACACGAAGAGGGAGTACGATAAGGTCCCCACAAATCACAATGCACTAATTCAAACAGACTGCTAGCATTAGTTGTACTCAAAGAAAAACTGTCTCTACGCTGCTTAGCACAAGGACAAACGTCACAGGTGCGTTTATTCTGACGACAATGAAGCGGACGCACATGAGGAAGAAACTGCAACACTTTGTCAGAGGGATGACCCAAACATCTGTGCCATAACTACAGAGAAGTGTCTACTGCCATCGCACGCACTCGGGGAATACCACGGAAAAAGTAAAGTCCATCAGCCCGTTCACCCGCTCCAATCAACGTCCTCGTCGTCCGGTCCTGTATTACACACAATGTTTTATTAGTTTGAATGATACAATTAGAATCATCGGTCAATTGTGATACCGAAATCAAATTGCATTTTAATTGGGGGACAAACAACACATTGTCCAGTTGCAAGCCACCATCCAAAAGGACACTCCCTTCCTGTGTCGCCACTGCATCTTTCTCGTCTGGCAAGCCCACCGCCACGTTGGGAATTTGTTTTAAATTAAACATGCAATGACGATTCCCTGTGACATGATTTGTTGCTCCGGTATCGATTATCCAAGCATCTGCAGGCTTACCGTGGAGACGTTCCTTGGTGTGCGAGTGATTCAATGCATCAAGGAGCTGCTGCCATTGCGCTGGGGTGATGTCCGCTATGCCTGCTGTCGTACAGTTGTTGTCTATTAGGAGGAGCTGACCTGTTTTGGTGCCCGAAGCGCTGGGTTCGGTGATAGTGTTGTGCGCACGTACAGGTACAATGGAACCCGCCTTCCCGCGTCCAGCAACACGACCGCCACCTCCTCTGGACGTCATTGTACCGGCACGTGTAGAACCGCGGCCTCCCCGTGGGCGATCGCCCCACCATTCTGGAAATCCATGAAGTTGGAAGCAGGCTGTCTCGTCATGTCCACTCCTATTGCAATTAGTGCAATATTTGTCTGAGCGATTAGACTTAGCTCGGGTGTCTGAGGTGAGCCGGAAAGCCATGAGATTCTCACGATTCCCGTGAGGGGACTGCCCGCCGCGTTGCAGTGTCTCATCCTGGATGAGACGTTGATAAGCTTGCTCGATGGTCGGCAAAGGATCTTGACAGAGCATATGCGACCGTAGTGAGGCAAAGGCTCCATCAAGCCCAATGAGAAAATGCTGCAGATAATCTTCGTCACGAAGATCATTCACCTGTTTATTAATATTGCACTGACAACCACCGCAAGTGCAAGACGGTGTCTTGACATATGTCACAAATTCATCCCAAAGCCGCGAAAGACGACCAAAGTAACTGGCCACGTCTTCATCCTTGCCTTGCTTGCAGTCACCAAGAGAGGCCTTTAGTTGACATATGCGCGTTCCATTGACAACACAAAAACGTTGGCGTAGGTGTTTCCATAGAGCATGCGCATCATCATAATAAGAGAGGGTGGATCGCAGTGAGGGCTCAATGGTATTGAGCAGCCATGCTATGAGCATAGAGTGCACCGTGGTCCGTCCTCCAAATTCGCAGTGCCAGGTGGGTTTGGAGATCGTTCCTTCCACGAAACCATATTTCCGTTTCGCTTGTAACGAGGTTCGTATTGCCCTCGCACATTCATCATAATTAGGCCCACGCAATTGTATAGGCGTAATCACGTTCCCAGGATTATCACTGGACCCAAGATAATAGGTCAGATCAACCTTCTTCTGATCACCCTCACCCATATTGTTGGATGAAAGAAAATCACGTTTGATATGTGTCAAAACTTGGCTTTGATACCATGACAAGAAAGAACATAGAGAAAGAATTGCTTATCTTGCTTATTTTCATTAAGTTACTACGTATATATAGATACAAAGGCTAGACCTATCAGGGAAAGAATCCACAGTGATAAGGAAAGAAAACAAAATAAGTTGTACATAGGGAAATAACTAAATAGAGATTGCAGCGGGGGAGTTGCCCAGAATAGCGGTAGCGGGAGTTGTCCAGAATAGCGTAGCCGGAGTTGCCCAGAATAGCGTCGCGTCAATAGCTTTCCTCTACCAGGCCCACTCTGCTTCTCTACACCAGCCCGCTGCCTTGCTTGCTTGATCAGATCTATGTTGTAGCTGGTCCCAAACCCAAGCCATACATGACTTATAGTTATTAACAGCAGGCTCGTAAGCATGATTATGCCACCGCCCCCATCAACCTTTATACCTTAATATATTAGTATTACCTTACATGTTGCATAACTTTTTATAAGTTTTAGCCCAACACCCTTTGCCTCATTTTCCTCCCCCACTGTTTCTTATGGATGCCGTCATCAACACTTAACCATTGCATAGCCTCTTAAAACGCTTTGGCCCATTAAAAAAAACACTAAATTACCAGACAAACCCATTTGATGGGCGAAAACTGGCCCATGGAAAATTTGGAATTTGTGTTATGGTCTGTTTTCATATACGACAAATGTTATGTTGCTGCCTATAGCAGTTGCATGCTTTATGGTCCTCCACCAAAACAGGCGCAGCGCATTTTCCTTTTTTTTTTTTTGGTATTAAAAGGGAGAATATATGGGTAATTGAGTATAATATCAGTTGCAACTCCAATTGAACACAATGCTAACTTAGTAAACAATCTAAAATCAGATTTTAAAAAAAAGGGCAAACAATCTTTATTTAATGAAATTTGGCTAATACTATTTGGTTATTCTGTTTTTTTTTTCACTCTACGTTCTTACTTCTTACGATGTTTTGATATATATATAAGTTTTTAAAAAATATATAAAATTATGTCAAGATTACATATTTTTGCTCTGTTTTTATGTACTACAGTATTAGTATTCTGTTTGCCGACTTTAGTTGATTAATGGTTTGTAACTTGTAAGGTCTCACTGCATGGCAGTGACCAGTGGGCGTGTTTGAGTGCAACTAAAGCTATTCCAACAATCCATCATGTTTTTCAGGATTGGCCGATTGGGGGGAAAAGGGAAATAAATTAAAAACAGAGATAGGAAGAAGAAAAAAAAAAGAGCTCAATTAGTTGTACATTTTTTTTATTGGGTTCTCATTTCATGTCTCCACGGCAAAATCATTTTCCAAAATCCCACCATTTTTTTAATGTACTCTTCAGTTACTTCCTTCAAATGGCAGTTAAATTTATTATGGTTTTCCAAAACGATAGTATTTAAAATAATAAAATCTTAAAAATTAGATAATCAAATAGTTAATTTGGTTCAATTTCTATTTAATTTGGTTTGATTTGATTATTCTTTTTCATTCAATTAGGTTTTTCAATTTAATTTGTTATTTTAAAAAAATACATTTTAGATACCCAACAACTAGATTGAATTAAGTTCATGTCAACTCAAAGTACAGATAGCAAAATCGACCTATTCCGCCTCAATCCGTTCCAGTCTAATTTGACCTGTTCCGATAAGCTATCGGATTGTATTCAGATTTTACCCATTCGTTCTCATCCAAAACTTTTAAAAAATAAAAATACAAGGTATTGAATGCTGACTCATTCCGAACGGCTAAAACTATCGGATCGAATCAAGTTTAGAACAAATTATATATTTTCGAATCATATATTAAAGCTATTTTCGAATCAGATTTTACTGATTCGCTCTCATCCGATTTTTTTAAAAAATATAAGGTAATAAATGCTAACTCATTCCGAACTACTAAAACTATCAAATCGAATCAAGTTTAAAACGAATTATATATTTTCGAATCAGATTGTACTCAAATTCAAATCCAATCTGACCCGCTGTCATTTCTAATCCAAGTGTTATATATAGTACTTTGAAGTAATATTTAATTACATGCTCCATTGCAATGGTACCTACCAACTCAAGTGCTACGGTACGTACCACCAACTAAAAGTTCACCATCTCTCTCAAGTGTTTAATACCATCGAGGGTTCCTCCAACTTAGGTGCCACAGTACCACAATTATACTTCACCGGCTCAAGTGCTAAAAATTAATACCCCCTGCGAACGACAATTCTATCCGCAATGGTCCTTCAGTAGAAATCGATAATTGTTGACCCATTGATTTGTTAATCATCATCATAATCATTATGATTATTATTATTAAGATCACAACATACCAAAAACTTCCATTTATCAATAAAATAAATTTTGATCCCAAATGTTTAGCAGAAAAAAAAAACATGATAAGTAAATAAATTAACAAAAATGATTTCACACTGCACATAGCCACATAGTGGACATCAATGCCAAATATTGACACTTATATTATATGAGCACATATATGCACCGATGTACTGCACTGATCATATTTCCGAAATCAAACAAACAAGCAATTTAGGGGAAACTAGCTAGATAGATGTGCTAATCAATAATCTGGTGTGTTGTTTATTAAATAATTAACCACCGTCGGAGATAATATAGCAGGCAGGGTGTCAATTCGATTGCCCTGTATATCTAGCTGGTCATGTTTCCCATGCCCAATCCCTTATCCATTCCTATTTCCCAATACCAAATTAATAAATATTATACATCCACTCAAATAAATCATCCAGCGTCACACGTGAACCCTATCGTTGCGTGTTCTCTCTCTCTTTTTTTTTTCCCCTTTTTATTGTTTTTGTTTTCAATTCTGTTGATTCATGTGCTGTTTCGATTCTTCACATTGCATGTGTTTTTTTGTTTTTCTTGTGTTGGATGGCAATTGGCAAGGTAAATAGACTGTACTAATTCATAAAGTAAAGGTTACAAAAGCATAGTCGTGGCGGGGCAAACCTACGTTCAGGCCCATGGGCACTTGTCCACCCCCCGCATGCGTTCACCGGCTACAATATATTGTTGTCTATATATGCCCTTCTCCAATTAAGGAAGAACAGAAGCTATTCAAAGCTCCAACTAAAGCTAGCTCAAATTGAGATTACTTTACATGTTAATGATAATTCATCATAAGTAATGCTATATATAATTATACTTGCTTAATGACGTAATAACATATCAATCATTAAAATAAAAAAAATTACGACTACTTAATCAGTCTTTATGGTAACAGTGCAAGTAAATTACATAAAATATTTTATTTTATTGCGCGCATGAAAATAAGAAACCCAAAAATAATTAAGTAGAATTATTTGTTTTTATATTATTAATGATAATGCAAAATATATGTTAATATAAGAGCAAATTTTTACGGTGGATTTTTTATTTTACAATATAAGAAGTGATAATCATGTATAATTGATTTCAGTCCAATAAGCAATTATTTATCTATAATAAATAACTTAATTAACTTTTTTATTAATAAATTATTGTTATTTCTAGTAAAAACAAAACCAGGATGTTATTACCATAATTATTTCCCAGTTTATATTAACCTTAATTATTACTATGGCTATATTTTAAAATATAGGTTTATTTGTGACCACCAACAAAATTTCAAATTATTCTTTGTGTACAGATACAAACACATGAAATCACGAAAGTTACGCTCAAAATAACGTGACAGTTACTTAATGGTTATAAACGAAATATTAAAGTATTTGTTTACATATTAAAAAATTAATAATAGTGCACTGTCGGTACACAAATGCTTATATTATCTTCGTATGATGGATATGCCTTTGTCCCCCCCGCGAGTATGAGGTTTCGCAAAAAGATTCACGCTCGAACTTACATCACTTATTAATATAACGGCGTTTATTTAACTGTGGTACGGTGTCTTTATTTATTTATTTATTTATTAAAGATTATTTTCATATATTTTATTTTACTTGTCGGCACAATGCTAAAACGGCTGAAATGGGCTTTTTACCTTTTCGTTTATTAGGTGAACCTTTTGCAAAATTTACTTTTAACACGGGCCTGTTTTATGGTAATTTACATATACATTAAGTAATCTACAAATTAACCGAAGAAGATCTTTGGGCACGTTGAATGGAGCCAAGCAACGCGATCTCTCGCTATCGACGTGCATTATGTGTGTGAAGGGCGCAGCAGCGGGCAACGCAAGCCATGAGTTGGTTTGGTTGGGTTGGTCCCAAGGGACAGACCACGGGTCAGGCTACACTGACACTACAGAGACAACCATATTGGACGTATCTCTCTCATTCCCGTTCTCTGATTATCATTATGGATCTGAATTACAGTCCATCAAGGCGTTGGATTTATGTTTGAAGTTCAGTTTATGATTCGACATGGGGACCCAACCCAATCTATTTCGGTGAAAATTTAGATTTAGTTTGTACCCAGCCGGAAAACTTAGGGGGTCTCATTTTGTATTTAGTTATTATAGCATGCTTTGTGTGTGTGTGTGTGTGTGTGTGTGTGTGTGAGAAGGCTCTTACAAGCAACCCACCAACCAACCTACAGCTATTATGATTGCATCTTCTTTCTTGTACATTTATTTTATTATTGTGTCGACAGCATGCATGGAGGATGGTGGTGGATCTATTTATGTAATCCGGTTAATTATGTGAATTTTGTGTCTTCGTTCTGTGTTTGTTTCTTTACTGATTTTGTTTGGTGAAGATAAAGTAAAATAAGAATGAAGATAATATAATGGTAATAACGTAATTATTGATTTAATGATGCAGTTAATTAATTAAAACACACAACGTTTACAATAACAAGCAATTGATTATATCTTATCCAGAAATTATACTGCTAACTGTTTGCTTAACTTCAAATAATAATAAATTCAATAATGTCAAAAAAAATAAAATCAAATAAATTAATCAAATTAAAATGTCGACCTTTTGTAGTTATTTATAGATGTACGGTATTTGAAGCCGACTTGCTGCCATGCCATCCTTCTTTCTTTTTCTTTTTGTCCATTTTCCTTTTCCTGTGTTGGAAAAGGTTAACGGGTCATCCCTTCCCCTCCACACATTCCTACTATAATTAAAAGTGTATATCTATCTATAGAACTATTTCAGTACCAAATTAAATCAAGATATTGAATTCATTAATTTCAATTAATGGGTAGGGTAATGATCACTTGTAGTATTCCTGTGACACTCTCGTTACTCGGTGCGAAGACATTTATTTCGGGAATTGATGTGTTATCATTTGAGAATTAGAACGTACCTATAATATCTTTATACAAATAGGACATAATTCTATAGCACATGCAGGCGTTAATACCTACAGCCTTAGGCTGCTTTATGATGGGAAGGGAGGACACACCACGAACGGTCCAACCAAAATGATGATCATGTGAAGCGTGATATTCAATTTACGTAAAAACAATTATTCCATATATGTCACATGTTCAAATGTTCTCCCGTACACAACATTACCACAGACGCGTGTACTTTGTATATTGCGGAGCAGACACCACCTAAACTAAAATAGTCTTTTAAGGGGAAGGGAATATATCATTTTATTTATAATAAAAGAAGGAAAGAAATTTGATAGAGTTAGAATGCATATTCGTAAGATTAAATCCATCCAGTGCTACAGATGAAATTGCATTTACTTTCTCATACTTGAAAAAATATTTCTAATTTTCCATCCCTTATCATTCTTTATTTTATATCTTTTATTATTGCTTCCATTCATGTTATTTTCTATCTTTCTCTCAATTTTGTATTTTGTTCATTGTTAATCTTCTCCACTTCTCTAATAAATGCATCCATTGGATTACGTCATAAATAGTCAAACCAAAATAAATACTACTTTAATGACATGATGAATACTCTCATTTTGATTTTTGTCTATTCCAATCTGATCATACATCCATCTTAACATTCATATTTTAATAACACTAAACTTCAGTGTATACTGTTTTACGTGATAACTCAATATTACATTTCATATAATAAAGAAGATCTAATACCAATTTTATAAGACTTTCATTTTCAACTTAGTAGTATATTATAGTCACACAAAATTCTTATTTCACGTAAGCCACCTATATTTAATCATATAGTAGATATCACCACCAATCTCTCCATTTAAATGAATTATCAATTTTATATACTTAAAATATCTCATTGGTCGTATTTATTGATCATCAAGTGTAATAACACTTTACTTGTTATTTCTTCCTTTCATAAGTTTACACTCTATATTTTTATCTTCTTAATTTAAATCTTTGAGCTTCCTGAGTTTGTTTACCGAAATTTACTTTTGGTTAACCCCTCATGCTTATATTCGGTTATATCATCCATTACTACTATAGAGAAGAAAAGACCAAGGATCATCATTGATGATGTATTCTCATTATAATTGGAAATTCGTTCGTCAAACCATATTTAGTTCCAACATTAGTTACAATTCTCTTGTACATATTCTTTAGTAAACTCACATATTTAATAGGGCTTTTTCTAAGCTCACAACGGCATATTTCTAAGTATTTTTATGTGTTTATGATAACATAATTTGTGTAAGTTTGTGTAAACCTACTTATATTTATTTTGTTTTTATTTTTAAATTAAATATTTTTCCATAGAGTGAACTTATTCACTTTTATTATTGTGTAAATAATAATAACAATAAAGCTACCTGTTTAAAAATAATACTAATATTATTAGATAATAAAATGGTGAAAATTATATATTAATAAGATGAAAACAAAAGTTAAATCTATCGTGAATAAATAAATAAACTTAATAAATCAGTTTATTGCAGAAGTTAAATTTAAATAATAATATTTTAGGGATTAAGCATGATATTATGTTATGATAGATATATAAAAGGTAAATTAGATGAAATGGTAAATAATAATAATAATAAATATATCAATTTACTATGTGTGTTTTTAAGGTTATAGATATGTGTGTGTGTGGAAAAATGGCACATATGATAAGAACACATCAATTGAGCTATAAATAGAACCTCATGGTTATAATGTAGTGACATCCAATTAATATTACTTGATATTGTAAAATGATATCATTTTGATGGCAAATATGTAGTTTTCTTTCCAAACATGCAATTAAGCTGATAACTGAATTATTTTATATGTCTTATATTCCTAAATATGATAAGACTAACTGAATGAAAGGGATGGGACATGACACTCATGGTATCCTTTTTCATATATGTATAATATCATGAGTTTATAAGTTTTACATGTGAATACTATTAATTAATAAAAGAATATAAATTCAAATATAATCATACATGTATAAGGGATGGCCATGGCCTCCCTTAGTTTACATGTAACTCCGTCCCTGAGACCATCAAGAATATTGTCAGACTAGGCGATGGAGAAGGACATATGAAGGAAACATAGGAGAAAAGGAAGGGGGTGAGACGATTTTCCTATTGGCAACAAGAGCTCAAGCTATAGTTAGGGAGTGAAGTCTTACGCCAAATTTGAAGAAATAACTTAGGGCAATAGTAGCGGATTTTCTATAGTAATATGTTTACTTACATTTTAGGAAAAAAAATTTAAAAGTTATAAAATCATTCCCATAAAATAGATGTCTTATATTTAACTTTCTTTATATGATTTGTACTGTGTTTTTTAATATATTATAAATCAGTATTTACTCTATATAATTATTAAATTGTATCTAAGTTTTTTTCTCATCTCGCTCATTCACATTTTCCATACCATTAACTTATATTTCATATTAAATTATAAAAAAAATTATTATTAAATAAATTAAGTAGTATAAAATATTATTTTAATGATATAAATAGTGATTTAGGGAATTTATTGTGATGTATATTTGTATAGATAAGAAAAAAATATTTAAACTGTAAATTTAAGGAAACTTATTAAAAAATTGGCGTGAGTGCTCTTATATTTATTGTAAGTAAAAGTTACGCACTTATCATTTGCTTGATAGATATGAAAAAAGAGTGAAAGTAAATAACTTATGTGAAAATTACTTTTTCATTACTTTATAAACAGAAAACTCACTAAAACATATGAAAAATTGTGTAAAGTTTTCACATACAAATTGGTATGAAAATATATGAAAAATGAATAGTATCAAATTTTTCCAAAAATGCTTTCATTAATTTTATTTTCATTTTAAATACTATGAGTAAAATGAACAATACATTTTATTCTTTTTTTTTCTATCCCTTATCAATTATCTTTTTCTTTTTCTTTTTTTATGTTTTTATTCTTTCAATCTATTTTCCATACATTTTCTTTTTACTGGTTTTCCATGTACTGTAAAGCAAAGAGTTAGCGTTTAGCAAGATATATAAATGAGGGTGCATTTCTCCAACTTTCATTAATTTTTAAATTTGCATGGGAGTGGGATGCCAATGCTGTCGGGTGAAAAAATTAACAGACCGGTCACTGTATGAGATCATTATATATATGAATATGAACATATATAAAAAAACGAGAATGTAATGTAAAACAATGAGAAACATAGAAATGGGTCGAGATTCGCATGCTTATTCGTCGCAATGTGGCTGCTTGTTTAATCTCTACGCAAAAAATGCAATGCTTTTGTGGAGTCCCGTCACATCATTGTGAAGCAATGATGCGGAAGGCGGTGGCGGTGCCGGCGTGGCGCACATCCGCCACCACGTCGCCCCACCCCACTCTCGAGCGACTCTGATCATCTCTCAATGTTTTTTTTTTTTTTTTAAACTATTTAAATTCTAAAAGAAAAGGAATGAGTACTAATGCCTAATGAATGCCCGGATCAATTTAAGCTCTTGTGTTTTTGTTTTTGATTTCCTTGATCCCTCGAGCCATTGACTTTGGAAACCATTGGTGGGGTACAACACACACACCACACACAATCCCATAGGCGGCCATACGTATGTATTTATATTTCTATGCCGCCACCCCTTTTTCTTTCTGTCGTTTTCTGGATTGGCTGATGACTGGCTGAGGTTCAACTCATCCTCAAATTGGATTCTCCATTCGTCTGCTCATAAACATTTTTAGTTTTTTTTTTGCACATATGGGAATTGGGAAACCGGTACGTATTAAATTTGACGGGGATAATATAAATTGTTTTTTTTTTTGTCACATATTGAAATTCTATAAAGTAATATATTATTTGGTACGTATCGCATTACATATTTTTTTAAAACCATATAATATTTTTCTGCTTCTATCATGTATAATATTTTTTATTTATGACCATTTCAATTTAATTCTAACCATATAATTTCACTTTTTTTTTTTTTTTTTAAATATTATATAAACTAATTTCCAATTCTTTAATAAATATTATATAGGATTGGGTGTTGAAATTTTGGTGAGTATAAAATATATTATCTACTTTGTTGGCGGTACATCAAATAGTGTTTAGATAGTATAATTTATTATTTTTTAATATGCCTCACATATACTATTATATATTTATAAATACATAATACCATCATATATATTTGATATCATTCGTAAATTTCAAATACTATCTACTATGTGTGTAGGTAAATTGTGCACGAGTAAATGTCACAGAGTAATTTTCTAGGGTTAAGTTGACGTTTATTCTCTTATTTTTTTTTAAAAAAAGCCAATGTAAGAGGAAAGAGTGTTGATGCGCTCTTTACCAGTAATCAATGCGTTATTAATGTACATGCTTCCAGCTAATATATATGTGATAAATTAGCATCAATTAGCCCATTAATGCACATTAATTAATTAGACTAGTCAGTTAAACTTTATTGACATCATGATTACATATTAATGAATTCGATCAATTGGGTTCACACTTATTTACTGTGCATACAAAAGATGAATTATATATATTTTACAAAATTTGGTATTATGTGTTAATGAAATAATAATATATTATTTATTATTATTTTAATAGAATAACAAATAATTATATATCTCCATCACCAAAAATAGCAGAAACTGTAGTGGACTAAAGCATAAAAATATTTTTTTTAAAAAAAGTATTACACATTAATAATTTAGTATTACTGTTATTTTAATAAAATAACAAATAATTATACATCTCCATCTCCATCGCACCGAAAATAGCAGAAACGTAGTGGAACTGGAATAATTAAAGCATAAAAATATTTTTTAAAAAAATTATTACATATTAATGAATTGGATCAATTGGGTATTTGGGTTTCGAGTTGAACGTGTGTGATATCGAGTGAGTTAGTTATTTAATATCTTACTTATTTAAAGGTATATACTATATAAATTTATAAGCTATCTAAATTGAATTAAATTTGTATATTAATCGAATCGAGCTTTAGCAGTACAAATAGAACTTATATAATATAGAGAGCTCGAATCGAATTTAACCGAACGGACTATTGAACGAGCTATCATCATATCAAATGTGTTGGTTCATCTAGAGTCCTACACACATTAATGAATGTAACACACACTCTGTATATATCCTGGTTAAACATTGTTATAGTTTCCCAATAATGACCCGTGAGCGGTGTGAGGCCTTGAATGAGAATGGGAATGGGAATCTTCTTACCCGTTTCCTCACCCAAAAAACAAATATTAGTTATTATGGTAAAATTATTAACTTTTATCGTTGCAGGGTCCCCACGAAAGAAAACTAGCAGAAACTGTAGTGGAATAAAGCGTAAAAATATATATTTTTAAAAAATATCTACAAAAGTGGGGAACACGAACTCATAGGCCTTCCACTAGTGCTCCGCCTTTTCATGTCGTCGTGCCCATTTTTTCATTTTCATTTTTTCCTGTTTATTTTATTTTATTTTATTTATAAAAAAAAAAAAACAAATCCTGTCGCCGCCGACCATTTGCCCAATCCGCATCAGCTTTTACCCGACTCTCGGCCCCACCGTCGAGTCCCCATCAATCCTAGCCATCCAATCCGTGGGCCCATTGACAATATGTCTTATTTGACGGTCGAGAATCCTACAACAGTACCGGCTTCGCCTCTTATCACATGGATCCGGTCTGAATAAACCCTACACAAATCCACCGCTCATCCGCGCCACGTGTCACGTTGTTTTACATCTTTAATTTATCTGTTTTTTATTTTTAAAATACAATAATTATTTTTTGGTTATAAAAAAAAATATAAAACTGAAAAAATAAAATTCTATTTTTTATTTATTAGAAAATAATAAAAAATAATACAGTTTATATTATTAATTCACACATATTTAAAATAACCAATACTGGTTACAACAAAGCTTAGAAATTGGTCACTTCAACATCCAATTGAAGGGTGAAGATGGATAGTTTTTACAAGATTATTGACTCTCCTACGTGTTATTAGAATAATGTGACGACTTGGCTTGTGCTATATTGTATCATATAATCATACGTCGTCGCCACATCGATTAGTAATATTACGCGATTAATCTATGTTACCACCACATTTTTTTTCTGTTTTTTTTTTTTTTTTGTGTATATTCCCCATTAAAATGAATCATTTCTCAGGGGAAAAGGAAACTAAGGGCGTGGTCCTTGAGGAGTGAAGCATCCCATGATAGTATGCAAAAAGCAGGCTAGTAACGTAAATATCAAAAAAAAAAAAACTGAGGAAAAGGTAAGGACAGAATCTGACGTGTCAGGCTCGAGCGCAATATAAAAACTACCGCAGGAGCAAAAAAAGAATAGACCGCAAGAGATGAGTCACTAAAAATTTGTATAATATTCAATTATTTTCATTTGGATATGCGTGTATATATCAAAATAATATATATGGGAGAGCAAAGAAGGAAATGAAGCAACATCGTAAACATTCCCCTATATCATACCTACACTATATATATATATATATAGAGAGAGAGAGAGAGAGAGAGATACGTGTGCGTATGTTTAGGAACACGTACAAATGTTGATACATAGCTGCCGCATTAAAAGGCACCACTGCAAAGGAATGAGGAATCTTGGAGGGCAACCCCATCTCACCTCAGGTCACGTAAAGCAAGAAAGACGTAGGCCACACTTGAGACACTACAAGAGAAGGTGTTTGTGTGTTGCCCATGCATATATATACATGAAACACGTATTTCCTAACTGAGAAATTTGATCAAGTTTGTTTGTTTCTAATGTTTGACTTGAGGCGGTTGGAGGGTCGAGCCCAGAAACGACATTGGGAGAGGGACGTTTCTGTTCAAATGACTTGTGTACGCATCTGGCAGGCCTCCAAAGGGAAATTGTGCATATTTTGTTATTTCATTTTACTCAAAATAAATTATAATTAAATACACATAGAGACTTCTAGGGAAATCATAGTCAATACATATCCAAGTTTGACATATATAAGGACGACAGTAAAAAAGTTGCATGAGTGATGCTCTGCAAAGTGAGTACATGGCTTCTAAACAAACTATGAACATATTTAAAGCATGAGAAATTTATATAGCTTTTAAAGACAATTTTGCTAATTGATGTATTGAAAAAATGTGAGCATAGCGTCAAATATGCTATATTTGACACAGGATATGGCGTCAGTGGATAAGTCTCGATTATTTTAAAAAATTATGAGCTTTAATATATTTTTACTACTCATAAATAATTTTAAATTTACTAAAATTATTTTAATTTTAAAAATAATACAAACGATGACATTATTATCAAGAAATATGACAAGAGAGGAAAACTTTAACCAAAAGTTGTTATCAATCCATGAATATGCGTGTGAGCAAGAAAGAGGAAGAATTGGAAAGTTAGTTACGGTTTTCATTTTTTGTTTTCAAAAAAGATTTTAAATTTATAATTAATTTTTTTTGTTAAACTGAGAACGGATTATTGTTTGGTCACGGTTTCTCGTTTTTTTTTTTCATTTTTTTTATGGTCGTACAGCCGGTGTGGAGGTCGTGCAGCGGGAGGTCATGCAACGGGAGGGCATCGCCGTGACGTGGGGACATCGCAGCCGGATCGCGCTGGGGGAGGTTAGGATGCCGCGTGCGGAGGGTGCCAGTGGAGGTCAAGAGATGCCGCTGCATTGGGGATCACACACACATCGGGGGAGAGGGGATCGTGCCGGGGGGAAGGGGATCGCGCGCGTGGGGAGTCAAGGGATGCCACTGTGCCGGGTTAGCCGAGCGGGAGCGGCATGCAGCAGCGTTCATCGGAGAACACTTGAGTACATTGTATAACAAAATGAAAACAGTCTAAATGTATTTTCATTTTTCTGTAATCGAAAATGATTTCTTTCCAAAAACAAAAAAATGAAAATTAGTACCAAACAAAAATATGTGTGTTTTCTGTACTTGAGTACAAAAAGCAGAAAAAAAAATCAGTACCATCGCCTAGGAAAGCCCTCAAAGAGCATTGAAAAACATAAAAAATAGAAGTATGCAAAATTATCAAATTTTGAAAAATGGAATTGAACAGAATGTTTCCTTTTTCAATTTTCAGTAGTAAATATTGTAAATTTAGGACTTCTGTTTCGATCAAATAAAAAAACGGTTTACAAAAGAGAAAAAAAAAGAAGTTTGATTATTATTTACTCACTTATTTAAATATGTGCAATAAAATTTGAATAAAATTACACTTTTTTTAGACAACAGATAAACTAATCACTTTTCGTCAATTAAATTATATTTTTGAAAACAAAAGTACATTTTTGAATAGTAAAAACTAAACACCTTTTTTTATTTTCAATTTATATAAAATACGAATTTAATTTTCCACTTATGTTTTTTTCCCAAATAGAAAAGTAGAAAGTTTTTGTGTTAACTGTTTTTTGTTTTTATTATGAAAATGTTATGGTTGTTTTCGTGTATATATACAAAATTAAAAACAACAAAATCTTTTTATATTCTTTTAGGCATAAAAGTTTAAATTTGAAATAAAATTTTACGTTTTTTAATTTTCTACTTTTTTAAAATAGATATCGCATTTAAAAAATAAAAAACCAACAAAACAAACATCATCTATCAGCAAAATTGGTTAAATACGTGCGGTCACGAAAATGTGACTTAATAATGAAAAGTATATTTTATTTAGGTTTAATTTAATTTATTTAGTTTTAGGTTAGGTTGTGTTATTTTATACTATTTTATTCTATTTATTTTCAGGTTAGGTTATTTATTTTTATCTTATGTTTTTTTATTTAAAGTTTATTTTAATTTCTTATTTTTAGTTTTAGATTTTATTTTGTGTACCGGTAGGCTACTTTATGAAACTCGTGTTTAATTAAAATCCAATTTTATAAAACTTGGTTTTGAAAAAGCAATGCTTTTCGAACTAAAAAAGTATCACTTTTAAATTAAATTCAAAAATTTGAAACCAAGTTCAGGCTTGGTATAAACATTTCTAAACACTTTCTGATTAATTTATGACTAATTTATGTGTAATCATAGCGTCATGTAAACTTCTTCATCCATTTATTAAGGAATTAAATGTAATCTATTACTAATTAAATTTTCATATATGAAGAACCAAAGATACCAAAAATTAATATTTTTTAATGCACGATGAATGCTCAAAAACCAACACGTGAAATGTTTGAATTTATTGACAACATCGCGTATTTATCATTGATTTATACGTTCAACACTATTCTTTTATTTTTTTTAACGTATCCTTTGTTTTATTTTTATAATTCTCCTGTTTTTATTTTATTTTTTTACATTTTTTAGCTGGTTGGTAACTAGAGAAGATGGCTTGGAAAAGACCCGAGTCAAACATGCACTGGTATTGTTAACCATCAAACAGTACATATAAGTTATGATGGTAAATAATTAAAACAATAGTTAGGCTTGTAAGCTAGCTGGGCCATTTTGTGCGTCATTGACCATCACAAAACACTCAACTTGAGTAGACTAGTTTAGAATTTGATATATTTATTAGGTTAGTAACCAAAACTGAAATCAAATTAAAACAAGTTTGAACAAATCTTAACTCAACTCGTTAAACTTGAAAACTAGACTGATTCGATAATTTTTTTCAATCTATAGTAATACTCACACACACATATATACATATGTATTAGTGATTTGATTATATTAAGACATAATTAAATTGTTGATTAGGGAGAGAGGTGTGGTTTCAGACACTTGCTGCATGGACTTAGTGATGGTGTTTGACCAACCAACAGCGCACATGACTCATGATGTTACATGATAAAAGCTGCAGCCTAATAAAATACGTACGTTAATTTATTAAGTTCCATCGAATTGAACCGACACCTTTTGTTTTATTCTTAAAAATTGGGATCATTGTTTGGGATAATCATTCCCTTAATCAAAGGGGCCCGAGCCCAAACAGGTATGTGGACGACAATAACGAATAACAAAGTGGGAGATGCAATATGATCATTTTCTCACATGGTGTGCGGTGCGCTCATCCTAATCGGAAAATTAGGGCGCACCGATGTTTTTTTTTAATTATAATTTGTATTGAATTTTAATTTTAAAATAAATTTTAATTTATATAAGAAAGAAAGTACTTTTTTAAAATAATTTTAAATTAAATTAAATAAATTTTAAAATTAAGTAATAAAATAAAAAATAAATCTCTTGTAATAATTTAGTTTAAATTCAAAAACAGAAAATAGTTAGAAATAATTTTTAAAAGAAACTGTTTATTTTAAAAAATAAATTTTAAAATTAAATAATTTAAAATTTATTATGCTCACAGTTTTTAAAAATAATTACCTAACACACTAAAACACATCCTTAAAATGAGAGAATCCAGTTTGAATATATGTTATTTTGTTTGAAAGTGCAACATTTGAATAACTTGAAATTAAGCCACTTATTTGAGAATATGTCAAAAATTTAAGAAATCATGATTCTTTGGTAAACCTTAATTATTTTTAAAAACAGTATTATTTCTAAAAACTATGAATTCAAATTAAGTTACATGATTCATAAATATTTTTAAAATTAATTAAATTTTCACGAATAATTTCATAAAAAGAGGGAAAAAATATCTAAATTGTCATTGGTTATATGTCATTAGCTATTCCCATGTTATGCGAGTAAAACGTAATTCTATAAAACCATGAAATCCATCATTTATGTAGTTGAACTCTGTTGTGCACGAGAAATTTAATGTCATTCAATTTGATGTAGTTGTCAAATCATGATATATATATCTTTAAAATCGTCTTTTACGAATAAAGAATTGCTATGGCCTATGGGGAAAAAAAAATATTTGAGTAAACGGACCATCAATGCTTGTCACGCTCATTTAATAATTTTCCCACTGCTAGAATATACGTTAATTATGTCACTGCGTGTCTATCCTCTATATATTAAAAAAAAAAAGAAAAAGAAAAGAAATGTCATACTTTTTATTTTAAATTAATTTTATTCTACTATTTTTACTATAAACAAGGTTATAATTCAAACCCAGGTCCATCCCATCCCATAGTATCAAACCAAACCAAGCCTTATATGAAAAGTTTGATTTTTTTGAAATATTAAATATAAAAGGTGTTTTCCCTGAATAATAATAATAATAATAATAATCATTGGGTTTCTTTTTCAAAAGATAATAATAACTTTTTGAAAGAGAATTTTTCTTCTATATTATATTATAAATGTATATTACAAAACTAAGCATTCAATTAAAATAGGATTATGAAGCACGACATTAAAATGAATGGGTCCATTTATAGTATTTTTGGTGGAGAATGATTTGATCCGTTGACGGAATGAGGCCAGAAAACGGAAAGCGCCTTCCTTCAATCAATGCGACAGTATGCCCACTCACGCCTCACCTCTGCTGACTCACTCACTCCACCTTTTTTTTTTTTTTTTTTTTTAAATTTTAAATTTTAAAATTTAAAAATGTATTTTTAAAAAACAAAAACAAAAATTCTAAGAGAATAAAAAATAAAATAAAATAAAAATTGTAGGGGTATAAATGCAAATTCCCAGCCATTCATGTCCATTTCAGAGTCCCCTCCAAGCCCCCACCAATCACTACCCACAGTTGCCCACTTTAGTTAGCACCACCACCCCCACCACTCCACTCCACTCCATATCTGTGAACACCATCTGCTATCACCAAGCATACCTCACCAACCTCCCAAATCGAGATCGAGTATCACACAGTGGCACACACGCAAATCTCACACAGTGACACACAGTAGCTGACAGTAGTGGTGTTGTTGGAAGCAAGGCAAGGCAAGGCAACAAAGCTGTGCTTTAATTTCCCGGAGTGTAGTTGAACTACTTACTTACTCGGTTGGGTCAAAATGAAGAACTCCCTGGTGGATTACGAACCCAAGGCCTGCGACATCAGATAAAACCTCGCTGCGGAGGTTGTCTGTCTTTTTTGATCTCCTTACTTCTTGTCGCTTCGCTACTTTTTCGTCCTCGCTCGCTCCATACGCTCACTCATTTCTTCTCGCCGGAGAATGGGTTGCCGGAGGACTGTGGTGGTCGAGAATTTGGATCCGGAGAGGAAGAGGAGCGGAGGGCTGCGCACGAAGCAAGCGGGGAGAGGTTCGTGCCGGGGGAGCTAGGCTGGTGACTCCCAGGTCGCCCGGAAATGCCCCGTCTCCGGCACTGAGCTACGTTGTTGCCGCTGCCCTTGTCGTTTTTTTGTTGTTGTTTTCCTTTGCACCATTCCCGCCACTTCCTTCCTTCCTTTTTTTCTTTCCGCCCGTAATTTCATTCCTGGGAGCGGCCCGGAGCCATCGGCCGTCAGCCGACACCCATGGGGCTTCTCTTGAAACAGCTTCTCCACAATCTCTGTGCCTCCAATCGGTGGTGCTATGCGGTTTTCTGGAAGATTGGTCACCAAAACCCTAGGTGAGTGTGTGTTCCTCTGCAAAATTTCTAGTCCCTGTTTGATTGCTCGTTCCATTTTTTTTAAAATCACTGTTCATGACATTTTCTGAGCAAACTAATAGGGGAATCGGTAATATTTTCTCTCTTTTGGCTAGTTAGAGTTCAGGGTGCCTGAGATCTGACATGCTTTATGGGTACTCTGATTTCTTTTTTTATTTTTATTTTTATGCTTCCTGTTCGTGGAACATTGTGCTGTTACCTTCTGTATATGTTTTTTTTTCTGTCTGCTGTTCTTTTCATGTTTTTATTAATTTTTTATATAATAGGTGCGTTTTCGGTGTCTTTGAATATACCAGCTGCTCGTTGTAGTGTGATTTTTGATGTATATGTGTTATATTAAATGATTTTATAATTTTTGGTTGCTATGCTATGCATGAAAATTTGTATTTTAATTTTAATTCTTTTAGTTTCTCAATTGATTTTGATGAGTAATGACTTTGTAGGCTGTTAATCTGGGAAGAATATCACTATAACCAGACACTTTGTTCTGTTCTTCCACGGTTTCCGGGTATGGAGAGCTCTGAACTGCTTCTGGAAGAGTGTGAACAAAGCTGGGATTATGCTAAAAGTCATGCCTCTCAGTTTGTCATGCAATCTCCGAAGGACATTAGTTTACTAATTAACAGGATGATGATGAACAACCCTGTCAATGTTGTAGGTGAAGGGTATGGCTGTTTTTCTCATCTACATTTCTTCTGCATTCTATCCTCCCAGGTTTACAAAATTATAGATCAGAACAATGATATAGTGGGTATATATATGTTTGGTGATTTTCAGGTTAGTTGGCCGAGCTGCGTTTACGGGAAACCATCAATGGATTCTCTCAGATAGCTATCTTGCAGATGGGCATCCACCGGAGGTATACACTGTACAAAATATTTGTAAATGGCAATTTTTTGCATCTAAACAAAGGATGAATAATTAGTTGGTGTCTCGTATCTGAAATAAAATCTAACTTTTGTTGTTATTGGTTCTAGGTTTTAAATGAGGTGCATTGCCAATTATCAGCGGGAATGCAGGTCTTGATATGATTTATTTTTAATTTGCTGCTCTGCTATTTTTTACGTTCCTCTCTCATCACAGGTGCTTATATTTGGTTTGCAGACAATTGCAGTTATTCCAGTTCTTCCCCATGGTGTTTTCCAATTTGGTTCATCCTTGTCTGTAAGTTCACTTTTATAGTCCTTCCTCATGGTGTCTTCTAGTTTAACATTTTCTGTCAAGTTTTAATTTGTTTCTTCAGCTAAAATTCTCTCAATTATAACATTCTGACTTCGACTCAGTGACTGATTTTCCTTTGCCTAAACTTAGGGTGCTTCCGCAAACATCTGAATGATTTAAGGCTAATTGCTTGGTCAAATTTAACAGAAATGTCTATTGTCACCTGTGCACATATGGTTTAACTGTTAGGAGTTCATGTGCATATCAAGCTCTAGTTGCAGGGTTGAGGTCTATCAATGAAATTTTCTGGGCTATTGGAAAATAGCAGTTATTGTAACCTCTACTCATAGCAAAGATAAAAATTCCTACGGCATACTGGTAGCACCTTTGAACGGTGATGCTTGTCAATATAATTTCTACAGATCTCAGCATCTTTGATGTGCTTATAATTCTCAGGAGTCTCTTTTTAAAAATCATTATTTGAAAAAAAAAGAAAGGAGTAACATATGATATATTAGTGAAATCAACTAATTTCATGTTTCATTACTGTGACAGATGAAGGAGAATTTTGGCTTTGTGAATGAAGTACAGAATTTGATTCTTCAACAAAGTTATGTTCCAGATTTGCTCTTTACAACTAAAGAGCCTTCCCTGATCAATGGGGCGCTTATACCTGTTAGAACATCTGTTTCTATGGATTCATTTGGAGAAGATAATCGGTTCACAAGCTCCATTCCTTTTGTTGCTGATAGCTGCAACCAGCTGAATAACTTGCTGCTGGGTTCCACGGCTATGTCATTGGATCAGTCTCCTAATTCAAGTTATGCTTTTGCTGCATCTAATGATACACTGTCCCGGTCAAATATTAGACTGACAACTCAGCCTAAAATTCCTTGTAAAAGTCAACTGCAAAATGGAGCTATTGTAGCAGAAGTGATAAAAAATAATTTAGCAGAATGGTGTGAGCCGCAAGATTTTTCATTCAAATCAATACATGAACTCAGTCATCAACCGTGGGTTGCGGAAGCCAATGCAAACGAGGGTCTAGTGAAGCTTGTGGAACCACATAAGTTGGATAATGGGGTGCTGTATCATGTTAGTAACAATCCAAATATTTCAAAGAACCGTATGGAATCTTGCTCAGAAGAAGAGGGAGGCTATATCCCTAATTTTCGCAAATGTTTTTCTAGTAACCAGTTGTATGATAATGGTAGAGGTAATCATCTACAGCAGATTCCTGTTTCATGTTCCTCTAAGGAGCCACATGGATCAACTGAGATTACATTGTCTGGCACTAATACGGCTGCTGTTGAGATTCAAAATTCTCTTCAGATTGCTAAATCAGCCATAATGAGTTTGGATTCTGTATCCAGGACAGAAAATCATTTGACTGCTAATGACTTGCCTTCAGGGGGACCTATTCGCAGAAATTGTCTCTCGTCAGAAAATCATTTTGAAATATCCTCAAGGAAGGAGCTAATTGAAAACGGTTTGTTTCAGTCCCTAAATGCCCCCTCAGTTGGTCCAGACATGGATATGTCTTTGAAAGAACACATCCCTGGTCATGTAGATGCACGTGTTCATCCTCCAACTGGGGATGACTTGTTTGATATTTTTGGCCTGGATTTTAAAAATAAGCTACTCGGGGGTTATGGGAATAATTTTCATAATGAAGCTAATGTAAATGCACAAAATCATGGTAAGGATAATTCATTGAGTGAGAGTGGAATATTTTCTGGCGATGGTACTGACAATCTTTTGGATGCTGTGGTTGCAAGTATACAGTCTGCTTCCAAGCAGAACTCAGATGACAGCGCCTCTTGTAGAACAAGCTTGACAAACATTAGTGGCTCCCCGCAGGGCAGCAAGTCTCCTGCATATGGTCAGACTGTTGTGCAGAATAAGATTGAAGGAGAGTTGTTTGGTCTTCAGAAACCATTTCAAAAGTCAGGGACATTAGGGTCTAATTCTTTCATTTCTGGTTCCGGTAAAGATGGTTCTGGAAACTGTTCCCAAACTAGTTCCATTTGTAATTCTCAGATCAGTTCATGGGTTGAACAGGGTCGAAATCTGAAGCGTGATGTCAGTGTTTCAACTGAATATTCAAAAGGGCCAGATGAAAACACGAAATCAAATCGCAAGAGGCTCAAACCTGGAGAAAGCCATAGACCCAGGCCTAAAGATCGGCAAATGATCCAGGATCGGGTGAAAGAATTGAGGGAAATTGTTCCAAATGGGGCCAAGGTAGCATGATGTTTCTACTCATTTTGAAAGTGTGTTTTTTGTTTCTTTAAATATTCCCAGTCTGATGGTCTCTCTTTTTCCTTCATAATTTAACAGTGTAGCATTGATGCACTTCTGGAAAAAACAATTAAGCATATGTTATTCTTGCAAAGTGTTACGAAGCATGCAGACAAATTACAACAGACTGAGGAGTCCAAGGTACTAGCGGTCTTTTCAAACCATGTTAAGTTGAAATGTACATATTTGAGGGAATTTTATTGTTTGTATGCATACATGGTTTACCGTGATGTTTAATCCAGGACATTTCCTTGTTACGATTGTTTTATTGACAAATGGTTCACATTTTTTTTGCTATGGGAAATGATTAAAATTATGTTGTAGATTTTCTAACCTTTTTTTACCATCTGAATCAACAGATAACCGGCAAAGAAGGAGGGTTACTTTTGAAAGACAACATTGAGGGAGGGGCAACGTGGGCATTTGAAATTGGTTCACAATCTATGGTTTGCCCCATCGTAGTCGAGGATCTGAATCAACCTCGGCAGATGCTTGTAGAGGTATTGGCTGTGTTATTTATCGGATTGGTGATTTTCTTCCACTGTTTTTTAATCATAAAGCTATCATGATGGACAGATGCTTTGTGAGGAACAGGGTTTCTTTCTAGAAATAGCTGATATAATTAGAGGACTGGGATTGACCATTTTGAAGGGTGTCATGGAAGTTCGGAATGACAAGATTTGGGCACGGTTTTCTGTGGAGGTAACGCATTCGCTGGTCTTATTGCATGCTTTACCACTAGTATTTTTTGGCTCTGGCTTTGTAGTTCTTTCTGCTGCACTGCTGCATTGCGTCAACTGATGCCATTTTTGGGTGTGGTCTGGATCATGCTCACAGTTCTTGAATGCCCGTTACAGAAGAGAAGTTGCTGTGGCAAGTCAATTGTAATGATTGTTGTGTTTTGAACTTCTCATGCAGGCAAACAGGGATATTACGAGGATGGACATATTTATGTCACTTGTCGGTCTACTGGATCAAACTGGGAAGAGCCCTTTGTCAGATCTCAATACCCATAATTTGATGGTTCATCACTCTTTCCCCAAAGCTTGCTGTGCCCCCACCACCAATCGGCCTAGTAGTTTTCAGTGAGCCGCCTTCTAGTTCATTTCTTGGTCTGGAACTGTTGAGAGTGAGCTTAGTGATTGCTTGCCATGACTGACATGGTTTCAAGACTGATATTGTGTTGGGCGCGGTACCAGCACTAACTCCCGCCCACTACAAATTTCAAGTATGTGCTCGCTTTAGAGATTAAGGTCTGAATATTATTGCTCTATCTCAAGGTATCAGCTAAGCAGTATGGATGACATTCCCACGGGCTGCAGGATGTGACCTAACAGTTTCGACATGGTAGATTTTCTTTGATTTCCCCTATGTTGATAGTTTGATAGGTTTTGGAGGCTTGGGGCTTGGTTAAATATCATGTGCGGTGCGGTCGATTCCTTGGTTTGCAGATGTGTAGAGGTAGGGGAATGAAGTGTCCATTTAGCAGACTAATGGCCCTTAAATTGTTTAGTATGTGTTGTATTAATTTCTGTTTCCAATTTTCATTTTTTTAATAATCTCTTGGAAGGCCCAACGTACGTCAATTAAGTTAATTTTATTAACCACTTAAGCCCATGCACCCCCGTTTTTTCAAGCCAACCTTTTCTGAATGTCTGAGATAACGCCGTTTAGCACCGTTCTCCTTTGCAGCGCTCAGTTTCGCGCGGCCAGAATCAATTAAATTGTAATCCTTCTTAGCCGCATATGAAAGACACGCTATTTAGAAGATGGAAAGACACAGCTACATATGGCTTTTACGAAAAATAAATAAATAAATCAAACCCAACCTCATTAATTAGCTCTTTTAGTTTTATCACCACGGCCACCAAATTTTCTATTTAAGTTTTTTTTAATTTAAGAAAAAAAATTAAAAATCTATGAAATTATCTTATATTATAATTAACTTTTTTCATAATATTTATATAGTGTTTTATAATATATTAAAATATTTTTTTATTTTTTATAATTATTAAATTATATATAAAAAATTTAATTACTTTTTCTTACATATTTATCATAACTTTTACTTTTATTTTATATTAAATTATATAAAAATATTATTAAAAAAATTAATATAAAAGATTATTTAAATTATATAGAGAATTATTAAAAAAAATTATTTTAATGTATTTTTATATGAAAATAATAATTTTAATATATAAAATTTAAAAAAATAAAAAAATCATCCTAAAACCCTTTGCTCTTTACCAAAATCCCATAGCCACTCTTTTTCAAACCATATAGGTGCCTCTATAACTTCATATAGGAAAAAAGGGATTGAAAGACTTCTTCGCTGCTGTAAGGAGAACTACAAGCACACTGCTCGGGCCAAGAAGAAACAAAGAATTTATTCACATTCTTTATAGGTGGAAGTATGAACAAAATTCAATAAAAACAGGTTGCAAAAAAGAGGTGTCCGTTTCGTGCTACTTTGGATTTCTTTATATACATTTTCTGTAGGTTCTTTTCTTGTTTCTTTATCTGTCTACTTTTCTTATTTATTCACATCATTGGATTCGGAACAGGTTTATGTAATTGGTCACAAATTTGAAATAAATTTTTCTTAGATGAAACATATTTTATTTTAAGGGTGATTCATCTCAAACTTGTCCTAACACCATTTCCACATGAGCCAACTTTAAAATAGGAATGTAAAACGGACTAAAAGTCTGCGGATAACATGGATCGGTCCGTGAATTTTTGCAGATTGGACTAAATAAGTATAGGTCCGTTTAAAATGCGAGCTTTTATGGACTGTTCCAGCGGACCACAGTCCGCATGGGTTTAACCCATGCGAACACGGACCGTTATGCGGATAATAAAAATATTTTTAAGGAGAATTATTTGTTAATTATTAAAATCTTATTATGATTACCTAAACCTAATTCTTATCCTATTTTTCATTCTCAAATCGTATGCAGCGGCACATTGCAATCTTCTCTCTCTCGTTCTCGAAATCCCAGTGCAAGCCGTTCTCTCCTCTCACGTTGGCACAGGAGGTCCGGATCTGGCCTTGCTATCTCTCGATCTATCTCACGATGCCGAACTAGTGCTGCGGTGCTCTTTCTCACATTTTCCTAGTCTCACTCCCTATTAGGGATGACAATTTAACTCGTACCCGCCCCGACCTGACCCGATGGGGCGGGTATTTTTTGAATTTAACGGGTAATGGGGTGGGTACGGGGCAAGCATGCCCCGCTCCGCATACCCGCCCCTACCCGCCAAAAATTCCTGTCCCGCATCCCCACCTCGTTTACCCGATTAGCTTTCGCCCCGTTAGCTACCAGCCAGCCCGCATACACGTCCCGCAAGGGAGATTCTGGGTTCGATTTCTCATCCCGACAAAATATTTTGCTAGGATTTTTCGCGCGGGGCGGCTGGCACTGGGCTGGGCGGGCGGGGTGCCTTGGACTGGCGAGCTGGGCTCGGGTGGGGTGGTAGGCTAGGCTGGACTGGGCTTTAACTGGAGCGGGACGGGGAATCCCCGCCCCGCCCCGCCCGTGCCCTGGCGGGGCGAGAATGGGGCGAAAAATTTAATATCCGCCAGGACACGGGACGGGTATGGATAATTTTTTCCTTAGCAGGGATGGGGATGGGGTGACCCAATACCCGCCCCGCCCCCTGCTGCATCCACCTACTCCCTATCTCGTGATGCCTGAAATTGCAGGCCCCCTCTCTCTCCCTCTCTCTCTCTCTCTCTCTCTCTCTCTCTCTCTCTCTCTCTCTCTCTCTCTCTCTCTCTCTCTCTCTCTCTCTCTCTCTCTAAAAACACACACACACACACACACACCCACACACACACACACCACACACACCCCCACACAACAATATGAACTGATCCATTTTTTTTTTGTTGTAGTCGTAGATCTCACATAATATGAACCGATTAATTTAATGCATAAATTAATTTCTAAGGCGGGTGACATTTTTTGATGTCAAAACACAACATTGATATTTTGAAGGCAATTGTTATACATTTATAATAGAATTGATATTTTGATTTGTAATATTAAGGAAGTTGTCAAAAAAAAAAAAACTAAAGAGGAAGGGAAGAAAAAGTTTATACATTGTAACATTGTTAATTTGTGAAGACTTATTATTGAACGTGTAGTTTTTAATTTTTCACTATGGTACTACTGTAGTGCTAAGAAAAAGCATAAATGTTTTGCTTAAATTGTATCCATCAATGAGTTAATGCTACATAATTAATTTTCTTCTTAAAAAAATCATATCATATAATTTTCTGTTTAAATTTTTATTTTCTACTGTTTATTTGAGGCATATAATGCTTACTGTTCCTATGTACTTTTTTTTTTAGATTTGATTTGATTTTGGGATTATAACATGACATCAACTTCCCTACATTGTTTACATGTTATTCACGTAAACGAGTTGAGAAGTGAAAATGATAATGGAATTGAACATTTATCACGTGATAAGTGTATACTTGATCAAAGCATAAATAAATCTGAAATTGAACGTGAACATGAAAATAAAATAAGTGAAAGTAAAGACAAGAAAGCTAAAAAGCAAACTTCAGATGCATGAAGCTTCTTTGAAGAGTTGGGCACAGGTAATAATGGAAGGCCACGAGCTAAATGTAAATGATGTGGAGAATCTTATGTTGTTAGTGGTACTAAATATGTTATGTTAACTTTTACTCAGCGTATGGGAAAATATAATGGAAACCGATATTTTTATTGATCGACATGGGAAATTGAGAAGTAATTTTTCAAGATTTAGTTGCAATGTCAATTATAAAGTATGATATTCCTTTTGCATATGTTGAGTATAATGCAGTTACAGAAGTGTGGAAGTATTTAAATCCTGAAGTTAAGTTCATATCTTGAATTACTGCTGCATTAGATGTTTGGAAAATTTATAATGATGAATTTTTTTTTTTAAAACAATGTTTGACTGAAATTCATGGTAGGGTACGTCTCACTTGTGAATTATGGATTGCTTGTTCTAATGAAGGATATCTTTGCCTAACTACTCATTGTGTTGACTTGGATTGGAGGCTAGCTACTAAGATTCTTGCATTTTGTGACATTCAACGACTACATTTAGGTTATAATATAGCTAGAAGGGTAATGGAAATTGTAAATGATTGCAGGATATGCAAGAAAATATTTTCTATTACTTTGGACAAAGCTTCTTCAAATGATAATATGGAAGTCATTGTAAGAGATCAACTTAGTTTGTAAGACGGTTTGTTTTATGATGGTAAATTCTTTCATGTTAGATGTTATGTTCATATTTTTAAATTTGATTGTTCAAAATAGATTAAAAGTGATTTCTACTTGTAATGAAAAAATTCGGGAAAATATCAAATATGTGAAACGATCAGAGGGAAGAATGAGAAGTTTTGAAGAATGTGTGCAAAGGTGTGAAATTGTTACATTTACATATTTGGTCTTAGATATGCCCATTCGATGGAACTTTACTTATTTAATGCTTCAATGTTCTTTAAAATACAAACAAGCATATACTATGTTGACTTTAACTATGATAACAATTATAAGTATTGTCCATCGAATGAGGAGTAGATACGAAGAGAGAAAATATGTAAATTTTTTATGTCATTTTATGAGATGACAAATATGATATCCGGTTTTAGCTAATTTATATTTCAATCAAGTTTGGCAAATTAAGTTACTTTTTCTAGAACATTTGAATGGACAAGATGAAGTTTTAAGGATGATGACTTCTCATATGAAAAACAAATTTGACAAGTATTAGACTAAGTACAATATTCTACTTGCAATAGTGGTGATTCTTTATCCACGAGTAAAATTCACTATGTTAAAGCATTGTTATTCTAGGATTCATCTTCATAGTGCTCAAGAGAGGTTAAATGTGATGAAGAATAAGCTTTTCATACTTTATGAAGAATATACAAAGAGTGATAATGTTACATTTTTATGTAATCAAGAACAACGAAGTGAAATACCTTCCTCTTCATCAAATCACACCGGTTGTATTTCAAATGTATGTAGATATATCTAAATTTCTTATACATTTTATGATTATTGATGTATTTTTTATTGATTCTTAATTTTTTGTTTGCATTAAATGTATGGACAGATGTTAATGGATATGGCAGAAGATGTAGAAGATGTTTATTTAAGCTCTAAGTCTGAATTAAAACAATATATGGATATGCCAAATCTTGATTATGTTGCTAATAAAGACTTGGATATTTTGAAATGGTGGAAGGATCACAATATTAGATTTCCTATCTTAACTAACATGACTTATAACTTGTCGAGTATACCTATAACTACAGTTTCTTTTGAATCGGCTTTTAATATTGGAGGGCGTGTATTGAACAAGTAACCGAGTTGTCTACAAGTCCGCACCGCATGTCCTCCGCCACTGGGTCGCCTTCGCCGTTGTCGCCCTTGTGTACCTCATCTGCATCTCCTTTCCCCTCAGGTACATTCGAAGATTGTCTGCCGCCTCCGTTTTGCCCCAAACTCGATTTAAGCATTGGAAAACAAATCTTACCTTGCTAATAGGTTTTTAAAGATTAATTGGAAAAGTTAAATTTAAGTAAAAAATACATAAATACACCTATTTAATTTAAGTAAGTTAAAATTATATGACTTATATTTGTGATATTACATTATTGTAATTTTATTTTTAAGTATAGGGTTGTTTTTACTTTATAATTAGCAATGGATGAACGCAAATATAATATTATTATGTTCAAGTTTTTTTTACATGAATCTCACCTAAAAGGCTAAAAGGGTTAATAAAATGATAAAGAGACTACCTGTATGAGTTGATAGGTTTGTTTTAGTATTAAGTATCGAAAAAGGTTGGGTCAATTAGAGATGGAATTTGTGAATTTTATCTTCTAAAAATCATATCACAGTTATAAAATTTATTTTTAAATAAGTTTAAAGTAATGGTTTTAATTGGGCCAGGCCGAATCAAATTTGTGATTTTTTAAGACTTTGCTACCTTAGCCCAACAAAATTATAAAATTTGAGCTCAAGCTCCATATTGTATTAATTCAAATTGATTCGGTTACTATACGAACTTGACTTGGTTTAGATGTTTATAAATCTACTTAACATATGCTTTTAAAAAAGCAACATATTCAACAACTTTCGATATTCGCTCGACTAAGCTCAATTTGAGTTTGAGCTCAATATTGTATAAGTTCGACTTGACTAAGTTATTATATAAGCTTAGCTCTAATTCAGTTAAGTTTGCTTGACTCAGTTAATTTACAAGCTAATTAAGACAAAATATAAGAATAAAATATAATAATTTGATCGCAATTAATATGATAAATGTTCCTAAATTGGTTGATGTTTAATAAAAACCGGATTAAATTAGGATAATTAAATCATCAAATTGATTTGAAATTAGATTTGATATTTCTAAATAAATTAAATTAATCTAGGACTAGTATTGAATGAAAACCGATCCACATTGATCAATAAAACCATGTGTGAGGAGAGTAATTTTTGTATATCATAATGTCTGTAACCTAACTGGGTTCTCCGATCCGAACAATCTGACCATATCTTTCGTTCATACATATATATTCTTTCGGATCCGCAAGCAAATGCAAAGAAATGGTAATTGGGGAAAATGAATTTTCAACTAATTAATCGAATGCCGTTTTGGGGAGGAACGATGTCTATTGGAGGACGAAATATGAATTGATTTGGGTAGCATAGGTGAAGAACATATTCAAACCGAAGGTACATATTCGTCACATATTAGTCAGAGACAGCACGTACCAGTGAAACTATACCAAAAGGGCGTTCAAGTATACAAAATGATCCACCAATTTGAACCAAGAAAGCTGCAACTAGATTACACTGTTTATTTGGTTCTTGTTCGTGGACGGGTGGAGAGAAAAGGAAGAAGTTGCACGCAGCACGCAAAGTTCTAATGTACTATGCTCCGATTTGTGGAAGGGACATGAGCGGTGGAGAGAGTTGCCAAGGTCTTGCCAACCAATACTTTTCTGTAATTATTATTATTACAAGAAGAAAGAGTAACAGGAAAAAAAGATGTGGGTAAATCTCGTGTAAATGTTTTTATTTAATTAATTAAAAAAACACACGCGTACACCCACAATTCATGCTTAGTATAGCATATTCTATTCATGCTTATTATAGCATATTCTTGCATATTCTCTGTCTTTTTTCTGTTCTTCTTCTTTCTTATTATTTTCTGAATGAAATGATAAGCAGGGTGGGTACATCAAACGTGTTAACACTACGTCGACCCCTATTTTGTTCATGTAGATTTTGGTGCTCCGTTTCTACATGTGGAAGTGACGTGGGATCGCCCTGTGGTCACTGGAATTAGTTACATATCGTTTTAAGCTGGCACCTCACGCCGTGAGATTAGTGGACGATGATGCATTGACATTTTCGTTTTAGACACCTGTTGCAATGAAATCAAATTTGACAAAAAGAAAATTGTTGGATTAATTAAACCATGGCCTGTGAAAAGTCAAAATTTACCCAAAATACGTATCCAAATGGATTTAAATATAAAAACTGTATTAATTTTTCCCCATATTCCAATATGAGACTAATAGATTTCAAAATCTAACCTTATGTGTATTTGATGAATATTTATATTAATCTAAACCCCTCATTTTGTGCTTTAGCCAATTATAATAATATCCATTCAAATTAAATAAAATTTTTTGCTGTTCCACATTTATGGATAAATAATGGAGTTTTATCTCGGATATTTCTAATTTTTTTTACCCTAAATTAGAAATATATTCTTCAAAGTTCCATTGCTACCAAGAAAGAAAACTTATCTTATAGGTTATAAATTAGTGGTTTTAATACAAGCTATGCCAATTCCGCAAATGAAATAAATTTATATAATTGTTGTTATAGTTATTGTTAATATTATTATTATATTTTTATTAATAGGCTTAATTTTTTCCTCTCACAGGTTCATACTCTCATCTCTTATCATATGTTCTTAAGTTCTTTCATATCAATTTGCTTTGATTCCAAATTTGGTGATTCAACCCTCATCGCTCATTATCTCAAGTTACACTAACATCATTGGACTTTAACCAACATTACCAACTTCATATCAATCTGGTTGGCACCAAAAGACTCTCTAGTGATGTGGTTTCCAACCTTCATAATAGCTTGACTACCTTGCCAAATGAATTGGATGCCATTGCTTCTCCGACAAACGTTCTTCTCATATAGCGAGCTTTGAATCTAATAAAAACAATATAATCCTTCCTCCACAAAAAATCTTTTCTCTCATCAAGATCATGTTTTCTGTTCATGTTATTTTTGTAACTTTTTTATTTTTAATGGAGGATGTGTTTCTTCAATTGTTATACCGTTTCTTGTAATCGTTATATGTGTTATATATCATTGTGATATTTGTGTAATTTTCTCATTTAATATTTTTAATATAAAATAAAATAATATGTTTGTTTTGTGCACTATTACACTATTATTATATATTTTATGATAACTTAACATGTTTGAGCGCATCAAGCAACAAACCTTTGATAAGATTATATTAACCTAAAATTTCATAGAATGTTTAATAATGTACCTTTTGCCATGTCATTTGTTATTAGATTTTACATTTGCTTCTATTGGACATATATATGCAAAATGCAAGTTAATTCATCAGTAAACAAAATATAAGAAAATATATTACTAAACGATAATCTCCTCGGTTCAACTAAAATTTTATTGACTTTTCATATCATGTTTATCCTTTCATTCCTATATTGTAGCCTCTTAGTTATCTTTCTATTTCATCCTTATAGTTCTTAGCCTCTAAATTATACTAAAACCTCTGCTTGATACCAACTATAACAATTTTAAAATTCAAGACTTCAAAACCAGATGTGTTAGCGAATTTAATTACAAACTTTGACATGAAATTTCATATTTATTAATTATTTTATCAAACATACCATCAAATATTATAAAAATTCAATCCAATATTTTTAAGATTTAGTAGTTTAGAAATCAAGTGTTCATAACCTAATATTACGTAGGTAAACATTTAAATTAACATAAACTTAGTTCATGTGACTTTATTGAAAAGCAACTTTTGACCCCTTATTTTAGTTTTTTCATTCCCTTAATTACCTAAGGTTGGAAAGGAATAATAAAAGGGTTAGCTTAATTAACTTAATAAGGATAACAAAAAAGTAGGTAAACATAGTAAATCAAAATATAGGAATTATCATATCATATAAGGAATAATATGGTATAACAGATTTCATATAAGTTACACATCATGCATCAAAATCATAGCATAAAGAAAGCATAACATTTGGAGAATTATGTTTGAATATTATAACATAACATAATTATCTAAGTTTACCCTACAAACATCATAACATAACATAATTATTTAGGCTTACTCCCTGAATATCATAACATATTATTTATTGGTTTGATACTCTCTAGTAATCTATTTTATCCAATGCATTGAAAGTATTTATGCAACCACCCATTATCAGCCTATTCTGACTAAACCTAAAACATGAATAGTAGACTTAACATTATAAGATTCATTATAACATAGTCAAAGTAAATAATATTAATCAACAATAGCACGTGAATAGATATTTAACATAAAAAATAAGTTTACAATGATAATTCTAATAGAAAAAAATTATCTACCCTAATTAATAAAATAGAGTATTAAAAGAGGGACCGGAAAGAGACTAATGTCCCCATGAATAAAATAAAGAATAAATATAGAAGAAAATAAAAATATAAAAATTAGGAATAAAAAATTCTTGCAACAATAATTTCTGGAACCACCCATTATCAACCTACTTTGGCTAAACATAAAACATTGAATAATAAACTTAACATCATAAGATTCATTATAACATAGTCAAAGTAAATAACATTAATCCACAATAACATGTGAATAGATATTTCATAAAGAATAAGTTTACAACAATAATCCTAATAGAAAATGATTATCTACTCCAATCAATGAATTGGAGTATTAAGAGAGGGATCAAAACAGACTAATGTCCGAAGAAAATAAAATTATGAAGAAGGAATAAAAAATTCTTACAACAATAATTATATAAAAAAAAGTGTTTCACGAGTATTAAAATTTTAAAATATTAAAAACACTAAATTAATATGATTGTAATGGTCTTATTTCCCATAAGATTCCCAAAGAACATTGAACATGGGCTGGGACAATATGTACACTATAAGTGGGGGACACTTCATTTCCCACCCCATACACTACTACAGTGCAAACATTGTGTCTTTTCGATGATCACCTGCCCGCGACTTGCCATTGCTGCTGTCTATAACGCTTGTGTTCCAGCGAAAAGTGCTCTATGAAAATTTTCTTCCACTATATATGGTTCTAGTGAGCACCTCAGCACCTTCAGCGAAGCCACTGCCTAGATTTTTTTTTTTTCATGAACGGGGGCAATGAAAACCGTGGCTATGTGGTCAATATGTCAAAACGTCTCTCACGAGAGAATATGGTAATAAATTGATTAATATTTCGACAATAACGCTATATGCCTTTTTTTGACCACTTTTGAGTAAGTGCACTAAGTTGGTTCGCATTTTCTAAGCAACACTAAATCTTTAAACATACAATATTGATTGCAGTGTATTTTTTTTATTACAAATTACAACGTAATTATATTATTATAGCATTTTAAATCCATTAGCTGTAGGAAAAATTAGTTAAATTTAATTGAAAGTTACCTTCATTGTGATTGCTATAATCAAAATTATAATAATAAATTTTTCTAAAGTTTTAGTTTTAGCTAATTAAGGGTGTTATATCATAGGAAAAGTCTATTTATAGGTAGGTTGTGTAGAAAATTCGTATAGAAACATTCTCTTTAACGTATTGTATTGATATGAATAAAAAAATTTTAAAATAATAATATTAATTCAATGAGTAATAAAGATACTCATGCGCGAATTAACTGCACAATCTACATGTACGTAGCATTACTCTATATCATATTCTGACCATCCTGTCCTTAACCATGTAAGTCGTAATTATTTTAATCGTGTTTGATGAATAATAGTAAATCTAAAAAATTATAGTTAAACAAAAAAATAGAATAATATTATAAAATAATTAGCTAAAGTAATATCGTAATAAGTTAAATTTAACTTTACTTAATCATTTTTAGCTAATAACATTATTATTAGAAATGCACTTACAAATGTATAAATGAATGTCAACTTTAAATTAAATCTTTGAAATTGGTGCCAAAAGTGAATTAAATTTTATGGACGGGGAATTATGGAAAAAAAACATTGCACTAAAAAAGTATGTTAAACTTTTGTTACTCTTTCCACCTAAAGAGCAGGAAAAGAAAAACAACATTTTGCTTCTCAGAATTTAAGTGGGGCTTACCTCAATAAAGTTATGTTTTTTTTTGGTGTTGTTTGGGGTACAAATGAGTCTCACTTGTGTGTACATAGGTCTGCTACCCCACCACAATATATTATTAATGCACGCCACGTTACAAAATTATAGACTCGTAGTGCACGGTGCACCATACGTGACTATAGTCTATAATACAAGCCATTTAAAAACAAAAAAAAAGTCATAATAACAGCGGCAGAAAGTAGAGTAATTAGAAATTGTACCCCTAGGAAGCTTTGTTGTCCACTCACCAAACTACTATTGAAACATTCACTTTAGCCGCCACCAAATATACCACTCCATTAAAATATATATATCCGTTGCAGGACACCTGTACCTGAGCCGTACGTACACTGAAAGCTACAAAGTGCACTTTGTTCTTGTTCTTCAACTGTTCTATCCGCATCCATTTTTAATATATACATGATAAACTTTTAGTCACCCCGCCATAGTCCACACGCCCTGACGATTAAACTCCATTCCCACACGCGCACTCTCTCTCTCCATACTTGATAAATAGCGACATCGCGACAGCCCCAGTTTGTGCAGACCATCGGCCCGAGAGTGCACCGACTGTGGCTGACCAAAACAGCTATTCACACATTAAAACTCGATCCCCTCACCAACCCCCCAAGAACCGTCAGTCGTCTCACACGCAGCAAAGCACCCGGCCGCCACAGGCAGAGTCTGCAGCCATGGACATTGAGAACGAGAAAGCTGGTGTTTTGGCTCGTGGGAAGGCCTGTCTCCTGTCCTGCATTAACAAGGCGGTCGGCAACGTGGGAGATGTCGGGAGAAGGATGAAGAAGCTGGGCCAGGACGACCCGAGAAGGGTGGTTCATTCCCTCAAAGTGGGAATGGCTCTCACCCTTGTCTCACTCTTCTACTACTTCCAGCCCACCTACAACAACTTCGGCGTCTCCGCCATGTGGGCCATCATGACTGTCGTCGTCGTTTTCGAATTCTCCGTCGGTACGACCAACACACACACACACACACACACATATATATACATTCCCGTTGGCACACACTTTTATTCCTACAAATTTTAAAAAAAAGAAGAAGCATATATATATATATATATATATATATATATATATATATATATATATATATATCTGAGTATATAAATCTTTTATAGGGGCAACCCTGGGAAAAGGAATAAACAGAGGACTGGCGACGTTGGTCGCCGGCGCGCTTGGCATCGGAGCCCATCACCTGGCCAACTTATCGGGCCACATCGGCGAGCCCATTGTCCTCGCACTCTTCGTGTTTCTTCAAGGCAAGCGTCTAATGTAAATCGAATCATTTATTTGTTTTTAACTTTTTACAGCACATATATATATGCACTAAAATTAACAATTACAAAAAAAGCTACTGTAGACTAATAATTAACCAGTAGTTAAAGATTTAAAAAATGCAATATTATGAGTTGATGGAAGATTACGTTCTTATTGGCCCATCTTGTTCGTTGGGAGAGTTCAGATCCTTTTACAAATGGCATAGTTATCTAAAATGACATAATTTTAGTATTTTTAAAATTTTTTATATCAAAATAACATAATTTTAATGTAAAAAATAACTAATAATTATACTCTACGGCTACTATCCAGATCCAAACTCCCTAATTGGACCCTATCCGGAGCTCTTTACATTGGATTTACACTTTTTTCGTTTGTATTACATGTTTGAGTTTATACTTTATATTGTGATGATCTAAATGAAACAACTAACAACATATATTTAGCAAATGGGGGTAGTAACATTTTTTAGTCACCCTATTAATTAATTGCCCTCGTTTTGACGTACCTACCCACGCTCGAATAAAATCATAAAATCCAATCCCTCCCCGCCACACCAAAAAGTTACTTTTTGATGTATTTTTTTTAAAATTTCATATTAGTATAGTTTTGATGTAAAAAAAATATCAAAATGATATTGTTTTAATAAATTATATCATAGGGGATCCTAATTATACTTTGATAACCCTGTTAATTATTACTTGCACCCCCCAAAAAATTAATATATGTTTTCTTCTTTTTGAAAGTGAACAATAACAATAACAATATTATTTATTTGAAAATTCTATTTACAAGTAGGTTGTGTATGAATAAAAAGTTTTAAAAAATAATAATATCAATTTAACGGTAATAAAGATACTCCTATGCGAATTACCTGTACAATCTACTTAAAGTATCGACACTATCTTCATAATTTTCATCTCTATTGTAAAGAATAAATAGTATACATTTTATTTATCCTCCACATCTTATTCTTCATTTCTATCTCTATTGTTCTAAATTATAATTTTTTATTTTTGTATTTACTAATTTTTATCTCTTCTATTTATTACAACTAATTTAAAATGCACATATAACAAGAAATATATTAAAAAATAATAAGGATGAATAGAAATTCTCTAAATAAAATGAAAATTCTCCAAATCTAGGGGTGAAATCGGTTGGTTTGGATTGGTTTAACCAATTTTCAAACCAATTGATATGTTCGGTTTGGACAAAATCAAACTAAACCAAACGCTTGTTGGCCCTCCACATCGGGGTTGGGGGGTTTGAATTATTGTTTGGATCGGTTTGAGTGGTTTAGTTCATAAAATTTTAAATTCTTAAAAATAAAATGATATAAAAAAATAGTGTAAGCATATTAATATTAATACATATTAAAATATATTTATAAGTCTCAAAATTTGATAAATAATTTACAAATATAACATATCAAGTATTAACAAACAATCTTAAATAAATAAATCCAAAACATAAAATAAAAATATAAAATCGGTAAATAATAACATTATTCGGATTGGATTAAACCGAATTTTGAAATCTCTAAACAAACCGATATATTATTCGGGTTTAAAAAACCAAACCAATTTTTATTCGGTTTCAAATTTTTATTTTTATTTTTAAAATTTTAGAGTTTGAAAGAAGAGTATTTAAAAAAAAATTAAAACTTTCTCTAAATTTTAAAATTTGAATAAGTTGTGTTTATACTTAATATTATTTATTTATTTATTTATTTGCGTTGTAGTAAACTTATTATTGTGTTGGGTCGGATACGGAAACTATATATAGTAGCTTAGCTTATTTGTGTATTAATTATATCATGTAAACAGCTGCTGCGACGACTTTTGTTCGATTCGTCCCAGAAATAAAGGCGAGGTACGACTACGGGCTGTTGATATTCATATTGACATTCTCGTTGGTGTCGGTGTCGGGTTTTCGGGACGATGAGATACTGGAGCTGGCACACAGGAGGTTGGCCACCATCGCCATCGGGTGCTGCGCCTGCGTCATCGTGTCCGTCGCTGTGTGCCCCGTTTGGGCCGGCCAAGAACTCCACGACAACATCGCTACCAACATGCAAAAACTCGCCACCTTTCTAGAAGGTTCGTTCCTACGTGTGTCAAATTAAAACCACTGTTTATTATTTTTTTTTTTTTTTTTGGGTCTTCATGAAAATCTTAATTATTTGCATTAATATTTTATTACAGGGTTTGGAAGTGAATATATTATTAAAATATCAGGGCGCGGAGAGCTGAAAGTGAACGGTGATGGTAATGGTGGAGCATCATTTCGTGAGGGATATAAGAGCGTGCTCAATTCTAAAGCCAATGAAGAAGCCTTGGTGGGTAACTGTAACTCAGAGACCAGATCGAGTTCTTGCTTAATTAATTGTTTTTTTAATAAATAAATAAATAAATAAACAAATCAAACAGGCTAATTTTGCGAGATGGGAACCGGGCCACGGCCGCTTCAAGTTCAAGCATCCATGGCAACAGTACCTAAAAATTGGGTCACTTTGTCGTCAATGCGCCTACACAATCGAAGCCCTCAATGCCTATCTTACCTCAAATTATGAACATGTAAGTAACAATTAATAATAACACGTCCTCGCAAACCCCCCCGGCTTAATTATTTCATCAAATTAAAGAGAGAAAACAAAAAAAAATATCAAATAATCGTACATTGCCGCAGGTATCGCCGGAAATGAGCCGGAAAATCCTAGATGTGTGCACGGAGATTAGTTCGGAATCTGGCAAGGCGTTGAAGGAGCTGGAGACGGCAGTGAAGACAATGACGCAGCCATCCCCGGCCACTGCCCACATTTGCAACTCAAAAGCAGCCGCCAAAAAACTGGAATCCATGCTCCGGTCTGGCCTGCACCAGAGCGGAGACCTGCTGCTGTCCGTGGTCCCTGCGTTGACGGTGGGTTCGCTGCTAACCGACGTCGTCTCGTGCACCGAGAAAATCGCTGACTCCGTCCGCGAGCTCGCGTCCCTCGCGCATTTCAAACCCTGCAAAACACTGCACCCGCCAGCTGGGTCTCCAGACACCAACAAGTCCAAGAGGTTCCAAAACGACGCCGTCCAGTGCGCCTCTAACAAGGCCGCACCCAATTGCCCCTGCGCCGCAGTTAATGCGGTGAGGCCGGCGGCCCTGGAAGCCGGCGAGGTTCCCGCGACGGTGACACGTCAGCACATTTTGTAAATAATTTTTATTTTCATATATATGCGTGTTTGTACGTAATAAGTTTGGCTATTGTATTTATTATTATTATCATTTATAATCATATCTTTCATTCCCATTCCCCGGATTAAAATAGAATAATCCCCTTGCGTCCTTAGGAAAATCCGTTGGGACAAATATTGGTGCTTATGTATTTATATATAATCCAAAATTTCCTCTCATCGATCTCATCAAAATAAAATTTTCTGAAAGTCGAGTAGGTTGCTAGCCATTCGTCTATGCTATTTGTCATGTATTTAAAAAATTTTCCTTACCAAATAAAATATATTTTAAAATTGAAAATTAACACTCTACAACAATTTAAAAAATAAAATATAAAAAACAAAACTTACGCCAAACAAACACTTAATCTTCAATAGCAAAAACTTTAACTTGTCTATGTTTGTTAGCTTCCACATTGTATTTTGCATTAATCTTAGTCACATTGTTCTTAACATCCTCCCGAACCTCTTAAACAAGCTTAATGATATTGTAGAGTGTCTATCGATCAATTAATAGATTATTAACAAATTGAGAGAATCTTGATTCTAATTTCAAAAGACTTTGATAAAATAAAGTAAAATTAAGCTCAAGAAATTTTTGAAAATAATATAATGATAATGTATTGGTATCTGTTACAATATGCATGATGGCCTATTTATAGCCTCCGTGAGAATTACAATAGTAATTAAAAAATAGCTTCTAGAAAATAAAGAAAAAATAATTTAAGGTATTTAATTAAATTAACATAGGAAAAGAAAAAAAAATAGGTAATAAATGAATTAAAGATAAACAAAAAAAAATCTCATTATATTTCTTTCTCTTCCGCTGTCGATATATGGACCTCATCATTTATCTCTACTTTTAAAGAACTCATTCTTGAATGATCTCAAAGATATCCTAATTTTGCATGTATAGCTTGGGTTGTAGTGATTTGTCTGGAGCTTATGATCTCAATGTCGTTTGATATACTAATGCCAAATTATAATGTTTGTCATATTTTTTTCAACCATGACCAATAATATTGCTCCTTTACAATGTTAATGGTTTTATCTCTTCCAATCATGTAATTCTCGAAAAACATTTTCACAAAGAGAGGTACATAGAAAACAGAGTTGCCCACTCTTCAAAAGAAAGCATTCATGAATATGGAAGTCATCACATGGTTGTTATTGTAGACATTTAGCTCAATTTTTTTTTTAAATCATGATCCTCTACTTATAATTCCTTCAACATTTCAAAGCCCAAAATATCAACATTAAGTGTACGTCTTCATCAAATTTATTAACTTAAAAACAACGACCACTTTATTCTATTACCCTGACTTATAAAGTAACTTATAAGAAAACTTGCACCTATAAGCTATCACATATCATTTATATTACTTTAAATATGTTTTTGGGTGCTCAAATACTTCAAAACCTAATGATTTATAAAAATAAATAAATTAGAAAATATAAAATTGAGTTTAATTGGTTAAATCAAGGGTTATATGATGTTTGAAATGTTATATCTTGGAATTGTCTGCCTTGATTCAATGTTAAACAATCAATTAAATGGTTGAAATTTGAGAGATCAGGATTTTAGGCTTGTTTTTGGTTAAATCCTTAAAAATTGGTGTATTTCGATATGGAATGCATTATACCTCATTATAAATCATGTTTATGCTTTGTTTGATCATTATAATGTTGTGTGATTGTGTATTTTGGTAATTTTTTATTCAAATTATGCATATAAAGTAGGTATAGTAGGTACTATTATATGAAAAATTATAAAAATTAAATAAAAGAGGAGTCTACGCGTGGTCACAATTGACTTGTTCATGTGTGTTGTTTTTGCCTATTTAGCCCATTTTTTGATATTTGGACCCCATTTAAGGTGTTTATGCATGGGATGTATGGATAAAGTCTCATCCTTGTCTCATATTTAAAGAAAATAGCATCGCTTCATGGCCTTGAAGTTAACTTCAAGATGTGGCCCTCTTCAAGATATAATTCTTGTTTTGATTAATTGAGTTATGCGTTGGGACTCCTTTAGTCGATTAAATTAATTTAAGATATGATCTCCATTTCAAACCGAGTTAGCTTCTTTATCTCGAATTGTAGCTTTCTTCGTTGTTAATGGATTACTTCAAGATAACCAATTAGCCATATATAAAAACACGGTTAATCTTCTGTTAGCCAGCCATATATGAGAATGCATATGTCCTTCCTTTACTAGCTAAACATATATATATATGGGAACGTGACTATCAATAACCAATAATATTGGAATGTGTTACCCTGAGCCTTCGCCCTTAATCCTTAGTCATCAAAAATCAATTCAGTAAATCTCCAAAACTCAACAGTATACTGCAAACCAACCAAAACGACATACATCACATGACACATGAATAAATATCATAACAGGATTCATTTACCCCAAAATTAGCCATGTCACAAAACATAGCAAGAGGCTCATACTCAAATTTAGGTCATTACCACATCAATAAGTGCCAAAATTAAGCTCAAACAATCAAAATAGCATAAAAATAAACTTGTGAGCATCAATATAGAAAAAAGAACCCAATCGGGCCAATCTTGCTTGAATATATATATATATATATATATATATATATATATATATAATATTAATTACTATGTTTTATTTCCATCATGATTTTATACTAATATGTGTGTGTGCACGCACACGCGTGTGTATATATTAGTAATCATGGTACTTAATTGATGGATCTAGAGATTATAACTAAAGTATTTACGGAAAACCAAAAACTCAAAATTCATTTGAGTTTGAATTTTAGTTCAAGAAACTAGCTTAGCTTTAAATATATTTATAAATTAACTTTCTATATTACTAGTATTAACATCTAAACATACTTTTTTTATTTAAAATAATAATGTGATCAAATGCAATGTTTGTCCCCTCTTTATCAACCTTTAATATATTTAATTAATTATGTCATGATAGTATTAGAATATGTTACAATATTATTATTTTCCTCTCTAAAATTTGTTATCTTACATATTGATAAGTATTTTTATATATAAAACAATGACAAATAACCTCAACCCATAAATGTGTGGGTTGAGCCTTCACCGTTTCAACTTAGCTGATAGACATTCAAACATATAACTATTCCAATGATTAATTAAGTATTATTGGATATCTTATTATGAGTTCATTTTGTAATAAGCAATGATTTTGTTTTTTGGCTACAATATTTGTTATTCTCTTTCGAAACATTCATAATTTTAAACAAATTTTCCTATATTATTTAATATAGTACATTAATTAAAAAAATCAAAAATATGATAGAAGCTATTTACTATTAAAAATAATATATTTTTTAAACAAATAAGTTTTTTCAATTTTATATTAAGAAAATCATATTTTTTGAACAAGTATAATTATTCCCTTCTAAGTCAATTCTGAAAAATGGTTACCAAATTTATTCATTTTTATCATTGTTTTCCCATATAGATTTTTTCAAAAAAGGAAGAATCAAATAGATTCAATACTACTCTTAGCCCTTGCTTGGTAAAGGGTAGAAAAATGGTTGAAGGATTTGAGGTGAAAAAAGAATAGAAAGAAATTATGTAGAAAGAAAAATAAAAAATTAGTTGTTTAATTTGGTTGGGATACAAAAGATGTGAAAAATATATTTTTTATAATTTAAATAGAATTATATATATATATATACATACAAGTAATGTTGGGTGAAATACCAATTTGATCAAGTGAAAAATTGTTAGCAACAAAAAAATACAGAAACAATTGCCGACTAGAGCATTTAATGTACCTTTTTCACTGTTTGGAGAGAAAAAGATTTTATACATATACCAATGGATATTTGAATTTGTGATGCCTTTTCCATATTATCAATTCTATAGCTATCAAAGAAAAAAGAAAATTTTATACACGAGACCAAGAAATCCATAACAACCAAGCAAACAAGCCATGGTTCTCCTCGGCTTGTGTATTAAAGTATTGTAACAAAGTTTTCTTCATCCAATATTTCATTCATGCAAGCCTGGTAAAATACAGAAAAAAGGATAGAAAAAAAGATTAAAAAATAGGTAAAAAGAAAAAAGATAAATTTTAATTTATGTGATTAGTTAATATAGAAAATAAGTTGAAAAGTATTACTACAGTGATTTTTTTTAATAGTTTTTATAAATTTTAAATTTTATAAATGTTGAATTTATTTCTATTAATTTAGTTGAAAAGCAGTACAAGTTGCATTGTTCATTTTCATGCCATCTAAGTATAGAAATTAGACACAAATTTTCAGACACTTTTTTCAATTTATTTGATATTTTCTGTATCAGTTAAACAAAAAAACTTAAAATTCGTAGCTTTTTTAATTCCCACATCTGATTTTATACCTACCAAGCAAGAAGAAAATAAAATTTTAAAAATATAATGTATTATTATAATATTTTTGAATGGAAAAAATGCAATGTACTATAATCATAACTTTTCTTAAAAATCTATTTGAAGCCAATTCTATCAAAATATGTACTTACGTTAACATTACTTTCACCCACTTTGCCATCTGTCTGTCTATCGATCCGTAATTAGGACAGTTTGAAAACACACTGGAAAAATTAGGACACTTTGAAACAGTTCGGACGCACACGCAAGCCATTGTCGTAAAGTACTAGTGATTATTTAAAAAATGTTTTATGTACGGAAGGTTAAAGTGGATCGAGGTGTAACCCACGATTGGACTTACGACACTTATAACGCCTTTTCTTTTAAATAGCAATTAAAAGTTGGTTGCGTGCATAAATTGGCTGACGATCATAAGTGTGACTCTGAACTAACTTAATTGGGTCAACGTATAAAATGTTATTAATTTAAAAACAATTAAAATCGATGCTAAAGAAGTCACATGGCGTCAAACTTATCACTGTGCTACGGAGGAGCACTTATCACTTTATGAAAATTTTGGACACGTATATATACACACACTATGCTAACATGAGCACTTATCACTTTATTAGCATTTTGGGCACGTATATATATATATATATGTCGAGCAGTACTATACATGAACACCACCACGCAAACTAGTAAGTCAAGACTGTAGGCTGCTTTGACTTTATTAATTTATTCTATGTTGATAGTAGCTTTCAAACGGAAGCACCATGGAGGGCCAAATGCACTCGACTGTACTCTAGCTAGTGGAAGTCTGAAATACTTATTTCACAACTTTAAGTCTGTATCATTTATTTATTGTAGAGGACCTAATTATGCATTGGAGGATAAAAGTTCAAGGTCATTGGTCTACACGATTCTAAGATGTTATTCAACCACACAATTATATATAGGACAATTTTAAGTACTATCTAATGTTATGCATAATATGGATCCTCCATATCTATTTATATATTATTTTAATTAAAATAATTCATCGTTATCATTGTCATTTATTTTAAAACTTAATAAAATCATGATAATGGATGTAACCTAAATCTAACATAATTTGTTATAGATATAGTAGCTAAATTAAAATTAATGGGATGTTTGTCTCATATTGCTTAAAAACAATAAAATCAAGACATATATAAGAATAAAAAGATTTTAAATGTCATGACACGTTTTAAAGTCATGCGAATCAATATGACGAACCCAAAATAGATAGTATCATGACACGTGATTAGACCTTTGCTTAGACCCGATTCTAATAAACTGTTACTAGAGCATGATTGTTTCGTGATATCGAAAGTCTTTTTGGTGTGATAAGATGGGGTAGCGTGTTCTATTGATGCAACGGTATCCTGATTGATGGGGAGTTATAAGAAATTCTTAGTGTCATAGGTATGTCTCCAACCTGAGATTGTTATGACTTAAAATGTTTGTCTTACATCACTAAAGGGTAATAAAGTCAAAGCATATATAAAAAGAAATAAAATTTTAAATATCACGATGCATCTTAAAACCCATGTGGGCCTTTACCTACATCTTATTTTAACAAAACCATATAATATTTAGGTTACTTTATATAATATTTACTCACATACATATATATTTAGAAAAATATTTTGTGAGTCCAATGTTAGTACTCTAAGAGTATATTGCTATAGTGATGATATCAATATTTATAATACCATAAGTTACCATTAGGTGATAGTTTTTTCCTTTCGATTCTATTTAGACCTCATGAGATTCGAAAGATGTAATTCATAAGCTAACACAAATCATTAGTCAGAACAACTCAAACTTGGAACAATATTTAACATATTATAGAAATATACTTAGAGTGACTCTATATGGTTAAGAGTTTTAAACTCTTCAATAAGCATCTAATTTTTTACTAATAGTATTGACAAGTTTCATTTCCCATCAGACATGATCAAGTGGATAATTTGGAAACATACATCCTAATTTCAATCACATTTAGCACGAATAACTAAAATTTGAAAATTATCCCCATCATAACCTTCGTAGAAACAATTCCAAAATGATATACAGTAGTTAAGAGCGAATTTGATATGCGTAAAACCATGGATATTTTTTAAAATGATGAACCTGAACTCATTTTAATTAATAATAATAATATATAATTTAAAAATACTTTTTAAAAATAGTGGATTTCATAAATGTTTTAATAATTTTTTTAATTATTTTTTATTTTTAAATTTAAATTATAAATCTGTTAGAAAAAGCTAAATAATTTTTGTTTTATTATTTTATTACTTGGGCCTATCATTTTTTAAATTTCTTTAAAACTCAATTTTAAAAATATACATTTTTTAAAAACATATTCTCATTTCTACTTAATAGAAATTATTTTTAAAATGTAATTTCACACGAATGCCAATAAAATTTAGGAAACAAAATTTAACCAAACATACGACATTATTACATGAAAAAATAACATTTGAAAAATATTATTTGGTTCGGAACGAAAATGTTTTTTTTTCGAATGACTAGATTGAGTAACATATAATATTTGATAAATTGTTTATATATTGTAACAAATCCGTGTCTTTTTTGTTTTATATATTATTTATTGTTTACAAATGGAGAATCAAATATGAAAAATTAACTCTAATAAACTTTTTATCTCACTCTTTACATTTATATATTACTAAATTGACTATTCATTTAAGAAGAGTTAGTATTTATTTTTTATATAATATTATTTTATTTTATTATATTTCTTTCCTCTCTCCTCCTTCCTCCCTCTGATTTAATAAACCCTCCGTTTTTCTACCTGGAAGCTCTTTTTGGCCTGGATGGACTGGTTCTGTTTGCAAAGTACTGATCAATCTCTGACATTAATCGGTTCAATAGGGATTCACTCCTTGCCTCCCCAATTGCATTGCCTACAACTCAGGGATTCAAGCCTAAGATAACCGATCTAAAGCAAAGGTCACAAAGGTAGCAACGAGGGTAGCCATGTATAGGGAAGAGGTCAAGAGTTGCAAAATTTGGTTGTCATATTGGCAGTAGTTATCTTCCTTGTGTCATCACTTGCAAGGGCGACAAGAACCATATCCCCATTGCTAACATCATCGCTTCCATAGATATGACATTTCATCCACCTGCAAGACTCTCCTCTCTTGATCCGTTACAGATTTCTACCGCTTCCACCACCGCCGCCCTCCACATTCCATATGTAGATTGGCTAACTTTTCATCAACCGGTAAGGCTCTCTTATCTTGATCAGATCTTCGCCGCTGATGTCACCACCCTCCACGTTCCATATGTAGACTAGCTAAAGAAGGAGAAGAAAAAAGAAGTGAAAACCCACTAGATAAGGATAAGATAGGAGAAGAAATAGAAAAACAAAAAAAAAATTTTAATATAAAAACATATATAATTTAAAGATTATAATATTAGTGTTAAAATGTAACTAAAATGACTATGTAAAAAATTATATATGTTTGAAGAGTTTTCTTGGAGAGTTTAAATTATATAATTTTAGAATTGTGGTCTGCTTGGCTAACATTAATTATTTTTTAAAATATAATTATTTTTAAAAAATATAATCTCAAATTTTCACTCATAAATAATTCTTACAACTTTTACTATTTTCAAAAGTAATCTATATTACAAATAATACTCATAGCTGTAAGTATCACACCAATGACAATGACAGAATATAATTACGTAAATGATGAGCTAAGCAGTCAGAGTCGCAGCAGACCACAATTCTAAAATTGGGCAAAACCTGAAACCCAACTCAACCACCCCACCGGAGTCCCAGACCTGGTCGACTCTGATTCTGAATCTCTTATCCTTGCCATGTCTGATTCGTCACCGACGGCGGACCGCATCGACGTTTTCTGGCACGAGGGAATGCTCCGGCACGACACCGGCTGCGGCGTTTTCGACACGGGCTTCGACCCAGGATTCCTAGACGTGTTAGAAAAACACCCAGAAAACTCCGACCGGCTCAAGAACGTGGTCTCCATCCTTAAACGAGGGCCCATATCTCCCCACGTATCTTGGCACCTCGGACGACCTGCGCTCATCCCCGAGTTGTTCTCTTTTCACACTCCAGGTGGGTGCAGCTACTCTCAGTCCATCATGCGAATTTTCTGTTGTTACTATGGCTGAGGTAAATGTTACTTTTCTTGCCTAAACTTGTGCTCTGTCTCAGAAATAAATTTATAGGGAATTAGCGATTAGAACAGATGGTTGATGATTAACTAAGCCTACTAATTGACACTGGTAGAGGGATTTTGAAGGCATGGTGATTGGCTGATACTTGGTGGGTCTTGTAAAATCCTATCAAACAAAATGTAAAACAAAGTCGAGCTGATTTGGTAACAAAAAAAGTGCTTGATGGAGTCTTACGTTCTTTGGAAAATGTGAACATTTTCAGAATACATAGATGAACTACTTGAGGCAGACAGAGTTGGGGGAAAAGCAATCTGTTCGGGAACTTTCTTGAACCCTGGATCGTGGGATGCCTCACTTCTCGCTGCAGGCACAACTCTGTCAGCGATGAAGCACATACTGGACGGGCATGGGAAAGTTGCTTATGCACTAGTTAGGCCTCCTGGTCACCATGCTCAGCCTTCTCGGGCTGATGGGTATTGCTTCCTTAATAATGCAGGCCTTGCTGTTCAGCTGGCCTTGGACTCTGGATGTGTTAAGGTTGCAGTTATTGATATCGATGTTCACTATGGAAATGGGACTGCTGAGGGTTTCTATCGGTCTGAAAAGGTTCTTACCATCTCGCTTCACATGAACCACGGTTCCTGGGGTCCATCTCATCCCCAAAGCGGCTCCATTGATGAACTTGGTGAAGGTGTTGGATTTGGGTATAATTTGAATGTACCTTTGCCTAATGGAACTGGCGACAAGGGATATGAATATGCCATGAAAGAGTTGGTTATTCCAGCTATTCAAAAGTTTGAACCAGATGTGATGGTTCTGGTAATTGGCCAAGACTCAAGCGCTGTAAGTTGATCATCATGTTCCTTTGTAGCCATTTTTTTACCTGTTATAGTGATTTAACTTTTAGAGGCTGGGTGGGAGGTAGCTTGAAACCATTAGATTTTCAAACCCTTTGACTAGTCAATTGCATGAATAATTCGGAGCTTTGTATGGCTGAATAATATATATCCAATCCAAATGCCATATAATTTAGAACTGTAGAAAAGTAGGGTGATGAACTGTCTAAGTTGTAGATTGTATAGCATATACGATATGGAAAGATGTGAGTGATTGTGCCTTTTCACACTGCCAGGTTTTTTGTCTCAACTTGATGACCAACTCCATACACATTTGAATTTGCACTTCGATAATGCTGTGTTTGTACTTTGTAGTGTATTATTGCTTTCTTCAGGGTCATATATAATATTTAATGCTCATAAAAATAAGCTAAATGCTACAAAGTATTGAAAATATGTCTCATAAGTATACCAAAATCTTATATGGTCCAATCAAAAGTCATTCTGTTACAAATTTTGGACACTTATTCAATACTTGTAACGTTTTTCTGAAAATAAATTGCAATTTTCAATCATTTCATCTTGTCTAGTAGAATTAATTTTCTGTTAGAAATTTTGAAATCTATCAGTGTCAATCTGCAGAGCTGACTGATAAAGTGTCTGTATCATATCTCAGACAGTTTGAACATGAATAAGAGTATAAATCTTAATAATGGAGACTTTAAAAAATACTCCTAGAGAATGAAACAAAAATTTAAAACTGGGAGTCACAAATATAATATCATACGAAAGATTTTGAGTATTTGCATTTGTTGTTCTAAATTAGTTAAACAAATTCATATACAAATTTTCATCAGATGCATCCCTTATTAAAAGTTGGATTCACTAACATATGTGTGTGGATGGGTGGGTGTGTTCATGTGTGTGTGCATATTATGCATTTGCTGTCCTAATTCCTAAATGACTTAAACAAATGCATATGGCAACTTTCATCAGATACAATTATTAGTCCCTTAAATCACATACTTATTTTAATAATAGATGGCACATATAGTTATTGCTCATTATGTCATCTTTGCATTCTCTTTAATATTTATATCATGATTTTTTAAAAAAAACTCAAATATACTTCACGAGAGCTGGAATTGTGTATTTAGTTATATTATGATATTATCTTCTTATTTGTGCTCTAGTTTGATCCAAATGGGAGGCAATGCTTGACCATGGAGGGTTACCGGGAGATTGGGCGAATTGTTCATCGATTGGCCAATGATCACAGTAATGGACGGATCTTGGTAGTTCAGGAAGGCGGATATCACATCACATACTCAGCCTATTGTGTTCATGCTACACTAGAAGGTGTTCTTAACCTTCCAGATCCTCTATTGCCGGATCCCATTGCCTACTATCCAGAAGACAAGGCCTTGGCTATCAAAGTGATTGAATCCATCCAAAAGTACCAAAAGAATGCTGCACCATTCCTTGGTCGACCTGGATCAGAAGCTACTAATAATATCATGTTCAGTTTGTAACTTGTTTGTTATATGCATATCCATTGATTGCTGAGTGTTTCTTTTATTAAAAGTGTTTCAGTCTGCAGGGATGACAATAGATATGCATATCCATGAAGTCCATGGATTTGGAACATTGTGTATGCGTTAAGCATTATAGATGTCAGCAAATCTCCAATTACAGGCGTCAAAAAGTTACCGGGGCAAATGCCTGCAGATTCATAACAAGACAAAATTGAGGATTGCTGCTAGCAGGTCACATCCCTACTTGTCCTTTGGTGTTACGCTGCTTTTCCATTTGCTCCTGCGCCTCTTGGCACTCCAATTTGCTCCAGTTGTGCAATTGAATTGTGTTTGGACGCCATTGGTGTTGATTTTTCTCCGGATGTCGCCGTTCCAATCTTGCCCCCCCAGTCGTTTGATTTTCCTTCCATAAAATGCTATCAATAATTCAGAGTGTATTAGATTTTCCTTCCATAAAATTTCTCTGCGATCCTCTCGGCCACCTCCACCTTCCTATGAATCTTGCAAGCCCCCAACAACGCGCCCCACAAGGCCTCGTCTGCCTCAACCTTCATCCCCAAAATCATCTCCTCGGCCTCCTCAATCCTCCCCGCTCTCCCCAACATGTCAACCATGCACGTATAATGCTCCAATGTCGGCCTCAACCCAAACCTTCTCTCCATCATCTCAAAGTACTCCTTCCCCTTCTGTGTCAACCCCCGATGACTGCAGGCCGTCAAAATCGCCGTAAATGTTATTCCATCTGGCAAAACTCCGGAACCAACCATCCTATCAAACAACCCAAAAACCTCACTGACCTTGCCGTGCAACCCGTGACCAGCCATCATAGCGGACCAAGTCACTTCATTTCTCTCAGGCATTTGGTCGAACACCTTCTGCGCCCAAACAATGTCCCCGCACTTTGAGTACATCGTGATCAGCGCACTGCAATTCGCGGCGTCGGGCGCAAACCCATTGATCAGCACGGCCGCGTGGACCTGCCGGCCAAGGCGCATCGTCGACAGGCAGGCACAGGACTTGAGCACGACCGGGAGGGTGTGCCGGTCGACCGGTATGTTGTCAGCGAGCATTCGGCGGAAGAAGGCGAGGGATTGCGGGAAGAGGGAGAGGGATGTGAAGCCTCGGAGAAGGGCATTATAGAGGAAGGTGGAGCGGCGGTTGGTGATGGAGAAGATGCGGAAGGCGCGGGGCAGCCGGGCGGAGGAGGCGTAGCACGATGCGAGCTTGGCGCGCAAAAAATCATGGGATGAGAAGCCGGCGGTTATGATGCGGGCGTGGGCTTGTTCGAGCTTTCGCAGGTTCTTCCCGGAGGAACAGGAGTCCAAGATTGTCGCGTAAAATGGTATGCCGTGAAGGTTGTTTGACGTTGCCATCACACCACCAGAGTGCCACTGCCAGCCAAAAATTGGAACGGACGGAGACCAAAATTTAAAAAACATAAAATAAAATATGAGTAAGCTTGGTGTGTGTTTTTTATTTTTTGGTTTTTCATAAATTTTTTACGGACTTAAATTTTACTTGAAATTAAAATGTAAAAGTACCGCTCCCTTGGCCACTGTACCAAACAAAACAAACCAACTTGGAAGACCATAACCACCGCCAGATCGTGCACTGGTCTCACTCAACATTCGTCGTTTGAATGAGAAGGACATCAAATTTGGAAAAAGATCATCAAACGGATCGTCATCACCAGCAGAGCCCCGGCCGGTTCGTTACTCGATCATCCAGCAGAGCTCACCTGTTAATTTATTACACCCTCCACTTCTCTCCCTAGCTAGCTCTAGCTAGTTCAATTCACGCTCCAACTCTCACCACTTTAATGTTCTAACCCGGCCCCCCCCCCCTGGCCAAGCTCGTAACAGGCCATGCCTAATGCCTTTGAAACAAAAACATGCATGCAGCAAAACACCCCCAAACACAATCGGAAATTGCAGTGAAAAGAAGAAAGGCATAGTACTGATCTTCCATGGTACATACATATAACTGTAAATATGTATACAAAAAATAATGTTACGTAAAATGTGCTATCATAAGACTGAAATAAAGTTTACATATAACAGTTTTCATAAAACAATAAATGTATTAATCCGATAAATTACCGTAGCATATATATTATCATAAAATAAAAAAAAGTGTTGTTAATTGTTGCAAGGGAGGCCTATCAAACAGACCACGCTCTAAAAAAAACTCTTACTACATATATTTTTGGTAATACATTTCATATCTTACAAAAAGGCATAATTTCTCGTCTTAATATTTGATTGATCTATTTGTAAATTTAAAGTGGCAATTTAAAAATGTATCTGAGGAATCCAATATTGCAAAATTGTGTAGGCTCCCGGGAGCTTCTCCATTTATTGTAAATTTATAATGAGATCTTTTTTATTAATTTATTAATCTATATAGAATAAATTAAACTGCAACGGGAAAGGCATACGCGCGCATGTCAAATACTTCGTGGTGTCTGTGTCGGAGGATTATCTCTATTGCCTTATTTTAACAGAGGCAGAAGGTTGGTTTGCAGGGAGATTTGGGCAGCTCTGCAGCCTTGCAGGGCTTTGCCTTTATTCCAAGCCCGTATTGGCTATGTGAGCTCAAAAGGTCAATACGTGACAGTACTGACACACGTACATCACGTCTCATCCCTTTTCTGCATGATAAATCATCTGGGTACTTCCAGGTGCTAATGCCACTTCCTGCATCCATCTCTTGTTTGTGCCTTTTTTAATTATATATTTTTTAAAATGTAAACATTTTTGGTTAGTTATTCTTTTTATTGCATTATGAGACTCTAGAGCTACCTATAGACTGAACTAAAATATTGATCCATTGATAGACTCCAGTTCAAACATCAGTACGGATGAAGAACAACACTGCTAAAAATAAAAATACACACACCGAACGTACTCCACACAGAAGTTCGACACACGTACACAAGAAAAAAAAAAAAAGGGACTCCTCAGCATGTGCGCTTTTGATACGCAGCAAGACACAAAACAGTAGTTGCTCACTACGGGTGCACAGTACTGGTTACTAGCAGTACTACGAGCTTGGGAGTTCTCTCCATTAAGTCCAAGTCTTCATGGGGTCTGGGGCTTCACTGGACCGCCGCCGTGATGATGCAGCGGATTTGGCCCCGTCGGGACAACTCGCAACTCCCGGACCGCCTCCAATACCTTCTGATCAGATCCGTTGGTCTCGCTGTTCATTGACCCACGCGTATCACCAACAGTACCACCACTTGCAGCCTCTGGCGGCTGCTTCATACCCTTGGCGAGAACCTTTCTGTTTTGGCATCTCTGTGAAGCTGTCGAAACCAAGTAGCAAATACAAATTATCAGCATTTGAAAAAGAGAAAATAAAAAAGATTGGTCATTTACTTTAAAATTCAAAAACACCTGTAATGATCCTCTGTTTTTATTATTTATGTTTCTATAATCTATGTATAAAAATATAAATAGTAGAGAGAGGAGGGGGGGTAGTGACCGGACGGATCTTCCTTGGTCGCCAAGCCAAGCCCGAGGATAGCAACTATGACGAGAAGCATGAGGTTTGATTTGAACGCCATTGTCGTAAACAAACTATCAGAGTACTACAGGGAAGAGGAAGCTGTGATGTGGGGTTATGTAAGAAGGAAAATACAAAGGCTGAGATGAGAAAGACGATAGTGAAGATACCCAAATATATAGAGCTGCTTGGTGCGTTGCAAATGATTGCCTGCTGCAGCCATTTGTATCTCTGCCTCTGCCTGAAGAGATCTCCAAACAGAGTGACAGACAGAGGGAGAGAGATTAGACAACCCCCTCGGCGACGGCGCTGGCATGATTCTCCGTCACCTCCACGTCACTCCCCTCAACGCGTATGAGCATTGCCATTGAGATTTGAGTGTGAAGCTTGAGACGCGAGTCACGCGACCCTTTTCTTGTTTTTGTTTTCTTTTTTTTTTTTTAAAACAAAAAAAAAACCTGACTTCACCCATTTGTGGTGGGAGAAGTGGTGGCCCACGTATCTTGCGAATGGAGGATATATATCATTAGATATCGCGAGGTTGACGTCATCGGTCACGACAGCGTCAAATAGCAGCCGTACGATAGATACGCCTTTTTCGTCGCAGAATCCGTTAAGCCTGCTCCTCATTACTCTGTGGGGGTGTGTCCTGGCGCCGCAGCTGCGACGGCAGGTCCTATGAATCTCCGTTTTGCTTTTTCGTGCTCACAGTTTTGCCCTTCTGACGCCGTTAATTATTCCAATTGCTTGAGAGGTTTTTGGCTCTCTCCAACTTAAAAATATATTATCTCAAACGGTCACGATAGCAGAAATGTTATCTTTTCCATGCAACTCACGGTATCGAAATCATAACTAATTAAAGGATTCGTGTAATTTGTTTTTCTATTTTTTTTCAATAATTAATATACTATCCGGTTCCGGTTGTCAAGATCATTTAAAAAATTATATAATATTATTATTTTAATTACATGGCCCTAATTAATTATATGTAATATTATTATTTTTTATATATTATAATAAACTTTTTATAGCATTTAAAAAATATTTTATAATATATTTTTTATCACCAGGTGTATGCGTCATCGTCATGGCCTGGTAGTACTCGATTGACGGCACAAGCATCGGAAAATATGTGGTTGACCGGTGACGATCGAGTGTCGGGGCGCCAATGCCACCAGATGTCGACATTCTCAGTCTTCAACTCCGCCACTGTCAAAACAAAACCACAGACCACAGTGGCACATGCAGTTTGCAAAGAAAAATGGTTAATCATAGCGAATCGTTGCAGCCGTTGCGTCGCCGACGATTTGTGAGGAGCAACAGCAACAGAACTGGAGTGGCGGTGAATGATGGCGAGCGAGAAGGGCAGCGGGGTTGTATGGATTGATTGATTTTTTTTTTTTTACATTAACAATTATTAATAAATTGCCACGTAGGCGCCTAGTACAATAATTGAACGGACGGTGGGACATATCTCCAGGTATACATATGAATCGTACGTAGTCCCTGAAGGCTCGGTTTCCATGCTGGGAAACGGACAGATCCAGATTCCAGACCCTGCTTCTTCTTCTTCTTCTTCTTCGGTTCTTCCCCACCTGGGACGGGTCGGGTCCCGTACGTTGAGAAAGAACTCAAGGCTCTGGTTGAAGAAAGTATAAATTAATGCTGTCATTCTAATTATAAAATCTAATTATTTCTTTCATTCTTGGTCTTGTTAACTAATTAACTCATGTTTTAATGTTTTGGGCACTTGATTCCTTATCTGGCATAGTGGATTCATGGACTCTATCCATATCCATATTTGTCTTAATTCACGTGTTTTTTTTTCCTCCTTAACTGGCATGGTGGATTTAATGTTTCAAAAAACTTTTGTTTGACTAGTTCTTAAATGAACATAAATGTATTTTTATCAAGACTGGTCTTAATTGTTTTTAATAATGTTTAATTCAGTCCTTCTAATTTTAAACGATTTGTTGAAAGGAATTAAATTTCATTTAAAATAAGAGAAAAGAATTAATTAAGGGAACAAATTCTGAGAACATGCAGCACTGACGAGGAGAAAATCTACAACAATAATCTGGTAAATGTCTGTATGACAGAATTAAGCCAAACTTCTTCTGCATTAAAGACCAGCTGCAAACAACCAAATAATTCAACGACCAGAGAGAAAATAAACAAAAGGAAAAAATCATCTCCCTGAATATATCACCCAAATAAGATCGAGCAGCCTGCTGGACATCTTCTCTGCTCCATTAATTAACAAAATGGTATTTCTTGATTCTTTCTTAATAAAAAAAAACGTACAGCATATTATTCTCCTCTCTATGAGGCCTACATCTCCTTTACACTCGTCAACTTTAGAGGGAAATTAGAATACCAATAATTACAAATTAATTGGTTATTATAACATAATTTGGGAGCTACATGACTAATTGAAAGTTAAAAAACGTACTGGAAGTCACAAATTACTTGATTGTTAGAGGTTACAAAATACAAAATTAACATATCATGAATCAAATCCGTTTACAAACTATATGCGTCCGCTTGGTAGTTGGTACAATCGGTTTTGAGTATTTTTTTTTGAAAATGAATTCAGGGTGAGCCTATTTAAATTTAATAATAATATATATTCAAAAATTATTTTTTAAAACAATACATTATATAATTATTTATAAAAAAATTATTTTTATTTTAAGATTTAATTTTATTAGAAGATTAAAAAAAATCTTATTTCAATTTTATTTTTCAAATAATACCTGCGTTTAAGAAAACATATGTAGTAACCGAGGGATAACAGAAATATTATTATCATCGGGAGGTTGAACAGCAGCCTAATTATTGTTTAGTGGCCCTCCATATATATCGAAACTATCGAAGATACGATTACCAACGCGCTGACGTATCTCTTTGACTCTCCATTAGCAAGCAAATAAAGGACACACTCACACACCATCAGAGCGATGCAAATGCAATCAGAAGCTAGCCATCAATCAGCGCTTCACCTTTCTCGGTTTCTCATGACCCCCAACGATAAAACCATCATTATCATCACGCCGACGTAAATAACAATCATAATACACACATACACCCATAAATGTGTTACATACAGAAAATATAAATAAAAACTCATAGGGCAGCGCAGTCCAGCTGTACAGAAGCCCTCTCAGTCGCTTCCATTTCTGCTCATCTGCTCACACCAGTCATCATCATACGCGTCGCAATTATGGCAAGTAGTTATTCTATATTATGCGTTGGAATTATGGCAATTTTGAATTATGCTCAAGAGTACGTTCGAATAATTGTAATTTTTTCTTGCAATTTTGAATTATGCTCAAATTGCAGCTGTGGGATCTGATTTGATATGTGATGGCAACACTAGTACTCTATTGCGAAAATGACCTAGCTATTTGGTTGCTTTGCTGCATTTGCAAAGCTTCAGGGGCCAGGGGCATGAGTTTATGTATTTTTAATTTGCAAGCAAAGATTGTTCCACGTCCTAGCTAGCTCATTATCACAGATGATTGAGGAGGAGGCGTAGGAGGCATTCCATTACCCGTGTGAACGCCAAGCTGCTGCGCCAGATGAGTGTTACTATACATTGTAATCTGATGAAGGAAAAGGATAGACCGGGTTCAATAGTTCTCTCGTGTGGGGGATGTAAAACCCACCACACAAAGAACTCATTCCCCAAAATAAAAAATAATAATAATATGGGTGTTTGTCTACAGGACGAATGGGTGTTACTTATTGGTATATTTACCCACTTGTTATGACGTGGACAATTTGGAGTAAATGATATCGTCAATGTTCTAATATAAAAAAAACGTTTGGTGATCGCAAATAGTGATATAAATAAATAAATAATAGTGATATAGGGAAAAAAAATATTTGGACAATCACACAAATATATGCATAATATCAAAATACAAAATTAAAATAAATAATAAAAAAACTTGGAAATAGCATAGATTATCGAGGCAACAACGAGTTCTCTCCTTTGATTATCACTTTTTCTTGGGCTGGAATCACGTCTCTATATCTCTTTTTTTTTTTCTTTGTGTATGTTCTTTTTCCTCAAAAGTATGCAATTTTTGTTTGAAAATATATGGGTGTACGTCGCACTTGCCTGCCATGGGTTAAGCCAGACTTCTATTTATAAAGTGGAGAGAGAGGACAATAGTTACTTGGGTATTAATTGTGACGTTTTAGTGTTCACAGGAATCGAGGAGTTGAAATTCAATTTCAAATGCTTCAAAATTTCTAGGCACGAAGAATTGTGTTAAAAGCTAAAACTATACACAACCAGAGCATTCCAATCATTCTAGTAACTAAAATGGGCTATAGTCATATTTAGCTCCTACGGTGAGGTTTTAACAATGCCACTTCAATCTTGTATCATCTATTTTTCTCTTAAAAATTATTTTTCCCAATTTACCATGTATCTTTACCAAATTTCAAATCCCTAAATCTAGATTGTGAAGATGGGGGGGGGGGGGGGGGGGGGGGGGGGGGGGGGGGGGGGGGGGGAGAGAGGAGGAGAGGGGGGAAGGAGGGAGGGGATGCAAGGGGAGGGGAGGGGGGGAGGGAGGAGGGAGAGGGAGGGCGCGCGATGGGGGGAGACAGGGGGGCGTGTGAGGGGGGGGGGGGGGGGGGGGGGGGGGGGGGGGGGGGGGGGGGGGGGGGGGGGGGGGGGGGGGGGGGGGGGGGGGGGGGGGGGGGGGGGGGGGGGGGGGGGGGGGGGGGGGGGGGGGGGGGGGGGGGGGGGGGGGGGGGGGGGGGGGGGGGGGGGGGGTGGGGGTTTTTTTTTTTTTTGGGGGTGGGAAGGGAGGGGGGGGGAAGAGGGGGTGGGCTATAGCAAAAGCAAGGGGGGGGGGGGGGGGGGGGGAAGCTATATTTAGCTTTTGTTTTGTTTTGTTAAGAGTTTACCTAAACCATTGGAAAGAAATTTAGCATATTTTACTATAACTTTTGTTATAGCGATGCATGGAGATGCTCTAACTTTAGTATTTTTATTTTTATTTTGAAAATAAATAATAAATAATTTATTTATTTTTTAAAAATATCAAATATTTTATTTCTCATTTCTATTATTATTTATTATTTATTTTATTTTATATTATTTTTCTATTATTCTTTTATTTACTATAATCAATCAAAAAGTTACAAGTTTAATAATATATATTAAAAAAACTATAGAAAAAGTATTTATGGATAAATAGTAAATCTCTAAATATAAATATTTACTATTTATTTTCTATTCCTAAACCCTATTTTAAAGAACCTGCTATAAATGAGTTTTTGATAATTTTTTATATTTTTTCCTAAATTATAAGAAAAATTAAATTATAGGAAACCTACTGTGGATGCTCTAACAAAAATTAAAGAGGAACAAGTCTAAGTTTATCATCCCCAAATTTTGAAAAGGCTCAAATTTCAATGTTTCTGAATCTCAAATGAATCAAATGCTCGGATAGAGTTAGATCACAGGATGAAAAGAATCAAAGGAATCAGCTGCTTGAACTCGTATGAGTTGAATCCTCAAAGGAAAGTTTGTTGATTGAAAGTATGCATAAAACTTAGGAGGAGTCAAATCCTCAAGTGAATGTTTGTTAATCAAAGGGGTATGATCTTAAAGGGACGACACATGAAACTTAGAAGAATTGGTGATACTAATAAATTGGTGATACTCGTAAGTTTTAAAAAAAACTTTAATTTTTGGGTTGTCCTTTCGTAAAATGTCTAAATGTGTCATTTTATTTGATGATTTGGAAAGATGCACACTCACATATAGAGATGCTTCAAAGAAATTGACATAGTCATACTTTTGTGTTTTTACCACAAGTACTGTTATACTATTTTTTACCAAGTTTATTTTTTTGAGGACATCACTTTTTTATTTCTATCTGGAATTAAATGCGATAAGTGTGTTGATATACAAACTTCCCCTTATATTATCTTGAAATCGTAACTTAATATATATTACCTATAAATATTTAAAAGTAAGCCCAACATACTATTTATTATATATAAATAGATAGTTAAATGATAAAAATGAGTTCAAACTATTTAACTTATTATTTACATTTACAAATTATTATATTAAGTATTCACAAATTGAAAAGTTAATATTTATATTTATGTAATATTATATCATGTTATTCTATTCTCACATCGAAACTAAAACCTCAATACTCCAACGGTCATCAAAAAAATGTTTATTGTTGTCTTCTTTTTCTTTATTGTCTCATACAATAAAGAAGTAGATAGCAACATTTGTCTCCCTCCTCTTTGCCGCTAACGCTGCCTTGACTCTTTCCCTAACCAACAGTATTTCCTTGACTCCCAAGCCACGAATGACTCCTTCCTCTCCTTCACCTCCTCCCTCAAGAAATCCCTCTTCTTCACCTCCGGTGGTGTCAGTGGCAGCCGAAGTGACACACATAAGCTGGTTGGATCCTTCCCCTCACCCACTTCTTTCTTGATTCATTACACATACCTGGCACAGCCATCACTACCTCCACCTTTCATGTTTCATTTGCAAATTGGTTGGAGAAGAAAAAAAAAAGGAAAAAAAAAATATTATTTAAATAAAATTAAATATAATATAAAAATTAGTATTAAAATATAAATATAAAAATAATTATTGACATGAAAAAAAATAAAAATAATTTTTAAAAATATTAGAGATGGTCTGTAAGAAATAAAAAATAAGAATAGTTTTACTGTTGACGAGCAAAATCTTTTATATCCACCGAAACGACTGCCTACGGCCATTCCTACCTACCCATGCACTGCCTTTATGACTTTTTTTCCTTTTTCTTTTGCTGGGTTTCGATTCTTCTTTCTTTTATTTAAATGAATAAGAGTCAACTCTTTTCTAATTAGGCAGGCTGATAGATGCACACGCCAACACCAGCTAGCGTGTACACATTCATTCCATGACTCGGTCACTCGGCCACTCAAAATTCAAAAAAGCGGGTTTTTTTTTTTTTTTTACATTATTTCCACAAATAACGACGCCTCCGGCTGGGGCCACGTACGTGTACCACCGACCGGGCTCGCGTAAAAAAAATAAAAAAAAAAGATTTGTTTTACTTACGGTGTTACGAAATTTACGGTGTCGGCCCTGTCGAACCTTAACCGTACGCGCTCTCTCTCTCGCTCTCGTCACACTGCCAGTCCGCCAGGGTGTAGCGGACTAGCAAGCAGGAGTAGTAGAAGAAATAGCAGACTACCAAACAAAATAGCGACAGTGAGAGAGAGAGAGAGAGAGACAGCGAGCGAGCGAGAGAGCGTTTTCTGCCGCTTGCTCCTCGTATGAAATGGGTATAGACAATCCGGGGAAAAAAACTAACGTATGCGTAGTTTGATGGATTTGTTTCCTCGTCTGATACGCGAATGTGTGGTCGAAGCCTCCACGATTCCAGGCGTTTCTTGGTGCGAATCGGGGATGGGTACGCGCACACTGTTGGATTTGGGTTTGGGTTTGGGTTTGGATTTGAAATTGAGAGATTAATAAGTGAGGGTGGGGAGGGTTGTGGGGATGGAGTCACGGATGGATCAATACGAGATCATGGAGCAGATCGGGCGTGGCGCGTTTGGTGCCGCCATTCTCGTCCACCACAAATCCGAAAAGAAAAAGTGAAGTTCTTTTCTCTCTCTCTCTCTCTCTCTCTCTCTCTCTCTCTCTCTCTCTCTCTCTCTCTCTCTCTCTCTAGACTGATGCGGAGACCTCTGAAATTATGTAGGTACGTTCTGAAGAAGATTCGACTAGCACGCCAGACCGAACGTTGCCGAAGAGCTGCCCATCAGGAGGTGTTAGTTATTTCGAACCGCTGCGATCTTTGTTTTGTATTGTTTCTGGGTGTTCTTCACCATGATTGTTATGTTTCATTACTGTTATTGTCCGTAAGTAAATTTGATTGGAATTGGATGCCCTGTAAATTTTTTGCAATTCGTAGATGGCGCTGATTTCGAGGATACACCACCCTTTCATTGTTGAATTTAAGGAGGCTTGGGTGGAAAAGGTCACACCTCCCTCCCACCCACAATACATGACTCCAAATTTTACATCAAATGTTTTTGGTGTCTTAAAATACACGTTTTTAATCTGTAATGTAGGGTTGCTTTGTTTGCATTATCACTGGGTACTGTGAAGGTGGAGACATGTGAGTTCTTTTACTGTTTTTTTTTTTTTGGGGTACTCTTAAATCAATGCCTTTCTTATCTTTTGGGTGCAAATAATTTCATTCACTGACAGGGCCGAATTAATGAAAAAATCAAATGGGGCGTATTTCCCAGAAGAGGTTTGTTTTATGAAAATTTCTGAGATATGATTATGATGCTTGTGTTGAGGTATGTTGCTGATATGGGAGAACTGTGCTTTGTGCAGAAACTTTGCAAGTGGTTTATACAGTTGCTACTAGCAGTTGAATATTTGCATTCCAACTTTGTACTGCATCGGGACCTCAAGGTATGAATATGAGCATAGATGTTTGTTAATTCAATTCATTGTTTGCAATTCGAGGCTAAGCAGGCTGATGTGTTTAAGGCTTGCTTTGCAGTGTTCGAACATTTTTCTTACTAAGGATCAGAATGTTAGGCTTGGTGAGCCCACCGGACGTGGAAAAAAAATGATTGTACTAGTTTGTAGTTTGATACGTGTAATCTTGTTTTAATTTCCTGATTCAAATTTTTTTCATGTCTCCTTGTGTACAGGGGATTTTGGACTTGCTAAAACTTTGAAGGCAGATGATTTGACTTCTTCGGTATTGTCTACTATGCATTGATTTGTTAATTTTTAACAGAAGAATTCAATCTCTGTTTCTAATGTTTTTGATGGGTGGAGCACTGGAAGCCTTGTATTTTTCTAAATTTGTCTCTTTTGCTAACTGTTAATTTTCTTTCTCCAAAAAAAAAAAAAAGAACTAGAGGCTCTGTAGGTACTGCAGTCATATTCATAAGACATTATTTTTATAAAATATATGACTTTCTAGGTAATAAAGACTCTAATTCACAATAATCTAATGTTTCTAGTGTTAAACAATATAACTCACTTATGAAATACAAAAAACAAAAAAATCCAAATATCTGTAAGTTTTACGATGCATGTGAACATTCTAAATATTCAAAAACATTCAAAAACATTCAAAAAGTGTAAAACAATGCTCAAACAACTAGATTAGCATTGTCATCATTAATTCATTATCATTATTGAAATTAACAAAGACGTCAATACCATTAATTTGTGCAATCACGCATGAAGCTCCTTAAACGCCTCTTCATCCTTTTCATCTATAAGACTAAGACATCTTGAATTTGATGTTGATGAAACAATTGAAGTAAGTATTGGAGGCATCGAAGCTGATGACCCTTTACATAGTTATCTGAAGTGCACTTATAGCATGAGGAGCTTCATGCGTTGCAGCTAGAAGTGCATGCTTCTGTTTGAGTGCTTCGCCAATCCTGCGTGTGTCATACTTGTGTACCTTGTTTCATCTCGCACGCTTCTAATACCTAGGATTAAGATTGGCCTTCAGAATTTTTTTAAGGGTTCGGCCTTAGATTCTCTTTTCACACAGAACTATAAAAATATTAGAATAGAAATCCATTTTGTAGGAGCTGCATATTATAATTTTTCGTAGTCAGCATAATAGATATTGATTAATAACTCTTACCTATAGGTCAAAGATCCCTGATTTGATGATGACTGTGACTATAACATCTACATTTTACTAAAAATATTTATATTATTCTATCTAGGTGGTTGGAACGCCCAATTACATGTGTCCTGAACTACTCACAGACATTCCATATGGCTTCAAATCTGATATTTGGTCTCTAGGTATGTGTTTTCTGGAGCTTGTTTTCATGTGATTTTATTTTATTTTTTAAAATTTTATTATATGTTTATGACAGGCTGCTGCATGTATGAGATGGCTGCTCATCGCCCTGCCTTTAAAGCTTTTGTAAGATGTTATCATAATTTTTTCTTTGCTCACCTTACCTACGTGTTTGGAACAATAGCATAATAAGTACCCAATGCTGGCTCCTGGAAGCATTTGAAGTCCGATTTACTGCAATGTGTCATATGTGGCCACTGTCAGTATAAATTGGGTAATGCAAAAAGAAATCTTAAATTTATAATGAATTCATAAAATCTCCTCATGTACATGAAGCCATCCAATGTATCCTTTTTTACTTATTTTTCCTTTTGGTATAGAAGTTTTGCTATATATCAAGGTTCAAAAGTACGGTACTTGGTACGGTACAAACCTTATGAGATATGTCGAGGCAGGCATCTTATTATGGTTGAGGCAGACACCTCAATTGTGAACAACAAAAAAAATCAAACAAAATAATTGAATGAAATAAAATGTATTCCAACTTAATTTTAAAATAAGAGAACTACTTATAAAAAAAGTTTTAGAATAATAAAATTATACTATAATTATCAAATGAAGTTTCATATTTTTATTAAAATATTAAATTAAGCCTTTTGATGTACTCTTTTTACTTATTTTCCCTTTCGGTATAGAAGTTTTTCTATATATTAAGGTTCAAAAGTACAGTGTATGGTACGGTACAGATCTTATGTTGTATGTTGAGGCAGGCACCTCAATTGTGAATGGCCAAAAAAAATCAAACAAAATAAATGAAATGAAATGAAATTTATGTAAGCTTAGTTTTAAAATAATAGAACTACTTATAAAAAAAGTTTTAAAATTATAAAATTATAATATAATTATCAAATGAAATCTCACATTTTCATTAAAATATTAAATTAAGTTTTTCTATTCATGCATCAAATCCAATTATCCAATCATATAAAATAATTTAAATAGATAATATAATCTTCATCAAATAAGGTGTTTTGTATCTAATGGACAGAAGTTAGGATCTAAAATAATTCATTATCATCATCACTGGATAAGTCATCCTTCAATCTGATAATATGGAGGCTCTTGTCTCTACTTTTTTCGTGTTCACATCATTCACAATAGTTTAAGTGTTCTCTTTCATATTTTTTAGAATGATTGTCTTTAATTTATAACTGTGAGGTACTTTCATATCAATTTCATAATTTCTCAAAAATGTATATTTCAAGAACACTTTATAGTTATGTGATTAATATTTAGTCACGCATGTATAATTTAGAAAAATATTTGATGAATTAAATCTCATTGCTCTTAACATTGTGCTTTTGTCAATAACCAATTGATTTACTCTTTTTGACTTTTTCAAAATTTCAAAATATTTTTTCATACCGGTTTAACTTTTGGACACAAAGTAACATTTCCTCTTTTATCGGCAAGATGTTCTTTTAATTTAAATATTTCTTTTTTCATTTTTTTTTTCACAAAAGATAAATTGAATATATTTATATCTTTTTTTCTTTTTTATTTTCATTTCATTCTTAGTAGAATCCTTTCTTTAATTTTTTGCCGTCACACAAAAAATAAACCATATCTTGTGATTGTCTAGAAGCAATTATACATCACAACACTATACTACACGGATGAATTTAAATTAATTAGTATTAATAAACACACAAATGAAATACAATTCATTATAAATTCACTGACACCCCACACACAAATGAATTTAAATTAAAGTCATTTCACTTAACCTTGGTGCTTCTGATGTTGGAGGGAGAGAAGATCTAGAGATGGCATCAATCAAGAGAGAAGAGGTAGTCGGTAGATAGGGAGAGGTTGATGACTGACAAGGCAAAGGAGACAACAACGAGAGAGGGTAGACAGATTGATGATGTTGAGAGAGAAGAGAGGTAGATGATGTCAATCGAAACCCTAACAACCGTCTTTTTCTTTAAACTTATTTTAACTTTTTTTTTTTTTGTTGTTGAGAGAGATCATGAAGTGCTTACCTCATCCCATATTCAAGATTAGGCGTCAAAACAGGGCTAAGGCGTCCACCTTACCCGATTCAGGCGGGTGTCAGTAATTTGACAATTTGAAATGAGGATAGCAATGGAATGGGTCAAAACCTCATAGTAGGTGACTTGAACCCACTCCTAGTGGATTCAAGGTGGGACAAGGAGGAACCAAAGAGTGCGTCGGGACGGGGTGGGTGTTTTATGCTAAAACTATTTTAAAACATTGAAAAGAGTTGGGCCGGGACAGGTTAACCAATACCAGTGTCTGTCCCATTGTCTCTATCTGGCCGGGCAAGGCGGGCCTAATTGTCATCCCTAATTTGATGTGTCTCTTCTAGGACGCCTAAGTCCTGAGATAGCAACATGATGCCTCCGCCTATTTTTGTCGAACTAGGCTATATATTTATATTGGGAGTTTTTTTTCCTTTCATTGCGTCTATTAACTTTGAGAAACATGAGTCTTGTCCATTTCTTGATATATATGTTTGGCTCAATTGTGGTTTATTTGTTCTGGTGCTTTTTCTCATTTTTTTCTATACTGTATTTAACATTTTTAAGTTTAGTGTCTTTTAAAATTTTATGTAATTAGTAAGGGGTTGAATATATACATATATACATATACATATATCCATATATACATATACATATATACATATATACATATATATACATACATATATATACATACATACACATATATATACACACATATATATACATATATACATATATATATATACATATATATATATACATATATACATATATATATATATATGCATACATATATATACATACATATATATATATATATATATATATATCACAAAATCTTCCTGTAAATTGGCTATTATATGTCACCATCCAGCATTTGAATGTGAAGAATATGCCCGCAAAAACTATTCTGTGTTAACGCTGCTCATTGTTGGAAATTGACATTGTGGTTTTAGGATATGGCAGGATTGATAAGTAAAGTAAATCGGTCTGCTATGGGTCCTTTGCCTCCGTGCTATTCCCCTTTATTGTAAGTTTCAGCATTCTCTCACTGGGCTTTTAATTTGCATGTTTGATAGATTTGCAGGCCTTCCTGGTAGAAAATTCATACGCTTTTTCTTCGTCTCTCCAATAGAGCCTAGTTTTGTGATGGTATTGAAACAATGTTTGTTTTGTCTTTGCCATTTAGGCACCAATAGTTCTTTCATTAAAAATAAGACTCTGCTTTATGGCTCTGCAACTTTTACAACTTTGACTTTTCAAAGTAGATTGAGAAAAAAAAAGTGTTTTCCCCAGCTTGTTCTTATTTATATTCTTTTGATTGTTTTTGGCAGACACTACCACAACATTAAACTTCAAATTTAAATAGGTAATATTGAGAAAATTGAAAAAAAGACAGGATAAAATAAAATTGGACAAGTTTATTGCAACAAACCAAAAATGACATGCAGACAAGTAAAGCAAGCTGGAGGGAGAATAATTCTTTTTATTTATTTATTTATCATGAATGATAAGATTCCTTTTATGTACAGTCATTTTTAAGATTGTGGAATGCCAAATAAACATGAAACATATCACAATCCAAAAGGAAAGATTAAGCCAAAATACAAAAATTGAGCCTTTATCCCAATAATTTGGTGTATCTTCAAAATTGTTGGGGATAGTATTGTTGTGTAATGCTTTTGTTAAGCAGGGAAAAACTGCTTTAATCAGGGGATAGTATTGTTGGGGATAGTATTGTTATGATGGGGGCATGCATAACATCGTGATGCATGCCAAATAAACATGAAACATATCACAATCCAAAAGGAAAGATTAAGCCAAAATACAAAAATTGAGCCTTTATCCCAATAATTTGGTGTATCTTCAAAATTGTTGGGGATAGTATTGTTGTGTAATGCTTTTGTTAAGCAGGGAAAAACTGCTTTAATCAGGGGATAGTATTGTTGGGGATAGTATTGTTATGATGGGGGCATGCATAACATCTGTGTTGCATGACTAACGATCAGCTTTAATCAATCTGCATGAATGTGTAATGTTAGTATGTTACTCGAATTGTTCAACGTGAACATGATGACTAAGTGTTGTGTCTACAGGAAAACACTTATCAAGGGCATGCTGCAAAAAAATCCTGAGCGGCGGCCAACTGTAAGAATCCTTTATCCTTCACATTTCCTGTTGTCAACATGATAAGCATTCTTTACAGTTGGGATTAGAACTCATCAGTTGGATTATACATCAGGCATCTGAGATTTTAAAACACCCCTATTTGCAAGCTTATGTTGATCAATACCGCCCATCATTCAGTCCTAGTTCCTGCTTCCCAGAGAAACCTCTTTGTAGTGCTCAAAATTCTCGAAAGAGTATGGCTGAAATCCATTGCAGTACCAGCTCTGGCAGTGATAAGGATAGTTTGCTTTCAAGCGAGAAGAAAATTCCATCCGTTGTAAACCACAACGATAAAGCAACTGACACTGATTTTCCTTTTGTTGATGAAGAAGTTGGATCTGAGCAGAAAAGTGAGGAACCGGATACCATCATGCATAATATAGTCAGAACGGGTGAACAGGGGATCAACAAGCCCTCTCATGAGCATCAACAAGATGTTAAATATTCTTATATTGACTTAAAGGGGGGGAAGGCTAGAGACAATGCCTCTCCAATGAGAGGTAGTCGGGCAATGGCTGGATGTCTTCCAAACCAAAGAGCTAATGTGGAATCATCTCTTAAAATCCCCAAAATAGTTGCTTCTCCTGTTTTAAAAGTAAATGAGACACCTGCTTTTGCAACAACAAAGCCAAACTCAGAAAGTGCCAAAAGGTTTTATGCCGCGAAGCATCAGGTATGGTTTCTTATTTTTTGCTCTCCGTGTAGAATTTTATATTCTGAACAACTAAATTGTCTTCTATGGTTCATCTCACAGTTACCCGTAAGTGAGTTGTCACCGAAGACTAAACGCAGGCATGATGGAGTCCCCCCATCTGGCCCTACAAAACATGCTTCTGAAGATGGACTGCCTTTTAAACCCATGCAAAGAACTCCAACAAATTCAGTCAGACGGCCATCATTTCCTAAAAGAATGAAGCAAGTGGAAGATGACACTCAAAATTCAGTGATCAATAAAATGGAATTAGGTGAATCTAACGTAACTAGAGCCCTTGAAAGAGCCCATAATTCGATGTCTAATGTTCACAGAACACACAAGCTCAGGGAATCCAAACCAGAGTCTCAAAAAGCTCTTCTGGTTGGAGCTTCTAAAGGCATACAGACTGATAGCAGCGATTCTATCTCATCCTCAATGTCAGTTCAAAAACTTGAGCTCTCTGGCAACGCAAGTCCAAAATTTGCAGAATGTGGTCTCTCTGATAATGACGGAGCTGCTCATGATGATTCCTTGGACTCTCATCTGCCTATAGTCAGACATACTTCTTCGGTTGCTGAGATTTCTACAAATAGGTCTGCAGAAACCCATGTTGATAATATATCTAAATCATGCTCAGTTCAGACTTCTGAGACTATTTCAGATGGTCAGAATGTTATTGCTAGTGCTGAGAAAATGACTTCAATTGCAACCTGGGAGCCAAAAGTGTCCAGCTCTGAAGTACTTTCTGAAAGAGAAGATAATACTTTTACAAGCAGGCCTTGTAGTAAGCGTAATATAGCGCCCCAATTGAACCTACCTTCTACCCCTGTTGGTGATGACGAATTTACTGCAGGGAAATGTTCCAAAGATACTACAAGAGCTTGTGTTGAGAAAGCCAATACAATTGCAACCTTGGAACCAAATGTGCCCAGCTCTGAAGAAGTGTTTGTGTGCAGAGAAGATGATATGTCCACAAACAGTTCTGTAAACAAGCCTGGGACGACAATACACCAGTTGAGCCAACCTTCTACACCTTCTGGTGATGACGAGTTAACTGTGAGGAAATATCCTGTAGATGATACTTCTGTTTCCCCTTCCGTTACTCCGAAGAATTTGCAGCTAGAAAAAGAACACATTTTCCAAAACCCCACAATTGAAAACGCATCTTCTGCATACGTACCTCCTGCTTTTGATGACGTCATACATGTTATAAAGCACGGTAGTTTCTGGGTATGGAATGAACAACCAACAATTGAAACTATGGAGAAAAATAGGGAGGTCGGGAGGAGGTTGATAAATGTTGTCAGGGATGAACTGGAGACGAGGAACCAGACCAACAGCCCTACGACTACTCTTGAATCACCAGGCTATTCTGAAGCTACGGCGAAGAAGTCAAATGCATCTGATAATCCTGGCATCAAGGAAATGGATGTACGAAATCCCATCACTCCAGTGCTAAATGTTGTTTCTTCTGAATCAATAAAGCCAAACCCTGTAACCAAAGAGCAAGATACCCCAGTGAGGGAAATTTTAGACATCAAGTCTTTTAGGCAGAGGGCTGAGGCACTTGAAGAGCTTCTGGAAATGTCTGCAGAATTGCTGCAACAAAATAGATTGGAAGAGCTTGGAATTGTTTTGAAGCCTTTCGGGAAAGATAAAGTTTCTCCAAGGGAGACAGCCATCTGGCTGGCTAAGAGTCTGAAAGGAATGATGATTGAGGAGTCAGAGCGACGGTCATGAATTTTATGAGGTGATTAGCTCCTGTTTGTTATTTATATGTGGCAGCCGACATTAGCTCTAATGATTCTTATAGCTCGTGTGGCAGTTTGTCATCAGTCCATGTTCCATCAAAATTTGTATTACACAACAGTCGGACCTCATCCTTTTTTTTTTTTTTTTTTTTTAAAAACTTTTCACTTTTGCCGGGTTTTTGTAATTCTTTGAATGCGGTTTGTTGCGCTGTACATAGCGCCCACAAAGCGCTAAATTTTATTTTTCTGGTCAAGTTTGTGGACAAAAATGATTTCTTGTAATTTGATGTGTAAAAGTGAGAGACTCGGTATAGGCACATTTTCGCCTTCTTCTTTTGAAGTGTAAAATGATTGAAGGCAACATGGGTCTGAGTGTATTGAGTTTAAATGTATATTACACCAGTCAGGTTGTTATTTACCCGCTTCATATTGGTGTCAAATACATATTTATCTGTGTTTCTTTGTTTTTTTAATTAAATATAAAAAAACTCCGGGTTAAACAAAGCTTGATATGCCGGAGTTTTTTTAATCCAATATAAATATAATATATATTTATTATATACAAGTGGGCTTTTGTACATTATAGTTTTAAAATTTTTAAATATTATAATCATGTAAAATTGATTTAATAACAAATAAATTATATTATAATAAAGTAATATTTTAAAATGGAGAAGTCAAGATCTAAGGTTTCCCTTAACAAAATAATAATTTACATTATTAAGAACTATCTTTATGTCTAAAATAAATAATATAAATATTTAAAAAGTGCTTCAACCATATATTATTCAAGGATGGTGCTTGAAGTCTTGTAAAAAAAAAAACAATTATGAGTTTACAAGTGTGTTTTTCGTATCCGGAATAAATTTTTGTATCAAATTAATATATTCAAGAGGGGACTACAGGCGTATTGCTCCAAACTAAAACACACTAAATGATATAATTTTAATATTTTGACCACTAACTAAAATTACGTAATTTTAATTAGTGACAACAAACTCATAAATCATTTTCTTATTTATATGCTAACTTAAAAAGAATTATTGAAAATTTAAAAGTATAATAATGCAATTTTTATTCAATCACTCGACACAAATAATATACGAAACTTCAATAAACATACTTTTTATTTTAAAAAAATATTATATATATATATATAATGACAAAGTGTGACTTTTGCCAGGTATGTGTTGTATATGTTATTCCTAATGACAAATTAATGCACATTATGCAGCTATTAGTCCATTTCATTGGTTTGTGCCATCGCACAAACCAAATAGGATAAGACATTGATGGAACAAGTAATGAAGAGAATGTAGAAAGCCTTTCCATATAACTAATAGTTATTTCTCAATTAATTTTTTAAGATGCATGATTTTTAACGTATAACTTAATCATCAGTTGATATGTCTTTAACACTACTAATCTCGCAGAACTTTGTTTATATAGTGTATATTGTTATGGCATGCATGGTCACATTAGTAAAGTAAATTTTATATTACTAGTGATATGCTATTTTGATCATTAAAAGTTAAATAAAATTTTAAATATCATTAAATCTGGAAGTATTTATAATTGTTCATACAATTTGAAGTTTGTGAAATAAATACCGGATTTTTTTATTAAGGGGACAAGACATCCGGTGTCTACGTATGAAGGCTAGTAATTGACCTTCAAGCTGCTGGCGACACAAACTAATAATAATAATAATAATTAAAGGCTAAAATCTATTGTTTGGTTGAATAGCATTGAAGTTAGTCGCTCAATAATCTCATTACAAGAAAGACTGTCATAGTACTCTGGTAGGTGAGTAGGTGAGATTTAATTAATTTCATTTTGATTTCCCGTTTAGTACATTAAGTTTACGAGAATAACTCATTTTCTTATCAATTTACTTCCCATTAGCATAGAAATCATTTCACCTGCTGACTCGGTTTTTAAATCATTCACTTTATATCAAACAGTGAAGTGAAGAAAAAATGTTACGATAAACTTTTGCTTCAATCACACTAACCTATAAAATAAGTTAAAACTGTTTATGAGCTATAAACATGTGAAACGTGCTTATATTTATAAATAATTTTTAATTTATACAAATAAGTATAAGAAAATTTGAACTCACAACAGGTTATCAAATACCTTTACAAATATTACTTATGGTCTATACAAATGTTTAACTGACTTATAAGCCTAGCCAAATTAATAATTTGTGAGATAATTTATGAAATGGTATTAATATTTGAAAAAAAATAATTGCATACATGAGTTGTTATTTATAAAAGATACTAGTAATTTATATTGCCCTTTAAGTGGAGCTAGAGTCGAATCCACTACCACATAACATCTCATTTTCTATGTCTTTAAAAAAATTAATGAAATATAATTGATGAAATTAATTTTATTCTCATTCTCGCCTTTGATACGTAAAAGAGAGGAAAATAATTCATTACCATGAGAACGAGATTATCCTTATTAAGTTCAAGTTCATTCCCTTGGTTCCTTTGGTATTAATCATTTATTTGTATAAGGAAATTAAATTTACAATCGTATCCTGTAAGATTCGGCGAGTTGATTGTCGTTGTCTTTGTGGCCTTGGTCACAAAATCTCCCTTTGCTCAATCTCCCATGTTTCTCCCTTGTGTTGTCTCCTCCAGCCTTCTCTCCCTCATACTGTCTCTTATGGCTTGGCTTACCTCTTTGTCTATTTTTCCTACTGCAAGAACACCTCGTCTCCTTCCTTGATCGCTACTTCTCCTATTGGATTTAAAATCAAATATACGGACGAAGAGAGAGGATGATATGTAATAACATTTTTATAATTATCTTAATTAATTACCTTTCATTTACTTGTATACTAAACACATGAAAAATAATAAAAAATTTCATTTCAATTATTATGTTAATTTTATTCATTTATTTGTTTTATTCCCTCCAAAATTATTCTCTCATTCTAAACGAGCTATTCTATTTTTGAATATGTTGTCTTTATAATCTTAAATATTATTACTTGGCGAATCAAGATTTTCAAATTATATATATATATATATATATAAATAGTTTTTTTCTTTAAAATATAAGTTATAATGTATTAAATCAAAGCAAACTATAACTCGGAATGAACACGTAAGTAAGGAATACTTAACACATTTAAAAGTTTTAAAAATAACAATAATATTTTTATATTATAAATTTATTTATTTTAATTTTATGTCATGGAATAAAATATGTTATAATATTTTTAAAATATAATTATTAGTGTAATCCTGAGATAATAACTAAGGAAAAAAAACAAACAAACGGTTTATAAATAGTCTTGTTATTAAAATAATAAGAAACAAGGATGAAGAGAATAATTTAGAGCATCTACACTAGTTTTATAATCTCTATTTCTATTTTAGAAAATTAATGATATACTATTTAATTTGATATATTTTACTTATCCTTTACATTTTTTAAAATTATAATTTTTTATTTTGTATTTACTATTTCTTATCCATTTTATTTATTGCAACCAATAAAAAATAAACATATATCAAGAAATATAATAATAAAATATTTAAATTATAAACAGTAATCCTCAAAACATGAAGATTCTATCATATCTTTATTTTTAATCTCTAAATTTTATATGTTGGAAGGTTTTTAGTTTTTTTATTTAAAAATTATTATCTTTTAATTGAAGAAAAATATTTTAGATGAGTGTTTGGGTGGATATAAATAAATGAAAATAAAAATTTATATGTTTATTTATTTATTGGATTAAATGGTAATATTAAAATAATTCTGTTTGCCCAGACACGCCTTAAGACGCGTATGGTGGCGCAGTGATAGAAATTTATTGCCTCTCTCTCTCTCTCTCTCTCTCTCTCTCTCTCTCACTCTGTCTGTCTTTCTGTTCGCTCCAAGCGCGTCCCTTCTCTCCATCACTGCTGCAGCTTGGAGAGAATATGGCTAATACAGCAGCACCCGTCACGGGCTACCCTGTACCTTCGGTGCAACGTAGCACCAACCAGGGCCCAAACCCCAACAACTACCACCTCGGCGTCGGAGGCGGAGGAATCGCCTACCCCGCCTACCCAGCGCCGCCGCCGCCGCCCCACAACGGCTACTACAACCCCGCCTACCCCGACCAGTCCCGCCCGCTCCCACGCGCCGTATTCCTCCGCCGCTTCATTGTCGCACTCATCGCCTTCTTCGTCGCCATCGGCGCCATCCTCTTCATCGTACGCCTCGTCCTCCGCCCCCGAATCCCCGAGTTCCGGGTCGACTCGCTCTCCGCCACCGCCCTCAATGTCAACGACTCTCAGGTCTCCGGCACCTGGCGCGTGGGCCTCACAGCCACCAACCCTAACAAAAAGATGCATGCCTACTACGATGAGATCCGCTCCTCCCTCGGCTACCGCGACCAGTCCCTCGCTGTCACCTCACTCCCGCCGTTCGATCAGGGAACCAGGGATCAGACGGCCCTCAACGCCTCGTTCGCTGCTGCGTCGGCGTACGTCGACCCGCGGGCAGTGCGCGACTTCTCCGCCGACAAGAGCAGCGGGACGGTGAGATTCGAGGTGACGATTTCCTCCAGGGCTACGTTTAGAGCCGGCGCGTGGAGGCCACGGAGGCGATTTATGAGGGTTTACTGTACGAACTTGCCGGTCAGTTTTACCTCCAACGGCGGAGGAAACTTGTCGGGTGGGTCAAAGGATTGCACTGTTACTTTATGAGGACTGAGGAGTTTAGGTACTTGCTGGCTTATGTTTACAATGTTTTGTGAAAATTTTGTTTTTCACTTTTCTTGTTTATTTTTGGGAGGTTGGAATTGGATACGTATGCTAATTGGTGGGTGTGGCGGTAGTATGTAATCTATTGTCACTGGAAACAGTGTACAGCTGACTACATCTGATAATGTAGGTGTGAATGAATGGGTTTAGTTTTGATTTTGCTCCTGTGGTTGACTATAAAATCCACCCATCTGTCTATTTCCTGTAATTTGAGTTTGTGATTTTGTAGATTCTGGTGGTATGTGCTTGTGTATGTTCTCGTATTTGATTTCTGGAACTTATGTTTTAGGATGGTTCCCAACTTTTTGTCCAAGATTGGTGAGATTGGGAACCAAGTCCTCTCTGGATGGATTTCTGATCGTTGTGTTGTGGTCTTCCTAGAAATGAAGTCATCCAATTATCCAGCTACACGCGTTGGATACAATTAAGAAGCTATTTCCTTGTATGCTTGTTAGTTTATAAACGTATTCCATGTCGTGTTAATGCCTTTGTGTTCATGTTTTTTGTTGGTTCCTGATCTTGCTACCTCCGAGATTCATTTGATGAGGTACTAGGAATTCGAGTGATACTCAGACACCTGACAGCATTAGAAGAGGTGTTTCTAGACCACACCATTAGATAGAGTTATAGTTTTAGTTGTTTTAATTGTCGCGAGAGAGTTGTAGAATGTCTTCTTGGTCGCTTCTCATGGTTGTAACTTCAACACCCTTTAAATTTTATGACTCTCTATAGGTATTTGAAACCTCTGTTATACAATCCCTCTTAATGTATGGACTTTGGAGAGAAAGCCTCAACATATTTATTTATTTATTCTAGATAAAAACACAAAAAATGGTAAAGAAGTCCTTGAAACTAGAGCATATATAAATCTTAGGGTGAGCACTGCGCAAAAGGATTTAATCATTGAAGTTATAATTTTGTGATTGTTATATTACTCTTGGCGTGTTGGGCAATGAGATTGAGACTGGAGATTGGGCAATGGTAGGTTTGGTTATTTACTAATTACTGGTTTTTATTGGGCGAGGCCTGAGGGCGTTCAATGAGAATTCTCTGAGTTGTCTAATCTGGGATTCTTATAGGACTGAAGTTCCATGATGTTGGATCCACCTAATCCCGTGCTACGACTCCCATTGTAAAATTTTATGGCTTCTGAAGTGCAGGCAGTAACTCGAATATGCTCATCAATGGGATTCTTCATTGATAAGCAAACCGATAGTGGATGGTGGGTATGTATGTGCAAGTCCTACATGCATGGAACAATCGAAGGTGAACTTTGTAGGGTGCTTGTTGGTCCCTGGGGGTTAATATGGATGGTGTCCTGGGGTGGTGCGTCTTTATGTATCTGTTATGATTGCGTCTGCTTTTTGAGAACCTCTCTAGGGGGAACGCATATGTGATTTTCTTCTTTGTTGTCTCCCCTTAGATTTTAGTAGTGATTTATTTATTAAAAAAATATAATGAAATAATTATTCCAGGCCTCTCAACGCCAATGTTGATGTATATTGTTAATGTGTGACTGTATATCGATGGGTGGTACTGGTTTGTAACATGGGTTAGGTATATATGTCGGTGTTTGTTACATGTTTTTTATTTTGATTTTTTGAATTTTTATTGAAATTGAAAATTGAATTTTAAATTTTAAAAATAAATTATATTTAGTATAAAAGAAGATGTATTTTTTAAAGTTGAATTTTTAAAAAATTATTAACAAATAGAATATGATAAGTCCGATAATAAATTATAAAATAAAAATAAATTTTTTTAAAAATAATAAATTGAGTTTTATTAAAAGTTAAATTTAGGTTTAAAAACAGAAAGTAGCTGTTTGGTATGTGTTTTTGTTATTGTATTTTGATTTTATGAATTAAATTTTTATTGGAATTTAAATTTGAATTTTAGATTTTGAAACTAAATTTAATTTGGTATTAAAGAATGTGTTTTAAAAAATAATTTTTAAAATAAGGTTTCATTTTTTTTCTTTCGGAAAAAATAAATAAGGTAGGTCTAAATAAAAAAGTTATCTTGGACCATGGGCTTGTTTAGGCGATTGGCCTTCTGACTTTATTGCGGGAGGCAGGAGTTAGAGAAGATGGAAAATGAAAAAAAAAAAAAAGAGAAAAAACAAAATTTTTTTTGATAGGATGATTAGTTAGAGTAGAAAAGAGGTGGAAATAGTATAAAAATATTTTTTAGATATTAAATAGGAAATTGAAAAAAATTATTATTATAGTTCTTATAAATTTTAATCTCTTCATCCTGTATAGATTTTTTTATTTTATTTTTAAGGGTAATTTTAAATTTCTTTTTCTTTCCTGTACACTGTCTATGCATTTTTAACGATGAATTGGATAGGGAAATATATCATGGATTCCAATAAATATCTAATAACTTTTTTATGCTTCCGTCTCATTTTCCATGGCATCGACTGAAATAGAATTTTCACTATATTTTTCATATTGTTTTCGTAGCATCCAAGCACAGGAGTTGAGTAGAATATAAAATGTGAATTGGAATAAATAAATAATTATTTAAAATAATTAATCTTCGATCATCATTGGAGGGATTTCAAAAATAATTACCCCTCTCTTTATCTACCATTTTTATTTAATGAAAAAAAAAACAAAAACAAACAACGTTTCGAAATCGAAGCCGCATCGGGAGCCCTGCCCAAGCGTACTGAGCTGACGTCTTGTCACCTTCCTGCGTTTCTCTCGTCTCGACTCCAGATGCAAACGGTTTGGCTGACTGGCTGCGACTGAGATATGTCTCGTAGTGTCAGATTTTATTTATATTAATTAATATATTTAAGAATTATTTTTAAATAAAAATAATATTACAATTTATTAAAGAAAAAGAATTAATAGATTTTAATCTTTTAAATATTAAAATTACATATATAAATTATAACATCAAATACGGCCACATTGTGCGTCCATACTCACTAAATAGCATAAATATAGTTAGTTATATTATGAATAATGAAGTGGTATATTATGAATCCCGTTTCGAAATGGGATAATCAAATAGGCTCTTATGATGTATTTGATATGTAGGTGTTTAAATTATTGGATCATTTGCACAATATGCTCATTGCATAACACAATCAAAATCATATCCACAACACGTTGATTAATGACAAACTAAAAATAATTAATAGCGAGACTAAAAAACTAGTATTAACATTGTACACAAAAGATCATATGAGTTGTTTGAATAATCTATAATGACATAATGAATCAAGTAAGCAATTGACCACTTCAACTGTCACACTGGAACTTAACCTAATTAGACTATGAGTTAAATTTTGCACTTCAACCTCTAAAGTGCAGGATGACCCGTGATATGTGGCTGGTGTTTTTTTATTTGAGTTCAATCTATTTGATCAGTAATTTTTTTTTTTGCTAGAAACAAAAAAAAAATCACAAGAACTAAATTTAAAAAAAAAAGCCGTAGAAAGTTGTTTCGAAAACAATTAGTTTATCAAATACCAATTATCAGAAACAGAATCTATTTTGGGAACATCAAACCAAAACGCCACTACTCTTTAAGCAGATGGTGAGAGATTGATGATGACTAAAGCAATTTTTTTTATGGAGCCTTACGCCCAAATCTTATGATCCCACTATTTAATACCGTTTTATTAAAAAAAGAAAAACAGAAGAAATCCATTGAAAAAAGTGCCCACGTGTACTGAGCTGACGTTTAAACTCCTTCGTGCGTTTCTCTCTCCTCGCACTCAAGCGTTCGGCTATTTCGGCTCAGATTTTTCTCATTGGATTTTATTTATATTAATTAATATATTTAAGAGTTATTTTTAAAATAAAAAATAACATTATAATTTGTAAAAACTTTTTAAAGTAAATATTTTAACTGAATATACTTATTTTAAATATTAAAATTATATCATCCAATTTAATACACATAAACGGTTTGGGTTTCACATAAAACTGAATAAATATTTGTATAATTACAGTTGGTATTATTGCTGTGTAAAATTGAATGATTATGATTTTTTTCTTTTAATTAGTATGCTAGCATAATCGCCATAATTATTAAAAATTATCCAGTCCAAAGTAACATTGCTCCGTTTGGCTGTTTTACACTAAAACTACACTGCTATGTAATTTGTTTTTTCATAAAAATGTCAAAACTACCGTTTTGATCTATTTTGGTGTGCAGGGAATTTCTAGAACCCTCCACTTTTATCCGTATCCATCAAAATGGGCACGCTTTGCATCCATAACTCGCTCAAAGTATAGTTATTTATAGCCCGCTCGCGGCATAAATAAAAAGCCGGAAGTCATTTCATATCTCACTCACAGTAGCCTCCATCTTTGAGTGAGTTTCAGAGAGAGAGAGAGAGAGAGAGAATGGGGGTTCCATCGTTTTACCGATGGCTTGTGAACAAGTATCCGAAGATAGTTGAAGCTGTCGTAGAAACACAACAAGGAGTCGAGAGCTACAACGCTAGTAAAGGATACGATAATCTCTACTTGGACATGAATGGGATCATTCACGGTACCCCTGCTTCCACCCCGACGATGATCATGTTCCCTTTTCCTTAGTTTCTATATGCTTTTTTATTCTCTTTGCTTGTTTGTTTCCTTTAATTTCATATTTTTTTGTTGACTTGTTCTGGTTTTTTGGTATTGCTTGTCAGATCGTTCCTCCGACCACCTTTGAAGAAATTTTTCAGAGTATCTTTGACTACATCGATCGCCTATTCTCAATCGTTGGTCCAAGAAAACTACTTTACATGGCCATTGGTAATTGCCCTTTCCATAATATTTTTTTTTTACCAAGCCGCTTGTCCTTTTTCTTTGTACTATAAGTACGTACGTTGTATGTTTTTTTTTTTGTTTTTTGGTAGCCTTGCATATCCTAGACTACTATATATGTGACTGCATCTGTCTGAACTTTATTTGGTCGCGCGTTTCTCTGATGAATGTTAGTTTATGTAATCATTTTGTTCATTAATTGCAGACGGTGTAGCACCGCGGGCAAAGATGAATCAGCAAAGGGGTCGGCGTTTCCGAGCAGCCAAAGATGCTGAAATAGCTGTCAGTGTGCCATCTCTCACTTGAACCAGTTTCATTCAAGCTTGTGTCAATTTAAAAAAAAAAAACTGCGATGCTTTCATACATTTGTAGGAGGAAGAAGAAAATGAGCTTCGCAAGAAATTTGAAATGGAAGGGAGACAAGTGCTTCCAAATGTAGAATCTGAGGTTGCAGATTCTAATGTCATCACACCAGGGACCAAATTCATGTTTGAATTGTCCAACGCCCTCCAAACTTATATTCGTAATAAGTTAAAGAATGATGCCGGTTGGAAAAATCTAAAGGTGGGTGAGCTTGTAACATTATATATATAATGCAACTCTAGCTCATCTATGGTTCACATATATCGAATTATGAATTTCAGGTTATACTGTCGGATGCTAATGTTCCCGGAGAAGGGGAACACAAAATCATGTCTTTTATACGCTCTCAGCGTTTGCGTCCAAACTATAATCCCAATACAAGGCATTGCCTCCATGGTCTGGTATGGTCAATCTTATCACGCCTCTATCTAAGATATATAGCATATATTGTCATATGTTGTTTCATTTTCAGGCATTTGGATTATGGAAAAATTAATGTGTGCTTGCAGGATGCGGATCTTATAATGCTTGCTTTGGCAACCCATGAAGTTCATTTTTCAATCCTAAGAGAGGTGTGTTAAGTTCTCACCTTTTTATCCTCTTGGTCTACGTACCCTTTTACCAATTTCGCTGTTTCCACCTCATGCACGCTGCCCATTACAGTACTGGGTGTCAAACGGACGGTTTATTTGGTTCCGGGTGAGACAAATATTATTTAGTTCAGTACAGGGTTTATGCATGTCAGTTCCGTTTTTGAACGGGTATAAATTTCGGATTCATTTCTCAATCGATGGGAGCAAGGATTCAAACCGAAGACAATTATTTAGTCATTAGGCTAGACAAGTATTATTTACATAATTAATATATACACTTAAATATAATATATAAATAATAAAGTATATATATTAATAATAATTCAATATAAATATTAAATTAATTATACTTAATTTTAATTTTAAATTAATTAATATTTTAACTAGTAATATAATTTATTATTTTTAACTCAAATGTCAAAATTCATTCTCTCTATACATAATTCATATCGTGGTTGATTTAATATGTTTCAAATTTATTTTTAAATTTATTTAATATGATGAGTATATATATATATATATATATACTAGTTTATTAACATAACCAATAGTAATGTTATTAATTGCACATATTACTTGTCTTAATTATATATATATAACTTCTCTTACTCATGCTAAATTGTTTGTTTTACATAAAAAGTATTTTAAAATTTTAATTGTTTTAAAAGTATTTATAGCTTTAAAAATTGACTAATATTTTTAGTAGATAGATATATATTTAAATTAATTTATTACATAAATCAGGTAGTTAGTTGAATTTGATTGGAGACATATACTTGTATTTTATATTAAAATATTATTATTGTTTTTAAATATTATTTTTATTAAAACTAATTAAGTTGTATTGTAAATAAAAATATTATAATTAGTACGTTTATTTGTATTACAACTGCTGTTCCATTTTTTAAAACTAAGAAATTTTTTATTTATATAATTATTTGTTATCCCACTAACATAAATTTCTTGGTCCGCCATGCCCACTCTTCTTGTAGGTTGTAGGTGCAACCAATCTGAATCTCTTTGTTATTCTTGTAGTATATGGTATTACATTTTATTTATTTTTTTGAATGCTTCAATGAGCTCTATGTTTTGCACTTCTGATTTTTGTAGGTTGTTTTCCAGCAAGAACAGCCTCATGAAAATTCAAGTTTGATTAAACAATATGAGGTGACTTCACTTTGGTCATTCAATATAGCGCTCAATTGATTGAATGACATCAGCTCATGATGTGCTACATTTTGCAGTTCTTGAATATTTGGGTGTTAAGAGAATATTTGCAGCTTGATTTGGAGATAGTTGATCTTCCTAAAGATATGGAGAACGAGCTGGATTTTGAGCGCATTGTTGATGACTTCATTTTCCTTTGCTTCTTTTCTGGGAATGATTTTCTCCCACACATGCCCACATTAGAGATACATGAGGTTAATTTCTAGAAGTTTTTAAAGACCCCAGTAATTACAATGTTTTGACTCCTATATATTGATATATTTAACTAGGCCCATTTTGTTATAGGGTGCCATTGACCTTCTCATGACTGTCTACAAAAAAGAGTTCAAGAATCTGGGAGGTTATATTGTAGACATGCAGAGGGTGAGGCAACTGAAAATAGCCTTAATTTTAATCTATTTCGACTGAATTCCATTGGATAGGTCAGACTGTTTGTGCTCAATATCATCAGAGTTGGTTGTGTGATCAGGCTGGGGAGAAGAAGGCTGCCTACCTCAAATTATCAAGAGTTGAGAAATTTATTCTGGCCGTTGGTACATATGAAGAACAAATATTCAAGAAAAGATCAGAAGTGCTGGAGCGCAAACGTAGAAGAATTTTAAATGAACACTTGAATGCTGTGAGAGTTTAATAATTAAGTTGAAACACTTCATTTTATTTGTGTTAAGTAATCTAGAGCTATGATCTTATGTAACAGGAAGAAGAAAATTCAGGTACAAATGACGTGGATATAGAAATTTCAACTGTCAAAAATGATATATTGAAGAGTGAGAGAAAGTGTTGGATTGATAACTCTGATGAGGTCTCATTGCTTCTCCTGAAATATCATATCGAAATTATAATTTTATATTTAATTTGCATTTGTTGAAGTAATATAGTTATACTTTTTCCGTGTTTTAGGTTTTGAGGAATAATACAAAGGAGTTAAAAAAATTAGTAAGAGAATCCATACGCAAGAAATCAGATTTGTATAAAAATGATAGTCTGTCGTTGGACAAGGTATATAATTCCTTTGATTTCTTATGTTTTTTTTCTTTTTATTACTGTTGGCTAAAATTGGTAACATGCTTCCATTAATTGAATTATGCTGATGTTATGAAATCTCGTACAGGTAAGATTGGGCTGTCATGGCTGGAAAGAAAGGTACTATAATTTTAAATTTTCTGCTGAAACTCAGCAGGATGTCGTAACAATGAAGAAATCAGTAGTATGTTTATTCTCTATACATTAATTATCTGTTTTTTTAACAATTAGCAGGATAGTGGGGGATCTAATTGATTGATAACATGTGGTACTATGTCCTGCGTTTTACTTTTAGGTTCAGCGTTACACCGAAGGGCTCTGTTGGGTTCTTTTGTACTACTTTTCAGGTGTTCCTTCTTGGACATGGTAAGAAATTTTGAGATGATGATAAGAATTATTACAGTGGCATCAAGTGGTCAAGCAATTCAGAAATTGATAGCTAAAATTAACACTAGGTTTTATGAATACCGTTACGGCCCTTTTGCTTCGGACTTGAAAGGTCTAACCCAAGTTAAGGTGGAGCTTCAAAAGGGCTCTCCATTCAGTCCCTTTGATCAACTCATGGGAGTTCTCCCCCCGAGGAGGTAAGTCCGATTTTCTTTGTTCTTTGTCATGTCGTGGTGAGTTGTCATTTCGATGCTAATTAATTATTAGTCTCAAATCCTTGTTTTTTTTTTTTTTTGCAGTGCTCATGCACTTCCAAAAGGCTACCAGTCACTCATGACTGATGAGACTTCAAATATTATAGATTTTTATCCTCCTGGTAAGAGGACTGTTTTCTTTTACATTGCCTGTATGAGGTTTTTAACAATTAGTGATCCAATTAATGATCTTCCATTGTTTTATGCTAGATTTTGAAGTCGATTGCAGCGGGAAGCGTTTCCTGTGGCAGGTTTTGCTGACATCTCTTTTGATTCCGTTTAGATTTTCTAGTTTTTGTTATTAGATAGTTTTATTGCTCCCGTTGCATAAATATGTGACATGCAATGCATAAAATGCTTCTTAAAGGGAATATGCAAGCTTCCTTTTATTGACGAGGAACGGCTTCTGTCTGAAACTAGGAAGCTGGAGAAAGATCTTGAGGTAGGTTGTCTCTCGCAATATATCTTATGTTTGAATGGCTTACAGCTAACTCTATTTTGTTTGTATGTTGAATTTCATCGAACAATTTACAGCCGAACGAAACTTTTAGGAATGCAGTTGGACGTGATAGACTGTTTGTTCAAGGCATGTCTGAAGTTGGGAAGTATATCTTGACAGTTCGTAAAAGGAAGGATTGTGGAAACCAGCAACCAAATGGTTGGATCGAAATTGACGATAGTTTGAGGTGTGACTGGGATTTTTGTGTTATTAAGATGATTGTGATGAAAATTTATTGTCTTGTTGTTCTAGTTGTCCCAAAGTTCTCTAGGAAGTTCGATCAACAATTATAGATGGTGTGGAAGTTTGTTTTGATGCTGCTGAATGCGTTGTACATTTTTTCATACTGCATGTTTGTAATATTTTTGACTATGCACCCAAGCTTAACGTTGTTCTTCTCTTTATACCCACTTCAGTGATGGCATTGGAGGCTTTATAGATCCTTGGCTAGAGGATTCCGAAATCAGTGACCAAATATCCCCTAACGATATACAAGTTGATGATATACTGTAAGTCCAGATCTTTTGGACTATCCAATTCAGTCTTACCAATTCAGTCATACCATTCTGTGTTTCTATTTTCCATATCCTATTCCGTCCGTTGCAGATGCATTTTTTATCAGTTGCCGCCTGCTCGGCCACATACACCTCGTCCACTTTGCGGGGTGAATTTTGATGAAAAGGTACATTATTATTATATTTGTATTGCTGTCTGAAAAGAAATGATAGTGTCCTTGTTTCTATAGAAATATGGAAGAACAACTCTTATTTTTATGCAGACAATATTTCGTGAAGACATTAAGGAAACCATGTTGTGGCATGAATACCAAGGAAGCCATCCCAGGTATGACAATTCACCTCTCTCTCTCTCTCCCTCTCTAAGTATATATATATGTATGCCAATTATAAAATACATCACTACGCAGGTCATACCGAGAAAGTAATAGGAATGCTATTACTAGTCAAAATTGGAAGTCCAATAAGGGAGCTACTGGTTCTAATCGGAAATTTAATTCAACAAGTTGTTCTGATGTCCCAAGCTCTAGCATTGGATGGCGAGGGAGGGGACACGTGAATTCGGGTTGGAGCTGTGGAAGAGGCACCCCTACTCCCTTTAATGCTCCTACTGGTGGAAACTCCGTCCAACCCAACCCCACAGGAAGAGCTGCCACTGGTTCATCTTTTGGAAGAGCCTCTCCCCAAGCTCCGGACATCACACGCTTGCACAGCATGAAAATATCTGGGCCTGGTCGTGGTCCGATGCCACCTGAGAGCTTACGTCCAACACCTATAGGATCCAGTTCTTACCACCCTCCTCGATATTCCATGCCTCATAACAGAAACTATGCGGGGCAGCAGAACCCACATCCTGACCCGAGGCCACCTGGTAGTTTCCAGTCTGCACCAACAACAGCACTACCAAGTGGCCCGGGGAGGCGCCGTGAGGGCGATTCTCAGGCGAGTCATTCATATGCTAGTGCAGTGCAGGCACGCGGTAGCAGCCAGTATGCTTCCAGGAACCCGTCTCCCGGGGGAAGGTCCAGAGGCTGGTTCCCAAATACCGCTGAAACGGAACAACGTTGGTAGGTTGTTTGAAGTAGTGTTTCCGCTTCTGGTGTATGGGTTCTTCACTTTTGGATGTGTTCGTTGTACGTCAGAGCCTTGTGGATCGCAGGTGTTATACATATATATGTGTATCTGTCTTTGTTGTATGTCACAATGTGTTGTAAGGTGGGTGAGGATGCCAGTTCCAGCCACAACCAACCAACCTACCCGTATTTTGCAATGAACGTTTCATCTACTTCGACATCAAATACCCGACATTGTCTGAAAGGGGGACCGCAGCGTTTGGCATGGAGCCCCCCCATTGAACACCGTATTTAGGACCTTTCTCAATCGTAAGAACCGAGACTGTCACGATCCTTCACAAATCACAAGTGTAATATATAACGTCTCGTATGTGGAATGGAGTGAACAAAAATTAATGAATTGCTCCCAAGACTCAGATTAATGAACAACGTTTATAAAATTATAAAAAATGATGCGTCATTAAATAAAATATAATTAAATTACAGTCATTTATATTAATCGCGATTTTACGTTGGCATAAACCATTTATGTTATTCTATTACAACCTCGTAGGTCACCGGCGCTAAACTGACAACAAGTTATTAAAATCTTATTTTTACACCCACAATTAAATTTAAGCGTCCTCCTGCGAATTTCATAAAAACAAATCCTTTAAATCCCACCACTTAATTGCATATTTCTTGTTTAAAAAAAAAAAAAAACAAATCCAAGTGCATGTGGGTCATCCACGTGAGCGTTGTGGCCCGCCTAGGAATCTACGGTCCATATCGCATCAATTGCATTGTTGAGGTCGGAAGCCGAACCTCTCGTTCCTCAGATCATACTCCACGTAGAAATTCTGCATCTGAAAATTCCCCAAAATAATCGACGGCCCCCTGCCGTCACCTCCCACCCCTGCCGGCGCCATGTCCGTCACGATCGTCAGGCACATTGCGGCCTCGCCTCTCCCTCTGTCTCTGCCGCCGACGTACGAGAAGTAGTTCGCCGCCGGCAGCCTCATCTCCGCGCCGCCCTTGAAATACAAGCTCATCTCCGGCAACGACCTCCCCTCCCCGCCGGATACGTTGAAGCACGGCCTCAGACCCGTTAGCGCCTCCATCCGGCGCTCGCGCGCGTACCCACGCACCCGCCCCGCGAACTCCGCCGACACCGCTTCGAACAGTTCGCGGGCCATGTACGTGAACGCCGTGCCGGAGTCCACGATCGTGCCGCCGTCTCCGCCGCGACCCGGCGCGAGGTGCCTGTACGGAATCTTCACGCGCTGCCCACCGACGGTGATCTTCCGGAGGCCCACGTAGTAGTAGGCGGCGTAGGCATCCGGGTTCCGGATAAACGACGTGTAACTGACGCCGTCAGTCTTCTCGCCGGAGCCGGAGCCGGCACCGCCCTCGAGGAGGAGGGAGGTGGTCTCGACAGTGTCGTCGAAGCGGCGGGAGAGGAGGCAGGTGGAGAATTTCTTCAGTCCGAGTTGACTCGGCAGGGATGGCGATCCCCGACCGAAGCCGACGATTCCTGCGGGTTGGTGCGCGGAGAAGAGGGAACACCCGACAATGAAATTAGGTACCTGCTGGTGCTTTAAGGTAAGGGTTTCGGAGAGGAGGAGACCGCCGGTGGAGCCAGATCCGTAGAGTACGAGGTAAGGGGGGCAGATCTGGGTGCAGTTTCTGGTTCCGAGTGGACAGTCTTTGCAGCTGGTGTCCTGGGACTTGTGGATCCACCCGCATTTGGGGTTGGAGCAGCCTAGTAGCTTGGAGGTGGAGGATGACTTGGGGACGAAGGATGGGATGTTGGGAGGGTTGGCGGATAAGCTAGTTGAGCAGGCCTTGCAGGTGTAATGCTTGGTGCAAGGGAACCAGACGAGGTCGCTTCCGGTGTCCACCAAGAAGGGGAGGGTCTGCGGCGGCGTGCCGAAGCTGAGGGAGATGGAGTAGGCGCCGTAGCTGTGGCCGGAAAGAGGAGCTGTGGTGGTGTTGGTGGTGGCGGCGGCAGCGGCAGTTTTGTTGTGGTGTTTGAGGCGGCGGGCACGTGTGAGGGAGGCGGCGGCGAGGCGGTGGAGCTCCTGGCACGGAGAGGACGAGGACGAGGACGAGGACGGGGGTGGGTTTTGGGTGGATCTGAAGTGGGTGATTGGGATGGTAATGTTGATGGATTGGTTAGTGGGCGAAGAAGAAGAATAAGTGAAGTGGGGGGTGGTGAGAAGAGCTAGACAGGAGAGGAGGAAGAAGAAGGAGCAGAGCAAAGCCATGTGTGAAGACTAATATAGTCCACTCGTTTGGCTTCTGTTTGTTTGGTGTCCTCGAAATATGCGAAGGCTGAAGACTAATATAGTCCTCCAAGTGTGTTGTTGTAGTGTTTGTTTTTGCCTCTGGACGGGGAAGTGGCCTTTGGTCTTTGTTGATGGGTTGCTGGGATTGGGATTGGGATTGGGATAATAACCCTACCCGACCAATATCAAAATATTAATATTGAACGGGTGCAATAATTGCAATCTGAACTTGTTTTGAGTGTTACAGGCTGCAATCAAAATATTATACTTTCACTTACCGTAAAATATTGTATAATTACTTTACTGGTCTAATCTGGACAGTTTCACTCCATATATATATATATATACATATATATGTGAATCCCTCGTCCCTGGGATTGAATGAGTGTAAGAAAAAAAAAAAAAAAGGCTGCTTGTTGAGTGGTTAATTAGCGTGGCGTGGCGTGGCGAGGCGAGGCACGGTGGGTGGAGTTTATTAACTTCTGGAAAGTGACCTGCATGGCATGGTGATTTATGGCGACTTTAACCATTGCTTCTCTGTTTTTATTATTGCAGTTGAGGAGGTAGACGAGCGAGAGGGCCATAGGACCGCAACGTATGGGTAAAGAGGTGATTATTTATTTCCACTAACAGCTCGAAGCATATATTATTGACCCGTGCGCCCATTGCCCAACCAAACCACGCTTGCATAAATTATCTCTCGTCCACGATGGTCGATTGATAGTGTTTAAGAGGAATAAATGAGTTACATTTAATATCTAACTACCACTTGAATTATATTAGGAGAATAAATATTTGTGCAATCGACTTGCGATATCTTTATGTAATCGTGAATGAATTGATAGGTTGATACGTTGATGAGGCAGTGAGTTTAAAAACTCAAACATTTAATGATAAAAAGCTAGAGGGGAGCTGCGAAAATTTTATACATGGTGGCAGCTCAGGTTAAAAAAGTAGGAAAAGTCAAGAGAAATTAATACTTTGCGGAGGCTTCAAATAAATATTTAAAATATATTATTTTATTATATTAAATAATTTCTTAAATATCTCATGTACATCCTCTAAAATAAAAATAATAAAAAAGATAAATGTTCTAACTACAAGCTTTGCATTAACTCATAAATATTAATGCTTTTAGTTATGTATTAACTTTTAATATATCTAAATTACAACATAAATTCAACTTTAAATTGTAAATTTCGACGGCGATTTAATTTTAAAAGTTAATACATAAATTGAATTAATATCTTATTAGTCATTTAAAGTTTTACGAAAATTAAAAAAGTGCTGCATTAGATTAGATTATAAATGTTAATATTGATTAATATGTTAATGTATTATCTTTTAGCATGAAATAATCATCTTATATCAAAATTGAAGTAGTTAATATTACTCTTTTGGGTTAATTTCGGGTCATTTTTGGAGTTAATTTTTACCTTACAATCAGACATTCAATTTTCATTTTCTTTGTAAAAAATGAAGATCATAATCGACTTTTGAAATGGTTACAATAAAAAGGAGGGATTACTAAGCAACTTTTCAATTGGTGTGCAATAAAGAGGACAAAAATTTCTAGAACAAGTTGGCTTTTGAATCGGTAAACGTAACAGACACACATAATGGAATTTGCATCGAAATGACTTGTAGGAAGGTTGAAATAACAATGCAATAAAGAGTAATTTGCATTGCATAATAGAGTTAGAGGATGGAAAGTTCTAATTGACCGTAAGAACCTATTATTAAAACTCATGAAATATTTTTTTAAATTATACATGTGGACAAATATTAATTATATTACGTAAGACTATAAAATATTTTAATTAAAAACTTTAATAAATGATAGATTTTTATTTTATTGATTCTCTAAATGAGTAAAAGAATATAATTTATCATGATAGTATGTATTATTATTTTATTATATAATATAAAGAGTGAATATTCAATTCTTTATGTAGGGAGAGAGGTAAATAATTGTAAGATAATACTTTAAAATATAATTAATTATCTATTTATAAATAAGAGAACGTGAAGCGAATTAATCATGGGAAAAAAGGAGTATGGACGCGGTGTGAAATGGAGGTCATAATTTTTTTTGTTTCTCAATTTGTATGAGATATTTAGAGAGAGAGAGAGAGAGAGAGAGAGAGAGAGAGAGAGAGAGAAGCTATAGAGAGAAATAGAGAGAGCAATTCATAGAATTATTACAAGGAACTTTCCAGCTCTAAATATCTCATACAAATTGAGAGACTCATGGCCGTGCCCGCACCCCTCTTTGACAAAACAAAAGAAATTATGACCTCCATTTCACACCGTCCATACTCCTTTTTTCAAACCTGCCATAAGCCACACTTTTCTCCAGGAACTGGGCAGGAATGGCAATGACTAAAGTGGTGAGAGTATATAGCTTTAATTTGTGGTTATATATAGTTGAGTAATGATCAGGGATGATGATGATGATGATGATATATATATATATATATATATATAGCTAACTCTTCTCTTCTTCTGTCCTACCTTCCCTTCCCTTTCCTTGTCTCTGTTTTTATCCTACCCTCTTTTTTTCTTCTTCTTCTTACATTCACAAGCAGCTTGACTCCGCCATTCCCCACCGAGCCAAATCTCGCAGGAGGAGCACTGTGACCCTCCTCTTGTTCACAGTGCCGGTCAATGTACGCTGGAAGTCCGTGGGTCTAACTGCAGAGCAGATATTTGGGTCGTTCATCGCGGAGAGAAACGAAACGTGTGTCTCTCTTCCCATGATTAATTAACCTCTTGCACATTTGTTTCCTCATGGGGTCCCAACAAAACACTCATTCTCTCCTCTTTTATTGACTCGACAGTGCAAAGCACGTGCATATATATATATATATATAACAAAAACGATCGTAACTATGACAATACACAGTTAATAACAGCCACAAATTAATAAATACCCAAAATTTCATATTTCTTTTACTTTATTTTTTATATAGCTTCTAACAAAATAAAAATAAAAATCACAACAATAGTCGTAAGAATAACATCAACAATAATTATGAAATTGAAAAATCTTTTAGTGGGCTCTTCTTGGAAAAGTAGTTATTGCAATAAATTTTTTCACATCGGATACCATTCATACGCTGCATTCAAAAATATATTGATTTCTAATAAGTAAAAATATGTCACAAATAATGCATTATAGTAGTATCTGATTCTTGTTTTCTGTTCACAAAGCCACAATTTGTTGTGTTTCACTCAAACTTAAGTAGTATCTAATTTGTTCATCTCACTTTAGCATCCCAATGTCAAATTATTTAAACACGGCCCCTCTTTAAGAAAGGAAAGGGAGTCTGGATACCATGCATCAGTATAGTTAAAAAGACGAATAGTATTGAAGACATTATTTTCGGCTAAACAGGTTGTGTTGAAATTGAAACTAGTCATATAATCTATTTTATATACATGTGATGTTATAATAGAAAATAGTAAGATTTTTTAGTTTAAAGACCCAGACAAGGATGAAGTTTCTCTATTTCCAAAGTGGAATTGCAGTTAATTGTTTCTATCAGTGGCGACTTATAAAAGCTTCCCAACTCACCATTTCACTTTCTGAAAGTGAATGCTCATGATTCATAGCTTTATTATGGTTAATGATCTCCAGCTACTGGGTATTATTCTATGCGGTCGTTATGCTCAAATAGTTGTCTTCTATGTTGTTTTATCCCAGGTGTGTTGCTGTTTGTGAAGCCAGCTGAGATTATCCATTCAGTCATCACAAACTAATTGTTCAATTTTACGAAACATCTGCGGCTCAGGACAGGAAGTTGGAAGGAATGGTTCATAGTCTATTTTGGAACTTTGGAGAGCAAATCCTAGCAAGTTAACTCTTTTGCTGACATGAGGAATTGACTCTAATTGCTAAATTAAGGTCCCTCCAAGTACATATACTCTGATTGGTAGTACTGATACTTGTTTATATCTTAAACGCATACCATCTGACTGATTCCAACGATTGAAGGATCACTCTTCAGGTTTCATTTTTTGTTTTCTTCTTTCTTATTTATTTATTGTTCTTTAAATGGCTATTGTGTATTTATTTATTTGTTGTTTTTAAGTTGCTGTTGTGATATATTATGCTCTTGGTTTTAGATAATAGTCAATAAAATTAATAAATTGCTTCTTTGGAGACAAACGTTAGGTTTAAAAATCTGAGAGGTTCATTATATTTTTATCTTTTAAACAAAAAAGTATGATATCTGTTTTATGCATTTTCAATATTAATAATCTTTCTTAAGACAGGATTTATGAGACTATATAGTAGTTAAAGATTTCTGATACCATTTTTAAAGTAGACATGAATGGGCTTGGCCGGACCCGTGAGCACTTCACGGAAAATCTTTCTGGATCCGACCCAACAACCAGCCTAATTATGGAGCCCAACCCAATCTTATATTTAATTCAAATGATTTCATTATTCTGGAAAAGATGAAAAAAATCAAATTATTTAATTTAGTTCCCACATATTAATCTCAATTTGAGAAAATTAATAAAATCTATTTCAAAAACGTGTAAAATAAAGTATAATTTATTTTCAATATTCATGATTTAATTTATAAACATGCTTATAAATTTCACAAATTTTACTGTAGTTCAACTATAAGAAAGTATAAAATTTTATAAGTATATTTATAGAATATTTAATTTAACCATTAATTTTTAAAATAATATTGATAAGGTACCAAAATAACAAAAAATTACTTAATATGACTAAAACCATTATCCAATTTACGCTCGTTCAAATTAGTGACCTTGGTTGTTGGAACTTGGAAACCATAGACAGGCCTCGAACTTTATTTTCGGGGACTATTCCTGGAGGTTTTTTTAAATACAACAAATATTTTTAGCTAAAATTTTAATTTATTTTCTAAATATTATTTTAAATATTTTTATAATTATAATATTATTTTTGTTTTGAAAATATTTTATAATTTATTAATAAAAATGAGCACAGCAATTTTATTGTGTTATATTAATGCCGATGGTTAATTAAATTATAAAAGAAATTCAATGGTTTTGGGTTTGATGGTATTGACCCAATGCATCACACCAGCTCACGATTAGAGTTGCAGGTAGTTTAAAATTCATTGATCAAATTTAAATATTGACAAAATAAATTAAATTTCTCATAAAAATGTTAACATTTCATAATTCACAACTCGTGAAATCTTGAATATATATTGTCTTTTTTTAGGGTAATTAGTAACAAGAAATAGTAGAATTTGAATATCAACTTTGAAGGTGGGTTTTCGGCTAGATACCCCTAAAAACCTAAACTCATATTATATTTTTGAAGTGGAGTTTAACTTGAACTCATTTGGTTGGGTTTTTGTTTTATATCTATTTGATTTGGATTGCATCCCTAGTCAAGCTATATTAAAAAAAATGATGGCTCACCAATTTGATATGTTAACTTCAAATAACATTGGCTTGGTCTTATGCGAAATTGTTTTCCTTTGTGAAATTGGTATCACAATTAGTTACTTTGATAGCTAGTGTAAAAGTTTAATTGTTCAAAAAAAAAACATGAAATGGTTAAATGGTATTTGTGTCTAAAATTTAATACCCAAATGTTGCATTTTGGCCTCCTCGGGATTTTAAAGTGGTTAGAGGCATAAAACTCATAATAGGGGATCGGGTTTGCACTTAGGCACCAGCCAGTAGACGTGGGATGGGGGTGGCGATATAAAAAAAAATGACAAATGAGTTGAGGAATGACGCAATTATGTGCTCACTTATCTTTGAACTGTCACAATAACTTTTAGCTAGACCAAGATTATGGGAAATTGATAACTTTTTCTTCAGAGATTTTTTATAAAAATTTATTTTTTATTTATGAAAAAAATATTTATCATAAAATTAATCATATATTTACTTTTTGCTTAAAATTTATATTGTTCACTTCATATAATTATTAAATTATATATAAAAAATCTTAGCGTATATTATGATTTCACTTTTAATTCATATTGAATTATAAAAAAAATAATATAAAATATTATTTTAATGATATAGAGAGTTATTAATGAAAATATTATGATATATATTTGTATATAAAAGTAAAAAGTAATTTAAATATATAAACTTATGAAAATTTAATGTGTCTTTATATACTCTTTATCACCATATCTACATTTGTAGAATGTTAGTCCCTATTTATTGTTTTCATTTGTCAAAAATGACTATTCACTCTCTATATTATATTTTTTTTCGTCTCACACTTATTCTTTCCTCATGTATGTTAATAAATGAAGTAAAAAAATAAATTAAAATAAAAAATTATTATTGTAATAAAAATAAACATAAAAATGAAAAGTTATATTAGATTTTTCCACACGTAAAAAAGAAAAAAAGAATAGTATTGAAGACATTCTTATTCTATTACTTGCTATCTCATGTGTTATATGTATAAAAATTCACCTCTTTTGCACTATCGTCTAATAGCTTTTTTCTTTTTTCTTTTGTAATATTTCAAATTACCTCAGACTGTTACTTCAACTTATTAAAAAAAAAAACCCAACAAAATACAAAAGATCCATTAATATATGGGGACTTCCATTATCCATACCCTGACTGCATACTGATCATCAGAGGTTGTTTTTTTGGTTTCATTTTTACTTTGTCATCAGCGAAAGATGGTCGTAGAGGCTTTATCATATTATAGCATTAGTGAATAGCGATGCTTAAGTCCATGAGCGATAAGATTTTGATAAATAAATTAATATTATTTTAATTAAAGCTACATTATTCTTTATTTTAGGGCCGGCCTTGAGCCGACCCAACTAATTTCCACGAACTATGTATGTCAGCCATATGCCTTTGTGGAATGTATGTGGATCGTGTATTCTACATTTCCAAATATAGAAGGTGTCTTCATCTCAAAGTCAATCATATATACCAACATATTATAATATGTTGAAAAGTATATTGCAACGTGTTTTAAAGCCGTACGGGCTAATATTACGAGCCCAAAGCGAACAATATAGTGACATGCGGACAGCCCGATCGTAACATAATAGAATTAATTTTAAAAGTCTAATTTAAACTGTTAATTATAACATGTTCAAAATAAGAATTAATCTCACATTCTCATTCAGTAAAATTATATATATAACACAGTAGATAGTGTTATGGCCAGTGCCATCACTATGCCAAGACAGGGTCCAAAGAAATTATTGCAAAATAATTAAACATCCTCGAAAATAATAGACCGAATAAGAAAAAATTATGATGGTTGGAATTTGTTGAGGACCTTGATTAGGATCTAACAACAATCTAGAGAATCTAGAGAAGGATAACCAAATACCCAAACTCTAGCCCAAGCAATTCAAGTAATTAACTGGAAAAATCGAAAATAAGTATATAAACTTTTAATATGAGAGTTTATAATTGTCAATAGCCAATAATATGAATTATAAATTGTTATAGACAAGGCCTATTTATAGGCAAATGACTATCTAAGAATTAAAAACTTAATACAATTCAGAAACTAAAGTAAAATATCAAAATATCCTAATATGAATTAAATAAAGGAAAGTAATAAAAAGGAAAGACTTCTAATACAATAAATAAAGTAAATATAAGAAGAATTTCACTGATAGAAGATGTCTTGCGCAACACGATATGTGCATGTGGTCACATCACGAACATCAACTCAATATAAACACGTCACGAGTGATACGGATAGCTGATTCGTACATGTTGATACAGGTATTAACGCAAGATCTTTATTAGAATTTTATTAGCTAAACAGTACTATTTAATTATTTTATCCGATCCACACACGGGCATGCATGTAAATAGATATTTTTATATTTAGATTTATCATAATGCACGCTCACTTCCACCTGGTCTTTTTAGCTTTTGGAGCGAGCTGTAAACAACAGCTCCATTAGTACTACTTTTAAAAACCAATTGTTTGAAAACGGAAAATCTTATTATAAGAATTTTAAATAATAGATAAAATTAAGAATTCAGGCTTGCCTAATATATCCTGTACTATTGTTTTAATTCGTTGTAGGAATACAATGCAGCACATATTGTATAACATATAATGACTCATACAATTTTGGAAATTTTATTAATATTATAGGCATCGTACATTTTTCAAAGGAAGAAAAAAGGATTAAAGAATATGAAAAACCTTGGGATCTGAGTACAGAGAAGAAACACGGCCTTTATTGAGGGAGAGAGATCTAGTTTAAGTTTAGGAGAAAAATTATTATAAAAATAAATAGATGAGCATTTAATAACTTGTAAATTTGAAAGTAACGTAAGTTTTAAAATGAGATAAAACTTTTACCAATTCGATGCAAAGAAGGGGTTATGTTAGGATATGCGTAATATTGTGAATTGGACACCTAGTGGCCAATGGAGGACGACGAAGGCATGAACACGGAATGTCGGTAGTTAGGGTATGCGTAATATTAATATTGGTACTTTAAAATTTACAAAAAAAAATAAGTAGTTTATTTTTATCATAAAATAAATCTTTAAAATTGCTTCGGTTTTTATCATAAAAAATACAAACTTTTGGATAAGTAGTTTTTTTATAGTTTGTTTGAAGAGAGATATTTTGAAAATATTGAGAAATTATGTCTTAAAAATTAAGAAGTTTATATGATAAAATCGGTTTAAAAATATAATAATGTATTTTAAAGTCGTGTGAATGGATGTTACAAGTAATAATAAAAGAATTAGAAAGAATTAAGAAAAAAATTTAAGGTTTATGAGAAAATGAAAAACAAAGACAAGTGGGTGTGGAGGGAAAATATGATTGGTAAATTTCTTGCAACAAATAATAAAATAAAAGATAGATTGTAATCTACAACGGAGAAAGTGGGCATATTCTCCTTATATTGAGGGGACTTGTTTGAAGTACTTTGCGATAAATTAATTTAATACCAGTCAAAGCTGGTTTATGGATAATTAAAAGGGTTATCCTTGTATACCACCAAAAAGGCAGGGACTCAAAGGTTCAATGTTATTTTTCATCTTCACATCGAGGTCTTAGGCCGGCTTCTTTTGAATTGAATATTTTTAGAAAAAAATTATCATTTTGATAATTTATTAAACTCACACAACCAGCATTGATACAACGACAGCTTTACATTTTAAAATTGGCATCATAATTGTTCTGGCTGACACAAACAGCCAGTAGCACTCAACCAAAGTCATGTTCTAGTGCGGGCTTCATTTAAGTGAGGAATTAATAAAAAATAATAATTAAGTTTTAATTCAAATTAAATTAAAACTAGATAGGTCATAGGTAAGTGCGTCGAGTGGGGACTCTTTGAAACCTTTGCCTTCCACTCTATATATGTATGTGGATGTGGAAGACATACTGACAGATAGAAAGAAAGAGAGTTCGAAAGAGACTCAACACCTTCTCTCAAATCGTTTAAAATTTGTGAGGAACCTCCAGAACTTTCTTTTATAACTACTACAGTCATAGAAGCCAGCCATCAACTGGTTAGAGAGAGACATGGAAGAGACAAGATCAAGATTTAAGACGATATGTGTGTTCTGTGGGAGCAGCTCAGGGAATAAAGCTAGTTATCAGGAAGCTGCTGTTGAGCTAGGACATGAACTGGTATAGTCTACATCTTTCTTTCTATCGTTTTTATTTTTTATTTCTTTGGTTCTACACTCAAATATAGGAGAAATGTTCTATGTCCGGCGTGAATGACTCAACGTCATTCTATTCATATTATAACCAAATTTCCAGATTCACCTCGATCTCCCCAAAAACCATTGTTCTTCTGTCACCTAAAAATACCCCACCTAGCTAGCTTTGCGTCGTCAGCTTCATGCACTTCTTAATGATGCATTGTTTCCAACATTGTTACAGACATTGTCCTCGATCGTTATCTTTGTTTTTCTTCACTAATGTGCTTTTGGGCCTTCACCTTGGGTTCGACGTTTAACACAAAGACCAATGTGCTTGACTTGGTCATTTGGCTAGTTCATTGAGAAACAGACTATTGGTTAAAAAGAAAAAAGAAGAGAGAGAGAGAGAGAGAGAGAGAGAGAGAGAGAGAGAGAGAGAGAGAGAGAGAGAGAGAGAGAGAGAGAGAGAGGCCTATCGGTTTTGTCGTCCTAACACAGACCATTCAATGAGCTTTTGGGCCTTCACCCTCCTCCTCCTCCCCCTCATCCTTCTTTCCCCCTTTTTTTTGTTTTTATTTTAACTTTTTTTGTTCTTGTTTTGTTTTTAGCACAAAACAAACATGACATTATTGTTAGTACCGTCTCTTTCTCACCCTTTTTCTAATGTTTTGTTGGTGGCATGATGGGGTGCTAGCTGTAATCTGCCTGTCCGTTGGGCAACATTCTTCTTGCATGACCTTGGATATTTTATTATCGTTAATATAAATACAAAATTACATATACACACACACACACACACAATATATAACTTAATATTTTTTATAAAAAGGCAAACAGGCTATATTGGTATTATGATTCACAAAGCGTGTTCGCTTTGGGAACTCCGTTTGATGATTTTGGTTTGTGGCAGTGCATTGAGCATTGCACTAACGTGTGTGTATATATAGGCTTCTACTGCTATGGTCTCTTATATGTATGCTTTTTATTAATTTACATTATAATATATGGGGATTTTCTCAAATTTTCTTTAAGTATAATGCTAGCGGTGGAATCAATTATAAGTTACAACAGGGAAATAATATAATAAATGAGTTTGTGTCGGTCATCTAATTAGTTTGTCTCATAAACAATTAATAATAATTAACAAGGGTTTTGTGCGGCTGGGAGAAAAAGATTGAGGAGCTTGTGTGGGTTAACTAATTAGTTGTCTTTGTCTCATAAACAATGAATAATCATTAACAAAGGTTGAGAGAAGAAGATTAATGAGCTTGAGTGGGTTAACTAATTATATATAGTTTGTCTCATAAACAATTGACGACAATTAAAATGGGTTTTGTGCGCGTTGAAGGTTCAGAGAAAGATCGATTTGGTCTATGGTGGTGGAAGCGTGGGCTTGATGGGTCTCGTCTCACAGGCCGTTCATGATGGTGGCCGACACGTATTAGGGTTTGTTTCTCAGCCTCCTCTCCCTCTTTTTTTGTATTTTTGTGGTAAGGCCTAACTAAAATTTGCTCTTACTTTATGTATATTCGTTTGTAATCGTTTTGTTTTTTCGGCAGAATAATTCCCAAGACTCTAATGCCAATAGAGGTGTGTATTTCTCATATTCCCATCAATATATCTAGCTATAATATTGTAATTAAGAAAATGATGACAAATTTGAAAGGCAAAGTTGTTATCTAGGCTCTCTGTTTAGGAAAAATTAAAATAAAGTAGCAGTTGGATTTAGCTATCAATTATTGTTGCGATTTATAAATCTGTATTAAAAATTGTCTACTTTCAGAATTAATTAATAAGATTTTAGTGTTACCCTAATCATCAACCAATTAGTTTTGAGATGATCCAACAGTTTTTATTGGATGAGATATACTTGTTTCACATTGTTCAATAGTAAAGCATTCATATTAGTTATTTTAATTTTTTTCACAAATTTTAACTAAAAGTAACATTCCTTAAATTTTATTTTAAATTTTACTTGTTTTCAAAAAATCTTCTATATTTCATTGCCTATAATTTTCTATTATATTTAAATAATATTTTTTATATTTTTTATTACTTTTTTCTCTCTTATCTACTTATTATAATCATTCAAAAATGCATATGTCAAACAAAATATAAATAATTATAAGAAATATTTTTGAGATATGAATATATGGTAAAATTTTAAATATAAAAAAATACTATTTATTTCATTTATCCGAACCATATTTTATAGATTCAAATGTAAGCATGTTTTACAGTTTTTTTTTCAAATTTTATTCTTATATTTTAGGAAAGGCAATGTGATGTGGTCACTCAATGATAAGGTGCAGGTGAACATGTTGGAGATTTATATATTATCAATTAATTTTGGAATGTAAGACACAAAAAACATGTATTAATTAATGAAAATAGAAAATTTAAATATGTTATTTATTTATTTATTATCTTTTTCATCATAATAATTTTTGGGAGATGGTAAGCAGCGCACACCTTGAATTGGCTTTAAAAAACATGACAAATAACATCCCTTCAAAATAATAGATAGTCATAGCTCTATATTAGAGTGACACTAATATATAATCATTAATATAAAAATTATATGATTGTAAGCATATAGTAACAATTATATGATTGTAATTGGTTATAATAGAGTGATAGATAAATGAATTAGATAATCTAATGTCATAATTAATCTAAATCCTAATATAATTTAATTTATATTACAAATAATGATATATAATTATATATATAATATAAACAGATAAGCTAATTAATTAAGCCATAAAAAACTATTAGATTAATATAAATTTATGTAAAACCTAATATATAAAAATTAGTATATATATATATACAATAATAGTTATATAAAGCCTAATATATATTTATTAATCTATGACTATATTAACGTTATTCATATAAAGTATGATTCATGATCGTTAATGGATACAAATTTTATATTATACTGTGATATGTGATATGATTTAAAAGTCATCAATATATTAATTGACTATCATACATATATATATATATATATATATTAAAATTATTAAATAACTATGATAAATAAATTATATACTTTTAAAAAGTTATTTAGGATTTGATTATAAGAGATTTTTGTGAACTTTTTATATTTTTGTGTCATTATAATCATGACTTAAATATTACTAGTTATAGTTTGAGATAATTACACTAATCTTATTTTTTTGTATATATCTCAGCTTTCCTAATTAAATTTTTTAGGTGCGACTAACCATGTAATATATTTAAAGAGATATTATGAATGAGTATGACCATTTGGTCCTTTTTTTTGCTTTATAACGAAATTTATATGCCTTCTTTATTTTAAAAAAATCGGGTTAATTATTTGAAGAATCATTATAAAATAAATAATTATTGAATTTGTTATATGATTGCAGATTACGGGAGAGACGGTCGGAGAAGTGAGAACCGTATCGGATATGCATCAAAGAAAGGCAGAGATGGCCCGTCAGGCAGACGCCTTCATTGCACTACCCGGTAGGCTATTTAAAAATCATCTAATTAATTAAATTTCTTTTTTTATACACAAAAATTGTAATATTTTTTTTTGTCTCTATAAATCTTTCTTTCATTGTGAGGTAAGTGGAATTTATAAATTCATTCATAAAAATTTTAATAATGGCTGCATTTTCTTGGGCAAAAAATTAAATTCAGATTTTTTCCCTTTTTGCCCTTATTCTTTGTGCCAATATATATGAAGAAGAAGAACATGACATCATTGACAATTAATTATTATTTGGAAATTTTGATTATAAAAAATCAGGTGGATATGGAACCCTTGAAGAATTATTAGAAGTTATAACGTGGGCTCAGCTCGGAATCCATCGGAAACCCGTGAGTACTCCACTCCCTACCTCTGAACTTTACAAAAAAAACAAAAGCTTTGTTTTTTTTTCTTTATTCCATTTTCTGCAATTAAGCAGGATTAACTAAATACAAATATTTAAAATTAATAATAATAAAAAAACAAATTCATGGTCCATTGATTCTGGCGTTGGATTAAATTGACTGCAACATAAAATATCTCCCTGGCGCTGAAAAGAGATGTATATATAAATAAGCAAATATAATTATATATTAAATTTTAATATGTGAACAAGAATCTTACTGAGAAGACATCGTCACCCTTGTTGATATAATAACATCACATCTAGTCAATAAATATCTATATCTTAATTTATCCTAATTTAGTAGATGCTGCATACTTTGTCCTTCCAATGTGGTAATCAACATATTACATATTAACTATAGAGGCGTCGGTTGCTTGGGAAAGCATAACCTGAGGGGTAGTTTAAGAACAGTGAGTGGTTAACAATATGTAAATAATCGAGAAGACTGTTCTTGAAATCAAGTTAATTAGAAAACACAAACAATCCAAAGTCACAATATTGATAGTCTTTGTCCACCGGTTTAATTGGATCGGGATTGGCTCAACAATTGGGACTCATTAATAATTTATTACGGCTAGCTGTCCATATGGGCCATGGAAAATTGGAAATGGCAGCAATAAAATTTTTGAACTTTTTATTAATACTTAAATTTTTGAAGGCAGTTATTTAGTTCAAGAAATATTAACGGAGTTAATTATTTAATTGATGAGATATTAATATGTTATTTTAAATATTTGAAGGGAGAACGGATTTACATTGCACATATTTTAAGGGCATTTATGAAAATTTAAAATGATGCCAAAGTGATTTAATAGTACTATAGCCAAATAAGAGTCATTAATTTTGATGAATAAAAATATTTGCAGTATAGGTTTTAAAATGGATCGAGAACTCAAGCGCGCGTTTATTTTCTAAAGTAGTAGTTTTATTCAAATTTTGTTTCAATAAAGTAATTATTTTTAAAAATAATTGTTAATTATGTTTTAAAAATATAAAATTAAATTTTGTGTAATATTTTTTTATTTTTTCTAATTTATTATTTGAACTCATTATATAATTTTTTAATTTTTTTTTGTAAAATTTAACTTTTCAAAAATATATTTTTTTAAAACACAGGTTTTTATTCAAAATTTAACGCAATAAAGTAAAAAAATATTAAATTAAACAAAAAACTTAATACATTATATATCAAACAACCTCGATGTTTTAGTTTTCTTTTTTGCCAAACCAGTTTTTATTGTTTGGTTAGGTTTTTTTTTTTTTAACTTTACGAGCATTCATTAGTTTTCGGGTTCATTTGAACACTCCTAACTAACCACACAGACACGGACTTAATCTATAAATAGTTGGTTATTATGTTTTAATTTTATTATTGTTTTTTATGAATTAAAAAAAAAAACAGGTCGGACTTTTGAACGTGGATGGGTACTACAATTCATTGTTATGTTTCATCGATAAAGCAGTAGATGAAGGCTTTATATCCACAACCGCACGTCGCATTATTGTATCAGCACCCACCGCCAAACAACTGGTTCGTGAACTTGAGGTATACAAGTATTACCAAACTCAACATATATATATATATATATACACACATCTACATATATAGTATAATTTTGAATCTCCCTACCCATAAATTTTTAAGAACCGTAAATTTATAATTATGTTTGGTTACGGACGAGCCTACATTTAACCTGTAAATACTCATCATAATTATTAACCATGTTCACTATTGTTTGGGATGATCTTTCATGCACATCAAAGTCATACTATAGAAGTGAAAGGGCTTGGGATTCGGTCTGACGGTCAAATTTTAGAATATATACAAGTGTACGACACTTATCGTACACGTACGCTCGCCAGTCACGCCACCACTGTGCGGCTCAATAGTTCAACCTCAGTTGAAATTAGAGCCCTGTCCGTAGCATTTTTATTTGTAATTTCATTTTTATGTTTTTATGGAGAATGGCCTAGTGGGGACATAGATAGACTTTTAGGTTCCAGCTTTTGCATGCATGGTGCATATGATATAGAGAACATGTAGCCAAGGGACCACTGCTTTGGCTTCTTGCTCACCCAAACAAGTCGCAAGTAATTGGTTTGGGATAAAATTTCAGGTTTTGGGTCAAACGTTGCCGCTGTCGACCATGTGATGCGATGTCAAACAATTATGGGCATCTATGACCTTAAGGGGTCGGGGTTGCAACACAAACAAATAATTAATCTGGGAAAGGTTAATTTGGCATTTAATGATTGAATCAACTAACAAATGTGATATACATATATATAGATCCAAATGTAGGCAGAAATCCCAAAAAAAAAAAAAAAAAAGAACCGTGATCGTGATTACTGATCTGTTTTAATTAGATTTCAAAGTGCTCATTAAAATATGGGTTAATGTTAGGTACAGTACCGGCATGTATCTTTATCCCTTAAAAACTAATTATATCATTTGTCCCAATCTACCTAACACAAGCAGTTTTTTTTTTAAAATAAAAATAAAAGTATACCACTAAATTATAAATATTATAATATTAGACATGTTTGTTCCACATTTTCATTTTTAATTCACCCTGTGCCCTTTACGTAATTTCCCTTTGCAAATCTCTTGAAATTTCTACAGCTATCTATGACTTTCTCTAATTATTTAACCTTCATAAAATTAAATATTGTTCGATATATACAAATCCATTATTTAAGTACATATCGCATCTTTTATATAAAACCCTTTTTGAATATACAAATTGTAATGCGATTATGTTAGCATGTTTTGTCGTCGTCCTAGCCTTTTGATGTCGGAACCTAGCTCAATAATTCACCTGACACAGTACTAAATCTAGAACAAAAGAAAAAAAAAACATCACTATCAACCATTTTATTGCCCCTATTTGCTATAACTTACAAATTAAGCATGCAAATAATTAATGTGTTGTAGCATGGATGGTGTGTGTTAATTAATATGGCAGGAATATGTCCCGGAGTATGATGAGATCACGTCAAAGCTGATATGGGAAGCTTGTGAGAGACCCCCAGGCTACATGCCCGAGCCCAGTGGCATCCCATTGCGACACAGTCAATTCTAATTCTGCATATATATATATAGTTTACACATATGAGTCTTACGCGTTCGCGTATCGAGGAATCGCAATGTTAATTAAATTGGCTTTTGGCCCAATCCCACTCCTCTATCACCCACCACACACACACACACACACACAGGCCTCTTCCCACATATATGATTATGTACCGCCAAGAATGTAATCAAATATAACTTCACTCATCTAGGAGCCCTTGTTTAGGGATCGCGGCAGGGGGCAGGTCTAGGCACCCAGCATGCCCCCCACCTTACAAGGATGAGTTTCACGTGGAAGTAATCGGGTTGTGGTAGATTTGGAAAGAAATTTTCATAGATGGAACGAATTACAGAATGGAATGACCTGTATCCTCCTTATGTATAAAAATGCAATCTCACGTGGTCATGCTCGGTATCCGTCTAACTCTCCTATTGAAGGTGAACGTAATTGGATTTGCGATCGATAAATTTGTCTGACCTATTAAGAATTTAGGATGAAATTTGTTATGTGATGGGCTCAAGTAAGGATAAAACTTCTTAAACCCATTCTATTGCCATCTTTATTTTTGTCCCAGGTATAAAAACTAAACTAAACACAAAATCTTGACTTATCTATAAGATTATTTGATAAAAAAAAAAAAAAGTAAACAAAAGCACATACATCGTCAGAATTTGCAAAAAGGCAAGCGTATGACTTTTTTCCTTTGAAGGTGATTTCAAGTTAGAGTCTTCTTAGCATCATTTTGCAATGATTCTTTTTTAACATTATAATTTCAGGCCTATTTTCGACTCAGATTAATGAACAGCATTAAATCAAACTCAAACACCTTATACATATACTTGACTCAAGTGACACTTCATGAGGGTTTTAAAAAAACTTAATAATAATAATAATAATAATTGTCTAGATAGGCTCGGTTTAAATTATATTACGATACATTAAGTTTGCATTGTCCTTATTAGCTACCCTGACTTCACCTCTTTTGGCCATGCGAATAATTTTTTCACAATAATGATCGTGCACAAGTTTCATGCTATTGTAAATAACGTGTATATCCTTGATGTTATAAAACATATAGTAATTAAGTCTTTTGTGTGAGTTTTTTTTCATATATTTGACGTATCAATATCCTGATTATGATTAAATCACTGAATCAATAAAATGCTGTCATATTAAGTAAACAAATCATTTATGCTATTTCTTGTAATATTGATAAATATTTAAAGAGGAGACATTATAAAAATATAATATTCATAAATATGTAAACAAATCATTTATGCCGTGATCAATTTTAAAATAATGTTAAATATGAATAAACTTATTTTATGTTTAAAACTTTGAAAAGTTATATCTACATGCTTCAAACAATATTCATACATAAGGTTGTAAACAAATTGAGCTGAACCAAACATTAAGGTATTCATGAATACAAATACTAAATCATTGTGTTAATGCTCATTTGTTAGTATTCATGAATAGCTTGTTAAAGTTCACGGACAACTCATAAATATTAGTTCATAAACAGTATTCCTCATAAATATTAATTTACAAACAATATTCATGAATACACCGACATATTTATTTATAAATATTATATTTTTACTTTGTTTATAAACTTAAAATATTCATTTGTTTAATTGTTCGTAACTAAAATACTTGATTATCCAAAAATTATAATTCATTTGTTCATTTGCTTGTGAATTCAAGAGGTTGTTTGTTCATTGGACTGTTTGTGAATTAATATTTACATTATTTAAAATTTATAAATAAATAAGTTTGCTCGTTTTTCAAGTTTTGTGAACGTAATTGTTGATTTTTTTAAAATTAGCCTTAAATATATATTTGTAAATATACATATAAGCATAAACACGCTGATTATATTTTTGGCTTAGTTTGGCAATGTTGTGCTTTTCAAATAAGCTACTTTTAGCTGTGCTGGAAAAATAAGCTGCTGTGAAAATAAGCAGGTGAGTGTTTGGTAAAATATAATTTTAAAAGTGCTTTAATTTTTAAAAGCAGTTATAAGTGTTTGATAAATTAAAAATAAAAATATTGTGAAAATGTAAACCTTTTTTATTTTTTTATAATTAAAAATAATAATAATCCTCTCTCTCATTCCCACTTTCGTTGCCCTTAGCCCCCAACTGCCCACCGGCCACCAGCCCCAACACCCGCCGCCATCTACTCCCCATCCCCACCTCCGCTAGCCCCAACACCACTCCATCCCCACCTCCCCACCAGCCCCCCCCCCTTGCCGCTTATCTGCTCCCCTATCCCCGCCAGCCCCAACCCCCCTCCATCCCCACCTCCCCGCCAGCCCCAACCCCCTCCATCCCCACCTCCCTGCCAGCCCCCCACCTCCATCTAGCCCCAACCCCCGCCGCCGATCTCGCTCCCCATCCCCACCCTCGCCGTCCCAACCCCCCTCCATCCCCACCTCTCCACCCCCGTTCAGCCCCAGTTAACCGCTGCCGCTGACCTGCAAACAACATACATGATTTACGGATGAAGAGTCTTGGAGAATTTGGGGTGCTAGGGTATGATTTTTAAAATGCCAATTTTAATAAATTGCAGTGAGGCGAGGGAGAAAATTGTCATTTAAAATTTTTAAAAATTGCCTCTTGCTTAAGCAGCTTTTAAAAGCAACCCTGGAATTGCTTCTGCTTTTTATCTAAAAAAAACATAAACTTTTTTTATTAACACTTTTAAAAAATTTACCAAACATCTTTTGCTGCTTCTGCTTATAAAATAAGCAGAAGCAGCCTCCTAGAAGCATTTGCAAACTGACATTTTATTTGAGTTCATTCATTTTATATTTGCAAGTAAAAAAAATTATCAATATTATCTTTTTAAAATAAATGAACTTAAATAAATTTTTAGCTAAACATGGGTTTAATTCGTTTACAGAGACATTACTAAAATGATAGACTGATAGTACATGAAAAATGGATTTAATTAAAGAACTAAAAACAAAAAAGACAGCTAATTAACTTTTGGGACGCCCAGCTAGCTAACACCAACCCACACACCCACCTACAATAACTCATCCTTTCCCTTGCACGTGTATATGGTCGTGCGTTCAAGAAATAAAAGAGAAACAGGGGACCTGGGTTCACACCAATTTCAGTCAACGATCAACTATGGAGTCAGGTCCCCACACCGAAATCGATAAAAACAACGCAGAGAAAAGGAGATACTGGAAGCAGCCAAGCAGGAACCACTTCCGGCATTCATGCCTACGACCTTCTTTTAAAAATATTGCGGACTGTGTTGGCAGGCCCGATTCTGTACCAACTAATTAGTCACGTGAATTGGAGGATATTTTTATAAATATCAATTTGTCCTAAACCTTAATATATAAGAGACATATGTATTGTAAATGAATAAAATATTTATAAATAAATTTATGTTTTGTTTAAAAGATCGTTTATGTTTGTTTATTAAGAAATATATAGTATCGTTCATGAACAGTTCGAGAATACTATTAAATTAGAGGTGTGCATGGGTTGGGTGGAGTCGGATGAAAGACTAAATTATCAACCAATCCGTCCTTAACAGGTGTCTATTTCTTTCACCTTTCAACTAACGCATCAACCTCAATAATCAGCAGATTTCATAATTTTTTGACGGGTACTAACCAGTGGGTATGGCGGGTTGAGCAGGTATCAACTGCCATTTACTGATATATAATTGGATTACATATACTAAAAAAATTAAACATATAAACTATAAAATAATTATTATCAAAAGTATATTATTTTATTCACTAAGTATTTATAATTACATATGATGAAATATATTAGATTTATGAATTACAGCATCACAAACTCACAATCATAGACATTGCGCCACATAGCTCTCACCTCTTATAATGAGAGAGACAATAATGAACTAATGTCTAATAGATAGATGATATGATTTACTTTATTTTTATAATGGGTTGCGACGGGTCAAGTTAATAGCGGATTTGAGCATTTTCACCCACCAACCGACCCAACCAACAAAAAAAATAAAATTTTCAATCGACCCACTCATTTATAAAATTTTTATTCACGGGTAGTGGGTAGGTTCGGATTGGGTCGGGAAGATAGAACAGGTAGATGCATACCCATAACTATTATTATATTCTTGAACATATTCGCGAATGTTCACGAACGAGTATTCATGAATAGTTTATGAATATTGCCTGTGAAAATTATTTATAAACGAAAAATTAACAAATTGATTAATATGTATAAAATTTATTTTATTAAATATAAATATATTGTTATTAAATATAATTTAATAAGCATATACTTTTATATTATTATTAAATAAAAAATATATGTTTTTAGTTTATTTGTCGATTAATATTTTTGTAAACTATATATAGCAACTGTTTAATCATATTAAACAAAAATAACACGGCCTAACTATTAATTAATTTTACTTTTTTTGGATAAGTTTACGGTATGAATTCTTTTTGTAAATTTTTATGATTATGTAGTTGTATTCGTAAACGTTCGTGAACAAATTTGTGAACACGTGTTCGCGAACCGTTGGTGAATAACAAAGTAACATTTATGAATAGTTCATGAATATCATAGTTTAAAGCTCGTGTTCGATTCAGTTCGTTAATAAAATAGTAACGAACAAGTTCGAACACCTTACTACTCGGCTCGATTTGATTCGTTTGCAGCCCTAATTGTGCGTAAAGAGATACTAGTGAGAAAAATGCGATGAGCTAGTTGTGTAGTCGAGAGAGAGAGAGAGAGAGAGAGAGAGAGAGAGAGAGAGAGAGAGAGAGAGAGAGAGAGAGAGAGAGAGAGAGAGAGAGAGAGAGAGAGAGAGACGAGTTGTATTTGTAGTAGTAGGTGCTAGATGGGTTTGATCTTTCCGATGATCCCGATAAATTTAAAAATATTTATAAGTATTGATCTAGACCTATAATTTTTAAAAATAATTATATTTTGAAAAATAATTTAACTCCACCAAATATATTTTATTTATAAAGTAATTTTTATATCCAACTTTAATGATACTCTTCATTTTATTTTATTTTTATATTAATATAATATTTTTAAATAAAGAGGAGGTGAAAAATAATACAATTTGTCAAATATTCGAGTCACATAAAAAAAGTTACATCATTTATCAGTCACATCAAAAATGTTAAAAATAAAAAATTGCTACATAATTGTTTAAATTCTATATATTATCAAATACTTAATTAGTTAATCAGTTGAGTTTGTAGCTTCTGATGATCGAGTCATTGTGACGGGCAAAGATTCAAAATAATACAATTTGTAAAAGACCAACTTGTGACCAATTATGGCTTGGAACTCGAGTTCCTATACGCAATTGACAATAATAGCCTACCCACATATGACGCACATGTGTCCTATATAAAATAAATCCGTAGGAGGTGGGAGAATCGTTTAACGACACACTTTTTAGCTCAATAATCATAACATTGGTACAAAGAATATATAAATATATTCTGTTCATATAACAGTAAAAGAAAAGTAGACTATTCTAAAGAAAAAATCAACAATCGTAAAATTACATTGATATGCAAATTTTGTGCTTCGCACGTAACAGCATTGATAGATGTATTGAGAGATGTGTTATGAGTTTTAACATCCCCCTGCAAGCTAATGGGTGTAGAACACACCCTTTGCTTGTCACGAAAGGAAGAGAAACTTGTGAGAGGTGAGGCCTTTTGTAACATGAGCGCACTAGTTTTCTCACCAATGAAGTGAAATCAGGTTCAATACGATTAGCAGGAGCATGATAAACTGAATTAGAAGCTAAGGCTAATGCTCCAAGATTGTCACACCAAATAATAGGAAAAGCATGAAGAAATAGTCTCTCCATGAAAACGCATACACATGCAACACAATTCAGCCGTAGCAATTTATTTTTGTTTGATAAAAACAGTCAAAAGTTTTAATAAATTAATAATATATATTGATTACGAATTTAATTTTAAATATATATTTTAACTAAAAATTTATTAAATATCCTTGAAGTAGCAACTAGGCAAATATGATTAGTGTCTCGAAGTCTTATATTTTAATAAAAATTTTAATGAAGACATATATTTTAAATCAGGTAAACAAAATTATTAAAATTAGTAAAAATTGTAAGTAAAAAGAAAATACGTTAAAAAGAAGTAGTGAAAATTTTCTTTTCTACGTGACTGTTGTGTTCGGAAAGAAAAGATATAAAAATTTAAAAAATATATTTTATACTCTAGAGCAATGAACGTTTACGCCAGTACCAATTTTATTCTTCTATTTAATAAATGTATATAGATGTAGTCACACTCGCGCGTCATCCAACGTAAGATTAAAGATGCAACGCTAATGCTGCTACGGCACGGTCATCTCTGTGGGATGGGAGAAGGAGACCACACCACCACCACCGAATCATTGCTTATGGCGAGGGAGGCGGAAGAGACGTCGAGATTGGAGGTTTTGGACTGCCGGACGGCGGCGCCAACGCCATTAACGAGGCAGAGGTCGCTAGATGATAAGAGAAAGTAAAAGGAGATGTTGATCCAAGGATGCAGTGCTGTCACCGGCAACGGAGGAGGAGGAACTACCGCAGCCTAGATAGCGATGACCCAAATGAACGTGAGGGTATATTTTGGAAACGTCATTAATGTTTATTTTTCGTGACAAATTCTGCTGATTAGGTGGTCATAAAAAGATAGCCATGCTATTATTGTTGTTGGTTTTTCACGTTTACGGTGTCTTTTTGATATTTGTCAAACTAACGCAAGATAACATTTTAATTTCTTTTTCAAGTGTATTTTTCGGACTTTTGATGCATATCAAACTAGGGATGATAATGAGATGGATTATATCTCATTCCGTCTTATTCCTATAAAACAAGTTTGAGATTAATATAATCAAATTTGAGATCTAAAATGAATATTTTTGATCTGATAAGATATATAAAATAATATAATAAATTTATTGGGTATTCTAATGAGATAGATTTTAAGTCAGAATATTCAATTTAGAATATGAGATAGAAGTGAGACCCATCTCAAACCTGTCGAGTTGACATCAATATATCTAACAGGATTAGACTTGTACTCAGCTTCAAGACTGGAGTTACGTACAACTGGTTACTTATAACTTATTGATGGATCAACTAATTAAGGACCACGGAAAAGTACACAACCAGTAATAGATAAGATCGCTGATCTTAGTTTTACTACTGTTGAATTTAGAATTACTGTTAGCCTATTTAGCCTACCGATCTTGTTTCTCAACGGGTCGTTATTAATTCCATTATTAAATTTTTTAATATATAATGGAAATTTATTTTGATAACTTCCCGTGCACGTGGCAAAGGCAATGTCGTCATTTTCAAAATTAATTTTTATCTTTCTTTTTCAACATCTTTTCTGGTCATGCACAAGCATGCATCGGCTAACTCAAAAAGTGACTAAACTTCAACTATTGAGACAAAATTTTGATACAAAAGAGGGAGCACGACTGTGTGACATCGTCACATTTGTCTTCGGCCCACATTGAAATAGTAAAATTATTTGATAGGAGTATAGGACTTATTAGCCCAATATGTAATTATGAGCAAGTCATTATTAAAGTATAGCTCTTGAAACACCCAAAAAAAAAAGTGATGGAGGGTATAAAAAAAATCACTTGAAACTCATACATATACATATTAACAATAAAAATAACAATTATGGTGACAAAAGTTGTTATATAAATAATTTAAATGAAATTTAATATTCAAGATAAATTATATTTAAAAAAATGGGTAAACTATGAAAAATGATAAAATGCACCAAAAATTATAACTTACAAATTATTGATATGGGTAAACAAGGGAGGATTACATGATTCGATAAGATGCCTATAAGAGAAGGAATTGAATTTACTATTTATCACTTGCAAATCGTCGGCGGATAAGATTATAAGGGCTTTTCTTTCCTTTTTTTTTTTTTGCTTACAACAACTTATGGGATTCAATCTCATTTTACAACATCAAATATATAATAAAATTCAACTAAACCTCATCTCTTGTTCAAGTCTGTTGTCCAAGAAATCTGCCATCAACTACTTACCATCCAAGACCAAGGATGCCAACCAGATTTGAAAAATATAACTACTACCGATAGTCTTGTAAATTGAGAGTGACCCTTACATAAATTAACTCAAAATTGAAAGCATGAAGACTAAATTATATTTAGGATTTGTATACAGAACTAGCTAAGGTTTCGAGTATAGATATAAATTTGATATTTTTACTATATAAATATATATTATTTCGTATATATGATACACTTAACAATTTAAGAGAATATCCAATACATTGGATAAACGCATATTTAAAAACTTTCTTCAATGCATTAGTTAAAACAAAAGAATTATGTAAATATAGATATTTTTTAGCTTTAATTAGAACTATCATGTCAACGCCTTCTCTCTCATCACACTCTCATCTCCTGGGAGCGACACCTCCAACAGCGACGATCCCCCCCTTTTTGGGTTGTCTCTTGATTATCTTATTTTTTCCCTATTACATACTGATGTTAACCGGTTGTTGGCTTGGGATAACTACATGTAGGTTTTTGTTTGTTCGTTTTGTGTTGAACTATGTTGTTCTCATTTACTGCATAAATTGATTTTCTGTTGAAACGAAGAATAAACCTATTTATAACACAGGAATTTTAGAATGTAGGGAGAATATAGAAAAAGGGTAGCTTGGGTAAAATGACGGTTCAAAAAAAAAATAGATGAAACAAGATTGGAGTACCATTAGCTAAAGTGGTACTTTAGCAAGCTAAATGTAGCTTTTGCTCATCACTTTAGCTAATGAAGATCGGAGATGCTCTCATTAAAGAATTAGTAGTAGACTAGCTAAAAATTTAGCAAATTTATTTACATTGAGTAATATTATTCACAGATTGTACTTGAGATTTATATTTTGACTACAAACTTTGATAAAATTACAAAATTTCGAAATAGTGTCTAGCCAAATTTGACTAAATTAATGTTATTCAATGTAAATAAATTTATTTAAAATTTTAGTTAGTCCACTACTGGTGTTCATAGACAAGGAATCTCATCGCATATAGCTATAATCTAAATCCCTCATTTTTTCCTCGTATACCCTCATGCATATTTGGGTTAAATTTTAAAACTATGTATAATCATAATTATTTTGTAAAGACATATATTTAAAAAGTACTTATTTAGATACATAAAGAAATTATTTTTTAGACGTCTAATATTTAGTCTGAAATTTGGGTATCTCCATCTTTAAAATATTAATTTAAATTTTATTTTAATTAACCAACTAAAATGATGAAAAATTAGTAGTAGATAAAGGTGATTTCCAGATGAACTAATTTAATATTTTTATTCATATTTTGATTAAAATTCGGAAAACAATATGATTATATTTCAATAATGTGCTCCTAATGGTATTTTAAATATATGCATAAACTTAAATGAAATAATTGAAGTTGGGATAAAAGTAAAAAAAACTCGTGAAAAGTATTATTCCAAAAACATAAAATTGATAAACTATTAATTTAAAAATTTTTTTTTTTTCAAAAAATCAATTTTTATTCAGCATTGAACTAATTTACTAATTTTGTCCCCTTTGGTTATTTGTGATTGTTACAAGTTTTTTTCTTTTTTTAACCACATATATAGACGCATAATAGCGCTACTAGAAACTGTGATAAATACGACACTTTTATTTTTGGCTTTTAATAATGCTTTTGATCGTTAAAAATGTCGCTAAAAATAAAATGATGTTTTATATAAAAATGTCGTTGAAGTGATACATAAAACGACGCTTTCCCTAAAATGTCGTTAAATTTGTATATAAGACGACGCCTTTGACATTGCAGGCGCGCGGTTTTTTTTCTTATCCGCGAAAACAAATCCTCACCCTCTCATCTCGTTCTTATCTTCTCTCCCCCAGCAGGATCGATTTGATCATGAGACACGACCTGTTTATTATTTTTGGTTTCCTTCACAATATCTATCTCAATCTGGGTTGGATCCAAGTTGTTGTCCGCGCAATTCAAGCGTTGGGGTAAATCGTGCCTGCTGTTGCAATTCGCTGACAGGAGGTTTTAGCCGATGCACGAATCACGATCTCACCATCGGTGTCGTGTTCGGTGCGCGCATGGTGATCACCATCGATGGCAGACCCATTAAGCTCCAGGTTTGGGACATGATAATCTGTTAAACCCGCCTTACTCTTGATGTCTAGTTGCATTGTTCCAAGTCTGTTCCAACTGTAAACTGTTCATTAAAGGGTTTGATTTTGTTAAATATAGGTTTGTTTTTGGATTTGTAGAGTTAATTAGGTGATAATGTTGATTCGGTTGCACCATTTTGAATTCTTTTATTTATATCTAGATGTTTGTGTAATTTTTAAAATATGGCTACATGATGTGTCTATTTTCCTAGGTTTAAGGTGAAAGTTCTGCACTTTTGCATGTATTTTCCTAGCGATTTTTGTTTTCTACAGACTAATTCATTTAGTTTGTATAGATTGGGGGCCTTATGTATGGTTCTTATGGTCCTTTAGAACTACTTGACTATTATTTTATACTTGCATTTCAGCTACCCAATGAACAGTATGCTTCGGATACACATTTTTGGGTTTATGATGATGGATCCTATGAAGAAGAAGGTCAAAATAACATAAAAGGGAGCATATGGGGAAAGGTTATTCTGAATATGTGAAAGTTAATTAATTTTTACTAAGTTAAAAATGAACTTCATTAAGAATTTATTGTTTATACAGTTCCATTATTATTTTTGCTAGGCCGGCAACAACTAGATTCATTTGTTCCTTATTTTCATTACCGGTACATCCTCTCAATCCATATGGCCCAAAAGAACTAATGCCTTTCGTCAAATATGACTATAAGAGTTAGTGTTAGTGCCCTGCTTAGTTTTCTCCTATTTTTTTTTTCTTTTGCTGAACTTTTCAGTAATCAGTAAGAATTATCCCATATGTGTTTTGGAAACATCAGTATATTTATGGTTGTGTTCTCTAACATTTTTTGTGTTTCCAAACGACAAACAGAAATTTTGAAAACAGCAAAATTTGATTTCAATTGATTTATGCAATTGATTTTTTACAGAAATTTTGTATATTTATGCAATTGATTTTAATTTGATTTCATGCAATTGATTTCTCTAACATTTTTTGTGTTTTCAAAAGACAAACAAACTAAATACTCATTTGAAAGTAGAGGTTTTGGGGCTTTGATTTTGAAAAAACTTTCAAATAGCTGTTAAAACAGATAATTGAAAGCATTATCATTTTTTTTGGCTGCTTCTTTAAGTTTGTTTTGGAAACACAAAAAAAGTTTTTGAGAAATTCTAAATTTGATCTTTTTTCCCTTCCTAATTCATCCTTTTATATATATTAAAGCTCTACTTGGTTCTATCCTATACTAAATAGTGAGATTTGGCAACTTTAATGCAATTGATTTTAACTTGTTTGGTGACCGTTAACTTTACCAAAAAAACTATTGATGATGAAGGTTTTGATGGCCACAAATTGAGTAGACATCCTGGACCAAGCGCTTGTTAGACCTGGATGAATTGAGTAAGCAAAAGTCTTGTAGTTGGGAGTGTAATTGTTCTAGCGAGTGGCCAGTGCCCACCAAACAGTATAAGGTAAGTTTTCTCACAATAATTACATTTCTCACCTATTATCCCCTACTTATTCTTGAGGAATGCAAGGTTCTTTATTCTTGTAGGCCAACATGTTATGAGTATTTCATCTAGGGGGTGGGCTTCTGCTACAAAGTAATTGATGTTTTTTTTGTGTGTTTTGTTTTATTATTATGCAAGGAGACTTGTTTTCAAACCGAGCGAGCTTGGTTTAGAGATAGCCAGGATTGCCCTTCCTTGCCACGTTAGTTTTGACTGCTAATCCTATTGCTTCTCTGGTTAACACAACATCCATCGGCTAAATTGGTACTCCCACTTGTTAGCGCATGCATCCCGTGTTCTTGAACAACCATACTCAATTCATAGTTGTTTAAGACCTCATTTTCACTTACCAGCTTGGGCATCACTTCTTAGATTCATCAATATTTTTATATGAAAGCTTCCCTATAAAAAAGCTTTTATATCAATATTTTCACTCACCTGTTTTTACTTTTTAGGGTGTATTTTAAAGCTGGACAGCTTATGCCAGCGGGTTTTGAATTTTTAAGGATCACATTCAACAATGAACCAACATGAGAGATGCACATATACATATATACATATACGCATATACACACATATATATAGTTATGCTATATTGAGAACATAAGGTCAGTCGCTTTATTGTGAAAACTCATATTATAGCCGTTCGATCTATATGCATTAATAATATCTGCTGGATTAAAAATAAAAAAAGAAGTGAGCATCGCTACTCCTCTCTCACGTGTGATTGTCTATTTGAGCAACAAGAAAATTGGAGCACCTCATCGCCTCCTCCTTCTCTACAACCATTTCTCCATCTTCATCTCTTTGTTAGCTCCACCTCTGCCTCGACTATGATAGGAGATGGCAATTGAACCAGTGGAGAAGGTTTCCCTGATTCTAACATTTGGGGCCACCGGACGCATCAGTGTTTTCTTGTCCCCTTGCTCAATGAAGAGTCTCGTTTCCATGTTCATCAACGCTATGTTTCTTCTCCTCCTTTTGTTTTGGGGGAAGAAGCGACGCGTTTCGAACTCGACACACCTGGTTGCTCCGAATCGGGAAAATATATAGTAGCCCAGGAACAAAAATTGCAACGGGGTGTTAGTTGTTGTGTTAGAAGGGCAGGGGTCATTCAGGTCTTTTTTTCCCTTCAATTTTATTTTACTCCCTAATTGATTGACTTTTTCAAAATTATATATCTATACACGTACAAACATGTCCTGTAGAGGAGGAGTAGCGTGCCAATTAGAAAGAGGGGTAGCGACACTTGTTTCTTTTTTAACTTTTAATTCAATGGATGCTATTAACGCATACAGATCCAACGACTTTAATATGAATTCTCACAATAAGAAGGTTGGCTTAGATTCTCAATGTAGCATAATTCTCTTTCTCTTTATATATATAATCAGATTGGAAACATTATTAAACAGCACCACCTAATGTAAATGCTCTAAAATTGAATGTGTTTGATTTATTGTAGAACATATAGTGATATTAAGTGCTTGTTTGATGTTTTTTTTTTATTTCTGTTGTTTGTAGATTGCCCTGTTGCTTAAAGTGTAACTATATGTCCTAGAATATCTACTGTTTATTGGCTATATAGCTATTTTGGATTTCGATTTTCCTAATGTTTTTTTTTTAATAATGAACTGGGCTTATTTGAGTTTGGTTGTCTTTCCATAAATTAATGTATTGTTATCTCGTGTGCCCGAGGTGACATACAATCAAACCACCAATAAGTTAATCACATACATCAATAAGTTTGCTAAAACAATATGAAATAATTTAAATGTTTTCATAAGTAATAAGTAAATAAAAATCAAAATACGATAATGATAAAACTAGAAAATATACTAATTTAGATGCTTGTATTATAAACAATCAATTGGGTTGCGTATCATGCACTATTAGATTGAGATGAACTCATTTTTATTTTGTACGTTTTTCATTAAGCATATAATTAATTTTTTCTTATTTTATTATTTATTTGATAGTGCAAATTTTATTGTTTATAGTAAATACAATTTAATTTGTAGGTGTTGTTTGATATGTAATGATAAATTTATTTTAATTTAAAAATAATAAAAATTTAATAATTATTTATAAATCTAAAGTTAATTCTTTTGAGATTCAAATAATTTTTTATTTTTTATTTTACTTAGATCCATTAAATATTTTTTAAAAAATTGTTATGAAATTTAATTTCAAAAAATATTTCTAAATAATTTTTTTGTTAAAAATAAATTATTTTTTAAATATAATAAATAAATTAAAATTTATGCCAAATAATTTAACTTTTAATATTAAATCTTGCGAATATAAGCTTGATAAATAAAGAAAAAGCACACGATCAAAGCGGTTGGAATCATTCATATCAATTTATTTAATTGTTGATTTAAACTCACTACTAGGGATGGCAATCCTGACTTGAACTGCCCCAACCCGCCTTGATCCGAGCCTTTTTTTTCTACTCCGATCCGCCCCGATGAGATAACGGGGCAGTCACAGGTATTGGTTCGACCCGACTCGATCTATTATACTCATTAGCCCTATTCCGCCCCGAATACATTCTGGACAGATTCAGGTCATCCGCTATGTGATCCCATCCCGTCCTGTTGTCATTCCTAAGTACCAACAACAACAACAAAAAAACATTATTATTTTCGTTAGCCACCTCCTCTTCGTACACACACTCTCTATCTCTCTCATTTTTGTCAGCTGACTACACCTCCGCCTTCGCTTCGCCGGAGACTTCTTCATCCTCCTCCTGATCGCAATCGTTGACGTGGAACGCGCTCGTCGTCCTCACAATGGGTTAGAATTACAAGTGGAGACAGCAACCCTAAGAAGCTCAATTGACCCTTTATTGGTATTTTTTTTACTTTAGATAGGATTCCTCACTTGTTGAATTTGGATCTTCAAATATTGGGTTGCTCATAGGATCACCTTCAACAGCATATACAACTTGCCAAGGTTGTACTTATCAGAATTCTGGTTCTATAGTTTTCACAGCCTCTTGGGCAGCTTTCTTTAGATGTTCACCATGAGGAACAATATTATTAGAATTTGAAGAACAAACTATTTTCTCTATCTTCTTAACTAGAGTATGTACTTTGTCCGTGTTGGTCTCCTGTCTTTGAGATTCTTGAATGTTGTTAGAAGGTAATGCCGTAGTATGAAAAACTTAAATTCACCTTGGTTAGATCTCTTCACTCTATCTCTAGCCTGTTTTTCTAATATAAACACTTTATGATTTCTCTACAAGATTTACTAGTCTTATCAAGTAATTTCTTTTGATTTGTTTGTGTTTACTTTTTAGTAAATTTGATTAACCTGGACTTGAATTTCCAAATTGCTGAAATGTTTTTGAACTGGTAAAGTTTCTGCAATTTTACTTAAGTGGATGATAGAACACGGTGCTCAGCTAAACCAAATCCCAAATATATTGGAGGAGTTTGACAGAGCAGCAGTTGGAGAACGCACGTTTATCTGCATTTAGTTTAGGATATAGCAGTTGGAGTCAGTCTTAATTATCTTTTAAGTGTCAGTTACTGATAGTGGTTTAGGACGTGTCTGTACATGCCTGTGTTTGCAGCGTATTGTGGTACGTGTGTCTTGTATTTAACTTGCTATAAAGGCAGCAATGAATTATGAAAAGATGAGAAATTTATTCCCAATTTCCATGGTGCATCCTCACCCTAAGTGGAAATATTACTTGTTCATTTCTCTCAATTATTCGGGACCTATCATTGGTATCATAGCCAATGACAAGCAACAAAGAGCACATTAAGCACACTTGGAGTGGGCTTGGAGCAGTCCAAGAGGGACTGCAACAAATGGAGTTTGGCATGAACGATAAACAACTTTTGCTTCCCAATCCAAATTCCTTGAATCATGACAATCACCACCGCAATAACCAAGATGGAGGGCGACATATTGTCTCTGCCAAAACAGCCAAGCTAGAATTCCCACGCTTTGCTGGAGACGACCTAATGGAGTGATTCAATCGGGTAGAACAATTTTTTGAATATCAGGGCACAACAGCAAACCGAAAGGCTCCCATGGCTGCTTATCATTTCAAAGGGAAGGCCAACCAAGGGTTGCAGTGGCTGCATCGGACATTACAAGAAGGCAGACTTGATTTCATGGGAAATATTTGAATAGGAATTATGGGCACGCTTTAGACGCCTGGATGCGAGGACTTTGACGAAGCTCTTTCAAGTATCAAGGAACATTGAGAGACTACCAACGTGAATTTAAGAAGCTCGGCAATAAGGTTCTTGGATGGATGCAAAGGGCGTTGGTGGGGATGTTCATGGGAGGCTTAAAAACTGAGATTTTGGATGAGATATGACTGTTTAAACGACAATCTCTCAAAGAGGCCATTAATTTACCCTAAATGTGAGATGAGCAGCTTACTTGGCAGCAACGGTTCATGAAATCTCCTTCCACGCAAATTCCTACAACTCGTCCACAATCCATACGAGTAGTTTATGCTGCCCCAGCTATACCGATTAAACACTTACTGCGGTAAGAAATGCAAAAGAGAAGGGCTCAAGGTCTTTATTTCAACTGCAATGAACGCTTCACAGTTGGGCGTAGGTGTTTCCACAATTATTACTCTTGAAGGGGCATGAAGGAGACGTGGAATTGGAAGAGTACTAACCACCAAGGTGGAGATGTAGCGGAAGTACAAAGACTTGAACTGGAACCTAAAATCACATTGCATGCATGAACCGATGGACTGGACCAAAAACCGTGCGTTTAACAGCCCACATGGGCCCTCATGAAGTGGTGGCTTTGGTGGATAGTGGATCGCCACATAATTTCATCAACAGTCGTTTGGCAAACCTGCTCAAGCCGCCAGTCGTTCCTACAGAAGCATTTTTTGTATGGGCGGCCAATGGAGAGCAGCTCCAGTCTCACGGGCATTACGATAAGGTACTGAGCGGAGTTACAAGGCACTCAATGTTCTCTGACTTGTTTTTCTCTGTGTTTAATTGGACTTGACCTTGTGCTTAGGGTCCAATGACTTGAAATGTTGGGATCTGTGGTCTGTAACTGAAAACAAATGTCCATGGATTTTCTTTGGAACGATCAAGACTGGAGGCTACAAGGTGTGGATTATCGAAGTAATTTTGCCAGCGGCATGCATTATTTGCTATATGCTCCCAACCGTCTCTGGCACAATGGCAAATGGTGCTCCGCCTGCAAATCAACAACACGAGCTACAAAGGTTGTTGAATGACTATGAGGATGTGTTTCAGGAACCCTGAAGTCTACCACCTGTGCATGAAATTGATCATTGCATTATACTCTGAGAAGGGACTGAGCCCATTAATGTACGACCGTATTGCTATGCCCACGTCTAGATGAACAAATTTGATGAAGGTGTGATCATCCTTGTACCCCAGTACATTCTGGATGCTCGTTGGGTCAAAAAAGGGAAGAATTTGGAAGAAGAGGACTTGGTTCAATGGAAACATCTACCAGTTGAAGAAGCCTCGTGGGAGCCACGCAAGTCATTACTTTCCAAATGTGGACCTTAAGGATAAGAGTCCACCTGGTGGGGGACGTATTGATAGACCACGACACTCAGCTAAACCAAATCCCAAATATATCAGAGTGGAGGTTGACAGCAGCAGTTGGAGAACTCACGTTTATCTGCATTTATTTTAGGATATGGTAGTCGGAGTCTGTTTTAATTATCTTTTAGGTGTCAGTTACTGATAGTGGTTTAGGACGTGCCTGTGTTCCGGCATATTGTGGTACATATATAGCTTGCTATAAAGGCAGTAATGAATTATGAAAAGAGGAGAAAATTATTCCCAATTTCTATGGTGCATCCTCACCCTAAGAGGAAATATTACATGTTCATTTCCCGCAATTATTCTGCACCTATCAAATTGATCATACTTTTCTGTATTGTGAATGGAATGTAAAAAATTGGCCAGTATTTTACTTTGGTGTATGAACTTGCCATGCTGTATGCAATTTTATTCTAGTGTATTATTCTTACCACCATACATTTTATGCTTTCCATGTATTTGACTTCAGCACCGCTTGGATCATTCCATTCAACTGGTGTGAGAATGGGGAGGTGATGCCCAAGGGCACGTTGAATATCTTTGCCGTGGTGAGGATGGGAGGTCTTCCGTGTATATGTGTCGTTTCCCCTTGCCGCATACGCTGTGTTGGACATTGGTGCTGGTGTTCCCATCTTTGCGTTTTCCAGCAGAAGAATACTGCTTCAGGCTCAAGTCAATGTCCAAGTACATTTGGATCTCGTTTTGTTGCTAGAATTATTCATGCAGTTTGAAATAAGATGAATAGAGTAGGTTTGCTGGTTAATCAAAAGTAATCATTTTCTAAATTTTTCTTATTAATAACTCACATTTTTAGAGTTTTGGAGCCTCTCTATTTTAAGCACTTACAAAATTAATTTTTTTAAACTATTGATTTATTTTTTAATCTTTTATGCTTGTTGTCAAGTTACTCGGTCCAGAGGTCGCCGAGGCCGGTTTGCCTCCCGTTGAAGCTCTTGTACTTGGCACCAAAGATGGACTTGCCGCCGGTGACATTTCCGGGACACCGACCTACTGAGGTGGACCGGAGTGGTGCCATTTCTTAGACTATTGCCGTTCTGAAACTCTATTGTCCAAGTTTCACTATATTACCAACATTGAAGTACACAACCTTTCAATTTCTTTGAGGTATAATTGTGGGACGACTAGCTAGTACTAGGGTCTTGATAATTGCCTATTCTGCTGTTTTCCCCTTATAATTTATATGATATTAACATTGATTTAGAAATGGTAATACTCAATTGTCCTGTGATTATTTATCAATAAATAAAAAATCTTTGAGTTGAACCACACGAGTTATGCTTTTTACTCTTCTGTTACTTTTTTTTATGTCCTCATTGAATTGAATTGCTCGTGGGTGCTATCCAAGATTAAGTAAATCATTCCCTAATTAATATTCATTTAAAATATATATGATGAAACTTGTTTTCCAAATGATTTCACATTTAGAAAATCCATATAGAATTCTTTTTTCTCTATTAATGGAAACAGAACAAGCGAGTTTGTAATAGGATCAAACTGTTGGTGCTGGTGTAAGATAAAATCATACCGTTTGATAAAATTATTGTGATAGTTTATTTAATTAGATATGTATATAATACTCCCAAGTCCCAAGGACCAGTAGGGCCGTGCAGTTGGTTTGTGTTGTGGGGTTTTTAAACTCACCCAAAGAATTGACACTTTGTTGACATGCAAAGCCGGCTACATGCTTGTCAAGCACGAAAGGACGTGGCAGTGGGGCACTATAGCCATAGTCCATTTTGAAAAATTTCATGTATAATAATTATTTTTAAAATTTTTTATCCCAAAATTAATTAACAATGTATAATAATTACCTACAACCATTGTTAATTCACCGGGTCACTTTACCCATTGTTAATCAACTCCAATGTAATTTTTTCTATTCTATATTTTATTTAACTATATTTATTTAGAAAATAATACAGTTCAACACACTACTTCATATTTCAATCAATTTGACCTACATACTTGTCAAGCACGAAAAGGACGTGGCACTACAGCCATAGTCCATTTTTATTGGCGGTCACTTTAACTTTTATAGATAGTCACCGAATTTTTAATTATAAACAAAGCATCATAAAAAAAAAAATTAAAACAACCTTCAAAATAAATTAAAAATAAATTTTTGTGGTTTAGGACGTACGACACTCGACAGCTAGCGTACGCTGCTGCTGCTGCTGTTGACTGTATGGTTGCAGCAGACACCATAATCCGCCGCCGTCCTCCACCGTAGAGGTGTCTCCACAGGTACGCGTGATCCCCACCGCCGCCCTCCATGCACACTCACGAACAGTAATTTATTCAGAACTAATATGATAGTCACAGACAGACCCGAATGATTTAACTGGATTAGATCAACGAACAATAATATTTTACTTTTTTTTTTCATACTAACCATCATCAGGTAGAATTATGACACATAACTAATTCTTGAATTGTTTTAAAAATTTTAAACCGAACAATAATATTTTACTTTTTTAAATCTGAAGTGTTAAATAGCATTACATACAAATATTTAATAAAATATAATAAATAATACCATATTAAGTTATTAACTATAACTTTGACCTAAACTACTAATTTTTATATTTTTACCAAATCTCTAGAAAACGCATCGCCAAACGCCTATCACGCTACGTCTCTCTTCTCTCTACTATACACCGCCTTCATTAGTATTACTCCTCGTCACCTCACCGACCACCCCTTGAATCCCCGCCACCGACGGCGGCCGTCTCTGATCCATCCCCGCCGCGTGGCCGTCTCTGCCGCCGGCTCCTCTCCAGTCTCCACTCCCTCCCGAAAAGACTCTCTCTGCTTCGCTCTCCTTTTTCTCTTTTTCGGGTGCGTTTCATTTGAAACTCTAATATTATTTTCGTTAATGTAAATCTCTTGTGGAATGATTAATTAGTTGGTTTGCGTTTGTCTTATTGTTCTAATCCATCCATCCATCAAACCTAATGATTTTCTGTCCTTTTTTTTCCTTTTAATATTAGCATTTTTAGTCTCTGTATTTTTTTTTTTTGTAAAAATAAGCTTTTGATCGTTAGATTTAAACCCTTCTTCTGGATTTTGGAAGAATGTTGGAAACTTCGATTTTTGTTTAGAACGTTTCTGTAACAGGCGAATATTTCATAACCAAGAACCCAGAATAATTAAATATTTTAATAAATTTATCAATAATATTATTTTAAATTTAACTCAAAATATATATTTTAATTAAAAATTTAATTCGAAATATATTTTAAATTTATAATTAATATTATTTTATATATGTAAATTTATTAACATATTTAAATATTCAACTGTAAATTGTATTTCCGGAATTTTCCTCTCCCACTAGTCGGCTGGTCCGCTGCAGACGCGATAATAAAAAGAATTAACGTATAATTATTTTTTTTATTGAAATAAGTATAATATATTATTATTTTAATAAATAAAATGAATAATTCAAAACAGTTCAAATTTAAATTTATTAAAAGTATAAGTTTTCTTTAGTGCATATTTATCGGACGGCTCCGAATTAGTAAATTAGTGACTTGGGCACTTAATCGGTTCGATTTTCTGATTGGACCGTTTCTGCTAAAAAACTAAAGAAATCCAGTTGACTTGACTTATTTTTTATAACACAGCTGATCCGGTCAGGTTTTAAAAAAGCGACTGATTTTTTTAATAATAAAATACTATTTATTTTATTTTATAATATAATTTTAATTTAAAATTAATAGTTAATATTGAAATTTTACTTTAATATCCTTTTAAACTTTATCTGATTTTTTTATTATAAATTTATGTGACTAAAATTTTAAATTTATTATTAATTTATATTAAAAATACATATTAAAAATAAATAGTATTATATTAGAAGTATAATTTTAAAATATTTATTTTTTATTAATATATATTTATATATAATTATTAATTATATGACCGATTCGACTTCTGACCCGACAGTTCAACTAGTAATCAATCATTCGGTGCCTTAGCCTTGTCAATATCTAGTCTGATTCTGATAACTATGCTTTAGAAAGTGTAATTTTTTATTTAAAATAATTCATTCTCTACTCTATCTAAAATTCTTCGCCCCTAAATTTTATGATGTTTAAAAGCAACCTTAATCGACCATTAACCTAATTCGATCGGGTGAATTTAGACTACTTCGATCAAACAACCTTAATTAACTTATTTATTTATTTGTTGGAAAAAAGAAAAAAAAACAATTGACGATTTTATGAAAACATTACACAAGTAAGATTTATTTTTTCCTTGTTTTTGTTTTTCATTAGTTTTTGTCTTTGTTTCCAGTTAGATGAATTGAATATAAATTAATAACTCATGAACCACTACACATCTGCATCAAACTCTTCTATTCTTATGAGAGACAATAGTTCTCCGGTCACTATCGTTTTTAAACTCTCTGGTGTCCGAGTTTCACTCCGCGCATGATTGAATCTTCCTTTTTCTTCAAGGTACGTTTGTGTAAAAGTAGAGTACTAGCGTTTTGATACACAAATGTTTTTACAGCTTCTTCTTCTTCTTCCTCTTCTCTCTCTCTCTTTATTATATATATATATATATATATATATATATATATATATATTCCCCCTTATAACATGCATGGTGTTAACGTTGAATCATCATATGGTTATCTACATTAGAAAGAGCATCCTTAACTTGAACCAGATAGGCTATGAGTTTTGTTGTTCTGTCACTCTGTTTTTGTTTCTATGCCCCTTTTGAATTGGATTGTTTTATATAATGGTGTGTGCTACCTTAGATTAAGTGTATCATGATTACTTATTTCTCCATCGTTAATTTGAAATAAGAAAAACTTATTTTCTAAATGGTTTGGCATTTTAGAAAAATCTATATAGCACTGTCTCCCTTGTTATTAATGAAAACAGAGCATCTTTGTATAAGATGAAACTGTTATATTAAATTTATTAATTGCCGTAGTTTAGTCAAATTTTAACTTCAGAATCATTATTAACATCTATAGTTGAGTCATTTGTTCTCTATCCTGAGCTGTGGTCCACTATCTAATATTTAGATGGGTAAGTTTTTGTTAGATTGTGTTGACAGATGGCTCTGTCGTTTGGCATGGGCGACAGACTATGCTCACGAATCTAGCTCGGTTTTACCAAATACTAGCTTACAATACATGTATGAACTCTAAGAGACAATTTAGGGGTTTCATGGCTCTATATGTACTGACCCTCTCCATATATTGAACTCACAAGATCACCCGACTTCATTAGCCATACTGACATTTACGGAGTGACAAAAAAAAGGACCACCCAAGTGGGTATTGTTTAACCGTCCATTGCACCTAAATATTTTTCTTCTCATGCAGTGCATAGGCTAGAAAGTCACTACTATATTGTGGATTTTCTTCCATTTAGACATCAATATCAAGTAAAAACAGGTGTGGACAAGTGTTCTACACTCCTATATTGACATGTATTTCAGGTGTGACCCTTTACACCGCAATAAAATAATTGTGTGATCCTTTGGACTATGAAAAATTAACAATAATGAATGGTAACAAAAAGAAGGGTCATTGTAAGCCATGCAGCGTGTGGTCATTTTCCACCATGAAGACAGACCGATCTAATATGGAACTGAAACCAGATTGATGGAATGGTTTACAGGAGTATATCATTTAGATGTACCAACAGTTATATTGATCCATATAATAGCATAAGAGGGATATTGATGTTTCATGCCAAGTATGATGGGACAAAGCATATCAAACTTATATTTTGCCAAAATAGTCGTAAACAATGCTATGCTTTTAATTGTTTTGTTTATAACTAAGGCTCTATGCTAAAGTTAAATTTTCAGGTTCTTTATTATTGGTTCCCATCATGTTATCATTGACGGCAAGACCTGTCGCGGGACCATGTATGTTTCCTCAAGGTACATACATATAATAATTCATCTTTTACACTAATCCCAATAATCACAGTTTGTAATGAGAACAACTTATGAGGGAACCAAAAAGTTTCTCTTTTAGTATTGACTAGCTTTTAGGTTTTGATGTACACAAGTCGTAGCTTGAATTAATAGAAGTTGCTAATTACATTTCTCAACTAGAATAGAAGCATCTTAAGTTGGATTAATTTTTGACACAGAGAAAATATTATCCTAGTATTCTACTTTGTCTATTATAACTAGTGCAATATTAGGTTTGCATGACTTTGTGTTATGAATTTGTTCTTGTTCACTAAGACATTCTGATGCTCAATATGCTTGAGTACATTAGAACAAATAACTCTATATCACATGGGGTTCAAGGACTCTTGTGTACTTGAACATTTTTTGAATGAATTCAAGAATAATTTCAAAGAAGATGTTGTGGACAAGTATATCATGATTTCTAATTTAAATATTTAAAAACAGCTTTGTACTACAAGGGGCTTAAGGACTCTTTTGCTTAAAATCTTTCTAAATAAATGAAGTAAAATCAAAGATGTTATGGTAGAAAGGCACATCATGATGATGTTTTATATAAATATTTTAAAACTGTGGGAGTAAAAGTTTAAATTCATGACTAGTTCAAGAAATAAAAGGATGTAGAATAGGTGACATACAAGTTTCTATTGTCTAAATATCTAACAAATTTTCATAATAAAAAATTAGTTTCTTTATTTGGGTAATTCCATGAAATTCCCACCTACCCCCTACCCAATCTCATTGTTGTAACTTTCATTTTAGAATATTGGTAATAGTTTTATTTTTGAATTGTACTTGTTGTTCATTCTTAAAATTTAACAACCTTTGTTGTCCTTGGTTGCGGTTTAGTATCTTTTACTGTTAAAAAGTAAAAACGAATGGAGAGAAACATTTTTTGGATGGGCAACACAACTTAAAACCTTTTCTTCTTCTTCTTCATAATACAAGGATTGATGAAGCATTAGTTCACTTAGGAGGCTTAATGAGCTTAGAATTATATTTATCTTGTCAATTTATTAACTTGTTAGCACAATTAAGAAAACGATAAGCCTTATTGGTTTAGAGATTGTGGTCAGCTTTGATTAGAACTAAAAAGTTGCAATTTGGAGCTCCCTGTGATGCGAGTAAGGCATAAAAAATATTTTTAGAATTGGATAATAGGTTGTGATTTTCATCACACAAAATCTAAAATATAAAAATTTCATCATATATAGTTTGCTTTTAGCAAATGAGTAACTTATTTTTGACACTTCTCTGATTAAGCACAGTAGTTTTATATATGATTACTTTTAGCTAACTTCAAAACTAGGCTTACAAACTTAGAATTATATTTACCCTTTCTAGTTATTGTATTTTTAATAAAATTGAGAACACGATGAAGTTTATCAATTTGGTGATGGTGGTTGGATTTCATTAAAGTCAAAATTTTGTGATTTGGAAATCTTGTGATGTCAGAATATAAAAAACTACATAATATTCTCTCTATTAATTGAAACAAAGTAACGGGTGCGCCCACACACACAAGGGGACTTATGTGCGAGCATGGTTCACCTTTTTTTTACTTATATGTATATATAAGAATAAAAGGATCCTATAGTTACTAATGTGCAATTTAAGATATAGGTGGACGACTCAAATATATTTTTGTAATTAATAATAAACAATAGGATTATTGATGTTTTATTAACTACTGTAATTAATTATAGTAGTAGATCATTTAGATGTACCAACAATGATGCTGATTCATATAATAACATAAAAGGGGTATTGATGTTTTATGAATGTATGAATAATTTCATAGAATATTATGAACAAGTATGTCATGATTTCTAGCTTAAATATTTTAAAATAATTATGTACCACAAGGGGTTTGAAGACTCTTTTTCTCAACATCTTCTACGTGAATGGAGGAATAAATTAAAGATGTTGTGTTGGATAGGTACATCTTGTTGTTTTATATAAATATTTTAAAATTGTGATGGTAAGAGTTTAAATTCATGACTAGTTCAAGAAATAAAGAATATAAAATAGTGAGATGCAAGTTCCCACTTTTAAATCTTAAACAAATTTTCATCATAAAAAAGAGAAGTTTCTTCCTTTCTAGGTAATTTTATAAATTTCTTTCAAACCATACTCATTATTGTAATTTTTATTTAGGATGTTGGTAAGTATTTTTATTTCTATATTGTACTCATTCTTTTCTAAAATTCAACCACCTTTGTTTTCCTTGTTTTGTATTTTGTTTTGCTAAAAAAAAAAAGAAAATGTTTGTAGAAAAGTATTTTTTGGATGAACACAAAACTTAAAAGTTTTTTTTTAGTAAGGGCAAGGTAAGAATTAGTTTAGTTAAGAGGCTTATGAACTTAGAATCGCATTTACCTTATCAACTTATTCGCTTCTTATCATGATCAAGAAGACAATTAGGTTTATTGGTTTCTTAAGGATTATGGTAGGCTTCTATTAAATCTAAAACATTGCAATTTGAAACTCTTTGTAATGTAAGGCATAAAAATGTTTTGACATGTAATAAATAGATTGTGGTAGGTTATTTTTCACACTTGTTTGATTGTGTACTAGTTTTATATAATATTACACTTAGTTAACTTCAAAACTAGGCTTACAAACTTAGGTTTACATTTACCTTGTCAAGCTATTGTCTTTTTACCCCAACTAAAGACACAATTAGGTCTATTAGTTTGGGGAATGTGGTTAGTTTTGATTAAAGTGAAAAGTTTGCAATTTGTAACTACTTGTAATGTCAAATGTAAAAATAAAATAAAATATAATGAAACCAGATAGTTTAGTTTTAATTTTTATCACAAAATCTTAAACAAAACATAGTGTAAAGTCTTACTATCTATATCATGCAGTAAAAATAGAATCTCAACATAGGACAAAATTCAGGCCCATTGGATCACACCATACACGATCAGGTGCTCAATCTCTCTATTTTGATAGAAGACGGCCTACCATTTGTGCTATCCAATTGCAGCCTACCCCTATAACTAGCACTGCAAGTCTGGTATGGTTATCATTGCCTTTCTTTGTTTTTCCAATAGTTCTTTTAATTTATTTTTTTTAGGAATGAAGAGATTTGTTACCCTTTCATTTCATTGAATTTTGAAAATGAATTGTTTTATCCTAAAACTTTTTCTTTTGTACCATGTTATGGATTTGTTTTATTAGTAGAATACAAGATGTGGTGTAGAGCAAACTAAAACCATTACCAGGTTTGGTGCACAATCTCTCTATTTTGGTGGAAGACAAGGAACCATTCATCCTTCTCAGACGCAGTTCGCTTCTATGCTATGTGCTACTACTCTGGTATAGTCATCTTTACTCATTTTATATAGAAAATGCATTTAATCTTGCTGTCATACTACATTCATTTCTTGAGCTTGTCTCAAGAATGGAAGGGTTCACTATCCTTTCATTCCATGGGAGATTGGAAATGAATTGCTTAGATGTATATCAAATTTTTTTGGAATTGTTATTGCGGCAGGGTGCAAGATGTGGTGCACAACAAACTCAAACCATTACACAGGAAACTCCAACCATCACTTCTTTGCGAGGTGCTAGTCTTTTACCATTTAATCTCTTATTGTATTGCTTGAAAATATTTAGGGGAGGGGGGGGGGAGTGGATGGTGTGAGGGTTGATTAAGACATAGGATGTTATGTAATAATGATATTCGCATGATCACAAGTGTGCAACACCATCACAAGTGTCCCAGGAGAAAAAAGATTAAACAAATGGTTCATTTTAGAGAATAATTTGACAAAAATGTTGTTGGTGCTAACAAACTCTGGTTCGATAAAATTTGTCATGTTAAGACTATAACGTGGTCTATGAAATTGTCTAATGCTAGCTATGTTTAATGTTCAAAATTCATATATTTGCAATAATTTTAATCCTTTTTAGCTATTAGTTTCGTACAAAAGAAATTTAGCGTCACCTTTAGTTCTCTTTCCTGTCCCCACAAACCAATGGACCAACCCTCTCTTTCCTTTGTAAGATGGAGGTTGCTTTAAATTTAAAATGGTCATAATGTTTTAAATTTTAATAGGATGTTGGTTTCGTCATAAGGCATAGGCAGGGATGCAACTATTAAGAGAGTATAGAACATTAACCTCAAACAGGGTAAAAAATTAAGGAAATACCATAAATGACTTGAATAGAGATAGTAACAAAACATATGAAATCGTTAGATTTGGAAAAAGGAATTGTAGTGGATAAAAATGTTTGGAAGAAAAGTATACCTTGGATCGAATATAAGTCTTTTATCCATCTTCATTCATGCTGACCCTATATTATTAGGATTAATAATGCTTATTGATTTGGTTTGGTTTGTATAATGTTTTAATGGAATTGCAGGGAAGGAGAAATTGCCAGCGCTTGACGATGGCAGTTTTGGGCTACCACGCGACCTTGGTGGTGGCAATTTTGGGCTACCACCAGGTGGTGATGGGGGTGGCGGCGGAGGTGGCGGAGGTACCTGGTGGGGTGGCTTCTACTTCTTTGCTTTTCTTCTTTTTCTAAGCTTTTTGAAGGATGAGGAAAGTAAGGACCCATATAATTCTGACTATGATCCATGAGTCGAGTCAGGTAGCTCAACAATAGTTTCTTTTCTTTTCTTTTTAAAGCCATGGATGACCAACAATTGCAGTCTGAACCATCCATGCCAAGTTCTTGTTCCCTGCTACATGGTGTAACATATTTTATATTCTTTCATATATTGTGTTTGAATTACCCTACCAGAATATGGTATGCGTGTGGAAGGAAGCCTGCTATTGATGAAGAGGTTTTGTTTGTCAGAGGAACATGCAGCGTGTTCAGGTTTTCTCTTGGAAGATGTTATATTAAAATGTGTTCCTTCATTTGATTTGCACTGAGAAAATCAAACTAGGGGTCTTTGGAATTCTACGAGAAGCTTCATTTAATGTGGGTTCATTTACAAGTCAATTACTGTGAACAATGTGTCTCGATCCTGCAGAGCATTATTTTAAATATTGTAAGAGAAATTATATCTATGTTTCAACTATTATTAGTTATTAAAAAATTAATAAATTTAAGTGATATAATAAAGTTAATTAATATATAATTAAAAAAGAACAAAAAAATCTTGAAAAAATAACTTTTTAATAAAATATAATATATTATTTAAATTATTATCTAACTCTGAGATAACAAGAATAACTTAAATAACATTTAATAATAAAGTTAAATACAACATATTCAAGATAAAATTGCAAATCAAAAGGTTATGAATGTCTCAAAACTTAAATCTTAAATTGCACATGCATGTGTGTGAGCACATGATGTCATAGTCATAACATAAAAAATTTATAAATAATTTAAATATTTATAAAAATCAAATATAAAATATAGATATATCTAGTTTGTATTGAAAGTTTATTTGGACTTAACAAACATAGTGCAAAACGTGAAATTTCGTTGATAAAATAACCTTAGCCTATTTAATCTTTTCATTACTGTCATTTATGCACAATTTGTTTCAGATAACATTTCCTTGTTATAATCTTTACAATATTCTCTTTTCTTTTTTCACTTCGAGCATACCATGTCTTACTCTGATTTTAGGAAGAAAATACAAGTTCAAATTTTGAAGTGTTTGTAATGGGATGGACTCATGTAAAAAATAACCATGGTATTCTTCTTTTAAATGTTATTTTATATCAAATCAAACAAGCCTTAATCTCAACAAATATGGTCTACTTTATAAACCTATACAAATTGAAAGCTTATGTTGGATCTAAAATATGGATCATTCTTTTCTAAAAATTCTTATTGATCACCATTTTTTTTCCAAATTTTTTGTTATCACTTATAACTAAGTCATTTTTGGTCTTTCCTTTAATTTTTTACTTCGCTCAATGTTATTCTACTCCACCCTCCTAACATATGCATCTATTGTCGATGATTCGATGCCATAAATAGACAAACCAACGTAATCAATTTTCTCTCATCTTATCTACAATCGAAACTACTCTAACGATATAACGAATATCTTCATTTCGAATCTTGTCCATCTTAGTATTATCACACATTCATCTTAACATCCACATATCAGTAACACTAAGCTTCTAGATCTCTACACTTGCTGAGACTCCTATAATATGCTATTTATTTTTAGGAATTCATTTTATTTTCTTGTTCTACACCATGATATGTCCTTACCCAATGGCATCTTATTCACTAAGTTCTTTCTTAGCCACCTGTCGAATACAATCTGTCATTTTATTCCACATTACACTAGAGTGACTTCAACTTCCTAATTTGCCTTCATGATTACATTACTAAGAAAAGCTAACCGAACGCTCTATGTTAACTTCCCCTATTTTATCCTACAATGTAGAGCATATCTTAATTTCTTAAACACTTTTTAAAGTCAAATATTTAACACTAAAAATTAATATTGTGTAGCTACAAACATATTTTTAAATACCATTGCTTACTAAATTTATCAATACTTTTAACAAAACATTAAAATTAAATGACAAAACAAAATACAATGGTAAACTCAATTTAAAGAATAATTTCAATATTAATTTTTTAAGAGCAATTATAAATCATTCAATTTCATAATCTTGTATTATATAGATTAAGATATATATATTATGCTTTCTTGATTTTAATTTCACTGCAATTTTCTTTTTCCAGTATTCTTTTTATATACAACTGTATATCAAATGATCTTATGACATGCATACTTGTTTTCAAAAAAAATCACAATTCTGCAAGGAGTTCAATAAATTAGACAACTCATATTGTAACGAAAACTGTGAACAATATTGATTCAACATGACACAACATTGAACATTGGACGTCAAATATAAACAGAAACGGCCTAAGCATTTCAACATTGGATTCAGACAAATATGGGTTTTAACTTTGCTCTTTTTCATTCGTTGTTTTTGTGCTCCATATTTGTTGAGTGGGGGAAGTGGTGTAGCCCATTTTCTATCTACTGATCTACTGTTCCTTAGCCCGCTTCCTTGCCAGAAATCGTTCTTTAGCTGCAGATACTTGATCTTCACCTCTTTTATGATGGTCTCGCTTCAGTTGATCATCTGGTTTCTGATCAATAGCAGTTCCTTCTAGGATCGATTTGGGGATAACACCAGAAACCGTCTTAGCTTCAATAGGGACAGAACTTCGCTTCAAAACCGTGGGAGTCTCACTCTGATCATTTTCCTCTGTAGGGACCAAATCAGAAGCTGTCCCGATCACTGAATTGACTTTTCCTATTGTATCAACAGTTGCTTCCTCTATTCGCCTCTTTGACTTATTTGAAACTTCATCTCCGGCGCCGAAAGCAACATTTTTTGTAAGGTTGAAGTAGAAATCACTGAGGTCACTCTTCTTAGTAACCTTGAAAATGACAACAAAAACTTAAAAATCATATCAAACTTATGAGAAAAAAACGCAAATAGGAGAAAAACTATGGTAACATGTTATTAACAACGTCAAATAACGAATCATATCATAATATGATGCCAGCAGTTATACGAGATTAATGTCCTAGTCTTGGATAAGTTATAAAAATAGCTGTTACAGAGAACCTGGGGCCATATTTAACAAATCTTGTAGATCATATTTCTAAGTGTAGTTTAGCAATACATCAAGCTGGACAAACATATCACGGTTCACACATGGCGGCAAAGTAGTATAATAAATTCTTTGTATTTCATTACAATTAACAATATACAGTAATTGCAGTGTGCCACTGTTTATCTGTAAAACACTACAGATGATATCCATAATAGAACACTGTTAAACAACAGCCCATAGGCTATCTTCAACAAATAAGAACGAAAATTGTAGTCAGATAATTAGATCACACACGAATGAGATCATTGCACCATATTCAAGGATGCTAATGAGTTATGACAAATAAGAAAACCCACACTAACAGGTACGAAAGCATTGTTTTTTTATCAAAAAAAACACAAAGAAAAGGTGATGCAGATATTAGAGGCATCAGAACCCAAAAAAATGATGGTTGCAATTACCATCACATGATTCACATTTAAAAAGGTAAAAAGAATTAAGTAAAAGCTCAGACATACATCATCTTTTTCTTCTCGAAGTTGACGCAAACGGTCTTCCTCCTCCCATTTTGCCTTCTCAGCAAGTTTCTTTTTATAAGCACCGGTGACATACTTATCCTTGTCTCCATAGAGGTGAGCTTCCTTGTCTCTCTCTTTAGCTAGTTTCCTCTCATACACTACCTCATGTTCTCGTTCTCGTTCTTTTGCCTTTTCCATCAATCTTTCAATGTACTTTGACTGCAAAAAAAAAAAAGACTGTTAATTGTTATCAATTAGCTAGTCAAAGGCCATCAATTATGGATTAATTATTTTCCAAAAACAATCTTGTACTTTTGTACTTGGTTATATTAAGAGCCAATTAGATGCATCATGGATAACAATTATTCTCCTTTCTTACATCTCTTCTTCAAACTTTTCCGTCTTTCTTCCTCTCTCCCTCTCTCCCTTCAACCTTCCCTTGCTGCTTTGTTCTTTGCAAACTATGTAGACAATCACTTAACAAACCCCCATACAACAGAAGATGGAATTGAAAACAAGGGTGGAAAAAAAAATACTTTGATCGAAAAAATTAGAAACTACAGGATCTAAAAAAACCACATCAAACATACCTTGGCGTGCGAAAAAATTAATTTAACAACCATGTGGAGGAGAGAAGTCAGATCAGTTCAAGGAATTATGTGAAAGAATTCAGCAGATGTTTGGAGCCTATTTAATGATTCTGATGAATAATGAATTACATTGCTTTGAGGATACAAAATGCTAACATCCTTAGGTGTTTATTTTATAAGTTTACTTAATCTCTTATGGTTATAAAGTTATCTTCTCATCTTTCTGCATATGCTGTACTATAGATTTCTTTAATTATTAACAAAAAAAAAAAGATTAAGTGGCACGAGGAGGGAGGGAGAGTAATTTACATGATATATATACGACCATTGTCTGCAGCATCACATATTATAAGACGAAGTTTTATAAACGTGTGTATGTTTAGAAGCTAGGCTTCTACGCAAGTATGACTGATAGGAGAGTTCAAATATTGGACCATGTAAGGGATTAACAGCGAATATTTGATTCACACTAACAAGAACCCAAATTACACATGAATAAGGAATTTTGGGATTATTTGAGCCAACCCCGAGCTCCAAATACAATATTCTCCGTACAATATGGTTTTTTTCTATCCCTTACCTAGTTACATAGCGTATCCTATATACCTCTTCCCTCACAATCTTATCATTACAACTGTCCACCTCGTTAACTAATTACAACGGGTAAGTTTGAATTACAGCAACGGAGGAACGGCATTTCACCCAAAACAGCTTACAATCTCCCCTCCTTTAAGGGCCTTGACTGCAAGGCCGATGCTCCGTAACCTTCATGGTAGGGTGTCAATCAGGTGGGGGTAAAGCTATTGCAATTTCCACAAATTTTTCCAAGAGTCGGCGTCCTCGGTAGCTCCAAATCAACAAACCAATACCTATGTGACAGCATGATTGCCTCGCCAATGTACTCTTCTATCCATATGGACGTAGGGAAGGAGATAACTGCTAAAACCACTTGCTCCTCATTTTGCCTAGAAAGAGCATTTGCCACTAAGTTTTCCTTTCCATTCCTATATTCCACCAAGAAATCATAGCCTATGAGTTTAGAAACCCATCTTGCTGAGGCTCAGTTCCAATCTTTTGTTCAAATAAGTCCTTGAGTGCTCGCTGATCCAATTTTATTTGAAATGGGTGACCAAGGAGGTAAGGTCTCCATTGCTGCACTGCCAAGAATAATGCCAAGAGTTCTTTTTCATATGTGGACAAAAGCAATACCTTACCTTTTAAGGTCTTGTTATAAAATGCTATGGGTTGAACTGCTCCAAGGCCCACACCAGATGCATCACACTCAATGGTGAAGGGTCTATTGAAGTCTAGCAGTCTTAGAACAGGTAGGTGACTGACTGCCTTTTTCAACCCTTTAAAGGCAGCCTCAGCCCTTGCATTCCTGGTGAAAGAATTTTTCTTCAATAAATCGGTTAGAGTTGCGGCTATGGAAACATATCCTTAATGAATTTTCAGTAATAGCCAGTTAACCCCCGAAATTATCTCGAGGACTTAAGTGTTTGAGGAACCAGCTATTCAACCATGACTGCAATCTGCAATTTTAGAGGGATCAGTCTGCACCCCCTTGCCTGTGATTAGGTGGCCCAAATATTTAATTTCCTGTACACCAAACATACATTTAGACATCGTAGCATAAAGAGTATGCCATTTTAATAAGCCCAAAACTAACCTCAAGTGATCTTCAAGTGTCTTGCTATAAACTAGGATGTCATCAAAAAAAAAACAAAACAAAACAAAACAAAAAAACAAGCACATACGTCCTTAAGAAAGGCTTGAAGATGTGGCTCATTAACCCTTGGAATGTAGCGGGGGCATTGGTTAAGCGAAATGGCATAACCAAGAATTTATAGTGACCTTCATGCGTTCTAAAGGCTGCCCTTTCATTGTTCTTTTCTTTCACCCGAATCTGGTGATACCTAGTTCTCAAGTCTAGTTTATAGAAAATGTGGGCTCCAAACGGTTCATCCAAGTTCATCAATGACTAGAATTGGAAATTTATCCGTGATAGTTTCCTGATTAAGTGCTCTGTAATGTACACACATGTGCCACGTTCCATCAGCCTTCTTAACCATTAGAACTGGGGAGGAGAATGAGTTCTGGCTTGGTCTCACCACTCCTGACTGTAACAATTCTTGAACAATTTTCTCTATCTCAGTCTTTTGATAATTTGGGTATCGATAAGGTCTAACTGAAACAAGTAAGCACCTTCCTTCAAATTAATTGGATGGTCAAATTCCCTTCTCGATGGCAACCTTATAGGTTCCTAAAAGACACTGGCAAACTCTTTGAACAAGGCTGAAATTTTTTCCAGCTCACACGGCTTGATTGGTTCTTTGTTTGTAAGCATTAGTTGCAGCAGCCGACTTTGCTTATTAACAAAGTCTGGTTTTAAACTCTTATCACCCAACATCACGTGAAGGTTGCTGGGGCTTAATCCTGGCCATTTAATGGATTGCCCCTCCCATTGGAAACCCATCAACATATCCACAAAGTCTCACATAACTGAGCCCAGGGTTCTCAACCATTGTACCCCAAGCACCAACTCGCATGCCCCTAAAGGAAGGACATGGAAGGAAATGGGAAATTTAAATCATTGTATCTTGACTTTTTCCTGACCACTTTCATGGGTAATAATCTTTTCTCAATTGGTTATACAAACTCTTAACCTATTACCCCGCTGAGTTTTTACCCAGGCCTCCTTCACGGCTTCATAATCCATGAAGTTGTATGTGCTCCCTGAATCAATCAATATTTCCACCACACAAGAGCCCAAGTGGTCATGCAGCCTCATTGCATTGCCACTCAAAAAACCCGAGATAGCATTTACAGAAACTTCCAGGGGGTTTTCCTTCACAAGCTTAGGTTCTTCCAAAGAGGCAATCTTAATTCCCTCTTCACCCAGTTATTTATCCTCATCAACATCATGCTGAATGAAGTAAGCCTTGGGCTTTTTACACACATGGGTTTCATTTTTCCTCAGTGGAAACACAATACTTTTCTCCTCTTTCCTTCGATGAGGGATGGGCTTGCCCTTTTAAAAGGCAATGGAGCCTTGTAGTCTCTGCAACCTGAGGAAGAAGGGCCAGTTGTCCCAACAAACCTTCCCTCTACAAAATGTTCAGTAAGGTGACAGGTCTTCCTTGACGAGAGGATATATTCTTCCTGCAACTCTGCAAACCCAAAAGCTGCTCCCAGGGTTGAAGGATTAAACATTTTAATAGGTATTCGAATTTCATGCTTCAACCCACTTATAAGTTATAAAACAAATCATCTTGTGCCTCTTGGAAAACCCCTTAACCTATTTGTCAAGACCTCAAGTTAGGACATGTATAAACTCACAAAGTGGTCTGTCTCAACCTGATGAGGACCTTCATTGGATCGTCAAACAGAGATGGACCAAAACGATTATAAGGCCACTACCAAAGTCTCCCACAAATCAAACCGACCCTGAGTCCACATCATTCTGGTACCATATCAAGGCTTCCCCTTCCATGTGATGGGAAGCAACCATTAACTTTTGGTGGAAGGGAATCATATAGCAATCAAAATATTGGTTAGCCTTAAATATCTAACCTATAGGGTCATCAACTTCAAATCTTGGAAATTCTAACTTTACATTTCTCTTAAACGCAATTCTTTCATCTGTCACACGGAGGTCACTTGAGCCCTCTTTGTCTCTTCAGGAGTTACCATTTACAGTCTCGATGACCAAGTGTAGCATGCTGGAAATCTGTTCTAACCTTCTGTCCATGTCCGAAATGGTTTCTTGTTGCTACTCCAACTGTTTCTGGGGTGTTTCTTGTTGTTTCCACGATCCCTCTTGTTGTCCCTTCACCATTGTACCAACCAATGCTCTGGTTGCCACTTGGTGGCTTTGATACCAATTTGTAAGAGGTTAACAGCGGATATTTGATTCACACTGACAAGAACCCAAATTACACATGAATAAGGTATTTCGGGATTATTCAAGCAAACCCCGAACTCCAATTATAATATTATCCGTATAGTATGTTGTTTTCTATCCGTTACCCCATTACATAGATAGCATAACCTATATACTCCTTCCCTAACAATCTCATCGTTACAAATGTCAATCTTGTTACAACTAATTACAACGGGTTAGTTTGAATTATAGGAAGAACGCCATCGTTTTGCTGAAGTACACCCAAAACACCTTACAGAGGATTAACCAGGCGTTAAAGAAAAAGGTAGTTAGAGTACTAGAAATGAACTAGTTAAAACTTTCAATAAATTTGTCTACATGAAATAATATTAACTACAAATTATACTTAAAATTTATATTTTGACTACAAATTTGTTAAAATTCTAAATTTCGAATTACAACCTAGCCAAATTTAAGCTAGCCACTGCCTTGAAGTTTATAATTTTAATGAAGTTTGTAGCCATAATACAAATTTCGAGTATAATTTATGACTAATATTATTCTATATAAATAAATTTATTGAAAATTTTAACTAGTCCATAGTCTTATAAGCAAAAAGACAAGATTAAAAACAGAAGAAGACCTTTCTCTCTTGACGATCCTGCATGCGGGGCTGAACTTCTTTCTCCTTCATTTTATCATAAACACCATCATAATCGAACACCAAGGGGTCCTCCTCCATTGCCTTCTTATGCTGCTCTTCAATCTGAAGAATAGAGAGACCGCATGCATAAATTTCAAATTATAGCAAGTTTTACAAGAAAATTGACACAAAAACACGCACCCAAGCGCGCGCGCGCGATAAAACAAAATCAGTTCACTCACCTCCCGGAGAGCCCTGTTCTTGCTGGCATGCCTAGAAATCTCTTGCTCGACATCATCGTCATCAGTGTCGCGAAAACCGGGCGGCGGCGGCCGGGGAGGCCTCGCGGGAATCTGCTTCTTCTGTTGGGGTGGAACCCTAAGTTGCAGACCGTACTTCTTCATAATCTCAATTCTCGCGTCCCCAGGCCCTACGCAGCAAAATAATCAAAGCTTCAAAAAATCAAAACCCAATCCGTGCGGATGGCAACAGGAATTGCATACGACTCAATAACAAATTTCGAATCGCGCGAAAAGATGAAACATTGGAACACAACACCACCCATAACAATCAAACAAACATTCATGGTAAAAGCAAACAAACAAGCAAACAAACAAAAAGGCACTGAGACCCATTCATGTCTGAAAAAGGCACCTTCTTTGAAACCCTAAGTTCATGTGATTTGTAGGCGGGCGGTCGGTCCGCTGAGACCCATCAAAACTCAGAATCTCAATGCCGCCGCTGTCAGTCCCTCCTGACAATCAAATTTCAAAAACCCCACAACATGAGAGAGAAGGAAACGAGTAAACAAAATCAAAACCGGTACCTAACGCTTCTAATTTGCTTTAAAATAATGTGTTTATTATTTTTAAAAATAAAAATTATTTAAAACCATTTATAAATAATATAAATTCATCTGACTTATAACTTAATTATGTTTCATAAAAGTTAATAAAATATACAATATGATAAACGAATAATAAAATAGAAAAAGGATAAAAAAAAAAGTTTTAAATTTAAACTTAAATTTAAAAATAAAAAACATGTAAAAATTATTTTTATAAACCGCTAACAAAAATGCCAGCCAGCGTACGGTACGTATGTGAGGCTACATGGCGCAAGACAAGGTTTTAAGGATGACGTGGTGCCGTTGCGGGTGTCGTTCGCACAAGCCATCCAACGATTGGCATCGCTCTGAAGTGTGTAGATTTTTGTTTTTGTTTTCTGTTGACAACGAAGCTCAGCTCCACCTCCACCGCGTCTGCAGCCTGTAACAGAGTACATCCGAGAAACACAAGGTACGAGCCTGAGGCTCGGTAACGGTCAGTTCTCTCTCTCTCTAGTTGAATATAAGTAGAAGTAGAACATCACATGTTTCAGGGTCTGACACTTGGACTGTTGTTGTTGATGGATCTTCCTACTATTAAGGTTCTAGTTGTCACCCCGATACACTTGGATTTTCGTTGATTGATGTATCTTCCTGTTATTATGGTTCTAGTTGTCATGTTCATACACTTGGGATGTTGACATAACCTAACACTCACACTGATTAAGGAGCTCGAATTAGGGTTTTTGTTGACAAGTTGAAAAAATAGGGGAGGGGTGGTGTTCAAGCATGCCATAAAGAACGATTTAATTGATAAATTATTATAATTTCAAGGGTACATAAACTCTGAGGATGATTTTAAGGTAAAACACCAGGTTTTTTGACAGTTAGGGGCCTACACTAATAATACCTTGTATCTCTATAAATTTACCTATAAAATTGTCTCTCAAATTGTTTCTTGGTGCTGCACCGTGGCATGTGACTTTAGCCCAGTGTTTTTTTTGAGTCAATTGAGCAATTTATGTGTTGGATCACAACACAATGTATGCATGACAAGCTTATCTTTGATGGCTATGACCGATGATGGATTGGTTGATATCTGATAGATACACATGTATGACAAGCTTGTCTACGATGGCTACGACTGATGAGGGATCATTTGATATCGGATAAATAAATTATCAAGGTGTTACATATGTTGCAATTGATGAAAATCTCACATATCTGCACTCACCTTTTCACTCATGTTATTGGGTTATGCTTGCTATGGTTTGAGTTAGTTTAAATTTAATTCTATTTTTTTCCCCTCGGTATCTATGGCAAGGCAGATCCATTTTAAGTTCTCAGCGACTTCCCATGTCCTTGGCCCCCTTATTATGTCTTGGTCAAGTTATAGAATGTTGAACTGGGTGGCTATATTGTTTTCTTGTTGTTGTTGTTGTTGTTTATTTTGTTTTTCTATGGTTTGTCTTGTGTGCTTTAAATGTAAGACTATTGTTGCCCCTGTTTCCAAATAACAAGCTTCGCTTTGTTTCTTTCCATTCAAAATTTTAGGTATAACAAAGAGTGCCAAAATTCCAAATAACTAGTTTGGAATGCGTTTTAATGTGTAGTTGTGCACCGTCCTTTTTTTTTTCTTTTCACTTATCAATTAGACTTTTTGGCATGACTTGGAGAGTCTTTTGCTAATCTTTCAGAATAACTAGCTGTGAAATATGCACGGTCCACTTTGTTTTTCTCACATATCAATCATAATTTTTTGCTTAACTCCAAGAGTCTTTGTCAATGCTTCCAAATATGTGGCTGGGAAGGGGTTCATGTGTGCACATTCCACTTTGTAGGGGTTCATGTGTGCCCAGTCTTTGTAACTGGGCACGATACTTTTCTGTAAAGTAGATGCATATAATGTGATGTAATTCTCTAAGTCAATGTTTCTGGTTCTGTTTTTTGCCGCTCCTCTTTGCTCCACTGCATCGCCTCAAAGATAGGCACTTCTGGCTTACTGCTAATTTGAAGTAGGCCAGGTTCTCTTGACATGGGAAACAAGCCTGTGGCTGCAAAACAACCAGATGAGATCCTTGTGAAAGTGGTGCCTCCTTTGGATCGTGCATTTGTGCGGTGGCTTGCTCGGGATCTTGAGAGGATCCATGGCTTTGCTCCCAAGAACCCTCGTGCTGTGAAGCCACCAGACCATTACATTGAGTACATGCGGTTAAATGGATGGTTGGATTTAAACTTGGATGATCCTGATTTGGCTCATTTGTTCAAGTAGTCAATCATGTAATTCTAGTGGTCAACGGTCATTTGGTTTCCACCTCTTTTCTTATATATGAACTCTTGGTTCTTAAAACTGAGCACGTTGTTGGTTGAAAAGTGACAATGCATATGCATACCATACTGTTTTCTGTTCATTGGGATGCATTCTCGCTGGTGAACTTAAACAGGAGCGCTCTTCTCATAGCAAATAGACAAATTCTCTTCTGTCGATGGGTCGCACAGGTTCAAGAAGCATTTCCAATTTCCAGTTCAGACCAGACTAGACCATGAAAAGTTATGCTGTGAGACAAGAACTAGAATGGGCGCACCAAGTGATGGGAGATTTCAAGCTGAACAAGAAATCCTATACTAAACTACTCCATCTACGCGCATCAAAAAGTTGCGTGCTCCATGCTGTACAAGAACCAAATTTCGGTACCAGGCTCCCAAGCCTCTCATGTAATTCAATTGGACAGCAGATTAATCCCAGTCACTGATTTGAACGAGTCTAGATCAAATATAGGCCACTAACTGCCTTGCGGGACTCCGTCTCTATGACTCGTCATGAAAGACTTGAATCTGATTCCAGACAACACTAAATTTTTGATGTTTTACGGGATGAGAATAATGTTGACAATGGCCACGAAATTCGTCTACATTGAGTTTGAGCAAACTAAACCTATCTTCATAACATGTATGCCATCAACCACATCAATTTAGGGTTGAAATATAAACTGGAAAAGTGATTACCAATTGTAGGCCACTAAACGCCCAACAAGACTGTTTTCTCAATTGAAGATAGTTTTTTGGATCCATTTAATGTACCCTAACATCTTACATCCTCCTCTTTGCTTAGACATAAGTAAAAGCACCGTTGGTGTCAGTTAAGATTTATCATCCATATCAAACATCAAAGATTTTACATTGTGGATTCTGTTGGGATTTTCTCCAAGGAGTTCTATCCAAAAACTATGTTGCCAACAATCACCCAATACAAGCAATATATATTTGTAATGGAAATACTTACCCATCAAATCAAATTTACAAGTAAAAATTGAACTTTTTCTTCTTCCATTTATAATTACAACTATTTCTGTTACACAGGTAGCTAGTCTCTTTTTGTTTTCTCTCTTCTTTATCTTTCTTTCATTTGCACGACTGCTATACATGCAACTCATGTCCTCTCTCTTTGCCTCAATTTTGCACGCACAAATACAATGCTGCAGCAGTAGCTTACAAGAGGTGAGTGATAAGGTTTACATGGATAGAATTATCAAACTGTCCTTCGAAAGTGTTCATCCTAAGTCTTTGAGGCTTGCTTCTCCTTTACAGGCCAAACATTGGTGCAACCCACTTTAGTTGAGTTTGCCTAACACCTCTATCAAATAAATAGTTTTTGATGTAAAAATTGGGCCTGTCAACAAATTTTAAACAAACATTGATATGATAAAGTATGTGTCGATAAGTGCATAGTTCAAGTAATACAAGGTAATCAATTTACAACTCCAAAATATTGATTCCATGGGAATTAACAATGCTATATTGATAATTCAAAAATTACAACTTCGTCTAAAAAACTAAATAAAGCATTAATTATTTAAACTAATCAACTAGAGATGAAATACAACTTATAAAAAACACTAAATTAATATTATGGGTTTTGTAATAGGTATTACATTTAGGGATCGTAATTTACCTATCCCTAGATTGTAACCATTTAATTAAAAGAATCTCTTCTCAGTTGTGTGTTAACAATCTCTGATTCTAATTATCTTCAACTTGTGATAAAAAGTTTACACATGAAAATTATATAATTTTATATATGTTTAGCCTTCTTGCACTTAATTATATTGACTTATTCCAAGTTCAGCTCTTATGAATTTCCATTAATTAACACATGGTCTTTGGGTTGAAGGCCTTAAATGCAAGATAAAACAAACACACATAGTGAGACTTCATTTAAAACAAGCAAGTAACATTAAACATAGTTTAAAAATTCAAAATACATCACACCAAGAAATTTAACCCGTAAAACAATCATCCATATGTGTTGCTCAAATCTTGCTTGATTTTGAATCTCCAGTTGTATTCTCAAGTCTTGCTACTCTAGTGTGTCTCCCAAAAGTGCCCAAACACAACCCCCCCCCCCCATACAAAAAAAAAAACTTTAGCCACATATATGTTGTCCATAGTAATTATTGGGATCAAAACCCTTAAAAGGGTGACGTACTCGCTAAAAGACTTTTATAGATGTAAATCTATATTGAGAGTTAAATCGCAGTGTTACTTTTTACACTCAAAAAATATATGCCTCATTGGTTTATTGTTGAAACATAAGCTAGTCAAAACAAATTTTTATATGATCAAAACATATATTTTAACCAACTTCTCATCTTGGCCTCCATAAGTGTATTAATTGTACATTTCTACCATCGTGCATGTTTCAACCACCTTGACACACGGTTTCGATCAAGTGCTCATGTTCCGACCAAGGATCTATATCAACTACAATGTTGTAACGTGGAATGTCTACATATTTTTTTGCCTCTGCACAACTTGTTAATGCACAAAACACTCCAACATGCTTCCAAAACTCATCAAAGCTTGTGAGAGCATTCAAAACATGGTTAGAAAGCACAATTGGAGATAATCTTGTCAAATATGAAGTGTTTTGCCATACATTTAAGCTCACAAATACCTATATAAAGATAGTAAAAATAACCACAATCAAACATATATCTCATATTGTTGGATAGTAATTATCATCCGTGTTAAATAATTATTTCATAACAATCTTATCAACTATCATTACCTTTATAATCCTAATTACTACAAGTGAACATTAAAGACTTGCTCTCTTAATTATTTTCCATATTCTTCTTTTTCATAATTACTAACAAGGTAATTATTTTTCACAAAAAATGCCGTGCTTGCTTTTGGCTTTCTATCAATATCTTTGATGTTGTAAAAGTACAAATGTCAAGATTGGATAAAACTATTACAATATATTTGGAATTTATTTTAATTAATCTTTGAAAAAACCATAAACATTTATTTAATCATACCGGTATTGATTCAAGAATGTAGAATTACTAGAAAACAATTACAAACATATACTCTTTCTCTCTCTGATTTAAAAGAAAGACAAAAAAAATTATGATTGTATGTGAGCATTGACATTAATTTAGTTATTGTTATCTTTAAATGCATAATTTAAATATACTACATTGGACTTATCAACGGTCAAAAAGGTATAATTATGAGTAATAATGATTTTATTTAATTTTTAAAATTTTTAAAATTACTTTACATTTATCAAAATCTTAGTTTAATAATTTATTTGTTTTTTTTACTTTTTAAATATTATTTTATTATTTTAATAAATCTAAAATCAAATTATAAATAGAAAATTTCTAGACGCACAAAAAAATTTATATTTTATATTAAATTTTAAAAGTAATAATCACTAATCAAATGTCATCTTTATAAACTATATCAGACCAAGAAATTAAAGAGAATATTGACATACCTCGTTCTAGTGCGAACACCGATTGACAGCCACCAATTTGAAGACGAGCGAAAGAGACGCTATAAGGGAGACTGAAAGAGAGGTGCGCTTTGCGATGGTGGGACAGTGAAGTAATTTTGCAATGGCTATGATGATTCATTCATAGAGATAAAAGAGACACAAGAGAGAGAGAAATTAAAAAGAAAGATGAATTAAGAATTAATGAAGCTTATTTGGGTGTTTGGCAGCAGCGATAGCCTCTGAAGAAAATTATAATTAATAATTTTTGTATGGCTGAAATTAAAGGAAAACAATTTGTATAAATTCCTACCATAAATTGTTCACAGTAGTTTTCGGGATCCAAGAGTCCTACACATGCTCTAAAAGGTTCAAATATTAATAATTTCAATTTTTTTTAAATAATTAAATTTAAATAACTAAATTTATATTTAATTTGATATGTTAATAATATCTCTAAATTATCTTTTTAATCACCTTTTTATAATTAACTTGATCTTTAATGATGGAAGGATATGTCAAATTATACAATAGTTTATGTATAGTTATTTAAAATTATAGTGAGATTAAATTTACCTAATATTACAGTTAAATTATTTGAGTAAAATAATATGTTATTTAAAATAAAAAAATATTTATTGAAATAAAAAAAATATTATTTAAATTTTATAAAAATAATTGTTTTTTTTTTTGGTTTTGATAAAATTGATCCAAGGGCCGTAACGTAATCAATGCAATGCAATTAACCCATCGATACCTCTTGGCCTTGGGGTTTAGTTGTATTTCTTGGGGTCCACAAGAAAGTGGTGTCCACTCGCACGTACGAGTGGTATTTGCCAGCTATATCCGGTAGCATGGGATCAGTCAGTCTTTTATTACGTTTGACTTTTGCTAGCCGCCAAAAACTCGCCACGTAGGTGTCCGACACCGCTAATTCACTAAAGGCGCGCAAATCGCCGATTCGAACGTAGCTGACGACAGCGTTGGAGGTTTCTATGTTGTGGTTTCATGGGATTTTGTTTCTCAATCCACGAGACATCGACGCTGAAACCCCCCCAACCCCTAAAAGAAAAAACGGCCAACAAAACCATACTTTTAGCATAAAAATGGCATCGCATGTGTCGAATCTTCTTAGCATATATTTTTTTTAAAAAAATATATTACCATAAAAAATAATTATTCATATATATTTAATTAAATATTGAGTTGCTGAAATATAATGTTCAAAGAGCATTTCAAATCCTTTAACTATAACTAAAAATTTATTCAAATTTTTCTTTAATTTATTAATTATATAAAAAACTATAGTTAAAATTTTAGATCAATATAAAAAATTTTTAAATTTTAATTAAGATGTCACATCTGACTCTAATATAAGAAAATTATGGGTAGAATTTCTAAAATTTTAGCTAAATGTAATTACATTGAACAATATAAAAATCAAGACACTAGCTACAATGTATAATCAAAATATAAATTGAATATAATTTATGATTCATATTATTTTACAAATTTAACTAAATTTTTAAAAAAACCTATAACTAAGGCTTAAACTCTCCTCCCTCACGCCTGCCCCACCTTCCCTCTCCCGATGCATGACCGCACGCTCCTCCCGCCCTTCCCTGTCGCACGACCGCATGCCCCTCCCCCCATTGCCAACAGGAAAACAACCATTCACTATATAAATGTCATTAATGTTTTTGACATGATCATTTGTCATTTATGAGGTTAAACTTAGTTGAATTAAATTATCATCTAAAACTATCTTTTTATAGTTCAATTATTAAGTCATATCACTCCCCTCAATACACACACACATATATATTGTTATAGCTATAGTTGTGAATTAATTAGAAAGAAAAAAAAGATACACTTAATAACACCTTATTCTTTTATTTTCAAAAATTTTAAAACCTTCGATTTTGTTTGTAAAGTTTTTAAAAATAATTTGCACACTTAAAAGTGGTAAATTAATTTAATTTAATTTAAATACATAAGGAGAGAGTGTGTGTGTGTGCGCTTCCCTCCACATCTATATCTGAACCAAATTCCCTCCTTCTTTCCCTTCCCTCGTTTTCTTATCTCCCTTTGCCTGCTATTCACACTCCCCATCTCTCTCCCTCGCTCTCTCTCACTCTTTCTCTCTTTCTCTCTCTACGTCTGAGCCCAGATCTCACCCTCTCTGCTGCGATTGCTTCATCTCCTCTCTCTCTCTCTCTCTCTCTCTCTCTCTCTCTCTCTCTCTCTCTCTCCAATCCCTCGAGAATCCCCAAAACCCCAGTGGCAGATTCAATCCCAAACCCTCGGATTCCTAGGTCTCTCCGCATCGATCCATGTCCAGTTCGGAAACTCCCAACCGCACTGGCCCAGAGCAACCCGGTTCACAGCCCCCGAAGCGCCAGCTCCACCTCTCCGCCATGAAGCCGCCGTTCGTTCCCTCCCCCGGCGACTACCACCGCTTCACCGTCGCCGCCCCTTCCGCCGAGAGGTGCCGCCAGGAAGCTGAAGAGGCTGTCGTCGTCTTCAAATCTCCCGTGAGTTGAAGTGCTTCACGCTGTCTCGCGTTGAATTCTACGATCTTGTTTTACGCGGCTTTGTGTGTTGGTTGTTCGAGAGTGTGCTTTGGGGATCCGTATGGGTCGGTCGTCGATCATTTTGGCTTCTCGATTTCCTCAAATGATCCGCATTTAATAATGCTCGTGGATTCGGAGGGGTTTGTGGGTGCACAAGTGTTTTTTTTTGTTTACCGTCTTTCTAAGATGGTGTTCAGCCTGAGTGGTGTTTTGAAGCTTGTTATGTGTTTTTTGCTGATTGAATTGTGCATTGTATTGAGTTCTTGCGAAATCTGTCCATTAATGCATCAGTTTGTTAGAAAATGCTTCAAAACCATATGGTCGTCCTTCAAAGTATAAGGTCCCCTCCATGCCATGGTATTTACCCACCTTTTTTTTTATCAAGGGCTTCTAATCAGTATGATTATATTTAATGACACGCGCACGTGTGCATTTTTGTGTGTGTCTTTGTAGTGGTCCTTTTATTTTGACATGAATTTTTGTCTGGCCTAATCACAAATTTGTGTACGATTCAATTCTCTAATGTTTGGTGGCTTAATATTAGTGCTGGTATCATTTCTGCTTGTACGGAAAAATCTGTTGTTTAATTTATCGTATTTGGATATATGGTTAAATGATGACTGCTGTGACATATCAATTGGATTTCTGAAATATCTTTGGACATACATCTTTTCTAAATTATCAACCTTGAAATAACTTAGCATTGAATACTCACAGCAGCTGTGATATCTACAATGCGTGTGTTATATTATATAATTGACATACAAATTCTGTTTAAAGAACTATGCACTGCATGTAGAAAGAATTTTCTTAATCTGGAATGTCAGGTGTGTGCTAGAATTGTTTCAAATTTGTAAAAAGGGCTTGACCTGCCACTGTATTCATTCATTTTGAACGATGGTTTGTGGTTCCTTCATCTAGGATGTCCATGTATTTGCATAGCTGCATACATGTCAGTTTCTAGATGTTAAGGAAGCACTTGGAGGTTATCCAAATGAAAAGGGCATGAGAAGGGCATGAGAAGGCATTATATTCCATTTTTTTTGTCTGGTCTATAAAGAACAGAGTGATGAGATGGTTTTGTATAGTTATTAGTTCTCTGAACCCATTTTTCCAATCCCATCGATTTGATCTATCTGCGCATTCTAAAAAACTTTAGAGAGCCTTCTAGTGATGCAAACATGTGCAGTAATGGCAACATAACCTTTTGTTTTAATTTTTTTTTTTAAATTTGCATTCTATTTTATAGCTTAATGCATTTTTGCATATAGCACTACTCGTCTTAGAGGACCTATAGTTGTGTTAAAGTTTTTTTTTTTTTTTTTGCATTTAAAGAAATGTTTAATTGTTATAATTTTCATTATTGCACTGTATTCTAATGCTTCCCATTCAATAGTCTCATTGTATTTACCCTGCATGTGTTGCTGATTAATGTTCATTGAAATTATATATTGCCATTTGTCAGCAAACAAAGCGGAAAAGCAATGCAGCAGATGGTGATGTTGAGTCTTGTGAGTGGACTACCAGTCTTGGATTCACTGAAGTAGTTAACAGCTCAGTTCTGACCCCAGTATCCAAAAAAGGTGGAAAGACACAGAGAACAAAGACTACGAAAGGCAATAGGGCTGGACATCAAACTCCTTTAACCAATGTTGGTGAGGCTAAACTTCATTTCAACGCATCAGATGCAAAAGCATAAACATTTATTTCCCTCCCCCCAACCCCAGTTAGAAGGCAAGGGTTAAAAAGTTAATACTTGCTTTTGTACTTTGCAGGGTCGCCTTCTGGAAACAATGCTACACCACTTGGTCCTTGTCGCTATGACAGCTCCCTAGGTAACAAAGTTATTAGTCAGAGCCATTTCCTTTTTCATCATGTTTTCCAAAAGAAATTGCAGGAGACTTTCTTGCTTTTGTTTGGGCTTACGGGTTGTAAGAAAAGGCATTAAACATTCATGTAACATTTAAGTAGCTAAACTCTCCTTCAAATCTCAAACAGGCCTCCTGACAAAGAAGTTCATTAATTTAATCAAACACACAGAAGACGGTATTCTTGATCTAAATAAAGCTGCTGAAACATTGGAGGTGTGAGCATTTTACCAAGCAAAAAATGAATCTTGTATTTCAGCTTTGAGTCTGTTAAAAGTCTTGAAGAGCTGCTGTTGTTACAGGTGCAGAAGAGACGGATATATGACATAACAAATGTTCTAGAAGGAATTGGTCTTATAGAAAAGAAGCATAAGAACAGAATACAATGGAAGTATGGAAATATTTAAACATTTCACCTTTGCAAATTTGTTTTTATGTGAAATTGGTTTGAAATTTTGCATGTCACTTCGTTATGTTAGCGATTTATTGTAAGTTAATTGATTTAATAGGGGGCTTGATGTCTCAAGGCCAGGGGATGCCAGTGAAACTGCTGTCACCTTGCAGGTATGCTGAGATAAGCTTCTTTTGTGCGCATTGTCATGTCTGTTGTTGTTCCTATAGGATCTTCCTATGGCAAATGGCTATTTAAAAACAGGATTGAACTTGTAATTTCAGAGCCAATAATCCAATGCCAGGTTTAAAATATCAATCTCAACAGGCAGAATTACAATTTAAGATTTCACAGATGAACACCTCACAAGGGGATGAGGCCATATTGAGATGAATCAACTAAAAGTGTTTGATTTTTTATTCATCCCATTGTACTGTCAAGAGGGGAAATTGTTTCCCTGCTTCTGAAGGCGCCTGAACTGGTCTCCTGAATACTATTTCACCTGCAGGCCGAAGTTGAAAACCTAGCAATTCAGGAATGCAGAGTAGATGAACAAATAAGGTATAGTTGCATATTTGAGCTGTCTTGTATTGCTGTGTGACATTGCATTTATGGTTTCATAAGCTTCCTGTGTATTTTGTGGTTAACACAACTGCCTTGTTGCAGAGTGTTGCAAGAAAGATTGAGAGGATTGGGTGAAAATGAAAGCAATCAGAAGTAAACATTCTCTTTTTTCCACCAATGGCAAAGCTCACTCTTTTAAACTGCAGTTTTAATTAATTTCCTTCCATATCCTTGTTGTAGGTGGCTTTTTGTCACTGAGGAAGATATCAAGACCTTACCTTGCTTTCAGGTCAGTTTGTTATCTGCGCTAATGCCTTATTGTGTATACCTTGATGGTGACACTTTTACTTCTCTTTTGCCCTTCGCACACCACTTGTTATTAATGGGAATTTTCCCATTTTCCTTTCAAGCCTGTTTCATGTAAACACTGCTCCACTTTCCCTAACAGCTTTGAGTAGTTGGTTTAATGGGCCAAAGTGTAGTCGTCTTCCACTGTATGTTCTGGCACGATTGCATTCATTTAACCATTTCTTTTTAACTTTTAGTTTCTTGCTTCTATCAGAATGAAACCCTTATAGCAATCAAAGCCCCGCATGGAACCACTCTGGAAGCCCCAGACCCTGATGAGGTGATAAAAAAGTGCACACCACTGAGCAAAACTTTTATGCTTCCTTTACGCATATTCCTTCAGGAATGTTTGTGGGTTTGTATCAGGCTGCTGACTACCCTCAGAGGAGATACAGAATAGTTCTTAGGAGCACAATGGGTCCCATAGATGTCTATCTTGTGAGGTATTGTTGCCTTACGCTTGCATGTGGTATACACTTGATTTGTTCTCCTTTCTATGCCTGCAAGACTTTTTGAGAATTGAGAGTTCAGGCAAGTTTGTTCGCTAATCTCTTTTTTCTTCCTTTACAAATACAAGTCAATTTGAAGAAAAGCTAGAGGAGATTCATGGGGCTGAAGCACCTCCAAGTTGTCCATCAAGCTTAGGGTTTAGTGAAAAGTCTGCAAGGCCTATGGTCATTGAGGAGGGCAGGGAAAAGGACATTGGAATGCAGGGGCAAGATCCCCACAAAATGTCCTCTGATCATGCCTCACAGGACTTTGTCAGTGGGATCATGAAGATTGTTCCTGAAGTTGATGTGAGTGTGATTTGGTTGGTATTGTGATGGAAAGGGAGGAAAAAAATTTCCTACCAAAATGACCAATTGTCTTCAAAAAACAATTTCACCCCAGATAGCTCTCCACTTTCTATGATATTATTATATAATGTGATTATTAATCCTTTGTATGTATGTACACTCCTGTCTCTTGCAGAGTGATGCAGACTACTGGCTTTTATCAGATGCCGATGTTAGCATCACCGATATGTGGACAGGTTTGCTTTTACCTTCCAGCTTTTGTTTTTCCTTTGCACATCGGTTATCTCGGGCATATGTATTGAGTTCCTTAATCCATGTCAGCTGGTGTTGATGAATGGAACGATTTGGGAACACTTCATGAGGACTATGCAATGGCCAATGTCACCACACCACGGCCCGAAACACCACCTAGCAGTGCACGGCATATGCTTTCTACTCCTGCCACTACAAAATTGAATAAAAATTAACTCGCCAACTCGGCCAAAGAATGCTGTGGCCTGCTTGTAAAAAAGCCGATACATCAAACTGTCTTCCACTTGAACTCCTTACTAGTCTATTGCCCAAAAATGGAAAGGGGCCTTAAAAGTTCCAAAGTCTGACCCAACAGCAATGGTGACTGAAAACTGAGGATTGGTCTGGCTCAATGTACAGTATAGTGAGATATACATGCTGCCTGCAAATTGGAAGGGAATAAAATGGTCATCTGGATCTTCTGAATTTGCCCTTAGGATCATAATATTTCTTAGGATTCTCTTAATTTTTCTCATTGTAATTTTCCTCTACCTTTTATTTTATTTTTAAAATTCATTTCTGAGTTGATATTCTTAGGTTGACCTTCCTAAGCATGGTCTGTGTAATAGAACAGGTATTATATTATGGGTAAAGTTTGGGCTTATTACCGTCGCCGTAGGCAGCTTATTAATGCACAAATTAGTGGGAAAACTGATGTTTTTTTCGCCAATATGTTTACAGGGAGAGCACCTGTCTATACACCTAATCTTTTTGGGCGTCGTGAATGGCCAATCATGCTGCATTACATTGAAATTCGTGTGCAGTGCAAAACCAATCATGTAAGTTGTTAACGCAAACAGTGGACAATTCTAGGAACAGTTGTTGCTGGGTTTAAAGCAAACATTTGATGGAGGATAAAGAGTAGATAAGCAGTACATCCTGAAATTCCATAGGTAAGGGTGATATTTAATTATGATCACGATTAGTTATTTTTTACAAAGCTGTTGAGATTAAGATGCAGATTAGCTATACCTTATAGTTTACAATGAATTTTAACCAGTATAATTATTTTTTAAAATAGAAAAACTATTTTTTTCTAATAAAATAAAAATTATTTATCAACTCAAATATTATTTTTTAAGTATTTATTTATTTAAATAAAAAAAATATGTATAAAGAAAAAATAAAAAAATATGGTAAATGAAAATATAATATTTTAATAAATAAAGTAATAATTTTAGATTAAATTTTAAAAATTATTATTTATTTTATTAAAATTTTATTTATAATAAAAAATTTGAAAAGTATAGTTAGATTTTAAAAATAATTTTTAAAATTAATAACTAAAAAATACAAATAGAATCACTCTGACAGTTGTTAAGCTAAAGAAGTTGGTTCTGTTCCTATGAATTAGCAATGGTTAATTATCTGCCTCCTATAATTATGCGTGCAGTGATGTAATTAAATTTAAAGACTTCCAAGACTACTTTCAAATATCGCTTAGCTTTTTCATCGGGGTGAAACCAAAAAAAAAAAAACTAACAAATCAAATCTTTGTAGATCAGGTAAAGTTATATAAAAACAACTAATTATATTTACTCCATTCTTATCTAAATGATCTCTTTTTGACTCTCTCTCTCTCTCTCTCTCTCTCTCTCTCGTGATATCATATCACTTCCCAACACTACACAAATCAAGAGAGAAGGGTCGGTTATGATCAACATCAACCCAACATGCAGTACGTAGGAAGAGGAACCACATTGGATTCAAAGTCTTGGCCACCGGCTTACACTTCTCTGGAGGACCTGATTCCTTCAAACAAAAAAGGGTACTACTGCCCTTCTAGGATGAAGCAGTTGCAGCTGTCGGCGCCGCCGGCCTACGATCTCCCAATCAGCAATTTCCTGGTGAAGCAAGCTGCGCTGGCTTATTTACAGCCAGTCCCACCACAAGCCTCTCACCCTACCTGTACCTGTACCTGTACCCCTCTCCCCCACATGTTGAAGAGATTGTCCGACGATGTCATAGTTCCGGTCGGCGTGTGCCTAGGTTTCATCCGCCGCCATCTTTTCATGCCCATCGCTCGTGCAGTTGACAGGTTGTTTGGCACAATACAACCATATAATAATAACAATCCTTTGAAAAATCAGAACTAGATCCTACTGATCTAATCAGGTGTAACACCCACCCACACCTAACCCCACCAGGCCACCACCTTCTTCCTTTTCTTTTTCTTTTTAATTTAAATTTTGTTTCGATTTTTGGTACCTAGTTTTGTTAGATTTTGAAGTAGAGAGAGAAAGGAGATAAATAAATCAGGTAGTTTATGGATATTTTAGTTTCTTCTTCTTCTTTTTTCACTTGTTTAGGTTTGTGTTTGTAATTAACTGGTTTCCATTTTTGTGAATATATATATATATATATATGAAGATAATTGATCTAACAAATTTTTTCTTGCCTTGAAATTAATAATTATGAGCACGATTATTTATTTCACCTTTTGGATATGCTAAGCTTATGAATCTAAATCTAAGCATAAAATCACGAGTTAATTGTGTTGTCAGGCTATTTCTTTTTCTTTTTGGTTAATTTACTTTTCATATAATTTCTACCTCCTTTATAAAAACGATTTTCATGTGCGATTTCTTTAATATTCCATAGAGAGAAAAAAAAAAAAAAGCATTTTGTCGTTTCCGTTGCCGAAATTAGTATTTTGCCTACATGGAAAGTTAGTAATAATTCCAAGTCTAACAGAAAGGTATAGAAGATGGACTTTTAATCAACTATAAATAATGGCAAGTAGGCGTCAAAAGTCTATCACTTTGTATATTAGGTGATACGCCGGCTCACCTGACTTCTCCTACTTTGTTAATGAGAATGCAAAGTCCAGGGTTAACACGTGAGTTGAGTTGGTTTATCTTGTCATAAGGAAAATGGCATTCATCAACCCAAAAAAAAGAAAAAAAAAAGTATCCACATATATCATTATATCAAGTAGGCAAAAATTAAGAAGATGTCTCTTCAAAGAATAATAATAATAATAATAATAATAATTAAGATGTGAGAATTCCCTAACCGCATTACAAATTAACAATTAAGCTGCAAATCTTGCACCTAGCTAGATGAACTGAATTATTTTGGCGCCAATATGCCAATTAATAAATTACAGCTAAAATGAGCAATACTCATTAAAAGAAAAATGTTAGGGCTAATCTGCGCAGGATAAAAAACAAATCAATCAATGGCAGCAGGAGAAGGGTTTTGGATTACATACACGACCTACATCTCTATTAAACTAGCGCTGACATGGCGTGTCTAAATATCCCCTTAAACTCAAAATTGCATTCCTTAATTTGAAAAGAAAAAAAAAACCTTAATTAAAACTTCCATTTTTAATTCTTCTTTTTTTCCATTCAGTTTTACAATATAATAATATATTCGTCGTAAATTTGGTAAAAATTGCTCTCTCTTTTTGGTTTTGTATTTTCTTAGTTCTTTTAAAAGCAAACTGATAACCTTTTATTTTTATTTCTGTCATCGTTCTTCCACTTTGAATTAATTTAACGTAAAGAAGAAAATTTCAAATCGCACACTCAAATCCTCCATCGTGTTAACGTTACAAATTTAAATATAAGTCTAAAACAAAATTAATAACAATGCTTCCCATGATTACTGATTCATTAGAAAGCAGCCTAAACGGCCGGCCCGGCCCTGCATGAGATCACGTTTCTTGGCCAAAACCGCAGACGACGCGCCACAACGATTTAAACCACATTGCAATACACCTATCGAGAACGTACGACTCCTACACCTCCAAAACAGAAGCCTTTCCTTCCGCGACAGCGCCACCCACAAAAAAAACAATAATGTCTCAGAAGAAAAACATGTTCATGAAAACCATGTCGGCGACCACACTCGGTATCGGTTGCGGCTGCGACGACAAGTCTCTCTCCCGCGTGTTCAACCCAAAGCCAAAGCCAAAGCCAAGGCCAAGGCCCAGCCCCTCCGGTCGCTCCTTCATCGCCTCCTCCGCTTCCCGCACCCGCCGTCTCCCTCTCTGCTGCTCCGCCTCCCCCGACACAAACTCCGTCAGCTTCCGGCTGCGAATACCGTACGCCAAAATCGACGACAGCCTCGCCGTGGAGAAGTCGTCCGACGACCCGTACCAGGATTTCCGACAATCGATGGTTCAGATGATACTGGAGAAGGAGATCTACGCCCGGGAGGATCTGCAGGAGCTTCTGGTCTGCTTCCTGGAGCTGAACTCCACCCGCCACCACCACGCCATCGTCAGGGCCTTCACCGAGATTTGGGACGAGTTGGTGGTATGTTCTCGGGACTCTTACGAGCCGTAGCCGTGTCACGTGCGGCTGGAAATGGAGCGTGCACGTGTGGTTTTATGTTTTGTGTTTGGATGGATTTTTTTTATTTTTATTTTTTAAAATTTGAATGAAGGGAGTTTTTTTTTTTTTTTTTTTGCTCGTATGCACTTTTGAAATTTGGCTTGTATATATAGTTCTCCTAATAATCTGAGGTTGGTGTATTTAGTGGGGTATAATCGCTTATTTTGCGTTCAGACTAAGTATTTGAATTCATATCCATATATAAGCCTTTCGATGTATTCACGTGGCAAATATATGAAAATGTTTATAATATATGCAATTACATTTGTATAAATAAATTACAGTTATTTGACTTTTTTGTAAATTTAGTATTATTTAAATTAAATCTTACCTATTTTTATTAATTGGACAGTGCCCTAATCCAAATATTCAAATGGACCATTTTTAAAATATAGTCTTTTTTAAAAAAAAATGAGATTAGTGAAAATATGGTTCAAAATTAAACTAAGGGACATATATACTATTAACATGTTTGGTATGTAAAAGTGAAGTGAAATTTATTTTTATTTACACACATGGTATGCCAAAGACAAGATAATGAATCATTATCCATTATCCTAGTAATCCTAATCCCATAAATAATATAAAATTCATTCCAACCTTCTACTATGTTTTAGATTATTGCTTTACCCTTGCCACCTGACGCCCATCACCTCGCTTGAATTGGTTATGCCATCATCCTCACATCCCATCCCACTCCGCCTCACGAGGGAAGAGAGGTTAGTTTGAACCATATATTAATTCAGAGCGAAATCCCTGACCAAACAAAGAGGATATCACTCGAAAAGATATTATAAAAAAATCAAGTTATCGAAGAAGCGACTTAGGAACATAAAGAAACAGAAAGTATCTAACCTCAGTCAAAATGAAAGTATGCAATAATTTCAATGATGAAATTTTTTTGAGGGTAAGATGAAAAATTCATGATTTTTAATTTTTATATTAAAATAAAAATTAATTTCTCTCATAAGCAAAATATGCTAGGAAATTATTTATTACTATGATAATAAATGTTTAGTGAATTACCTAACCACTTAAAATAGTTACTAACAGTAAACTAGTAAACTAGCCGTTATAGCCAAATAGCTATTATAACCATTGGAATAGTAATTAGCCATTGGATGCAATTAAGTAGTCATTAGAATAGTGTCATTAATTATAGTTTATATAAATGTATTATATATTTAGAATTCATAAAAAAGTAAATAATAGAATTTAAAAGAAAGTAGTGAGATGATGTAGCTTTAAGCTATCAAGTGAATGTACAACCCAAAACGGCCTCTATACGCAACAAAGAGAAGAGAAAGCCATGAGCTGAACTAACAAGGCTAGTTTTTGTCATAAATGAACCGACAGCTCCTAATCATTGGTTGGCATTTAAGTGAATTAAGGAAAGGAAAAATTTTAAACTTGACTTCACTACCACTACAATAATATTAGCAAAAAGGCAGTGCGAGCCACTTAAGTTTAATTCACCCTACAAGTGTATGCGATGCAAATTTAGAGATTTTACGTAGGCCATTGTATTTTATTATATAATCAAGTTTTAGTTAAAGGTGTAAGAGATATTATTTTGTAATGTTATGTTATTTTAATAATTATGTTAGTTTATTTCATTAATTATATCATTTTAATTAATAAATAATTTCTTATGTGTTAAGATTGATTTAGATAAGATGTATCACATATTTGAACTCTGCATATCATATTATCAAAAAAAGCATATAAATGAAAAAATTGATGAATAGTACAAATAGTAAAAAAATAAAACAATAAAGGTAAAATAGTATATATATATATATATAAAAGGGTAAAGGTAAAAAGATAAAGTAAAATAACTAATTAAGAAGCTTATATGTTACTGATAAGATGGTGATAACAAATTTAATAGGTACTTAAGATATTTATTAATTAAAATCCATAATTTAAAAATAAAATTCTCTATAATAGAGCTTACATCAAAAATAGATACTTAAAAATTAAAACATTCCATTCCAAATTGTAGAGAATCTCTCTCTCTCTCTCTCTCTCTCTCTCTCTCTCTCTCTCTCTCTCTCTCTCTCTCTCTCTCTCTCTCAATTTTGTGATTTTGTAAGCCCAATGAAATTTGTTAAGTGTTAGTGTTAAAGCAAATTAATATTAGGTTATCTTAGAATTCATTTTTAACTCATTTTTTTCTATCTAATGATTTGTTTTACTGCCTAAATTATAGTTTATCTCGATGTCCCATGAGTTAGTTTCTATATGGAAGCAAAATTAATTCACAATTATATATTATTGGTTTAATCACCTAATTTATATTTTATTTCTCATTAGCTGATTTAACACTATTAATGTAAAACTAATTTCAGGGATGACTTTTATCGAAATGTCATATGAATCAGTTTAAGCGTATGGTGACATAGGATATGCTATATTATGAGATTTGGATAGTTAACTTAATTATTATATTTTGATATAATTTTCAAACATAATTCTCCATAATCATTCCATAAGTCGTATTTTTTCTTATAATATGATATCGCTTATGTCATTCGTTATGAGTTTTATGGCTTTTTATGCTTACCTTATTCTTAATTTTTCTCATACTGGATTATTTGAGTTTACCCCTTACATTTTTTTCCCAACTATAGGTAATTAGAGGAAATGAATACAATAGGACAAAGGAATTTATAAATGTTTTAAATAAAGTCACATTGACTTAAGTTTTATTAATACAAGTGTTATGTTTTGTAATAACGAGTTACAAATACTTAATTTCTAAACTCTTAAGCTTTATAATTGTGAGTTGAATTGTTATGTAAACTTTGATGGTTTGAACTTCATGAAATAATATATAATTGAATTTATCTCAAATTGTATATTTAATTTATTAACACACATTATTTGAAAGTTTTGAATTTAGATGTGTTACAACATAGTGGGTGTTCGTTATGTCTTTACATTTTTTTTGATGATTTGAATCTTTTTTGGAGTTGAGTTTAAATTCAAAATTTTAAAAACAAATTTTATTTGATATGAGAGAGAATGTGATTTAAAATGAATATAATTTTTTAAATTGGGTCTCATAAAATTGTTTTAAAAGTTTGTTGGGCCAACGTGAAAAGAGATAATTAAAAAAAGTTAAAAAAACAAATTTATATTTAAAAATAAAAAATCAGAATAACGACTTTATTTAAATTAGAATTTCAATAAAGTAACACTTTATTTAAAAAAACATGTGTACCAATCACACTTTGTCGGCTAAATTTTATTTTAAAAAGAGAATCACATTTTAAAATTTTGTAACTAAGTTGATGTTTAGTACAAAGTTTTCAAAAATCATTTTTTGTTTTCAAATGTTAAAAGTATGAGTTTCACGGTAATTTAATATAATTAAATTCATAATTATGTTTTAAAAACACATAGGTCTCGAAATTATTTTTAAAAAATGTTTATAAGTCTTTTCTATTTTAAAATTTAATTTGATGGGAGACATGAATAATAATAATAATAATAATATGTTCTTTTCCTCTATTTTATTATCGGAGTCTCTATTGTATTTTATTTTTTTCTTTTATCAAACAAGAAATATTTTCAAAATTCAAAATTTAACACAAAGTTAAATAAATATTTAAAATCGTTAAAATAAAATATAAAAATTAAAACACATACCAAAACAGTTCTCAAATAGCCCCATAACTTCCTTTTATGTCAATCCTTCTGTTATCTAATTTTTTATTTAAATAATTTAGATTAATTCAAAAATACTCCATCAGCCCTAAAGTTTGATTTGGGCCTAATCATAATGGAGAGCACATCACCGTGCAAATATGTATTTCCTCAAAAACCTACCCAAAAACAAGTTTTAACATTGGCTCATGAAGACTAAAAAAAGTCATTAAATAATTCAATTTGTGCCTTAAATTTTTCAAGATCTATTGAACCCATTCACCGTATCATCGGTCCATTCGGATAAAGTTGTATTTTTGGAAGAAAATTATTTTTAGTTGTGCTAAAAAAGACTATAAAAATAAACATGTGAGTATTTGATAAAATTATAATTTTAAAAGTATTATAAATTATAAAAATAAGTAATGAGTATTTGATAAATTAAAAATTAAATTATTATGAATATTTTAAAAAATAAAAAATAATCTTACTTTTTAAATTTTAAATATTTATTTTTAATTTTGTTAAAAGTTAATGTTGATATTTTATAAATTTTAAAATTATTGTGATAAACTTTTAAGAAGTAACTCTTAAATTGTTTGTATTTCTTATCATAAAAAAATAAAAATTTTATTTATGAGTGACTTTTTAAATTTACCCCACAAATTATGATGTTACACTTGTAAAATATGTTCAAACAGTCTCAAAAAAACAGATCAACTGAACCTGTAGCCTGTACATTCCTAACGACAACTACCTAAAGTATTCCATCAAATTCACAGGAACAACACCATAATATTGTCAGGCTTCTTCATAGCATCGTACCCGAAAGAGTTTAATGATCCTTTCTTGGTATATTATTAGGAAATGAATTGCCACAACATTTTAGAAAGCTTGCTTTCAACCATTACAAATCGAGATTTATGTGCTTACCCAACATGATTTGAACCCAACAAAGGTGTGGTGGGACTGCGCATTCTCTTTAATTTACTTTTCCAACACATGCACACAGGCTCCACGTGGCTAATGAAACATGGAATCTGGTCATGGACAACACATGCACGCCCGTTACAGATATGCACACCTATGTGCTGTCTGTCCCATCAATTTATATATAATATATATATATATATGGGGTACGGTTCATAATGTTTTATTAAAAGTTAGAAATATGAATTAATGCCAAAAACGTTTTCCCGGGGTGCCCGGCCCGTGCCGGCTTTGGATCGTTCCCGAACCTGCCCGATGTGGGACACGGGAATCGCGATTCACGCTCGGAGGGCTGGGACTCGGACATCCGTTCGGGGGGGGGGGTGGATTGTTTGCTTCTTCCGGTCTCTGACGTAGGAAAAGTGTGTCGTCGATTCAGCCACCAACACGTGAAATACTTTAAATTTCAATCCAATTGCTCAACTGAACTGTGTCATATCGTGAAGGACCCACGATTTCACTGTGATCGAACGTCCAAGTTGTTGCCCCTACACCCTATTGGGATGCCTACTTTGGCAGTACAACTTAGTGTGTCGGTGAGAATAACAAGTAGTCGGAGATATATAATTCCCAATTTTTCTAAAATTAATTAGCTGACTAGTTATAGTCCTTTTGGCATTGCCTACTTTGAATCATTAGGTTATAACTAAGTTGTGATATAATAGATGAATAAATGATTTTTTAAAAAAATCTTAGTCTTCACATAATAAAATAACACATTTTCGACTCCCTAATTGACTCCCTAATATTGTGCATATTCATTTTCGACAACTTAATTAATATTGATGTCAATATGGAGCGTCATTTTTAGCTTATTTGTACCTATTATAATTTTCTACTTGTATTTTTTTTTGTTTAGTTTAAGTTCAACCAAAAAAGAAACTAAAAATTATACTTTTCACATTCTCTATTATAATTAAAATTTAAATAAAATAAATAGTATTTCTCTAAATCTAATTAATCCAATATTATTCACTCTTTATTTATTAAAATATTATATTTTCTCTCATTATATTTACTTTTCTATTTTTTTCATTTTCTCACATTTACTTTTTTTAGTTAAAAGAATACATAAATATTAAAAAAATAATATTTTAATTGATAAATGATTGAAATAAAGAGACTAAAAAGTGTATTAAAGTTTTCAAAATAGGAAAAAAAATACTTTTATTTATTTTGAAAAATTAAATTTAAAGTGTCAATAGTGAATGCTCTTAGAATTTAAAGATTAATGTCAATTAACTTCTCTAAGAAATCATGGGTAATACAGAATATTACACTCTTCTCACGCTAAACATTGTAAGTGAAAACTCAATCTATTTTGATATTATATTAAAATTTAAGAATTAATATCATAAAATTAATTAGCTGAGTAATTATTCTTAAATTTATATTAGAATCTATCCGGTTAATAATTTCACTTAGCTTCGATCCCATTTTCCTTGATGGTTCCAAGTTAGATCATAGTCTTGACCAACACATCTTAGCATGATTTGATTGAAAATTTATTTGCACAATTTGCCTTCAAAATTACTTAATATTGACATTCCGATATAGGATAGAACGTTAACCAAGGCAACGAAATACGTGGAGTAGCGTAACATTCACATTCGCCTTTTGTTTGCAAAGTTGGAAGTCGTGTCCAATCACCGTGTGGGCAGTGAACAAATACCTCTAAAATTGCAGCATTAATAACATTAATGCGGGTCTCGGTGGACACCACCTATCTTTTCAAAAGTATACCTTAAAAATCAACCACGACGCAAAAATCCACAGATTTATAAAACATACGTCCCTGTTCTCAAATCCTAAGCCAACAGCGCACACACCAATCTCCATATGATATGAATGTGAAGCAATTTCCAACTAGCAAATACATATTATCTGTTGGGTATTATCATATGTCCCCGTAGGTAGGACAATCACACATGTGTACGTTAACAATCACGCGGAAATGATACCCCAAACCACATTAATTTATGCACGCAGTAGGCTCTTAGATTTTCTGTTTCCAGAGCAAGCCATGATTATGTTATATATATTGTTATTCGAATAACTAATAAAATTACGAAGAAAAATAAATATCTCTATAATAATAATAAATAAATAAATAAATAAGACTGTGCGAGTCAATTTTTTGTCGTATCGGAGCTAGTGCGTTGTATGCATGAGCTAATTTTTATCCACTTCATGCGTCAAAAATATTTGGAGGCTTATTTGTGATGATAGGGTCATGCTAGAAATAGACAAAGTAATACTGTTTTATATTACTTGAATGTGACACATGAACCAGCTTTTTATTTATTTATTTATTTCAATTCATAACTTTAGTTCGATTAATTCTTTCCTCACCGATTGATAAGTTTCGTTTAATCACATAGATTTTTCCACCGATTGATAAATACTTAAAAAAAAAAAAAAGGAACACCCAATTATGTCATTACATGCGGGTCCCCTAACCTGGCCAATCAGAGAACACATATGAGACAAAAACTTCACATGATTGATTATCGTATGGCGTATCGCGTATGCCCCAAGTCCAACCCGGAGGCTGGTGATATTTTTTTTTTCTTTCTCATTTACTTGTTGGCCTTTGATTCAGGTAGGACTGTCCTGATATGGGGCACATCGTTGAAGCCTCGATGCCAGCTCGATCTCTTATAGATTTCGACGGACCTAGTTCTCAGCGCTCCAATAAAATATTAAGCTTTTTACTTTTATAACTAAATTTTTCACTTGAAGTGTTTTCCGGAGTATGAATGCTATTTGCGCTTGTTGTTACACAATTACGTTGGTGCTTGCGCCTTCGTAGGCACACGGCCTTGGCTGTAAGTGTCAGGTAAAGAAAACTTACTCTTGACGCCTTTGGTTTACCTATTGGCCTACCTATAATCTAATCTAAGAAAACTAAAGAAAACTTTAATTCAAATGTCAGTAGAGTCACGCCCAAAACATGCACCTATTTTCTATGCTCATGGTTAGACCTATTAATATATATATATATATATATATATATATATATATATCATATGTAATAAATGTAAATTTTCATTTAAAAAAGTAGCTTCAAACACTTGAGCCCCATTGTATTGAGAGCAAATAAGAAATGATACCATTAATCTAGGAACAAGTCAAATGAAATAATATTTAATGTATTAATATTTTTTTATATATATTTTACATATACACATAAAAATGGTTAACTAATTTGGCTGCCTCAAGATTAATCAATTTTCGATTATAAATCTCAAAATATCATTATCCAGTTGAGAGGTGAAATAGATAAATCCTTCTGATATCATATTAAAGTTTATAAGTTATCACCACAAAATCAATTAGTTGTGTGAAGTTACTGTGAAATCTTATTAATTAATTATAAATTTTGATAATTTTTAATTAGGATTACAAAATCTCAACATGTATTAAACATTAATAAAGATTGTGATATTGAATTTATTTTAATATTTTAAAAATAAATTGCTTTTGTTTTTGCAATTTATATTATTTTTTTATTATATTTTTAAAAATATATATTAATTAATATGATAAAAAACATTTATATCGACTTTAAAACCTATCCATGTACAACATGTCAACATTAATATTAGATTAACTCCAATGAACTTGTCAAATATCAAAAGTTATAATCATGAATTAGTAATTTTATTACATTCTTCCAATTAGAAGAATTATTTTATATTCGTCAAAATTTTATTTAATGTTTTATATTCCTTCACTCTCCTTACTCTCTTTACTTTTCAATATTATATTATTATTTTAACAAAATCAAATAATCAAGAACTAATTTATTGAGAAATTACGAATATAAATTTTTTTAAAATATAACAAAATTCTTTCATTAAAATTTTTAATAATCAATAACTAATTCAATATTATTGACATATACAAAACTACAAAGTTAATTTTACATAATATTAACATAAATTAATTTTCATTAGATTATTCATCTCTAATTCCCTAAACATTACATTTACGTTTTTTTCATACTTATTGTTTTTCCTTAATCCATATTTTAGTAATTAATTCTCTTTTTCCCACTTCCTCTTTTTGCCCGTTTAAGTCCGTATATAAAATGTTCCGTACCCACGTGGAACATACAAAATTATAAGAAAAAAAAATCTCAAAACATACCAAGCAAGGCCCTAAGTGAGCAATGGCATCATCTTTCAATTGATCTAATTTCCCAGCTGAATTTACAAAGATACAGAGATAATTATAATAACAACAATGATAACGATTAAACAGCAACTCATTTGTTGTTGTTGCTGCTGTTGTTTTAATTTAATTTAATTTAATTTAATAAACCTCTAAACCGTACAACACGCCGGCAAGCTTCTCCGGCCCATCCTGCACGAAGTACACGTCCCTAATCTTCTGGAACGCGTGCCACGTCAGCAGGCTGTCAGAACCCGCCTGGTGGCACTTCCCGACCGCCCGGTCTACCTCGAGCGTCTTCGCCACCCGGTCCAAACCGCCGTACAGGCTGTCGCAAAACCGCATCATGTGCTTGACGTCATAAACTTTCTTCCCGAAAAACGCCCTCATGATCCCCAGGAATTCCTCAACCCCCGCCGGCAGGTCCCGGCGCGTGAGGATCTTCACCAGGTAGCCGAAGTCGTACGCGCTGTGGAACGTGACCCAACTCACCGAGTCGTTGCAGACGAGCCCCGACGACATCATGAGCTCCGCGAACCGGGCGGAGTCGACCCCGTCGGCCATGTTGCGGTCGAAGTCGATGCCCTGCCGGCGGAGGAGGGCGACGGAGTCCGGCGCGTGCTCGTCGCGTGCGACGTCGAAGTCGCTGAAGTTGAACTCCCAGATGCAGGGGCGGCCGCCGGATCCGAGGTCGGGGAGGTTTCCGGAGGCGTCGGAGAGGGTGAGCCCGACCTGGATTAGCTTGAGGGCGTCCACGTTGGACTTGAGGAACCTGTAGTGGTCGGACGGTCGGCGGAGGCGGATGCGAGATCCGGGCCGAAACACGACGCCCGGGAACTCGGTGTCCATGGAGATAAAAGGGTAGCGGTCGATGAGATCGGCGATGAGTTCGAACTCGGATTCCAGATTCTCCGACCACACTTCCCGGATCACGATGGGTTTCCCATCCGCGGTTGTCGTCGAATCCTCACTGAACATGACTTGACTCCCCACTTCACAGAAACACTGACCGATTCGATCAAAAGATTCGAAACAAACCCACAAGAAACAGAAGAGAGAGAGAGAGAGAGAGAGAGAGAGAGAGAGAGAGAGAGATCAGATCTGGTGAGCAGAGAAGCGGAGAAAATGGGAATATATAAAAGGGAGGGTGGGGGGTTTGGAGAGAGGAAGGTGTTGCGTGGAAAAAGGGGAAGAATATAGGAGGGGGTAGTGGAGAACAGTGGGGGTGGTGGGGGCGTAAGAGAGAGAGAGAGAGAGAGAGAGAGACAGACGAGCCGTCCACGGGTGAACGCGGATGGTTTTGACCGAGTCGGCTGACCCGGGCGGCGTTCTTTCCACATTTTTTTTTCGTTTATCGTGTTTATGGAAACCTCGGGTGGGCTTCTATCCATCCATCCATCCAAATCATTGCTGTTTCCAATATTTTGCAAGGCTGTTCACTTCACTTGGGTGTCAGTTGACCCAAATTTTGAACATTTAAAAACATTTAATCCAATTGTTTGCTCTTTTTTTTTAAAAAAAATTCTAAATCTGCGGTTTAGGCGGATTGAAACTGATTATTTCTTTTTAATTTAAAATTTTATTCAAAATTTAGTCAAATGGATTGGATTGAAAATAGACCAAATGACTTAAAACCAATCAAAATAATATTTAATTATTAAATATTAATATTTTATTATATATTGGGAGTTATATATTAACTTGACGGGCGACCTTGAATAAATTTGTTTGTTTTCGAGTTAAATTATTTATGTTCAGGTCATTGTATATTATGGGATTATTTTTAATTCTACGGTTGTGTTTACTCTATGCTGAAATATTATATTATTATTATTATTATTGTTGTTGTTGTGTACTTGGGGTGATTAATGCAAAGTAGTTTGATTAAAAAACATTCCAATATATGTACTCAAAATGGTCAAGTTCAAACCCAACCAAACTCAAGTTCAAAGTCCTAATTGACTTTGAGATGGATTTCATACTTTTAAAGGGTTCATATTAGTTTTGAGGCATGAACTAAATAAAAACTGATTGAAACTAAGTCATTTACATCCCATGGGTGTGTATGATTTTCCAAGATGACTCATCGAATTGAAATCTCATCCATGGGTGCGTATGATTTGGGTCAATATTTGCAATTGGGGGGTGGTTTGCACTTTTGAGTTTGGAAAAGGCCATAACCCACTCCTCTTAGTTCATTCCCCAACACTGAGCTCTATAGTATAATTGAATTTACAAACTTCAATCAAATCTTACCTTGCTTTTTATAAACCTAGTAAAAATCTTGTGAGTTGTTTCTCACGACCTAAGCAACAACTTTACATGAGTGTTTTTTATGAGCTAAATACTAATCTAATTATTTTTTAAAACCTCAAAAACACACCTTTATAAATAAATGATATAATTTTGAAATATAAGGAGAGAACACAAGAAACATAGAATTAATATGTTAAGATACTTCTGGTTTAATTTTCTTATTATCAAGTAGTCTTTAAATAGACAACATGGTACAATCATAATTACAAGTTACAACCATATTATATAACTATAAAATAAGATAATTGCAAATTAACCACTATAGTAATAACTTCCTATATAAATGCCTTTCATATGCCATGCATGCACATGGCTTTTAATTCATCCGTGTCCCCCAAAGAAGAGGTTAATTTAAAAAAAAAAAAAAAAAAAAAATAATATGTGATAAATAGGGGGGATGAACCTTTTGGGGCGGGGGGGGGGGGTTTAAAAAAAAAAAAAAATATAAAAATTGATTTGGTTTTTTTGTTTTTTTTTTTTTTTTTTTTGGTGTTGGGGGTGGGTTTTGTTTTTGGGGGGGGGGGGGGGGGTGTTTTTTTTTTTTTTTTTTTTTTTTTTTTTTTTTTTTTTTTTTTTTTTTTGGTTTTTTTTTTTTTTTTTATAATTTTTTTTTTTTTTTTTAAAAGGTTGGTTTTTTTTTTTTTTTTTTTTTTTTTTTTTTTTTTTTTTTTTTTTTTTTTTTTTTTTTTTTCAATTGGTTATTTAATATTATGCTATTAATAATTTCAATTAGAATTTTAATTATTAGAGTTTAATTTATAGAGTTTTAAAATGTATATGAATATTTAGTGTTTGATAATTGTAGTATTTAATCTATTTATCTAACTACTTAGTATTGTATTTCTATCTATTATCAGTTTGTCACTTGTAGCTTAGTATAATGTTATATTCAATCTTCATAATAAATATTGAACATTATAAAAAAAAATCCTAGAGTTACCCCTGATGCTCCATATGGATGCCCATATCAAAATTTTAATATAATAGGGAAAAGAGAAGAGATAAGAAATATAAAACATTATATATATGTATGTCTGTGTATGTGTATATATATATATATAATAAAATAAGCTTTTGATGAATGCACATTGATTCATTCAAGGACGGCAAAGGACACGACTCGTTTGGCGACGACAAATCTGCGGTGCCTTAACCTCCATGGATGCAACGGCAGGGTAGCAGCCGTTACTGCGACGGTGGGGGCGACAAAGGATGTGATGGCAGGGCAACGACTATTGTTGTGGCTTCGCTAAGAAGACATGGCATGCTTGGTGAGGACAACACAAAGGCTTTGGTTTGGGAACAAAATGAAGCGAGAGAGAAAGAAGGAAAAGTCATAAAAAATAATTGTATTACATTATTATCTTCTATTACCTTGTATACTAAGTACATGAAAAGTTATGAAAAATTTCATTCTATTTCCTATGACAATCTTATTCTCTTGCTTATTTCATTCTTTCCAAAATCATTCTCACATACTAAACAGGCTATAAGACTGAGCCAATATACAATTATAATGAGGTCTTCTACTTGTCTTTAAAAACACATTATTAATTTTAAATTCTCACTAGTTCTAATAATTACTAATAATACATTGTTTACCTTCCCACTAATAATGCCAATATACATTGTTTACCTTCCCACTAATAATCCAACTAGATGGAGATTGAGAGTGTATGTGTATTTTGTGTAGGATAAATTGGGAGGGAGAGAGATTAAATATTATCCGAGAGAAATTGTGATAAATTTTCTTTTATTGGAGCCTGCTTGTTAACGGATGACCCAAATTTGATGCTCTTCCTTGCCATTAAAGTCATCCTCCCCCTTCCCATTCATTTGCTTCTATCTAGCCCTATCTTTATTCCAAATCTTCATCACGAGTAGGTTCAATGAGATCAACCTCACCAATTCTAACAAAATTATTTGAGGGTGTTTAAATTTATAAATTATTTAATAATGTTTAAAAATTTTATTTAAGGATGTTTAGAATTATTTTTTCCCAAAAATATCGATACGAAACAATTTCATTATATTTTTCAAAATTGAGGGTGTGCACCCTCAAGCACACTTGCAGTCGCCCCTGCTCGTCAAGTCGCCCTTGCCCTCTACTCTACCACTACCACCTAATGAGAGGTTGGTCACAAGGAATAGGATTTTCCGTAAAATGACACATACTAATTATAAGAAGAAAAAAGAAACAAGAAGAACAAGTATCATCTACAGTAATCATACGGTATAGTATATCAAAATTATATATTTTTCAGACTAAAACTATTCTATTTGATATGCAATCTGAAAAAAAAATATCAAAACATATTATAAAAGCTAAATGAAGAAACATATCATAAACGATGCATCATAAATGAAGAGATCCAAGACAGCTAATATCAGAATTGACAAGGATGAATATGGAAAGGATCTAGACTCAATAGTCTATAGAGATATGATCAAGTCTCAGTAAACTTGATATCATGCATGTTCTCAATCAGTATACGTGCTAGATATCAGTTATGCTTCAGAGAATCCCATCTTCAACATTTCAAACGAATTTTCCTAGTGAATTTGTGTTTGTAGGACTAGCCTAATTTCAATTTAATGATTTTCGTGATACAGATTTTAGTTACAACAATAATAATAATTACAACACTTATACCCGTTTCTAGTTGCCGGTTTCGTGGTTTCCTATTTGATGTACTTTGTTTCCAAATATCTTGGGTTTCCTGCATTGTTTCCAAATATCTCACTGGTAGTTTCCTTTTTTCTCTGCTTCCCGTTTCCTGTTTTTCCTTATATATATATATATATAAATATATATGCCATATCCCCAAGCCCTCCCCTCGCACTCATTAACAGGCCAATTTCATGTTTTCAACAAGTCGAATTCGAACAACCGGTCCGTTGTTGTGGACGAGGAAGAACAGAACAGCCAATCAGCCATGGTGAGCCAAATAGACTCGAATCCCAACGCCAAACCCATCACGATCCGAGAAGTGTGGTCCAAGAATCTGGAATCCGAGTTCCGCCTCATCGCGGATCTCATCGACCGCTACCCCTTCATCTCCATGGACACCGAGTTCCCGGGCGTGGTGTTCCGACCCGGACCCAACATCCGCCTCCGCGACCCGTCCGACCACTACAAGCTGTTGAAGTCCAACGTCGACGTTCTCAAACTGATTCAGGTCGGACTCACCCTGTCTGACGCCGCCGGCAACCTCCCCGACCTCGGATCCTGCAACCGCTACATCTGGGAATTCAACCTAAGGGACTTCGACCTGGAGCGTGACGAGCACGCGCCGGAATCCATCGACCTACTCCGGCGACAGGGCATCGACTTCGACCGGAACAGGGCCTACGGGGTGGACACGGCCCGGTTCGCCGAGCTGATGGTATCGTCGGGGCTCATCTGCAACGACACGGTGAGTTGGGTCACGTTCCACAGCGCGTACGACTTCGGGTACCTGGTGAAGATCCTCACGCGGCGGCAGCTGCCGGCGGGGCTCAATGAATTTCTGGGGATCATGAGGGCCTTCTTCGGGAAGAAGGTTTATGACGTGAAGCACATGATGCGGTTCTGCGACAGCCTGTACGGCGGCTTGGACCGGGTGGCCAAGACGCTGTCGGTGGACCGGGCCGTCGGTAAGTGCCACCAGGCGGGTTCCGACAGCCTCCTGACGTGGCACGCCTTCCAGAAGATTAGGGACGTGTACTTCGTGCGGGACGGGCCGGAGAAGCACGCGGGCCTGTTGTACGGTCTCGAAATTTACTGAACAACGGATTCAATGGATTGTGTTTGTTGGTGACTCGCTTTAACGTTAGAAGAAGCATTTTGTGTCTTGTTTTTTTTTTTTTTTTGGTTTTCTCCCTATTTGTCCGAAGTTTGTAAATTCGTTTAATGAAATCGATAATTTGTAGTCCACAACTTGTTTGGCATGTCATTTGTAATTGATGCGATGACCTTGGTTTTTGAATTAACCCAACATTCTTGGCCGATCATTCTGTAATTTGCTTGGCTGACCTGCATTCCACATAAAATACTGAAGGCTAGTAGTGATTGCTGTTCATCGGTGCTCATGTTTCTATCTCCTATCCCCTATATCGGATAGGTAGACTTGGGGACGGGGTAAACAAATTCGAAGCATGTTATTAGTGGGCAGTTTTTTTTTTTTTTTTTTTCCAATTTCGTAAAATACACATATTGAAACTTGTGCAGGAAGAGGTCAATTCGTAGTGAATGGAACTTGTACGAATGGAAGTATCCCATTGTTTAGCAAAATGGAAAAGAATGAAAACGGAATGCGGGTAAAAAAAGCATGCAAATAAAATATCATCCTATGTTGTTCCGCAAGTGTAAGAAACTAGAGAGGAAATGAAGTTGCATGAAAATGGTTTAAAAGACCGAGACTAATTTTATAAAATTATCTCTTTTCACTTTTTAAACAAATTTGCATAATTATTTAAATAAGTGAAACAATGGTATTTTAACTATATTTTTTTTCTCTTATCTCAATTAAACTAATAAAAAAAAAACTTTCTTCACTCGTTTTTCCCCTTAGCCAAACAATTTTTTTTCCCACTTTTTTCTCCCGTTTTCACCTTAGTCCAAAAAAAAAACGTTGTCTTCTAGTTCTACTAGTCGGCGAAGGCAGCTATGATGAGTCAAACGTGTACATCGTTTAGCCTTATATGTATTTCTTTTGGCTACCGATATAATATACTAGTCGCATACACCCATGATAATGATTTGGTTTGGTTTTTAAAAACTCTTTTCTGATGGGAAAAAAAGTTACCTAAAATATAATTTTAAGTGTGATAGATTTTAAAAAGTAGATAATAAGTATTTAATAAATTTTAAATAAAATTATTGTAAAAATTAAAAAAATCAAAAATATATTTTTTGCCATTACAACTTCTTTACAAAACTTTAAATAAATTTCACCCCATGTCCCCATCCCCTGTGAGCCTTACCATCCGGGGAGGTTGGGGATGATGTTTCAGATCTATCATTGTTTACATCGTTCCCTATGTAAAGGAATTGAATTTGACGCTGTGAATTGAACACCCACACCGCAAAAATTATCTTCTTATGTTAGATCTATTTGTATTCCTTCGGATTTGGTGCAGTGGCACATGGCGACAAAATTGTAGCGGCGGGGGAGGGGAGTGTGGAGAACTGTGACGGAAGCTTTAGAGTATAGAATAGGGGAGATAGTATTGATATTTTAAATTTTATAAATTAAATTGCTTAATATAGTAATTTTTAAAAGTATTTCTGAAACTGCTTTTTCTTTTGATTGTAATAAACAGAATTTTTTTATAAGTATTTTTTTATATTTTACCAAACAAATTTTAATCTTGAAGAAGCATTGACAAACTAATTCAATGTCTGTGTTTATAAGCTTTTACGGCATCATAACTGTATGAATAATATGTAAATATAATATATAGAAAAAATTAATAATAAAATAATTAAATTGCCGGTATAAGTTTAAAATTATAAAAGTTTCTTAGTGTAAGTTTGGATTTAGTAGGTTTGTGATTAATTATTATTAAAGGGAAAATGAGATTAATTAATCAGAGAGTTATTTTGTAATGTTCGGTGATTAATAGAGTTGCTTTCTAGTAAAAAAAAAATTCTTAATTGAGAGTTTTTTTGGAAACATAGAAGGAGAATTTTTAATTTAATTGTTAAAATAATTTTTAGAACCCTAAAAAGACAAAAGTCCATAGTTTAATAATACAAGAGTTATTTTTTGGACACAAACTCTTGTAATTATAATACTCTAGCTGTTTTTAGAAAGAAAAGAAAAACAAGTCCATAGTTTGACATTCTTGAGTGTTCTTCGTTATTTTTCATTGTTCTTTGCAATGTAGCCAATTTGTAGAGATTAAGGGTAGATAATTTTATCCTTCTTTATGATTGAATGACAATTAGAATTGATTGATTTAAATATTGAACCTAAAATGATAAAGGTTTGCATGCAACCAAAATATGATTTAGAGAATTATGAACTTAAACCGGATAATTATGTCAATGCTTAATAACTCGTTATTCATAAATGAGAACTTAATTGATATAACTATAATTTTAGATTTAAATCACATAATTGAAGTAAAAGGAAAAAAAAACTTTAATTCTATCTTTTTGTTGCAATTGGATATAGCTTGATTTATTGATTTGTTAGTTATATCTTTTTCTTTCACTGCAATTATGCCCTTTTCTTTTTTTGAAGTTATTTGATTTTTATTTAGATGTGTAATCTCTTTCTCCAATTTCTCGCCCCTTTCTTTAATAGTTTTCTCTCTTTTTTCTCCTAAAAACCCTTCTTGCTCTCTAATTTCGTGTTGAATCCAATTTTTCTCCCCCTTTGTAGGATGATTTTGGAGGGAAAGTTCCTTATCAATTATTGTTTACATCGTAATTCATATTGTTTTTGCTTTCTAGTCCACAACTAGCAAGGAGTAGTTGAAGGCCTATGAATTTCTGGAGTTATTCAATAATTTCTGATCTTTAATCCCATAATATCAGGAATACAATGAGGGCAATGATTATGAAAATTGGCACCAAGTGTTTTTAGTCCATTAAGTCCTTGTTAAAACTGAAACGGGTATAGCCAGTGGAGAATAAAAGCATAACTTTGATTGCTTGATTATTAACTCCTTAGATTATCAACGAAATAGAGTAAGTCCAATTTCATTAGGTATATAACTTCCATATATTTTATTTGCAACTCTTTTGGAAAAAAGTTATAAACTTTTAAAGTTATCTAATAAAATCAGAATGGTGTTGATAATCCTATATAACAGATGAACAATACCAATGAATAGTCAATGAACGAATAGTACTAGGTCAACAATTCTGGTTGTAGTCCAGTCAGCACTCCATAATAGTTCTAGTTAAACTTCAGTGCCAACCAACAACATTAACTCCGTGCTAACATCATCATGACACACAAAACTCCTCTGGCTGACATCACAGGTCAAACTTTTGGCTCAAATTTTATGGTCGCTGTGCTGACATTATCATGATGCACAAAAAGCCTATGGCTGATATCAGCAGGTCTCTAGTCAAACTTCTGGTTAAACTACTGTAATGGCTCTGTGCTCACGTTCTTATTACATCAACAAATCTCCGGTCAATATTTCTAAGTCAAATTGCAACAATACCGTGCTGATGTCATGCACCAGAAGCTCCAAAGGCTCTGGTTCTCGTTGGCATCACCTGAAGCTCTGGCAAATATTACCGACGCTCTCACTAAAGTCATAATTTTTTTTAAAAGGAAGAATAAAATCATAGGAAACATGCACAATTTCTGATCAACCTCAACTTTCAATAGATTTCTTCATTTGAATTTTATGAAATTTAAAAAAAAAAAAACAAGAAACTTCTTCTAACGTTAAAGCGAGTCACCAACAAACACAATCCATTGAATCCGTTGTTCAGTAAATTTCGAGACCGTACAACAGGCCCGCGTGCTTCTCCGGCCCGTCCCGCACGAAGTACACGTCCCTAATCTTCTGGAAGGCGTGCCACGTCAGGAGGCTGTCGGAACCCGCCTGGTGGCACTTACCGACGGCCCGGTCCACCGACAGCGTCTTGGCCACCCGGTCCAAGCCGCCGTACAGGCTGTCGCAGAACCGCATCATGTGCTTCACGTCATAAACCTTCTTCCCGAAGAAGGCCCTCATGATCCCCAGAAATTCATTGAGCCCCGCCGGCAGCTGCCGCCGCGTGAGGATCTTCACCAGGTACCCGAAGTCGTACGCGCTGTGGAACGTGACCCAACTCACCGTGTCGTTGCAGATGAGCCCCGACGATACCATCAGCTCGGCGAACCGGGCCGTGTCCACCCCGTAGGCCCTGTTCCGGTCGAAGTCGATGCCCTGTCGCCGGAGTAGGTCGATGGATTCCGGCGCGTGCTCGTCACGCTCCAGGTCGAAGTCCCTTAGGTTGAATTCCCAGATGTAGCGGTTGCAGGATCCGAGGTCGGGGAGGTTGCCGGCGGCGTCAGACAGGGTGAGTCCGACCTGAATCAGTTTGAGAACGTCGACGTTGGACTTCAACAGCTTGTAGTGGTCGGACGGGTCGCGGAGGCGGATGTTGGGTCCGGGTCGGAACACCACGCCCGGGAACTCGGTGTCCATGGAGATGAAGGGGTAGCGGTCGATGAGACCGGCGATGAGGCGGAACTCGGATTCCAGATTCTTGGACCACACTTCTCGGATCATGATGGGTTTGGCGTTGGGATTCGAGTCTATTTGGCTCACCATGGCTGATTGGCTGTTCTGTTCTTCCTCGTCCACAACAACGGACCGGTTGTTCGAATTCGACTTGTTGAAAACATGAAATTGGCCTGTTAATGAGTGCGAGGGGAGGGCTTGGGGATATGGCATATATATATATAAGGAAAAACAGGAAACGGGAAGCAGAGAAAAAAGGAAACTACCAGTGAGATATTTGGAAACAACGCAGGAAACCCAAGATATTTGGAAACAAAGTACATCAAATAGGAAACCACGAAACCGGCAACTAGAAACGGGTATAAGTGTTGTAATTATTATTATTGTTGTAGCTAAAATCTGTATCCCAAAAATCATTAAATTGAAATTAGGCTAGTACAAAAAACACAAATTCAATAAATCGGAAAATTCGTTTAACATGTGGAAGATGTGATTCTTTGGGGCATAACCGGGGGTGGACGAGCTTAGTAAAGAGTAGTCGAACAGTTATTATTTATTAACGAATTGAATTGAACACTAGAAATTATAATATTTATAATTATTTATGAATATTATTATATTATTTACGAGCGTTTACAAATCAAGTATTTCATGAACATAATTATAAATTTATAAAAATTTATAAAAAAATATAATTAAGCTGTATCATATTTGTTTAATATATAGTTTATAAAAAATAAATAAAAAAATAAAAATATATATTTTTATTTAATAATAATATAAAAATATATACTTACTAAATTATATTTAATAAAATTATATTTATATTTTATAAAATTATTTTTATATATATTTATTGAATTATTCATTTTTCCAATACGAATAATATTTAAAAACGATTTTATTTCGAAATGAAACATAAAAATTTTTTTATCGCAAACTTATTATAACAATATTTTACCATACATTTATATAACCAATATCTATAACATATCTGCAGTCATGAGGCTCACGTAGATTACAATATTAATTCGGTATATGGTACAGCTTGAAAACACATTCCTATCCTATCTTATATTTAGCCTTCCAATGCGGGACAATCCGACAACAGTATATTTGGCTCTGTTTGGGCAGTGTTCCAGCGGCTGTGAGAGTAAGAATGACTGTTGAATGCACAGCGGAGATCTCTGATGTTACTCTCCGGCGACCCACAACTCCTCTCCTCTCGCCCCTGCTGGATTTCACAACCCACCCACCACCACAATTCTCAATTCCTACAACTTTTTTGTCAACCGAAGTCACTTCTTGGATCTGATTTGTACAATAATAATCCATTTTCTGGGCTACTTACTGGCATTAATTTCATGGGTTGTGGAGTGTTTGACAACAATAATTCGTGTCCCAATTCTGTTATGGGAACAAAATTTATAGTGCTGGGAATTGTGTCACATTGGAAAAAAGTGAGAGAATTCAAAGAAGTTATCTGGTGAAGTAATTTAAATTGTGTTTTAAAGTTATATGAATCAATATCGTGGGCACAAAGTTAACCTGATTTTAACAAGTGATATCAAAAATTAAATTTTATAATATCGAAAGTCTTAGAGGTCTTAAAGTCTTACTAATCACCAAGTGATCGGCTTAGAGGCCTCTTCAGGCCTTGCGTTTACTTTAAAATTTTAAATTTTAAATAAATTTTATTTAGAATAAAAAAATTTATTGAGCCCAAATAGTTTTTTTTAAAAAATTTAGTTAGGCGATTGCCAAATAAAACAAATGACTAAACTTATTAAAGAAGTTGAAATCATAAACCATTTTTAGAGCTACTCGCATTTATCATTCTGTCATGCAAATTCTTTTACAGAAGTCCCAGCTGGTAGGACATTTTAGCAATGAAGTTATCCGGATAGTCCCAAAAGTGCTAGATAAGAATTGATAGCAACGCTAGAATTACTCTCAATACGCAATTATGCAATAAAGCCACCTACTTGTCCATAGTACAAAACTACTCCGTAGAGAAATACATGTTCCGATGCAAATTGTTTTCCCATATATGTGAAGAATCCAATTGCATATTTCCTTTTACTCTGTAGAGTAACAAATCTTAAATTGTGATGTCAAAAAAATCCTATCATCTATTTCTTGATCATGGATTTGGAAAGTCTCAAAATTCTCAGGTTGTGAGAAGAGGGATTATCACCAAAAATCACTACGTCACGTCATGGGGGCATACAGGCTTTCCTCCAAACGAGAAGCAGGCTCCATTTTAGGGTAGATTCCCATCAGCTTGGGCAGAATTTTCAGCAGTAAACGCTTTAAAGAAGAGAAAATAACCATGTTGATTATATCTTCTGCTAGAACTTTGGATGCTACATCATAACTTCCTACGATTGCTTCTAGAGTCTCATATTTTTTGAACCGTAAGTATTTGGAGTTGAATAAGACCTTTGCTGTCGACGTAGGGAAGAGATATTAGAAGTCGCTATTTTTTTTATATTTGAGTTGAATGAGGACCTTTGCATTTGAAGCCTATAAAATCGTCATTCCCCATCAATCAAGCTTCCACTTCAATAATTGTTAGAGTTTGATAATATGGTTGAATGTTGAGTCCCAGGATCAGCTGTCTGATCTTTTCACCAAGTCTTTGGCTTTTGCTCATATTTCATCCTTACTGTCATTTACAGATCTTGAAGGGGAGTACTAGACCATATTATCAAACTCTAATAATAATAACGGAGACGAATAACCGTCTATGGCTGCCTTATATACACGATTATGACCTTCTAACTTTCCCATGAGCGTATCACCCTGTAGAATACTTGGGAACTTTCAGCGCATATTTGGCAGCTGACGCAACGGCAGGACGGTGGAAAGTCTACGCTGATGACAGGACAATGAATCGGTGGTAATGCAAAGGCAGTGGTGTGGTGTGTTGAACAATGATCGAATGGGGGGAAGGATGTAGGTGGACGGTGGGTGCATGGTAGCGGGATGTGGGGACAAGTAAGACGATATTGGCCACTGTTTACTTTGGCTCGCTATATTGATTTACATAGCTTTAAAATGCATCATGACTTTTAAAATATTTTTTTTCTTATCTAGCCTTAACTTTCTTGTGGATAAACATCTCATAAGTTGGTAGTATCTGTGGGTCTGGGCGTGTTGAAGGATTGAAATGTAACGGCGTTGGAGGTGGCTACCAGAGTTCATAGCAAAAAGGTGACAGTGCAAGTGCAGGAGGCTAGAGTTGTGGGAGGCACCTGCTAAAGTTCCAAGTGTGGCCGTATTTACTCGTGCATGGTTCAGATCATCTGGTAATTAAGGGGCTGCAATTGTGTCTGGTGTCTGGTGTCTGCTGTCAGTGGGAGTGGAGGTTGGCTATAATTGGTCTGCTGGCTTTGATGATAGAGACCAGAATGGGTGTGCAGACATTTTTCAGTGTAATCTCACTTTTTTTTTTCCCTATATAAATATAAAATACTTCACAACACGTTGTCCCATAGTCGTCTGATTGCAGGGCTTTGCACAGGCCTGCGAGGCTACAGGACGGTAAGATACAATTTTCTTGTACGTACCTGAGGGACCATGGAACGCATGCCCAAGTGGTCAGCCACCTCGTTGGCTGCTGCGCTTTTCGGTCCCTCGCTAATCGCTATCTCAGTAAACTCAGTTTTCACTGGAACATCGTACGTCGGCGCGGCTCCACCCACTCACAAGTCACAGTTGGGCCATGGAAAGCGTGCCTGTTCATGTTATGTTGCACGGCGGGCGTGTGTCTCCTACCTGACCCACTCTGGTTGTTTGTGTTTCCGTGTTAATAAATAACTCTTTATTTTTAAACCCCCCCATTAGAACCATTTTTTTTACTAAATATTTTCTATTAATTAAAACAAAAGTATTAAGTGAGTTAAAAAGAAATCAAAAACTTCTTAAAAGAAATTGTGAGACAATATTATATCATTCTGCCAAATGATGACTATATAGAATTGAACGTGGGGCAACAATATTGAACTGAAGTTCAAGTTTAGCAAGACCCAATGCAAGAACCAATAAAGTACAACAGTTGCTAGCAGGGGGGAAGTGTTGGGCGCAAAACTATATCGTGCATGGTTAAGTAAGAGCATATTGCTTGCTGTCAGTAGTTATTAGGAATGAGTGAAAGTAAATCAATTGGACAAATGAGTCAGTAGGCTTTTTTTTTTTTTTTTTTTTTTTTGGTTAAAAAAAACTATATCTCGACAGGTCCTGCCAAAACTATCAGCAATCCAAGGAATTCATTTTTGCATAAATGTATGCGCGTAAACATGGAAGGCCCTTCAAAAATACGCATCACGTCAGAAAACGAGAGGGAGATGAAACTCATTTAAATGCCATAAATATATATTCTAATTTTTTTAAAAAAAGTAAAATAAAATAAAATAGTGCTGTTATGTATATTTGGTAACTTCAGTTGTAGTCAATACGGAAGAAAATAACATTTAAGCCCCATTTTCTTTCCTCCCGTGTCTTGGCCAACCAAACCACCAAAACAGAACCTACTTTCAATAGTCACCAACCTCACCCCCACTCCCAAAAAAACACAGAAAACAAAAACAAAAACAAAAACAAAAACATGGTTTCACAGAAAGAGAAACAAAAGTACACCGGTAAATCGAACAACATCCTCATCCCACCCCCCAAAAAGGCAAAAAAAAAAACAAAACAAAACAAAAAACACGATTTCACAGAAATTAAGAGAAACTAAAGTACACTGGTAAAACAACATATTTTTATGGATAGATAAAGAAAAGTAGGGTGGTGATGAAGTGAACAATAATACAAACAAATTAAGAAGTAGAAAGGTAGCTCTAGAGCCTAGATATTGCTCTGTTATTTTTTTTCTTTTTTTCTTTTTCAACCCCTTCTCTTACTGATCTGAGTTTTTTCTTGTAAATCAAGCAGCACCGAGCCCTTGCATCTGGGGCACCGGGGCTCCATCTCCGTCTCCGCCAGCATGACGTACATCAGGCACCGGGGACACCCCGCCAGCATCATCGTCGTCGCTGCCGCCACCTCCACCTCCTCCTCTTCCTCCGCGGCGGTTGCCACGGACGCCGAGCTCGCCTCCTCCTGGTCGAACTCCGACGACACGCACGAGCTCATCTCCGACGACGACGTCCGCGAGCTGTCTTCCGACCCCTCCCTTGCTCGCGGCGGCGACAAATTCAAATTCACCTGTATCTGATCCATTCTGGGCCCGCTGTCCCCTGTTCGTCTCATATTCGAAAGATCTAAAAGAAATAAAAAACAATAATAATATGAAATCATACATGGGTTTAAGAAAAAAGATTAATATGAATGGAACAGCGAATACGAGGAACTGGAGCAATACCTTAGCTTGATGACGAGGATACGGAAGAAGATCGGGTGAGTGGAATCGGCGATTCAGAGGAGGAGGGAAGGAAGGAAGAAGGGTATATGGAGTTGAAGCCTCAGCTTTCAGACCCATTATATAATTTGGGTTTGTTTTTTTTTTTTTCGTTCTTTAATACGTAATTAATTACGGATGGTGATGGAGGGTGGGGAAAGATAATGCTAGGGAGTGGAAGTTTAAATTAGTAAACAGAAGTTAATTAATTGCAACCAAGTTAATTAATATATTTCAATAAATATATTGCAACTTGATGTCTTGAAATATATATTATAATATATAAAAAACCATCTATTATTTCGAGCAAATCTTTGACTTCTTAGATTGCCACACTAACCTTTTAGTTTTAGTGTTGAAGAATGAAGAGTTATAAATAAATGCCATGTGCTATTTGCTAAAATCGAATCAGCTTTGAAATTTTGGGTTTATTTATCATTTTTTTAATCAAGCACTGTATCCATGCAAATCTTTCTTTGTCTCTTCAGTCACTGGTTCCTTCCTTGGTCTCCCCAATTTGCCTCCCTTCTCCTTTCCTTCCATTTATCTCGTTCGCCATCTGCTTCCATGCAGCACGTACACTCCCCCAATTCTAAATTGTTCACCCGGTGGCAGGCGGATGAAGAGGACCACGTCAATTTGATCTCATAGACTCCTATTATTTAATTAAAATTTTATAGAAACCAATATTTAAAAATATAAAAAAAATTTGAAACAAACTTTTTATAATATGTATCAAATTTGTGAGTTACCTAGCCTTTTCTTGCATAGACTTTCCGGTTAGATTTGATCTCTTTGGCTTGATTTGTGAGTGACTTCGATGAATAATAAAATGCAAATGCTCAGCTTACTTCACTTTTGTGTATTACACACACACACATATATATAAACTTTTTATAATGAGATTATTAATATGATCTGTTAGATGTTACCACCAACAGTCTAGATTTACTATAACAGAGTTACAGTTAAAATAAAGTCTAATCTATATCATTAAATATTGATATAACACTCCAGATTAAAAGTTATCATGATAAGAACTTATCATCATATTTTCCATGTAGCATGACTCTTTCTCTTTCTCTTTCTCTCTCTCACTCACTCTCTCTCTCTCTCTCTCTCTCTCTATATATATATATATTGTGATAACTTTAATCTGAACTGTTAGATGTTGCAACCAATAATTCATATTAGACTTTCATTTAAATGTAACTCCACTATAATAATTGAGTTACAATTAAATGAAAGTTTAATTTGAACCGTTGAATATTGATCTAATGGTCCAGGTTAAAGGTTTTCATGATAAAAAAACTGGTCTCACGTACTCTAACTCTATGTAGGATGACTCCTCCCTCTCTCTCTCTCTCTCTCTCTCTCTCTCTCTCTCTCTCTCTCTCTATATATATATATATATATATATATATATATATATATATATATATATATATATATATTTGTTATGGTACATTTAAATTTGAGGTTTGAAGTCGTTGGTGAGCAAGGTTAGTATACCGTTGTGGTGATTTGGCATATTTCAGACTTTGTCGATATTTATTTCAAAAATCGACTGTTGTATTGAATATTCATGTAGTATGTATCATGCCTATAAAATTCTATAGCGATCTAACGGTTAAGTTTTGCACAAATTCAATTAGAAGAAATTTAAAAATTAATAAATTAACTTATTCTTTTTGTTAACATGATATATGCCACATGAATATTCAATCTAATAATTAATTTTTGAAACAAATATCAACCGAGTTTAAAATATGACAAATTAATACGATAGTGAGTTGACCTTGTTCACCAGTAAATTCGGACCATCAAATTTGTGCTTATTTAAATATATTATATCTAAATAGGGCAGTAAATGAACCAAACGCTCATGAACAGATTCGTATTTGACTCAATAAAAGATCATTTATATTTGTTCGTGAACACGAACAAAACTATATTCAGTTTATTTATGTTTGTGAACATGTGTTCATGACAATATTCGTAAACATATATTCGCCAACATGTGTTTACGAATAATATTTGAAAACATTAATAATTAATTTATGAATAGATATTCACGAATAACATTTCACGAATAAATGTTCATGAACAGTTAAACAAATGAACAAATAATTGAGTAAATAAACAAATGAATAAGCATGTTGTTTATAAATTTTAAATCATTAATATTTTAGTTCACAAACAGTCGAACAGATGTACAACCTCTTGAGTTCGCGAACAAAAGAACGAACTAATTTATTTATAAATTTTAGATAATTAGGTATTTTAGTTCATAAACAATTAAATAAAAGAGCATCTTAAGTTTTTTTAAAAAGTAAAAATGTAATGTTCCTAAACAAATATGTTACTGTATTCATAAACACTGTTTGTGAACATTGACGAATTATTTGCGAACACTAACAAACATGAACACGACAATTTAATGTTCGTGTTCAACTTGGTTCATTAAGGAATAATATCAAACCAAGCTCGAACACCTTACTGTTCGACTCGGCTCAATTCGTTTACAACACTAGATCTAGACTATCATTTGTATGAATTTTTATATGTGAAATTATTTTCTTTCATGTTATAAATTTTTTTTATTAGATTTATCATTTTTAAAATTCTATGATTAATTTCAAAATAGTAATTTATCATCTCATAGTTCATACTATATTATGAGTTTATAAATAAAATTATATTTTAAAAAACGTCTCTACTGTGAAGTGGTTAAGACTGCGGGCTAGCTCATTGGGTGTATGAACTGTTAGCCCTTTTTAGAGTACTAATAGCAAATTTTTTTATGAAAGGCAGTTTACATTTATCTAGGGAATATAGTTTAAAAAATATAAAATCATTTTCGCAACAGAAGCCTTATATTTAATTTTTTTCATAGGGTATATAATATTAGGGGTGGACAATAGATACCTGCACCTGTTACTCCACTCGTTAGGTAAGAGCGAGGTGCGGTTTTTAATAGGTAAGAGCGAGGTGCGATATCCCGCCCCGGCAAGAGTGAGGTACAGTTTTTAAACTTGACATTCCGCCCAAGCGAGAATGGGGAGTGGTAATAGGTAGCAGGGATCCCATCTAGCTCCTGTCCCACCTAATTTTAATAAATTATTATAAAATTAAATCATTTTTGATAATTTTTTGGTTAAAAATGATATAAAAAATTTGATTTAAGCCAAATTTATTCATATGGACGTACATATCCAATAAAAGCGATAGAAAGATACGGGCGGGTAGAATCTTATTCACATACACATTAAAGAATGGGATATCCTGCCCTGCTTACATATGAAACAAGATACAATTTTTAAATTTGATATACTACCTAAGCGGGAGTGAGAGGAGGTAATAGATTGATTCTACCTCCAATAGGACCTGAATCATCCCTATTAACTGCTTCATGGAGTTTCTAAAAGATATATTTGTCTTAAGAAAGATCAATAGAGGCCGGTACATAGTGGGAAATGAGCGAATGAAACCTCCTCCTGCCAACCCCGTCATAGAACAGGGTACCCCCACCCTACCTACACATGAGGCGAGATACGATAATAGGTAAACCTCACCCCCGCTAGGTCGGGTAGCACTCTTAGTTTATATCATGTTTCCAATGTATTGATAAATACTATATACTCTCTATGATTATTAAATTATATAGATAAAAAATTTTCAGTTATCTCTTTCACGTTTCTTACGATTTTTATTTTTATTTTATATTAAATTATAAAAAATTATTATTAAATAAAAATAATATAAAATATTATCTTAATGATATAAGGAGTGATTAGTGAATCTTTGTATTGTATATTTATATAGAAAAATAAAAAAATTGTTTATAATTATAAATTTTAAAAAAATGTTTGAGAGATTTGTGTGAGTGCCTTACACTCTATTTTTTCTTTTTCCTTTTTTTAATTAAATTGTACACTCGTTTTCAATTTTTTTTCGTCTATATGTTTTTTTTGAAACAAAAAAATAACTACTATTTATACCATTAACAAATAAGGTCTATTATTTCCTAGTAGTAGTACACACTTCCTTGCTTGGCCGGTTGATTGTTAGCCTAAAACACATTTTAAAAAAATGAGTACGTATTTAGTTTGAATTCAATTAAAGTAGATATATCTCTATTTGGATAAAATGAATATCATTCATATTCATATTCAATTTAAACAAATTAAAGTGAATATAACTATATTTGATTTTATAAAGATTTGTTTGATATGAATATTCATTCGTTAGTATTTTTATCGATTTATGTTAATTTATAGTTATACGTATGCATTTAATTGTTTAAATTAATTTTATAATGTTTATATATCACATAATAAGTTATGCAAGCCCTATAGAATATACTCATACTTGGATTTAAGTATCACTATACAATATTTTAGTTAAATCTTTTTACTTTTATTATTATAATAACAGTTTTATAAGAAATTACAAGTATTTGTAAATTTAAATTCATCAATAAAATTTTAAATCAAATTGGATTCGTTTTGAAAAAAGCAAATTGTAATATATTATCTGATTCATTTAGGGGGTATTTCATGAATTAAATTATTTTTAAAGTCAATAGGCCTAAAAATTTAAAATTATTTATGAGTATTTATAAATTTATGTGAAGTTATTATTTTTAAAAATAATATTATTTTTAAAAACTAATTATAAGAAATCAAACATAACCTTATAATCCTAATCCTAGTTGGTTGTTTAACCTAACCTATCCCCTGGCTGCATCACGCAAATCTTAGTTACAACTATCTTTTCAAATACAAAGTATTTGGGCTCAATTAACTACTTTGGTCTAACCCTATTTTTGTTATTAACACATGCGAACGTATCAACAATCATTTAAATACTTAATTGCTAATATATTTGGTACTAGGAAATTTATAAATTGAAAAAATTGGCTTACACTAGTGTTCATAAAAAATTCCTGTTAAGATTTTAATTGATTTGTTGAATCAAATGCAATATATAAACGTTCATTTGTCAAATTAATTAGACCCATTGAACTTGTTTAGCTGCAATGATAAACTGTATTAGATAAAGTCAAAAGTAAAGTCATTATATATATATATAATGCTCGTACATCAAATATAATTAGATAAAATCTACGCAAATAATGGTACTCATTTGTATGCAAATCATAAAATGCGCGGACATTTTGATTTTGATTTTTTATTTATTGGTATTTGTTTATGGGGGTAAAAGATTAAAATTTTATTAATAAGAGACGAGAGACAACAGACATTTTAATTTGTTTCATGGTCCTGATGAATCCGTTGAATACGAAAATAGGAGAAGCTTTATTGAACTTTTTGATTTCATGTTTATGTTTAGGTAAAAATTGAAAAAAAAAAATGTGTGTTTTAAAAAATCCCAAAAAAATCTCAAAACGATTTCCCATATATCTAAAGCTATTTAATTATGTTTTGTAATTTAAAATATAATAGTAATGATCAAAATATATAGTTTTGATATTGGCGCCAAAAATCATGTGTAAGTGTGAAATTTGTAGAACTCTGGCTCGCTGTGAATAAAATGAATTACCAAACCATGAAGAAAGGTATCAGGCGATCATAATACAGAAGCATAATAAATGCTTAACTGCCTGTGATAAGTATGTATAATTTAGTAATTATGAAGGCCACCAAAATCCACTATGGAGCCCGTGAACCATCTGCTTCAAATTTATTTTTCCTTCTTTTGATAGAAACTCGCTATTTCCACATTTATGTCAACCACATTCCCTCTCATACTAGTTAAATTAGGCACTCGACTGTTTTTTCTTTCCATAGTATTCTTTTAGGAAAAAAAACTCACAAAATCATGTCTCTAATGTGAATCCGAGGGAGGGACACCAAGTTAAATCTTAATTTACCTTTTTGTTGATGGCTTCATTAAATTATCATCAAACATCCAAGGTAATAATAATAAAAACTTTATAACCCAAAAAAGCGTGGCACGGTTTTAGGATCTGCTATTCGGTTTTCTTCACCTGATTTGAAACATTATTGTTCATGTCTCACTCGTTGAGACTCAATGCACAAGATCTAAACTGAAACATGTGTCTAACATACCAATTGCAAAGTAAATTCAAGAAAGGTTTTATTTTTTAAATAAATAAATAAATAAAAGGTGCGTGGTGTTATATAACGTTGACATTAACTTTATCAAAATCATCTTCAATACACAAAATCATCTAGTTTGGGTGTTTTGAGTTTTTTGAAATATTATACAAATCTTATTTTGTGTTTTCAAGAAAATTTGTAATTGTTAAAAAGTCCAACTCATGTAAAATCTGATGTCACTTATCTCCTTTTAACAAATAACTTATACTTCTTAAACAGAGCTAATGTTTTATTTTTTTCATATTATAGTTTTTCTATTGTAATCATCAATGACAAGGCAATTACATATCTTTTTTACTATTTATTTTCGGTGAAATAAGTCCATAGATATCTATATAGACCAGTCAATGTTCTTAGATGCTCTTCTTAGGCTTTTCTTTGGCTTTGTTTCTGGATGTTGCTTCCTACCCATACAATCATCACATACTATTGATGAAACCTTGAGCATTGGCAAACCTTTGACCATATTCCTATATAGCAAAGTCCTTAACCCTTTAAGAGTTAAATGTACATACAGGCAGTGCCATAATTGTGTATTGTCTTCAAATGTGGCTTGGAGACATGTTAGGTTGGTGAAATTACTGAAGCAAACACAATAAATGTCTTATTAGATGAACAATTTTAAATCTTTTTTAAGATTGTTGAGGTTGACAACATTTGTGTTTCAAATATTAAACATCCCTTTGAATGAACAATTTTACATGTAACATTATGAATGTGAATAGATAAATTATAATCTTGAAACTTGTCGATATTTGAGAGATTATTTTTTAATTTAGGTATATAATAAACTTTTATGATTACCTGAATTAATTCATTAACACGTAGTTTTACCTTTCCTTTTCCTATAGCCATCTTCCTTGAGTTATTTTTGAGCTTCATTCCTTTTTATCACACGTGTGCTTACTACACTCTGGGTCAAGGAACCATACATTCTCCCTTTGTAATTGATTTGTCTCCACAACGCCACGTTTGCCATCAGAAGCATCTCTTCATCGTCATCTAAGCCTATGTAATTCACAACGAATTTAAATAATTATTTATATATTTAAGTTATTACAACTATATAAATATAAATAAAAACTCTAGAATTAACTAACATAAATTTATTTTAACGAATATATTGAATATTATTCTACTTAATACAAATCAAAATTATATATGTATTAATTTAAAATAAATTATATAAGTTTTTTTTTTGAAAAAATGCAATAAACCAAACATATATCAATATGAACTTCATCAACATTAAATTATATATATATATATATATATACACATATGAAAAGGTCAATATTTTATCGGTGAGCATACAAGCCCACAACATATACGTTTTTTCCATGGGTCAAGATTTTTGGGGCCGTTGAAGCAACATAATCTAATAATGAAATTTGTTGTTATTATTTTGGTTGACATTTGTGAGTTCTTGTGTTAATGATTTTGACTTTATTGGTTTTTACCGGTGCATGGAAATCGCAATGAGATCTTTATTATTATTATTATTATTATTATTATTATTATGGGTGTGATATCGTGTACAAGTAAAATGTACGTCATATAAAGGGTCACACGCAACTACGCAAGAGGTGCTATGATGGTGACCCAAATGTGATCTATGCTTCATGGTTTCGGTCAAGATCCACAAAATGCGAGATTAAAGATATTAATGTTAATTGCATCCCAATATTTGAATAATAATAGGGAAGGCACATGACATCATCATGAAGACTTTTTCAAGAGCACGCAAGCCGCAGTATGCAGTCATGCGGATTAATTCAAGTATTTATTATTTATTGACTATAGTTCTACGAGAGAAGAAACAGATCTCCACGGTCTATAGAGGCGCTAATACAGAACTTCTGACAGAAGGGTATGGTGATCGATATTGTCCGTATGGTGACCGAAGGATATGATTTGGAGTTTGAATTTGGTGGTAAGCAAATTCAATAAATAATTTTGATATTAAATTAATATTTATTTTAAAAATTAATTATTAAATTAAATATTTATATATTATATTTATAAAATTTTATGATAATTTATCAGTTAATTTATACGTAAATTTAATTTAAAAAGTTTTAAATTTAAATAAATTAATTTTAACTTATTCTAATTTATTTTTTTTAAATTAATTTTGTGTAAAAATTAACTATTAAATTACCGTAAAATTTTATAAATATAATGATATTATATGATTTCATTCTAATAATTAATTTCTAAAACACAAGTACCAAAACTATACAAATTAATTACACCATTGAACGCTTACAAACAAATTTTAATTATGTTTGCTTTTCTTTGAATGTCCTACAAGAAAAACAAATCTCCTCATTTAAATGGCATTAGTTGACTTTTGACCCGATTCGTGATAACTATTTTAGGAATTAAATTGCATGAAATGTATTGTTCTATATTTGAGTTAAAATTAGATTTACCAACGATTCATTATAAGTTCCTAAAATAGGGTATAAGGATAGGAATAAATGGTAAATCCCTATATTTAGGGATTCACTATTCATCCTAAATATTTTTCCTATAATTTTTAAATTATATTATTATCTTGTATCTTTTGATTGGTGATAATAAATGAAAGGGGAAAGAGAAAATAATATAAAATGAATTATATAAGAAATGTAAATAGAAATGAGGAATGAGATGTTTATGTTTTTTAAAAATAAACAAATAGGCATGTTGGTGCCCTTTTTGTTTTTTGTTTCCAAAATACTATTTTAGAAATTGCATTTAAGAATGGTTTTGATCGATATTGTCCGTATGGTGACCGAAGGATATGATTTGGAGTTTGAATTTGGTGGTAAGCAAATTCAATAAATAATTTTGATATTAAATTAATATTTATTTTAAAAATTAATTATTAAATTAAATATTTCTATATTATATTTATAAAATTTTATGATAATTTATCAGGTAAGAATTTAATTTAAAAAGTTTTAAATTTAAATAAATTAATTTTAACTTATTCTAATTTATTTTTTTTAAATTAATTTTGTGTAAAAATTAACTATTAAATTACCGTAAAATTTTATAAATATAATAGATATTATATGAATATTCATTCTAATAATTAATTTCTAAAACACAAGTACCAAAACTATACAAATTAATTACTACCATGATGAACTGCTTACAAACAAATTTTAATTATGATTTGCTTTTCTTTGAATAGTCCTACAAGAGAAAAAACAAATCTCCTCATTTAAATGGCATTAGTTGACTTTTGACCAGATTCGGATACCCTGATTTTAGGAAGTAACTAGTTAGAGCATCCACACTAGGTTTGGTATCCCTATAATTTAGAGAAAAAATATATAGATTTACCAAAAATTCATTTGCATCAGGTTCCCTAAAATAGGGTATAAGGATAGGGAATAAATGGTAAATCCCTATATTTAGGGATTCACTATTCATCCCTAAATATTTTTCCTATAATTTTTAAATATATATTATTATACTTGTAATCTTTTGATTGGTGATAATAAATGAAAGGAGGAAAGAGAAAATAATATAAAATGAATTATATAAGAAATGTAAATAGAAATGAGGAATGAGATGTTTGATGTTTTTTAAAAATAAACAAATAGGCTATGTTTGGTGCCCTTTTTTGTTTTTTGTTTCCAAAATACTATTTTAGAAATTGCATTTAAAAATTGTTTTTGGTAAAATTAAAAACTGTCTTTTTGTTTGGTGTGTGTTTTTGTAAAAACGGAGATTGGCGGTGGCATCGCGCAAGGGCGCCGACGATCAGCAGCGGATCAGCGCAGGGGCAGGGGAGATCGGCAGCGGCATCGCGCAGGGACCGGGGGGGGGCGTTGCCGTCGCCAGCGGGGGAGAGATCGGCTTCGCGGAGGGGCGGGGGAGCCGTTGCCGTCGCCGGCCGGGGAGATCGGCCGCGCGCGGGGCGGGGGAGCCGTTGCCATCGCCGGCGGGGGAGATCAGCATCGCACAGGGGCGGGGGAGCCATTGCCGTTGCCAGCGAGGGAGATCGGCATCGCGCAGGGGCGGGAGAGCCATCGCAGTCGCCGTCGCTGGGAGGTGGGGGAGCCAATGCCATCGCAGGGGGGTGTCGTGGGAGGAGGGGAGCCGTTGCAGGGAGGTGGGGGGAGGGGACGTCATTGCAGGGAGTTCGGGATGGTGAGAACGCCCGAAAACAACAGAAAACACGCTTGAGATGTTTCCGTTTTTCTGAACTCGATACGGTATGTTTTCAAAAACAAAAAAAAAAACGCTTGCCAAACAAAAATTTTACGCGTTTTCTGCATTAAAATACAGAAAACGCAAAAAAATAGCGGTATCGAACGTGCTCTTATATACTATTCATCTCCAAAATAGGAATTAAAATGCCAAAATTAGTGTGGATGTTCTAAGAGGAGGTCCTCGATCGGTTAACTTAAGAACATAGGATAAAAATGAATTGGTGCCTACCCGAATCAAAAGAAGCTATGATTTTAGCTTAGAGAGAACACATTCTTAATTTCTTATGGGTATCGATCTTCTCATAAGAAAAAAAACGTTAGTGTGTATTTTTTCGCTTTAGAGAATAATTAAAAAAAACAACAAAAGCATATAGATATATTTGATGAGTTCTTGATTTTTATATTATATTTGAGTTTGTGTTGAATTTTAATTTAAAAATAATTTATATTTGATTAGAGAAAGAATATATTTTTTAAATTTGATCCTATAAAAATTTATATATATATATATATAATATTATGAGTTCCTTGTAATAAAATAAAAAAAGTACAAATTAAATTTTTTAAAAGTTATTTATTAGAGCGTAATTGGTTGCTGCTCTTGTTTTCTGTTTTCTGCATTTAAATGTAGAAAACACTCATCTCCACTTGTTTGGCATCCGTTTTTTTCTTTGTTTTTGAAAACAAATTGTTTTCAAATGTCAAAAATGTTAAAATCTGTTTTCCGGTAAATCCGCCACCGTCCGACACCACCACCGTCGCGCCGCGCGTGACCTCCCGGCTCACCCCCCGGCGCGCGCGACCTCCCAATTCGCCTCCTAGCGCGCGCGACCTCTCCTCTCCCCCCTGCGCGCGACGGCCCACCCCCGACGTGACCTCCCCTCTCCCTCCCGGCGCCCATTTCCCCCTGCGCGCGACACCCCACCCCGGCGCGACCTCCCCTCTCCCCCCGGCGGTGATCTCCCGCTGCACGCGACGCCCCACCCCCCTTGCAGTTTCCCAACACCTCCCCCTCCCCCCTTGAATGAGTTCCCCCCCCCCCCCCCCCCCGTCTCTTCCCTTGCACGAGTTTCCCCAACGAGCTTCCCACTCACCCGCTGCACGAGCTTCTGACGAACGAAAAAACAAAAATAGAAAACACCAACCAAACACACTCAATTATAATAGTGTAATACCTTAATTATCAATATAGGGAGACATTATATATTGAAAGCAATAGAACTAATCCTGAATTTTGCAATTTTTGATCGTTCATCCCGGTTTAAGATATGGGTCCTGTATATCCATTAGATGTATTTAATAAAGGCAATATTGTATGCAGGTAGATTACGTTATGCAAGTAATTAGCACCTTTCTTGCTGTTAGATTTTATTAAGTGCTAATGTAATGACAATGAGGGAGAGAGAACTATATTGGACTTGGTATTAATATATAAGTCCTAATTAAGATATTTAATTTTTTTCATACTAATTATCTGTGGTGAAATTATAAGACATTAGTATTTGACTGTCAATTAATCGGTAAAAAATATTTTTCTTCATATATATATATATATAAAATATTTAAAATTACTAATAAATTAATCTTTACATGTATATGTGAAGATACATATTATAATATGAGGGAGAGAAAGAGGTGTACTCTCAATTTTACCTTATTCAAAATAAATAAGGTAAAATTAATTTTTAAATAGAGAGTCATTTCCCTTCTGAGGAATAAAAATGAATTTCGTTTCTAATTAAGATCATAAGATGTATTGTTTGAACCAATTTCATGTCATATCTGGCGTACAAAAATTTACTTGTTCCATTCTTCTTCTTTCATGAATGCATGACGCTTGTGTCATACTGTCATGTTGCATGAGAATCTGAGATTCACTTCGCTCATATATAACAGATGTGGTCCATGTGGAAGGGGGTTGTGAAAGATCGATAGTTACCCATATTTGTTTAATGGGGGCATCGTGGAACTTTTTAGTAAGATCCTGCTACCAGGTGTTGTAACGGCTATGGCTATTTGGGATTCAAAAGTGCCGAGAAGAGCTGGGAAATGCCCATACGGAAAAGACTTGAAACTGTTAATAGTGAACGTGCAAATGCTACTGCATGTATGGTGATAGAGTAATGAGGGAGGGTTGGGAAATGCCTTTAATGGGACATAAAACCTCGAAGGAGCATCAGAACAGTGTTGACCGATCTGGATACGAAAATACTTCAAAATAGCAATTCCAAACATTCCAAGGACAAGGCAGTGCTTTCTCTGGCTACATGAATTTTATTTGTTGATTGATTTTCGCGCAAACATGCTCTGTAAATCCCCCCTGTTTCTGGTAGTGTTTTCTCTGAGTTTTTTTGTGCTTCGCCAGGACTGTCAGTGTCATGGGCTAACTTTTGTTTCCTTGGTCTGACATACCATTTTTTGCCAGGCTCTTTTCCCAGTACTTGTTTCTATTTTTAATTCACTTACCTCTTCTAAAATTGAAGATAGGAGGAAACGTAACTACCCAATCCAATAGAATTTGAACACTTCACCTCTCTACATAAAGAAGAGAGAAAATATAACATAAATGGCCGTTACCTAACTTTTCGTTGAATGGCTTGATATTGGAAGTGTACGTTGACCCCGACCCACAAATATTCCTAAACTATACTTAGCTTTGCAGGTGGAGGCCATCGAAAAGGTGTTCCAATTACAACTAAACAGAGGCCAACGTTCAATTCATGAGTCTGCAACCAGAAAATGTAACTTCAAAATTAATTTCTGCACGTTTTTTCTTCATCCAACACGCACATAAGCCGGCCAGACATAAAAAGCATTTATCATCAAAGATGCAACATGCATCCAACTGCATTGATGAACATCTGACCAGTCTCTAGGAAGCTAAGTGGCGAATCAGGAGGAGGAAAACAAATCGACCAGTACAAGATGTGACCCACCAATTTTCTTCATATTCAGGGTGGGTCTGTACCAAACAAACTGCAGATTTATTGCCAGAGGGTTCAAAGAAACGTAAACATTTATGGAATATGCTGTGGTGAGCTGCTGTCTGCTTTTTTACCATTGAATCCATCGGCCAGGTTAGTTTTCGGCTAGCTACTCTTCACCTAAACCTGGGCTTCGAAGTTTCACATCAGAACCACCTGAAAATGAGGTATGTGAGCGATGTATACTCTGAGAAATGTCTAGCACCTGCTTGGTACAATTATAAGATGGCACATGAGTCCTTAGAGAGCTAATCTGGTACAATTTTGCATTCCAGAAGTGGATTCTAGCTCAAATGAAATTGGCGCCACACCCAAGGTTCAGTTGAAATCGCGGGATTCTGATTCTGGTTCACACGCAACTAAAGTGTTTCAGTGCTCTTCATTTAAAATTTTCATAGTTAAAAGAAAAGATAATTTATACAACCTAACCTTACGACGTTCAATTATGAAGTGAACTTCTCGCAATAAGATATATAGCCAATCTGCAATTTTTTGAAGTGCAATTTTATTTTACTCAACACACCATAGGTAATATGATTTAACATAGATTTCCATAAACTGGGGATAGCTAATTTTTAAAATTAGGACCATTTTGAGATTGAAAGTTGCATATTATATTCGATATTTATTTAAAGCAGTCTGAACATAATTAAATAAATAAACTAGAATGCAAGGTAAAATTGGACAAAAAATAAAAGAAAAGAAATTAAAGGACCCAACTAAAATTATCCAGTTCACTTCCATGCTGGAAGCACATGGGATACGGTCATGCCTCCTTTTCTACTCAACCCATCTGACATAATCGTTAAAGATATATCAATAAATGTTTGTTTATGGGCTTGGCCATTACCTGTTACGTTAAATTTAACTTGGAGTGAGGCAAATAAAGTAATGGTACATAAATGCATAACTTCAATAATAATATCTTGTCTCCTCTTTTATTACAATAATAACTATCTTTGCTACATGTGCAGTCAAACTTATGAGGCAAATTCACATTAGGGAAGCAAACTCGCACTCAATACGATTACTACCATTATCTTTACACACCAATACACATTATAAACTTTACCATTCTCAAAGACTGCAGCCAAAAGCCAAATTGTAAACTGGCCTCGACTTTCTTAGTACAGACCAGACCTGCAGTTGAGGTGAAGTCTGCTTCCAGATGTGAAGCTATTGATTATGTGTTTAGGACTTCGGAAATGTGACTTCATTGAGTAGAGTTTTAAAAAAAAAAATCAGTAGACATAAGGAATGTGAAAGCTTAAGTCCTATGTAAGTAGTCAACGAAATTTTGGACAGAGCAAAAAAGCCACAACTAGTCATCCTTGAACATGCCATGAGCATTGTCCGGAGAAAGGCCCTCTTAATCCTGCAGGATCTGCTGTGTTTCAATCTCCATAAAATTTTGAGTCGAAGTACTTGCAGTGCCATTTATTACATCACTACTCCCCTTGCAGTAACGCAATTGATCCTGAAGATTTTGCACAAGCTCACGGAGCCTCATAATGTTTTTCTCCTGCAATAAGATAATCTGCAACAACATGATGTTGAATGTAAGTGATTAGATGAATGTTTAATGGTTCTTCAAACCATATAACGTAATCAGAACATCAGAAAAGGATGAAATAATCACCAACATAACAGATTAAGGCCATATGACTGAAGGTTGATCCATAAACAATCAAATCTTGGTCAAGGATGCAGGATGATGATAATAATGCTATTAACCAAATTAATCACAGGCCTCAGGAAAGTAGTCCCATATGAGGCATCTCGTGAGCATCTGGCAGAAGCTTAGTTTGAATAGTGACGATAAAATTTCGGTCAATTTGTACAGTGTCAGCTTGTCAACAGACCACAACCATGGGTGCATCGGTGTTCCACACAGTTTAGACAAAGTTTCTTGGGTGAATATATTAAGCTCTGCCCTCATCACTAGGGAAAAAGGGCTCAAGGGAATAAAGAAAAATTTAGAAGATACCTATTTCTATGGAAAGAGGTGAATATATCAAGCTCTGTATTTGTATGTGAATCCTCTAGTTGGATGCTTGATGAATAATACAGTCAATTTATAGAAGGAATTTTGAATTGCGTTTGATTATTCTGGGAGCTTTTTTAGTATTTAGTTATCCTTGGCTGGAGCAGGCATAGGCCAAGGAGCATGTCAAAAATACAAAATTTTCTTCGCCATTCACTTAATAACTTGCCTAACAATGTAGGAGAAATAATCAACCCCATCAACTTAAGCCATTGGATACCAAGTGCTCAACTACCCGAAATCTAGGAGGATCCAAAAGTCGAACACCAATACTCCAAGAAATGCTCTTCTGATGATGAAGCTTACGCCACAACAAACGGTCCAGCAAGGCATGGGCATAGGTACAGGTGTCACTTTCAAAATAAGAGCTGGTTCTTAGTATATGTGACTCCATTTGTTATCTAATTTGGTAAGAGATCATAAGAGACTAGTAAGAGGTACCATCAAACGTACATAAACACTGACTTCTAAATAATAAGATGTTTAACAATGTAAGAGGAAGAAATAATAGAATCAGTGAAAACAAACATCACCCAAGTGGGGAATGTTTATAAGTGCATTTCAAAATCAGGAGTGGAGAATTAAACTGATTAGCCAGAGAGTTTGGCACAGGCATTCTGTCTTCTATTTAGTTAGGTAGGTAAGACTGAAAGCATCAACTTCAATAGGGTCCATTTGTGTTTAAAACAGCCTCAAACCCCCAACTAGTAATGTTTAAAATGTTCATAACACCAACAATTGAAACAGGTGTTACTAAATTTTAACCCATCATCTATACATACACGTGCAGGGTCCATCTATTGATTGAAAATTTGGTACAACAAAAGCTTCCAAATAATGAACAGTGCCAAAGACTACGAACGAACAAAACAATTAATCATTACAGTAACAAAATCCATAACCCGGAATAAATACATAACGCAGGAAACAGATTCAATATTATGAGAACTTGCAATCTCTGTATACAATACGTACAGCATGGTAATGAAGTGATAATAATTACCCATCTCAGCGCCATTTTAGAAACAATTAATGCAACATAAAAACTATAAAACAAAAACCAATCACACTTATGCAGCAAAAGTACTAACAAGAATAACACGCATATATAACCTTCTCTTTTACAGCTTCCTCCCTTTTAGATATCTGCTGCTGTTTCTGCGAAACATTTTGAGTCGGGTCAAGGTCCATCACAAGCTGTTGCTTCCATTCAAACTGAGAGGTGATTATCAAAACAAGTAACAGGAAAACAAGCAACAGTGGTCTTGACATGGCTACACGAAGTTCCCACAAAACCTATACATAACCCAAAAAAAAAAAAACTCAATCGACACCAAAAAACTCACATCCCGAAATCCTTAAAAATATGCTCATTTGGGATCAACATTGCATTAAAATTTAATACTCTATTTAGTGTTAATTTCTATCATCCCCGCATGGGGGAAATGCCTGAAATTAGCCTCAAACGCATAGATTTTTTTTATCTCGTGTCCCGAAGATTCAAATCAACTACATTAAAATTACTAGGGTTCGGATTAAAAGCAGAATAGTTGAAGAAAATTCTAGAGCAAGGATTGGGTTTGGGGTTTAGGAATCAGCAAGGAAACTCACCGATCGAAGGCAGAAACGGGTGACATCGAGGGAAAAAACGGGAATCGAAGAACCCTAGACGCTGGCGATTTCCTGCAGTGCAAGAATTTATGCTTCAGTCAACAGAAGAACGATGTGTTGGGTTGGCGTCCAACGTTGTGTTCACTCGCTGACTGTGAGTCTGTGACATCGTCAAGGTCAGGGAAGGGTGTCGGAGGACATTTACAAATGATAGATAAACGACAGCGTTTTGAGTCACCGACTTTTCCCTTTCCAATAATATTATTAACCTACATAAAATTAAGGCAAATCGACATATTGATTTAGGAATGCTACATTTACAGATGATATCATATTCATATCAAAGAGTAATATACGAGAGTGATGCTATATTGGTACCGATAGATGGAATAGTCGTTATTAATATAACGTACAGATAAATTACTTCTAAGCTCTCTCTCATTCTTCCCCCTCTTTCTCTATTTCACAACATGCATTAGTCTTATCTTAGTTTTGGTTTGAGAGGGGGCGCTGATGCTCACCTATTCTTGTTAACGGGTGTTCGCGCTGCTGCCACCATGTACTAAAGAATAGAGAAGACAACGAAGAAGGCAACGTAAAGAGAAAACATTGAATTTGTGTAAGAACTAAATTAGCTTCGTGATCAAATAGAATCAAACTTTCCTAGAAGATTATTTAATATAAATACTTTAAATCAAAATCTATTGTAAGAGATTGTGATCTTCTAAATTATTATAATCTTATAAATATTAGTGCTCATTTGTTTTTAATAGGAAAACAAATAAAATAAGTATCATGCAATTTAGAGGCTATAACCCGGGGGGGGGGGGGGGGGGGGTAATATAAAATATTTTTTTTTTTTTTTTTTTTTTTTTTTTTTTTTTTTTATTTTTTTTAATTTGGAAATCATCAAATTAGATATTGCAGTTGGTATCTATAAATTATGACAATTATACTTTAAGTTTTATACATTTAATATTAATTAGATTACTTTAATTTAAGCTTAATAAAAAAACATATATGTTTAATATTTAATACTGACCCCATATTATACATATTTTTCAAAAAAAAAATGTTGAATATCTTTGCATTATTTTATGTGTTTGATAAGAGCATTGATAGTGGTCTACTTAAAAGTTTTAATAAATTTATCTACATAGAGTGATATTGACACAAATTTTACTTGAAATTTATGTCTTGGTTGCAAACTTTGAAGCACTGATTAGCCAAATTTAGCTAAATTTAGTTAAATTTAACTAGTTGATATATTAAAGTTTGAATTTTTAATAAAGTTTGTAGCTAAAATACAAAATTTGAGCATAATTTGTGACCAATATTGATTCACATAGATGGATTTGCTAAAACTTTTAGCTAATCCACTACTAATATTCTAAGAAGAAAATAAAATAAAATTTTCATGAATTTGTATTTGGCGTACATTGTACATTTATAAAAATAGGCAAATCAAATGATGTTGTGATTGAGAAGTTCGCTGATCAGGTTATATACTTTTGCATGTTTGACTTGGACATCTAGGAGTTACATATCCTTTTAGGATTTATTTATCTTTAAAACTGATTATTTTCCATTGTAAAACATTTTACAACTAGGCTCATTGACTAGGTTTTATACTTTTGCATGTTTGACTTAGATATCCAGGGGTTACATAGAATATCATTTAATGATTTATGACAAAGTATAAATAAAGTATAACTCCTTCTATTAATTCACTCTACAAAGTTACTTTCATGAGTTATACTTTTGTCTTGTCCTGAATTTTAATTAAATTTATCTTAAATCTCTGTTGATACTTAAATCTCTCATTTATAAGTTAAAATAATAGCCCACATTTAAACATTAAAACAAGTTTGTGAAGTATAATTTGACAAAACATTGCTCTTGCTATGTTTGAAAATAAAAATGAAAATGAAGTATAATGTGAAGTATTCAGGTAACCTTTTGAGCTAGCTATTATTTGAAAATGAAAATATCTGAATGGTAATGTAGTCATTGATATGAATGATTTGACTGTATAAGCCCAATTTGAAGTTTAGAATCCTAAAAAGCTATTTTGTGAAATTATCAACTTTTTTGTGAAATAGAATTAAAATAAGTAATTAAATTATAAAAAATACATATTAGGCAGTTCATGAGAATTCATGTTCTTATGCTCATTTATTCACACTTAGGAGAGGAAGGAGAGAGGGATTCTCTTCTTTATGTTGAATAAAATTTTGAATAAAATTATTATTTTAATAAAACTAAAAATACTTTAAAGATTAGTATTGAATTTCAAAGTTGAAAAATAACCATCCACATGTGAAAAACTCTTTACATGTTGAAATAATTTGAAAAGTAATATTGAAAATACTCTTAAGATGAATCAAATTTTCGATTGGTTGTCCAATCATTCATTCATTGCATTAATCTAAGTACCAAAGGATTATAACTTCTACATTTTCCACACCTCTCTTAAAACCTTATTTGAAGACGATAATTATATTACACATAAAAAATGTCATTCAACCGTTGATGCTGCAATTTGTTTCTCTTCTTAGAGTTAATCTAAATGAAAATTATAAGTTTATTATTAAAATTTGACAAGTGTATAAATCATTGAGTAGTCAAAATAATTAAAAGTAAAAACCTAACAAAGTTTGATGGTTGAGAGAGAGAGAGAGAGGGGGAGGGAGGAAGAGAGGGAGGGAGAGAGGGAGAAAGGGCCGAAGAGACAAAGTCTAACTCGACGAAGAAAAAGAAAATGTTGGGATTGTCAGGAGGGGATGTCGAGATGGCAATTGTCACAATGGAATATTGAAATGATGGCGATTGTCGAGAGGCTACAAATCGTTCGTGCAAACTAATAGTAGAACATAACACTGTGCGGGAGAGGATAAAATAGCTAGCAATAACAAGCAATAAGCATTAAACAAGGCACAAAACGACATTATTTGTGCTTCGATTAGGCGCGCGTCAAGGTGTGCGCCCAAATCGTCAGACGAGCGTCAACACATGCGCACAAAACGACATCGTTTGTGCTTGGATTAGGCGTGCGCCTTTTGCTGCCCAAGGAAGGCAAACTACTGCCCATCCATCTCAATAATGCCTTGTCACCTAAGCAAGGCTTTGAAAACTATGTTTTAAACAAACACTCGCATCTTAACAGGGGCGGAACTAGGAGGTCACCCTTGGTGGGATCAAGAATAATATTTTTCTGGTGGAGAGACCAGGAAGGCAGATTTTCTTGATGGGGACAATTTTTTGTTTTGGGAGGACAAATTTCAAGTATGTAGTACAAAATTTTCCAATTTGATAGGTAAATTTCTAATTTGGGAAACAAATTTTTCACAGCCGAGAGGGTGCCAAAATAACAACCAATGGAGACAGAATGATAACAAATGAACCAGATCTAGGCATACCCATCCATTAAAAGAAAAATCCATTCAAACTAACCCACATAATGTGGTAGTGTAACACAAAGCAGAACTATAACATCCTATAACAAAAAACTGGAACTAACATAACAGGTGCTGACCCACTGTTGTTTTGGTAATTGCAAGGTGCAGCCTCATTCGTTTGTTTATTTCATCTCTCACACAAATATTTTCTAATTGTCCACACAACTGCTTAGCCACAATTGTTCATTTTTTTTGTCTGCTTTTGAAGATCCATTCATAGAAAATGGACAAAGGGTGGGCAGGATGGACACTAATTAATCTTATACAATTGGTGATTCATCCAAGTGTGGGTACAGGAAATATACATAATAAATCAAACCCAAAATAGAAGCACATCATAAAAAACAATTTATAAATCCTTTCAAACTAACCCACATAAATCCAGAAATAATATATCTCTCAATCCAGAACTATCAGGACTGTTCTGGGCAATTGCAACCATATTCTTTGGGGTATAAGCCATCAATATTCTGTTTACCATATATCTCTCACAACTAATTTATGATTGTTCACACAACCGCTTGCTGAAAAACGTTCAATTTCCTCTCCTCTCAAATAATAAATCCAATTGTGAGTGTAGGAAACATAAATAATATATCGAGCCAAGAGAAGAAGCACATAAAACGAACCAAATTTATAAATCCATCCAAATTCAGTGATACAGACATACACCAACACATAAGATCCATTCAAAGTCTAAGACAAACAAACCAAAAAGGACAAATTTCCCAGTACCTTAAACACGAAAAAACATTAAGAACATACCAAACAAAGTAAAACCCGAATGACATGACCTGACATTCAAGTTCAAAAATATCACTAAAATCAGTACCTGCGCCCGGTCCCAGCCCCGGCGAGTCCAGCGGGACGGGGGTAGCTCATGGTAGCCGCCTCAGGCTCCTTGACGACGACGCCAGGGAGGTCGGGCATGCCGAGGGAAGCGAGCATGTCGACGGTCTCTTTGTCGACCTCGACGTAGTCGAGCTTGAGGGCGGACTCGTCGGGGACGAAGTCCATGCGGCGCTCGCGCTCCTCTTCCTGAAGCTTGAGGGAGATACCTCGTACCGGACCCTTCTGGATGCGCTTCATGAGGTGGGTAGAGAAACCTGCGATCTTGTTGCGGAGGCGCTTGGAGGGGACGATGGCGACTTCCTCGAGAATCTTCTTGTTGGTGTGAAAATCGAGGGTCATGCGAGAGTAGTAACGTTCGATCACCTGTCGGGAGGACTTCTTCACCGTCTTCGTACGGACGCGACCCATGGCTGGGGAATAAGCGGTGCAGCGACCAACACACAGAGACAGCTAAAGTACGCCGAGTAGGAGGCTAGGTTTTAAGTGATGGGTCACTCTATCCTTATCCATTATTGTTTTTAAAAATAGTATATACGAAAATTTTAAATTTATTTATAAGTGATTGTCTTCTAATTTTTTTAAATAATTATTTTTCATTGTTTTAAATAGGAATGACAATGATATAGGTTGGGGTTAGATAATGGGTGACCAAAATCTGTCCTAAATGAATTCGTTTGGGGACGGGGCAAGACTATTGAGTATGGTGGATTGGGGGGTGGGTTGGATTGGATATTTTAAAGTAAAATTATTTAAAAATATTTTAAAATGTCATGTTGGGGCGGGATAGCCAATACCTGTGACTGTTCTATTATCTTATCGACAGGGTGAGAAAAAATGGTCTGACAGGTGAGAACTGTTTGGGCCAAAATTGCCATCCTTAATACTAAATTGGTTTTTTATTATGAAATTTGATGAAATTTGAAATTTGAGATTACTGGATTTTCAAGCATGGGTCATCTTGTAATTTAAAATTAATTTATGTTTAGTAGAAGAGTGAAATTATTTTTAAAAGAGTATGTATTTTAAAAAAATTAATTTTCAACTTAAAAAAAAAGCTTTTCGATATAATTAAGTTTAAATTTAAAAACAAAAAAAAGTTATAAACAATTATACGATTCATAATTTTTAAAAATTATTTTTACATTTATATTATTATTAAATTAAAAATGGTCTATCATTTTTTAAAATTTTTACTTTTCTTTCATGTTAAATTATAAAAGATTTATAATGAAATAAAAATATAAAATATTAATATTATTTTAATAATATAAATAGTGATTAAGTGAATTTATTATGTTGTATATTTATATAGAAAAATAAAAAATAGTTTAAATTTTTAAACTTAAAGAAAATAAATAAAAAATTATTGTCCTTTTAATCTCTCTATATATTATTAAAATAATATTTTAATATTTTAATATTTATTTAATAATATTTTTTATAATTTAATATTTATAAAAAATAAAATTATAAAAAACATAAAATAAATAAAAAATAAAAAATAAAAAATTATAATTTAATAATCATAGTGTCATAATAAATATTGTATGAATTCTGTTCAAAAATTAAATATAATGTATTTTTTTGAAAAAAATTCTTAAAACAGAATTTACGGGAAATCTTTAAGCCCCACGGTAAGAAATCAGGTGGATAAAGTAAAAAACCATTTAATGTTTTCGTCCGGTCAGCCGCCCGCCCACGTAAACCGATACAGCGTGGGAGATCAGGTGGAGAGAGAGGCGGCGCATTGTTGTAGACCATCAGACAAAGCCAACGGTCATGGCGGCGCTAGATCCGACTTCGGCCAACGACGGCCCTATTATCGCCGAGATCGACATGGGCGGCGACTTTTCCGCCCCCACCATCCGAGTTACCGTCGTCCAAGCCGCCACCGTTTTCTACGACACCCCCGCCACTCTTGGTTTGCTTTCCGGTCCTTTCATAATCAATCACTCTTCACTCTCCTTTGACCTTGTTGTCTGTCGGGTATCCATTCTCAGACCAATACCATCATTTTTTGGTTGCTTGCTAAACGTAGGAAGTTGGGCAATTGAGTTTTTTTTAAATTTTGTGGAACTTTTGATTGATCTCTGTTCAACTAATTAGGCTTCTAAGTTTGAATGTTACGATATATATATATATATATATATATATATATATATATATATATAAAATTATATAGCTTTAACTTGATGTTGTCGTATTTTCTTCTCATGTACCGTTTCTTCGTGTGTTGCGTTATTTGTTGTGATGTTTGTGTTATTCTGCTTGGTTTTCCCTGCAACCAACTAAAGGCGTGTTTTGTTTTACCCAAATCGTAATGTTTACATTGACAAAGATTTTGGTTGTTAGTTTGTACTGACTACAATTATAGTTTTATTGGAAAAGAGGGGTGGGAGTTTTATTTCCAAATGCTTATTTCTGGAGTGCTTAATGCCCAAATCTTTGTTAAAATTCTTTTGGAACGTGGACATTGGTAATCATTTGGGGGGCAAATGGCGTCGTTTTGGCAGATAAGGCTGAGAAATTGATAGAAAAAGCCGCGTCATATGGATCACAGCTTGTTGTGTTTCCAGAAGCATTTATTGGTGGTTATCCACGTGGATCAAATTTTGGTGTTACAATCGGTAACCGTACAGCTAAGGGTAAAGAGGATTTCCAAAAGTATCATGCAGCAGCTATTGATGTGCCTGGTGAGAATTTTTCTGTTCCTTCTTTGAATTTGATAATTCTTGAAAAACAAAAATACTGGGAAAATACCAATATATTGATAAGCTGCATTTGATAAAAGGAATGCTGCAAGTAAAGGTCCTCTATTTTTTTATTTCCCAATTTTGGAACCCTGCATAAGTTTACTTGGTGGCTACATGTAGTGGTTGATTTGGGTTGCACTTTTAGTAGTAAAACATTACTTTTGGGTGATTGTAGGTTGGGGTTTGGACCTTCATAAAGCTGTGTTAAATAGGAGCTCAGTATGCCTCTACTTAACTATTCAGTTTGCTATGATTTTAAGATGTGTGAAGGACAATTCAAAAACATTGCAAGTAAAACTCAAATTTTAATGGATCTGAATAATGCTTACTAAAAGCTCTGAACAGGAAATATTAATTGCTTATTTATTAGGACATCTTTGGAAATACATAAGGACTTACTTCTTGAAGTTAGACTGAAATTTGAATCGATATAACCATGTAGGTTTTGTACCTGATGCATAATATTAGTGACTATAGATTTTTTTTTTCTACACCCTTAAAAAGTTCTTATCTTTTGATTAATCTTTTTTTTATAAGTAAAAATTTTATTTAAATAGAAAGATCGCACATAAGTAGTAAGCGAAAAATGAAAAAATAACAAGTCTCAAAATGATCAGTAGTAACAACATCAGAAATGAAAGAAAAGATTAACCTGCCCGAAGTAAATAGTCATTCTCTCAAGTCCCAAAAAAAAAAAGATCTATGAAGCAAATCGCTCCCTATCGTCAAAATTACGGGCATTCCGCTCTTGCCAAATACATTAAAAAAGGTAATGAGGGACAACCCTTCACACCACCCAATGCCATCCCACGCCCTCGAGCCAACACTCAAACAACGCAGACAATGACATCACCCGAAGAAGGTCGAACAAGCTCATAATCATGTCCTAAAGCTCCCTAACATACAGACAGTGGTGGAATAAATGATCCATGGATTGCGTTAAAGCCTTGCACATGAAAAAATGGCTAACAAGAATGAAATCCCAACGGTGCAAGTTATCAGCGGTAAGAATCCTGTCAAGCACTACAGTCCAAGCAAAAAAAGTTATTCGATATGAAACTCACACCTTTCACACACTATGCCACGGGAATATCCTAGGCCATGAAGGTGTCGGAACCCATATTTGCTTGATATGGGTATGAGTAATCTATAATTGGGTAGATGAACTAGTAACAGAATTTCAAAGTCTAGTTGATTGATTTTAATTTCTTGATATGGATCTAACCCATATTTGGATTCCTTGAATTGCCAATAGTGTATCACATGTTCATTGTCAGTAACAACAATGATCTTTCACTATTTTTATCTGATTGTTATATTATTCTAAACGCAGGTCTTGAAGTTGACCGACTAGCTGCAATGGCTGGAAGGTATAAGATCTATTTAGTGATTGGGGTGATTGAGAGAGATGGTTATACCCTCTATTGTACAGTTCTGTTTTTTGATTCCCAAGGTCGGTACCTTGGGAAGCATCGCAAAGTCATGCCAACATCACTGGAACGGATTATTTGGGGATTTGGTGATGGATCAACAATCCCCGTTTATGACACTCCCATTGGAAAAATAGGGGCTGCCATTTGCTGGGAAAATAGAATGCCACTTCTAAGAACAGCAATGTATGCCAAAGGTTTGTTCTCTACTTGAAGCCTTGCTTTTTGTAGTAAAGGATTATAAATCACCTCATTCGTAGATCGTTCTCCTGAGAAAGGCATTGTTGCTCAATGTTGATATGATGCGGTGCATATAACTACAAATTATTTTATTCTTATTATATTTCATGTTTTAAATAACTTTTTATTTTTTTTATTTTTTTTTAGGTTTTCTTATTTGCGCTATAAATATGTGCTATTATTTTTTAGTGATATATTTCACACATTATTTAGTTTTTATCATTTTACATTGATTTTTAATTTGTTTGGATTGATAATCTGTTTGAGAGATTTAATCGTTGTAATTAATCTTTCATTATTCTTTTGTTTTTTTTTTTGCGTCAATTGTTATTGATGCATGGAGTTACGTCTTGAGGGTCTGACTAAATGCATCGACTCGGTGGATATTGGAGGTCATAATGGAAGAGTTTTTGGCGAGGTGTTACTGTAGCAATCATTTGAATTCCTGGTCGTGGATGCAAATATGTGTGCTTGTGGCAATCAATCTTCCTGGCCGCAGCTGCAAGAGCATGTGGCCATAGCTACCCGACAAGATCTTTCTGTTTCTATAGTTTTCTTTACAGTATTGCATACGGCATTGGCTAGCATTGATCCCCTGCCAAAACTTTCATCAAAAACACCTAGAAATAGCCAATATAACTCATTGTATGGATTAAATGATGGGGTAAACAAGAATAAAATCATTATACACGCACATTATATCAATTTATGAATTATCTCAAAGTTCATATCCCAAAGTTCAACGCAATCTCAATTTATGAATTATCTCTCAAATCACTTGTTTCATTTAGAATTCACACATACAAACTAGATTCATCGTTGCTAATATTATAACGTCATCAATTTCACTTAAAGGTCTCTATTCCTAAAATTTTCAATTTATGAAATCTTCAATTTCATATCTCACCAATACAAACTAGTGGTTTATATTAAGTCGTCACAACATGTTTTAAATTTGATACAACTACCTAGTGACAAAGATGCTGATGTGGCTTCCAAACACATGGATGAGTAGTACCAATCCGTGATTATAGAAGTCCAAGAAAAGATTGAGTATGCTAATGTTAAGTATAAGGAAATTACTAATTCAGAAGGCAACAAAAGAGAGACCATGTGAAAATGTTTTTGCGAAATGAGAGGTTTTCTGTTGCCAAGTACACCAAGTTGCAACTCAACATGACTCTGGTGTAATTATACACAAAATCAACGACAATAGCTATGTTTCGCTACTAAATGATATGATTATTTTTCAGATGTTCAATGTGATGAACATCTATATGTTTTATCTTAATGATGTGTCGTTTTATCCTGCAGCAAACTCACGATTGAGTTCTTCTTGGGTGAGAGATAATGATGTGACACATATAGCCATCGGCACATAAATAACTTATTTTATTCTTATTATGTTTCCTATTTTAAATAACATATTTTATTTTTGATTTCGTTTTCTGTTTTATGTGTTTCCTGATTCTTTAGGATTTTCTTACATCCACAAGAGATAGGTGCTTTTATTGTTGAGATATAGATATCTCATATAGTATTCAATTTTTATGAACTTTATATTGATTTTATCAAATTTATCTTGGTTACTTGAATTTGTTACAATCAATTTCTCTTTGTTTTATTGTAGTTGTGTTGCGCCATGATAATAATTTTCTTTTGAATTATGAGATATATTTTTTATAGGTGTTGAAATATATTGTGCACCCACCGCGGATGCCAGGGATGTATGGCAAGCATCAATGACCCACATTGCCCTTGAGGGTGGTTGTTTTGTGTTATCTGCTAATCAGTTTTGTCGAAGAAAAGATTATCCTCCTCCACCCGATTATGTGTTTGTTGGCACTGCAGAAGATCTTGAACCAGATTCTGTTGTTTGTGCTGGAGGCAGCGTGATTATTTCACCTTCTGGGACAATTTTAGCTGGACCTAATTATGATGGAGAAACACTTATTACAGCTGATTTAGGTTTGTACTTCTCTCGCTTTGCATTGTACTTTTTTTTTTTGGGTGTTTTGAAATTGCACATACACTAATTTAGGCACTAAACACATCAAAATCATTGTTTTAAAACTATTTTAGTGCATCAAACTCCTTGGTATATATCTTTGAAACCCCCCCCCCCCCCCCCCCCCCCATGATTTAGCGACGCATGGGTTACCCTGTGATTAATAATATGTCCTTTTGAGAATTTATGACTACAAAATGGCACACAGATCTTGGAGAAATAGTGCGGGCAAAGTTCGACTTTGATGTGGTTGGGCATTATTCGAGGCCAGAATTCCTGAGCCTGGTCGTCAAGGATCATCCTACAAATCCAGTTACATTCACATCAGCAGCTGCCAAATCTGAGGGCTCTCAAAAGGAGCCAACATTTTGAGGACCTCCTTTGCAAACGTATGTTTTGCACTCTCTCCTATTTATCAGATGGATTTCCGATTTTTTTAATCTCTCTATATTGATGAATATGCAATATTGCACTGTCATGTTCTGATAGGTAAAAGATTTGGTGTTTTTCTTATTTTTATTTTTTATAATTCCGGATATTGATGCAGCTCGTTTCTCAGATGGGATCTGAATTGAATACACTGTGTTTGGCTTGCTTGCAGGATAGAAGGATTAAAAAAGGATGGTGCAGCTATTATCTGATATCATGCATTTTGGGTTGTACTTCAAATGAATTTTACAATCTGCATCAATGTTTTAATCGTATGGTTATGTTGCAGCAATGTTTTAATCGTATGATTCTTGCACTTTGCATATTTGCTAGCCCTCGGTCAATTTTCAATCTTACCTATTTAAAAGGCATTGTATGAGCACAGTGCCCGCCCTATGCTTTTGCAACATACGGCCGATTGAGGCCTTCAATTTTTGGGCCCAAACTTTTTCAAGCCTTTCTTTCTTTGAGCCTTGAGCCCTCACGAAAGAAAATCAACATTGCATGCCTCCAAACTCTCCATCTTGCCTCATCTCTTGTGTTGTGCAGCTCGCACCTCTCTCCCGACAGTCGTTGTGCCTCTGCCAGTGGTCGTGCCTCGCCTCACAGCCTTCGTGCTCTTTGTCGGACAGTCGGAGGCCTCTCTTGACCTCGACGGATCGACGCCATGTTCCACCTCTCCCTCAGCCTCGACGAACGGATCGACTCCTCTCCCTCGCCTCAATGTCCGACGGTGATGGATCCACTATCCACCTCTCCCTCAACGGCTCAACTCTTGCCAGCTCGCCTCGACGCCAACATACAAGCCCTAGAGGGCTCCATTCTAAAACTCTGCTTAGGGTCACCCAAACTTCAGGGCCGGCCCTGTATGAGTAGATGAATAGTGAGAGAATGATCGATAGGCTACAAAAGCTTAAGCAAATGCCATTCACTGCGGCCACATGCCGTTCGGTTTGAGCACTAAAATCTTAGACCAACTTAACAGTAAATTGAAATAAGTTTATACTATATTTAGGTAACGTAATACGAGCTTTATATTAAGTAGTACAACATTAATTTGATAACCATTTTTAATAAATAACTAGAATATTATTAAATAATAAAAAATTATTTTATTAAGTCAAAATAAACCATATATATATATATAAAGATAGTAAAATTATTAAACTGGACAAACGGGTTGACAGTCTACCTTATTTTTACTATTTTTATGTTTATACATATTTTTTTTAATTTTTATATGACAGTTTACCTTTAATCTGGACACATTCCGTTAGTCGCGTGATCACGATTATGGCAAAGGGGTTGCAGGATCCGACTGCTACGAACGAGACGATGGCAATGCCCACCGAGATGGCTATGCAACTCTTCGAGTTCTCCGGATTGATCTTATAGTTTTTAAATTATTTTTTTTATTTACTTCAAAATTTAAATTTTCAAATATTAAATTTAAAATATAATAATATAATTTATATATGATATTTGAAAGTTTGAAAATTCATAGAAACTGATCCAAGTCCAAGTTTATTTGTTTCAATTCGTATTAATTGACCATGGGGTCCTAAAATTTTTCAAATATTACATAAATACTCTGTAAATTTTATTAATGCGCTTTTAATTAATATATAAGAGTAGAAGAGATTCTTTATTATCTATCAAAATTCAAAAAAAATTATTCCAATAAGTTTTCTATCTCACCCTCCACAAATAATTGTTGGTATAGTGGATCTTCAAAAATAAATAATCACTATTTACTTTTTACATAATATTATATTATTTTTTTCTATTATTTTGTTTTGTATTTATTCCTTTTTCATTGATTGTTTTATTATTTTTATTATTTTAATAAAAATAATAAAAATAAAAATGATGGTTGGAATTAAGATTTTCACATTTAAAAAATTGTGTTGCTATAAGATATCATACAACATAACCGAAAATATGACTAATTTTCTGATAGACCGGTAAGCGGAGTTCTACATAGATCTACTGGGATCAGAAACCAGCCCCTACCCGGATTTTAGGACTCAAATCAGCGTGGCCGCGGCTTGGCATGGCTAGCTTGATAGGGGATAAGTAGATATGTGATATAAGAAATCAGGGCAATTTGGGACAGCTTGGAGGAGTTCAATATTGGCTAGCTTGGTCCGTTGGCTCAGAATTGTTAGAGGAGACAATCTCACAATTTATGAACAAACAGAACCAAAATTGCAAAAAAAAAAAATGTTGAAGCACTTATAATACTATGTAGTGTAGGTGTAGCAAATTTTGTATACACGAGATTAACCAAGTGCACTAAAGGGTGTACAGATTTCTTCTCACAGGAGTCTTTTGCATCCTTTACCAACCTAATTGATGTGTGTGTGGGGAGGTGATGATCTGGCCTTTCTAGTAAAAAAGAAGATCAACCCAAAATGGTAAGAAGGTTTCTTGCCATATCTAAAGCTCCCATTTGTGCAGTTCCACAGCCTCTGCCAGGATCATGTAAAACTAGGAACGATTGGCCTCACTCCCTGGCTGGACTGGCTAATCCTTGAGATGCAAATTCCAGTCCGGAGGCACCGGACATTAGGTGGTCTCTCAGGCCCTGCAAGGAGTTATACCTCCTGACTTCTTCTTCACCACAATTTGAAACTTGCCTTCCTATGGATATGTCTCCCCATTGGATCCTATCATCTACTGACACGCTCCTCTTGGGGTCATCTCGAGCATGCGCACCATTGCCACAAGCGTAACTCCACTCGTAACACCGGCCACTGTTGTCCATGTTCAGCTCAATAGAATGAAGATCACTTCCAGATGAAGAATCATCATCATCATCATCATCATTGTCATGTTCTATCTGTCGGCCTTCATTGGCTACCTGCCCCTTGTTATCTTCCTCCACGCCTCCCCTGGTCTCACACGGATCCACCAAACCCATTTTCTTCACATAGCTCTCATGGAATGTTTCAAAAATGTGCGAGCCAATGCCATTCTCTTCACCCACTATGGCCTTCAAGTACGCCCCAACCTCCTCTCTCAGCCTCTCCACGGCTGCATTCTTCTCCTCAAACTGATACTTAGCCTCGGAGAGCTTCATCTGCACTCGCTCCTCCCGCAGCACATCAGCCAATTGCAGCATCTCCCTCTCCCTCTCCACCTCCTCCCTCTCCCTCGCCAATTCCTTCTCCATCTCCTCCGCTCGAGCCCGGTCCTCCCCGATCCCTCTCCCCACCTCCTCGTACACTTCTTCCAACACCTCCCTCGCCCTCCTCTCGCGCTTGAGCTCCGCTTCAGCCTCCACCAATTCCTCGCAGAGCTTCTTATTTAGCCTCTCCGCATGTCTCCTCAGCTTCCCCTCCGCCTCGAGCTCCCTAGCCGCGGACGACACGGCATCGCGGATCCTCTCCCGCTCCTTCCTCTTCCAGGCAGCCCTCTCCTCGGCAAAGTGCTTGATGAGGTAAGTGATCTCATTTTTAGCCGACCGGTACTCTCGACTCAACCAATCAATCTTGGCGCGAGTCTGCTGGAGTTGGAAGCGGAGGGCTGAGACGAGGGACATGCTGGACGTGTGCTGCTCTTCCATGCCCCAAACGTGCCCGAGAACTTTCAGAAGCGCACGCGAGGCAGCGAGGTCGTCGCCGCCGCATTGGATCTGCATCGAAAAAAGTAGTTATTAGTTTGTCGATTGTCATATAGAAGCCTCTCATGGAATCCAACTTCAATTTTTTAATCACCCAGACACACCTCCAGCAGACTGGTACTGCTGTCACTGCCCTGGAACGACAACAGTGAAAGCGATGATGGTGATGTTCTTCTTCTTCTTCTCCTGTGGGTTAGAGTCCTGGCAGGATCCATGCTCTGCGACGACAACCTCAAACAGCAAAATAAGAAGCAGCAAGCGGCGGCAGCAAAATTAATGAACCAACAACCTATGCGATGAGTATGCATTTAAGGAAAATCACCTTGGAATCAGGGCTGTGATCAGACAGGTCCACGAATTGTGACCTCGCAACCATCCTCCCTGCTCTTCTCTGATATTTCTTCTCCAACGTTAACGACGGTGGTGGTGACGTCGGCCGCGGAGAAGGGACCTCGTTGGTCTCCCACAAAGTCGCGGCGAGTTTCCGGGCAGAAACCGCAGCCGCGGCAGCCTTCTTTCCATTACCGCCGCCTCGAGACGGCGTGTGGGTGAGCAGTTCGTCGTTCCTCGCCGGGGGAGACGATGACAGCGGCCGCAATGCCGTCCTCCTCGCGATCAGAATCGGGCGCTTGACTCGCCCCTTGTGGACCAGGGACGAGGAAGACGTGGACGAACATCCTCGTTTCCGGATCCTGCAACACCCGCCTCCTCCTCCTGTCGCTGCGACCCTCCCCTCCATCTGGCGCTTTCGTCTCTGCATTTAGCTAGTAGCTCCCCAGACAAGTACCAATGTTTTCAAATTGTCTGCAGTGACAGAGCCACACGGAGCTCTGTTGATGTTGCTATAATATTTATTGTACACCAATTAAGTACGGCTTCAGCAATTTAATTCGACGCCAAAGCTGCTGGGAAACTCTGATCTTCTACGTACGTACTGTGATTTTCTCGAGAACCGAGCAATAAATGCCCCTCCAATAGAAACTGTTGCAGGTCACGTACAAGCCCCCGCGCACACACCCCCTCCATTCAACTAAAAGACTAAAAGCCAGTGTACTAATTACAGATAAATCGTGACGGATCCGCTTCGTTTATTCAGATTTTATATATCTCCTCCAAATTTCAATTTATGATTATATATTTTATGATAATTATTTATGGCACCAACCAAAAATCAAATTAAAAAAAGTAAAGTCTACCATCGAATCTTTTCAAAAAAACAAATACAGCCTGGTACCTTTCAAATTTAATAAAGTATTATACTCACTCTTTGCAAATTACGCTTTTAATTTTTACATAATAATTACCTGTATTATTTGAATAAATCATATTATAAATCTTCATATTAAATAAAATTACATTAGATGCCTTTCAGCTTTAATGAAATTATATATTATATTCTTAATTTAACAAATCAAATTTGATATTCCTTCGTATGATTGCAATAAATGTTTTCTCCAAAATGTTTAAAATCTCATTATCATATTAAATCAAGTCAGTAAACTCTATTAAGAAGCACATTCCTTTATGTTAATAACAATAATTTTTGAAAAACAATTAACATCCGATTTGAATTTATTATTAAAATTGAAAATAGGTGCAATTAATTCGTTAATTCTTAATTTATTTATTTAAATAAAATAAGTAATTGTTATAAAATTTTTAAATAATGAGTTCTCCTTTTTATAGTTAACAATTGATTTAATAAAATGTTTAGAATGCATTCTCTTCTCTGTATATGTTTTTTTTTTTTTGAAGTTTGAATATTGAGTTTAATAAAATGTTTTTAAAATTACCTATATAAAACATTTTAATAAAACATTTGATAAAATAAATAATACCTATATAAATTTAACTCAATGTTATTAACTATTTTTTTATTAAAATATTATACATTTTCTCACCGCGTATACGTTTTGATATTTTTTCTTTTTGCAATATATTTTTTTCTCATCTATTTATAAAAGATTAAAATAAAATAATGATAACTAATTAAGTAAAAAATAATATTTTAATTTATAAATGATTAAAATAGAAATACTGGGAAAAAGATTTGAGAATAAATTATTAAAATAATAATTTTAATTATTTTAAGGTAGCTGCGGTAAATGCTCTTGTATGACCATGCCACAAGTTACGCACCATCTCATAGTGATTTTCGTGTCCAACAAAGTAATTAAAATTGGATTTCCAAAATTATCTGTGTTTTAAATTGTTTCTTGGGAACATATCTATAGATGTCGAAGTGGGAAAAATTAACAATTTTAGTTATTGTACATTTTCATTCACTGTACATTTATAAATTAACTTACCATTTTTGCCACTTTCGTGTTCTATTCACGCGAATTGTATTTATTATAAGGGTTTTACTTTTAATTTGGAAATTCAAATAGATTTGGAGGCAGCAAATTTTCCGTGACATTTTATGTCACATTCTATAATTACAATTCTTTAAAAAATAATAATAAAGATTTTACCGGGTGCATCAGGGTATGTATCGTATACATGAGTCTTACGTGCAAGTGTGCTACAACCTCCGTCGAGATATAAGAGCATTTTAGTTATTTTAAAATATATTTTTAAAAACATTAATAAAAATATTCAGATACTCTCAAACTGTAAAATTTAAAATTTTAGAATAAAATTACTACAGTAATTTTATATATTTTAAGAATTATTATTCATTCTCCAAATAAGTTTTAAATATATTTCTTGATATATATTTTTGACTAGTTGTAACGTGTAATAAATGAAGGAAATAAAAAAATAAAAAAATAATTTAAAAGAAATAGAAGAAGAAATAGAAAATGAGATGTTGAGGATAAATTAAATATATTAAATAATATATTATTTATTCCTTAAAATCGAAAAGAAAAATATAGATGGTGTAAATACTCAAAAGGACAAGGGCGGGGCTAGACATTTGAGGGGAGGTTGTGCCTGAAAAATTTGTCTTTATTTTAGAAATTTTATCATCTGATTAAAAAAAATTGTACTTTATAGCGGAAATTTACCTTCTTGATTGGAAAAATCCATATTTCATAGTAATTTTTTGTTATCGAAGAAATTTGCTTTTATCACAAACAAAAGCAATTATAATATTTTTCAAATGTGAAAAGAGAAATGAAAAATGAGTTGAAGTAATATTTTGAAATCTAACTATCTATTTGTAGGCACTAAAGAATCTTTTAGAAATGCTCTAATAAGTATATTAAACGGAAAACATGACCTTTATTACACCTTAATTACTTTTTTTTTATCATTTTTCTCTTTACTTCATTATTTTTTTATCTACATTATTTTCTTTTTAGTAAATAAGGTAATATATAAAATATCAAAAATAATTATATTTTTAAATTATATTGAATATACTATATTAAATAATGATGATATTATTTAATAAAAATTAAATTTATTTTATTATAACCAGACACATATTGAAAATACAACAGTTTATTTAAAAAATCTAATCAATCTCTCCTCTAAATTCTTATATGAGAGAGTTTGTATTACTCGAGTATTTGTATGTGAGAATTTATATTATATGAATATTTATGTAAATTTAATTTGATTTAATTTTATTTTTAATATTATATTTTGAGCATAATTAAATAGATTTAGTAATTCAAATAAATATAAATATCATAAAATAAATTTCCCAAAAACTATTTACCTTCATGTAATCAAAACAAACTAGATCATCCGAAATCAACACAAAAAATTGAATTCATCCCAGTGGCTTAAGATGAGGGAGTTGTGATACCACTTGTTGCATTAAATCCATCAGAATGAATACCATCATTCAAAGCCTATTCTTTATATCAAATCATCAACAATGAGATTAATTAAAAGCGTACTTGATTCAATCATATTATCCTAATATGTGATTGTCTTTACGTATTCTTCATTTGGAGGTTTTAGAAAAATCTCTCTCACAATTTGTCAATAAGATGTAAAAGAAGCATATACAATATGTATTACTTGAGGACCTGACCACGAATATAAGTTAATCCTTAATTAACTTTTTTTTCTAATTTGATCTATCAATAAATTAGAAATTAAAACTAGTCTTTACACTTGAGTATTCATATTTTAATTCGGTGCATTTTGGTCTAAAATATTAAAAAAATTATATTAATTTACTTTAATTACACTTATATAATATGATAGACTTGTTTAATGCATATATTATTATACATATTAGTCTATCTTTAGATTAAAAAAACCCAACAATATATATATACTTCATGGGCATTTGCGCCATAAGGTTTTATAAATAAAATTCACAAAATCACGCCATTATCCAATATTCCAATTGAGTATTATACAAAAAATGAGGAACTGGCCTTGGTAAGTCAAACTTATCCCATAAAGGAACCATAGAGATAATAAATGAGGACAAATTTATTTAAATAAATAAGTCTTTAAATATATACATATATATATATATATATATAACACACACATATACATATATGTGTGTATAATTTTGCTAAAACGAAAATATAAAGTTATCGTGAAAAAATCATTATAATGTTATATATTATAATTAATAATTCAAATTAAAGTAAAAATATATTTATTAAATTTTTAATCAAAATTACGATTGTTAAATATATTTTCAATGATTCATATTAATTTTTTATTTAATAATTATTCAAATACAACCTAACAGTTAAGCAATAGTAGATACCTAAAGACGAGAGAAAGAATATAAAATGATTTGTGCTTGACCGAATGAAAGATATCATGAGTTCACGGTAATAGTATTATAATTAAATAAATTCTAATCTTAAACGTTAAAAACAAATATAATATATAGCTCAGATTTGAGAAATTAAACATATAATAATTGAGATATATGATGTATGAATTGAAATGTCATAGCCCAAAAACTAAATAATCTGTGTGGATAATTAATGCAGCTATTAAAAAAAATCAGGGAAGCCTAGTTTTGTAACAGGCCACGCGAGGTGCGGGCCCTCTCAGTCCATACAACTGTAAGCGCATGCCATCTTTCCAGGACTTCTTTCCTGTTGTTTGTTTCGTCCCAAAAAGTGACTTGGTTACTTCATTCCTTCTCAGTCGGTGCACCGATCAATTTTTGTTATTTTCCCACAAAAATTTTACGTACCAAGCAGCTCAGCTCATCCATAATAATGGACTAGTCTCTTCACTTGGTATGCCGTCATCTGTAGACGAGACCTTTCTCTTATCGATTGGGTGTGGCACAGATGTGATGCCAGTGCATGCATGTGCCATGGGGTAGGGTGCATCCCAAAGTATATCACTTAAGTGTATGACACTTATCATCTATAGAGTAAGCGAACAAGATAAATCCAAGGGGCTGACCAATGAAAATGATTAGTGCTCGCCACCTCTCGTTTTATTTTGGTTGCTGCACCAGCAAAAGCTGAAATGCCTCCGACAAATGGATTAGTGTCATTGAGTTATAGACTCTATATGCGTACTATATAATGTTAATTGGGTTGTAATTGACAATATCTAACCCCCATTCCGGAGGTACTGTCTCGTCAGGTTCATCTTCAACTAATAATTCAATATGTATTCTCATGGTTCATTATAACTGATTTTTAAAATTTCCATAACATTGAAAAATCTGGACTAGATGGAAAAATCAGGATACAGTGTTATATTTTTAACTTAGTCATGACAAAATTATTTATATAGGCAAGATGTGTATTTTATTTAAATAATGACTTCTTTAAACTTTGGCTCAGTACTTGCCAATGCGGCGGGCTAAATTCAAACAAGTGGGTTGCTTTTCAATACGGGCAAATCAAACCAAAATTTGTCAAATGTTGCGCAATATGGCATTACTGAAACTAATAGCAAAAAAAGTTAGACTCATTACCAATTGTTTTTGAAATACTATTGGATACCTTATTTACCTTGAGTAGTTTAGATAATGTTCATGTTACCAAATAGGAGTAATTGAGCCTGATCAAGTGTTGGTTTTCACATTTTATGCTCCATCATTTGAAACTAACTTTAAGGCACTTTAGAGTCTTGTAAGAGAGGTTTACAAATTTAGGCTTTCCTGATAATGTAACAATGTATCCAATTTGCGTAAAATGGACTCCAACATAAACTCTAAATCTGAGACTGACTCGTTAATAGTGGTGGCTCTTTATGGACCTGTTAAACAGGATATATAATATGAACAGATGTGCAACACAAATAAAATAAAATCTAACACTATCTACAAATTATAAAAGGCATGCCAAAATCTATGCCATTCATCCCAACTCTTGTGAGTATTTGTGAGAGAATTAGAGAAAAGAGTAGAGATAATATGATTATTGATTGATAAAAATCTTTAAGTGTAATTAAGAATTGAGATTAAGAGTTTGTAAACATGTTATATGTTCCTTCAATAATGAAAAATACTACATCGTGGACATAGAAATTTTTTTGAATCACGTAAAATTTTAGTGTGCCCAAATTTTATTCTCTCAATTTTTTTCTATGAACAAATGGTATCAAAGTTTTGAGTTTGAATTCCCTTAAAAAATCATAGTATATTTTGTCATTGTAGTTGTGTATAATCTATCACATAAAAAAAGATTGATTCTTGGGTATTTTGGTTTTGTGTACACATATTGTTTGAGTATATAGTGTTGTTCACACATTTGATGAAAAAGTATACCACGTTTAAGTGGGAGTCATGACATTCAAGAAAGATTCTTACAAGATCTAATAATTTGACGATATGAATTTGAGTTTTTGGAGAATATATATGAAATATTATCTGTACTAGAAAGATTTGTATCAACCGATAAGCTGAAAGTTGATGGAAATAAAAGACGAAGATTGAAAGCGCTAGATTGCAAAGTGTTGAGGGTGGTTCATCTTGGTTTAACTAGATATGTTGCGTTTAACATTAAAGATCAGGATATAACAGCGTGACTCATAAAATGCTTTTTAAATATGTACGAACAATTTTTAACTACTCATAATGTATTTTTAATTAAAAAGTTATTTAATTTAAAAATGCCAAAAATTAAAATTTTAGAAAACATCCAAATTACCTTAATGAGACTAAAATCAATTGAAATTTGTGAAAATTACTTTCACCGATAAAATCAATATTAGTGTTTAGAAAGTTGGCAGTCTATAGTATAATCTATCTTTACTTCTTTTAGAGAAAATAAAATTGTATTTTAAAGAATAATAGATGTGATCATGACAAAAGATATCAGAATAAAGGAAGAAGGTCTCCTCCCACCTTGGCATCAATATTGAATTTGGAGAGCAAAGGCTAGAAACAGAGGATATCAACAAGAAAGATCTACATCAAGGAATGGTGGATCCAAATTCAAAAATTATTAGTCTCAAACAAACAAAAGTAAAAATAAAACTAATAGTTAGAATTGTGAAAAATTAATACATTGTAAAACAGTGTAAGATTCAACGAAAGAAGATGATGTACAAAAAGTAACCATTTAAATAATATAGGGCATCATCTCTTAGATATGTTGCAGCTGCCAACAACCCTAGCTAATTCTCACATTCTCACCTACATATAGATGATTAATTGCCAAAAAAACCAAAGGCACAGATTCTGTCATTTTCCATTGCCTCATCAACTTCACGAGATTTTAGTGCATGCAACTTTAGTGAACCTCCCTGTGACTTGGAAAGAAAAATAGTCATGGGAGTTCCATTTTGATGGACTACGCTCGCTATCATTGGCTATGCAAGCACTTAACTTTTTTTTTTTATTCAATTCTTTATCTATTCTTTATCTAGGCTTCTCATATTTTATATAGGTTTCTAAATGATGGATTATTATACTTATCCGCTTTTCATCCGCAAATTTGTAAGCTGTTCTAATTAATATTATTATAAGGTGCCTTAATATACTTTAAAATACAACACGTTATTTTCATTATTAAAAAACACTAAGCAGATCTAATTATTGCACCTTGTCTTATTATAAAACGTAAAAGTGGCTTATACTAATTATAGCAACGGTGAAACTTCAAAATTTAGTTATTTATTACAACATAGGAACAAAGCGTGGGACTGGAATCGATTTAAAAAATAATACTTTTTAAAATATATTTTCTTATTAAAATTTATTTTTAAAATTTTAAATTAAATTTTAATTTCAATAAATATCCTAATTAATGATAAAACTAAAACACACACACACACAAAAAAAAAAATCAAACGCCGGCCTATGAAACTTTTATGATATGCACGAGTCCATTTTAATTACCAATATTATCTCCTTCGTATTTACATTTGAATTTGTGGGATTCAGGCATTCGAGCCCCAAAAGAAAAAATAAATTCATTCCACCCACAAATATAATATATGATTTCTACTTTAATTAAAATTTAAGAAATACTTATTGATTTGCATGTCCTCGTAATTTTATGATTTTGTGAATAATTATTATTTAATTCGTTTTAAAATAAAAGTAGTTACATTTTATAAATTAGGGAAAAAAACCTAATGTGGGAAATATGTGCAATTATAGCGCCTTTGAGTTTAAAAAGGATATAATGTATTTTTAATAATACAGTATTAATATTTAAGTATTTTAAAATTAATAATATTTTTAAATTGATTATGAATAAACAAAAAGATATATCCTGTAATGCTTCCAAAGTCATGCTATATCGCAAATATGAAAATTTTCAATCTAGATCAAAATATAAAACTTAATGTCACCTAATTTTGATGAAAGTAACTTTCCATTCCAATCCCTAAAATTATATGATGATATTAAGTATTCATATTTGGGATTTATTATACATTTTTAAATTGTTTCTCAAATTATTTATCTTCTTAGCCAATTTTTGGTCATGCAAGTATAAATAAATAATAGAGAGAAAAAAGTAATAAAAAATTATTTAAAAGAATAGTGATAGAAATAAAAAAAATAGAGTGTAGTAGGTTTTTAAGAGATAAATAAAATTTAGAGGATAATCAACTCTAGTACTCTACATTCTCTATTTTTTAAAATATTATTTTTAATTATATTTTTTCACTTGAACCACCCACCTACTTAAAAACCATACGGGAATACTTAAAATCCATTGCTATTTTAAATTAGAAAATTATTAAATTACCTCAAATCCTAACACTCTAAAAATTATATGATACAAAAATAATCACAAGTGTCGTGTCATTAAATTATTGGCATTAAACTTTTGCTCAATTTAATAACATATTGATTACTTTATATATTTAGTGGACATAATATATTTTGAAAACGATTAAAATAAATGCGGAGATGAAATGTATGCTCTGGACAACGTTCAAGAAACAAGCTTGACAAATAATTGTCCTTTCCCAAAAAAGTAAGTACAATAAATAGTACCTAGATGTTTCAACATTATATTTTATACATACTCCCCTTTTACTCAGCGAACCAAATTCATGATCATCAAAGCCCCAGAAAACTCATACTCATGAAAGTTTTAAATTTACGTATGTTGCCATGTCATAAATGTGTTAATTCAAGTTATCATAAATCATATAAAAGGTGAGGTTGATCCATTTTCTTTTCTTTTATTCTTTACCAAAGGACAGAAGAAACTGGATACCTTGCCCAGTACAAAAGAAAATTCAACATTCAATTCAAACGCCTTTCTCTCCTTATTTTCCTCTATTGTGAAAGGAAACCAAAGCATATGAGGCCACCACCTCTCTCTCTCTCTCTTTTCCTTTTCTTTCTTTTTTGGGGGTGTGTGAAATAAATACATGCAATCTCCTTTGTTGAAATAAATACTTGTAGGGGAGGGGGTCTCTCGTAATTGGGAACATACATAGATACAGCTAGAGAGGTTCAATTTGAACAGACCATATCATCATAGCTTAGAAAGCATAGGAGAGTACTCATAGCTTAGAAAGCATATATAGCAGTACTCATTGTGTACATACATACATGGGAAACAGAGAAAGGCATTCCACTTGTCCTCCTCAAAAGTACCCATCTGTCCTGCCTTTGAATCCAATCTGCCCGAAAGTTAGGCACAGAAACAGACCCAGGTGCCATGTAATCAGCCACAACCTGCAGAGTAGTGCAAGCACACACTTATCCAGGTGTAAGATAGTCTTGTTCACACCACCCAAACACTCCCCCACCCCTCACATGTCACAACAAATAAGTAACCCCCATGTGATTTTTTATGTTTTGTTTTTTGGGCTACTAGTAGTAGTAGTAGTAGTACCATTGGGCCCTAAAGATGCCCAATACTTAATCTACAATAGAATATAGTCCACATGCAGTGCAGGGCACAGGGTTTGGTAGATCAAAGATTCAAAGCCATGGGCCAGTCACATAATAAACACAAATACAAGAAATGGGGTAATAATTAACAATATGGACGCCGGCCGCACTCACCAGAAGGGAGAAGTGAGAGCAGGGGGGGCGGGGAAGTGAGAGAGCTCCGCTCCGATGCTCTCGAAGAAGAGCCCCGTTAAACTCTTGCCGTCGATCGCAGGTATGCTTGATGGTGCGAGCCACCCGATCAACCCGAACCCGATCACGTTCAAATCCTTCCGCAGCCAGTCCCTCTCAAAACTTCAATAATAAAATGTTAATTATTTTAAAAAATAAAATAAAAATTAATGATCAATCAAGCCGTTAGTCCCCCAAAATCAACGCCCAACATCAATTATTGAAATTTAGTTTTAGCGTCACGTACCACGTGAACTTTCCTCCCGACACCGCATGGACTTGATGCCTCAGTGGGTTTCTCGCCGTCAATGGAGATTTCACAAAGCCTGCTGGAATATTTTGGGTATTATATATATATATATATATGTGTGTGTGTGTGTCTGGTACGTGTGTGTCAGTGTGTGTGTGGAGGATTAAAGACGTTTCGACTAACGTGTTACAGCCGGAACGGCGCAAGTTAATTAAGACCACCGGCCGGCGCAATTTAAAGATAGAAAGAGTGACAATATATATGTAGTACAACGTACGTACCAGAAACGAGGGACGTTCTTTTGGGGGCGGCGGGGCGTGAGGGCGGGAAGAGGGAGGAGGAGGAGGAGGCCAGGCCGACAACGGCTGTTGATGACGTGGCAACGGCGGTAGACATATCGGAGAGGCGATGGGGGCGGGAGGGTGCGCGTGCGGTTGTGACTGTGCGCGAGGATGGGATTAATTGCCGGTGGATTTTATTATTATTATTATTATTATTATTTGTGGTTTTGTCTGTGGCGCGGAGATTTTGCGGGTGGATACAACCAATGGTGATGTGACACGTGGATATTGTTGGATAAATGGGTTGGTTCCTGTCGGATTGATTTGGGTTGGAGCCACGTCGACGACGTGGTAGTGTGGTAGCATCAATTTTTATTTATTATATTATTATGCAGAAAGAAAAACCAACAATATGTCGCAGGAACAATGTGTTACACATTTCCTTCATGTCCTTTGGAAAACGATAGAACTGTGCGATTTACATCCATCGGATGTAATAATGGAACCTGGACCGCCAAATCCAGGAAACCCGTTACCTTGGCGGCACTCAAGCCCAGTATGTGGATTTTCAACCTCTCCTCCAAGCCACTGTACTGTAGTGCTGATTTTGAAGTTAGAGGCACGGCACAGGGGTCACTGATTTATTTTATCCTGTTAGTTAAAAAATTAAGAACAGCCATCCATTTTGTAGCTCCTTACCAAGTCACACACGTGGAAGATAGTGCCACTTTGTGGTGCTTCTGTTGTTTTCATCATGACGGAACTTCGGATTAGGAAAAACAACACCAACGAACCAACCCAACCCAACCCAACCCGCACGTGGTTTTTTTATATATCTGCTTGTTTTTTTGTTAGCTAATGTCATCTTTTATTTCTAAGTCAGTATATAAATTGTGTCCGGCTTTTTTACCCAAAGCATCTCAGCGTGACATCCACTCAGTGACTCACAATTCACGGATTAACTAACGCCATATTAATTTCATAAATTCAAGTGATGATAGATACAGTAATGCATGAATGTATACGAACGTAAACGCGTGTTAGCATATACTTGAAAGTTTATTTGCATATTGAAATTCGTGATTCATTGCTTGTTAATTAATTATAACATGTTTCTTCTCTCTTCTCATTTTTATTTCTTGTATCCTTAATTTGATGATCAGTTAGGTATATGTCCCGTTTATTTTTTATTTTTTTATCTTTTAAGGTTTAAATAATTTGTCCGCTTTTTTATTAATAAAGTTTGTCGGGCGCCGTTTCCTTTCCGTAAAAAAAAAACAACAAACATGTTTCTTCCCATTTGATTATAGCACACATGCTAGCTAGCAAAAGAGAGAACGAGAGAGAACTCATAAGGATCTTATACAATGACTAGAAAAAGAAAGAAAGTCATAAGGCAAGTGCAGTGTACACCAATCGCACACTAATTACACATGCAGCAAGCAATGCACTACAGGTGGAATTATTGTTCCATGCTTTTTACATCACAGTACGCAAATTGATATCAGCGTGCGTGTATCATCTTTCAGAACAAAAGTAAACTAATTAAGAATAAACCTTTTTAGGTGTGACAAATTAATTAATAGTATATAGTGTATGTAAATTCAAAACATGCAATGGCTGCTCTAGAGCTATAGCGTGCGTCTTCAACTCATCGTCGATCACCGGGAAAGCAAAACCCAACACAAGGCCACGTAAACGAAGATCCCAACCGCCGTGCAGACCATCTCCTGTCTCCTCTCCCTCCTCTCTTTCCTCGCTCTCCTCTCCGCCCTTCTCGCCTCGAATTCCTCGTACGACGTCGTTTCCCAGCTGCCACCCCCGCGCCGCCCTCCCCCCCACCGCCTCCCTCAAAATTACCAAACTCTCGTCCCCGCTCAATTTCCTTCCCTCCATGTCCTCCACCTCCATGCTCACGTCCCTCACCTGCGCCTTCCCTCCCCGCTTCCCTCCGCAAGTGACCACCGCAGTCACTACCACCGCGCACTCCCCACCGGCCACTACCGTCGCGTACCGCAGCTGCAGCAGCTCCCCCCACGATGCCGTCCGCCGCCGCTCAACCGACACCGGCCTCGGGCTAGCCAGGTTCGCCGCCCGCTTCCCCTCCGGGTCAAGTACGATCCAGCTCACCGTCAGGTCCTCCGGGCGTACCTCAGTCGCGAAATCGGCCGGTATCAGGACGCAAGGTTCGATATCCACCAGAAACGGCGCCCACCCGAACAAGCTCGACGACGTGTCGGTGTCCATCGCTGTTGAAAACACGGGCTTGTTCTTGTAGCTCACATCAACGGCCGAGATGAGCTCTGATGGAGGCGGGCCCGGGTGATGGCGGCCGCGGGACTGGGATGAAAGGCGGCCGGGACCGGGGAGAGGGAAGGCGTCGGAGAAGAAAGAGCGGTGGCCGTAGGGGAAGGCGGAGATGAGGCGGAGCAGGCGCGGGTGGCGGGTGGAGGGCCACGCGGAGTGGCAGAGGTCTCGCCAGAGGCCGTCCTCGGAGGAGAGGGCGCGGAGGAGGGAGGAGACACAGGCTGCGGAGGCGAGGGATGGGCCGTCGAGGCGGGTGAGAATATGGGTGCGGAGGACGTCGGGGTGGATGGCGGCGATCTCAGTGGCTCCGCCGTCGCCGGCGGAGGAGGAAGGCTTAGGCTGGGGAGACAAAGTCATTAGGTTTGAATTTTCGAACGTTGAAGAGTAGTGAAGCAGCGAGGGTGGCGGCAGGCGCGCCTTTTATAGGCTCCCTCCGTCCCTCCCTCCCTCCAGAGTCCAGGCAGCTTCGAAGGAGTCAAAATTGTCCACTGGAAAACAAGACTTGACCAACAATATAATTAAGGAATAATATATAGTGTGGTTCGATGGTGGCTATCATTATCAAGTCCTATTATATTATTGCCCCGTGATTAAATCTTGACTTTGTAGCTCCCCCACGTTTAATCACAGGTACGACTAAATATTTCACTTATCCAAGCTGAGAGTCAGGGAAATCGGTTTCATGTCTAATGCCATTTATATAACTGAACTGAACCCAAATAGTTGAGTTATAAGTTTAATTAATGAGGAATGATACATCGTGAAACCGTGAATAATATGAGTGGGTGGGTTGTCGTAATGGCAAAGCAAGATATTCGATTTGGAAAAGAAAATTCGGATAAAGACAGCTTAATTTTATAGGCCAAACTTATTTTAAAACTTACTTATTTTGAATAAGTCAAACTTGATACGCGTTGAGTTTGTGATGTAATCCAGCTTGTCTACATTTATTTTTTTAAACTTACAGTTAAAACATAACAATTTTTTAAAATTCCTGTGAGTGTATAATATAGTTTAAAAGTTTTGTTTGAACGGTTTTAAAAATTGTTGAGATTTGTAATTCTATCTTAGGAATTTGACTAGTTTTGCAATTGGTTTTGGAATGTAAGTCTAGGGATTTTATAATATGATCAAAACAGGTTATGTGTTCCATTTTAACAGTTTGAGGGGAGATGTGTATTTCATGCCATTTTAATATTGTTGATGTGTTAAAGCATTTCCAATATGTTTAGCTATAACTTTTACTATAATTCAAATGGACTGAAAATTAATAAAAATATATTCCAATACTACAACTATATCATTAGCAAAATTTCATCAGCATTCACCTCCCTAATTTTTTAGCAACCTAAAATACTCTTTAGGTATTTTAACCCTATGACCCAACTTTTTACCAACTTCTATATTATAATTTTTTCGAGTGCTAGTTTGACACTTGTCCACCTTATTACTAAGAGTTCTTCTTCCTATATAAAAAATCAATAAGAAGACAAATCTCAGAGTCTGATAATACAGCTTTAAAAATATAACAGGCTTTTATCGAATTAAAAAACCGACTTATAATTCATAAATAAATCAAGTGTGGTGTTTATGATTTATAAACAAATTTTAATTTTTAAAAATAAGCATAAACTATAAATAGTTTTCAAAATCTAAAAATAGTTTTTGCTGCCCAATCAAATAGGCAGAAGTTCCATGCATCGGCCATACCCTTACCTCTAGTTTGTCATCGCACTAAATTTCATTGATTTTCTTTCGTATGAGAAAGAAAATTAAAGACACAGCAGCATAGTTTTATATAGATTTTCATCCCCATACGTGGAGCCACAGCAGCATAAAGAGAAAACAACACCAATCCAGACTCGATTTCAAAGTCTAAAAATACATGCAACTCTCACTATGACCTTGAGTAGCGCGCGCGCGCACACAATATGTACTAAAATCCTATCTTTGACTAATAAAAAACATTAACTTCTCAAGCATGGATGTCTCTTCAGTACATTTTAAAATTAAAATAATAACTCTACCGTATTATTCTATCTTTAAAAAAACAAAAAAAACTACCGTATTATACACATGGGATTCGATAATTAGGCCCATTTTCCAAACGAGCGCCCGTAACTAACAACCACAAAAAGAAAAAAAGGGTACCTTCGCAGTCATATTTGGATGGTACAAAAGTAATGTTTTCTTTCTCTCCTTCTTTTTCGAGCGTTATTTTATTTCTGCCTTTCGTTGTGAAACTTCGTGTTTAAAATAAAAATACATTAATATAAAATTATATATAAGAATTTTTATAGAATGCTCTAACCTAATTATCCTTTCTTTTCTTGCAGAGCTTAACTCTAACACGAAATTCAGGTCAATATCTGTAAATTAATGTAATTTATGTGAACTATAAAAACCAAAACATAAGGGCATGTTTGGTTGGGTGTTTTCTGTTTTCGTTTTCAAAATGTAATAGCAATTTTCGGGTATAAAAAATTGAAAATTAAAAACAAGAAAAACTTATTTTCATTTTTTATGTCCACCTATATAACTTGTAAGTCGAATCAATATTTTTAAAACACGTGCAATAAAGGATTTATTTGTAACGACTGTAAAGTATATGAAAAATTAAAACATCATCTAAAACCTTTTTATAAAATTTAATCTTAATAAAATAAATTTGACCACGCTATATTAGATAGCAAAAAAACCGTCAAAAATAATTATATTAAGACGATAAATAAAGTATTAGTCTTGACATGAATTATGAAAAGTTAAGATGTCAAACCTTAAACATGTATCTTACAAATAGCTACTGTACAAAAAATCTAAAATATTTATTTATATATAATATAAAAATATATTCAAAATATAATTTGATACCTAAGAGCATTCGCATCCGACTCAATAAATCTTAAATTTAGCTAAATATTGCTTAAAAAGAAATAAAAACCTTCCACATCAGCCTCAATAAAATAATTATAAATTTAAAAAACCTTATTTCACTCGCTAGATTTGACGAGCCATTATGTGTTCGCTACTTTTTTTAAAAGTAAAATAATATTTCTCTCTCTTTTCTTTTAGTAATATTTGGAACAGGTAATAATATTTCTTTCTCCTCTCTCTCAATAAAGTTTTAAATAAAGTAATATTTTAATTAAAATAGTGAAAGTTTAAAGAGCCTATTATTTTCTGTTATAAAATTAAGCTAGTTATAATTTATAAAAGGTAATATTTAGCTAAATTATAACTTATTTTTGGTAAAGCCACTATGAATGCTCTAAGACACAAGTAATAGCTTTTTAAAAAAAATAAAAAAATAAAAAAAACTCAAAATCATAGTTTGTTTTCATATCATGGTAATGGTAATATTACTTACCCTTCTTTTCTTCTGTTTTCATTCTAAGTCCACCGACCAAGTTGCTATTAGTCCTTTATTGCAATTATATAGCCGACAAAGTTGCTATTAATTATTTTTTTCCATTATAATTAAATCACTAGAACTAGCTAAAAAGTCCAATAAGACTATCTACATAAAAAATATTAACCATAAATTATACTCAAAATTTATATTTTAATTATAAATTTTATTGAAATTCTAAATTTTAAAGTATAGGCTAATTAAATTTATACAAATTTAGTTAGCTACTACCTTTAAATTTATAATTTTAATAAAATTTGTAACTAAAATATAAATCTCGAAAATAATTTATAGCTAATGTTATTTCATATAGATAAATTTATTGAAACTTAAGCTAAAAAAATGTGAATATCAATCTCCTACCGATAAAGCTCAAGTTCAAAAATCATTATTTCATATTATAGGAGATTGATCACTACCCCAAATTGACGCAATTAGAGACCCCCGAAGAAAAGCACCGGTGCTATCATGGATGAAGTTATGTGACCAACAAGTCCCTATAATTTTTGTCATTTATGTTCAGCTGCTCATTTTTATTTTATTAAAAAAAATTATTCACCCCCTGGATTGTCAAGAGTCATACACATTTATATACACATACATAGTAACCTAACGTAAGCAAATGTATTTAGTTCAACTTCACTTCATTTAAGACAAAGAACTTAAGAACCTTTTTTTTTCATTTTCATTTTTTAAATTCATTATCAGTGCGTTTCTGGCCGAGACAGGCGGGAAGCTTCTACTTTCAGAGTGGACCGGAGATATAGGCACAAAACAAAAAAATAAAATAAAATAAAATAAAAAAACAATATTATCGCCAGAATGGGGTATGGATGAACCAAAAAGGCACTTAACTGTGTAATTTTTTAGTGGGAATTATGGTATTTGCATGGCCCTAAAACGGGCAGTCAGTTCTCTTACTTGACTAAGTTTAACAAAAAAAAATCCTTTTTAATAAAATTGGGTCCGACATTTTTTATTTTTTAATAAAATTTCTTATAAAAAAAATCTAAGTTAAACAAATGCAGCCAACAGTCAGAACATAAAAACATATATGATGCGGTGTCAACCCAAGCCTGAAACGATGACTATTATAAAATCCCTGGAGCGTGAAAAACAAAACACAATCGAATTCCAATAGGTTTACCTCATTCTTCTTGCAGTGTTCCAGTGTAACTTCTTCAACAGCCGTGGAGAGCTTTGCATTGATTTTTTCCATTTCATCATGCTCTTTCATCAATGTCTGATAAAAACACGAAATTTACAAGCTCAAATATGCTAAATTGAAACGAAAACAGCACTACTATGAGGTGGCAATAGCTGCAATACAATAAGGTTCAACTCACATCATAATATTAAGGTTAACTTTGGACATTAAACTAAAAGGCAGTAAAAAAATATAAATCCACGAATTTTCCTGGACAGTCAGTAGACTGCCTCAAGCACGGATAGCTTGAAACGGGTGGTTTTTAGTTTGTAAACCAAGTCTCCTCGATCTGTTAGCTTCAAGACTTACAAGATTTTTAAATGGGAAAGACAAAGAAGATCATTTTGAAAAAGGGCAATTTAAATCAAAATATTTTCAGGGCCATTGTTTAGGGTTTCTAATCCAACTGGGTTGAAGTCTCTTCAATTTTATGCCTGCACAAATATTACCCTGCCTTCGTACTTGATCATTTTTTCAATCTTGGCAAAAACATGAATGCCTCGCCACAAGACATGATTGGTTGGACTTGTGATTAAACAAACAAGAAGCAAGAATGCAAGCTGGAAGTAGACATTCAAAGCACATAACATAGTAAAATGTAGAAGTATCAGTGCAAGGGTGTACCCGAGTTGTTAGTATTGGTTGTGCAGTGGTTGCAGAAGAAAACAGCAGTTGCTGCAGACCTTGAATAAGTGTGCATCTGAAATAAAAAAGAAAAAAGAAAAAAGAAAAAAGAAAAAAAGAAACATTAGTTGACAACAAAAAGCTCAGAACACTTTCCAAACTAACAATTCTTAGAAGTATTATCTCCAATACTTCTCCATAAAGCTGCCTCTGCATTCCAGATCAACCTATTTTTAAATCTGATCAATAACTACATGCAATCAGTTAGAGAGGGGCAAGAAAAATACTACCATATAGAAACCGAAAGATAATGGCTTGTTTTTGATTGACTAAGAATGAAGTGTATATATATATATATACTCGTACAAGAGAGATTAATGTTACAGGGTTAGGATTTTCACTCGTGCGTTACTCAATCACCTTAGTGGATGCTTTGAGTAAGCCATACCGATCGGAAAAATATAATTTAAATTTATATGATTTAAATCAATTTCCAAGAATATAATTTGAAGTTGTAACACAAATACACATGATTTCATGGTATTCAATGAAACAAATTAAAAGTTTTATGGTATTCAGGTATACATAAAATTATATAGATCTCCTAAATACAAATGGAAACGAATTAGAAACCAATAAAAATTAGGAAAATCAATTCAAAAAAATTGTTACAATAAAACAAACAATCAAAGAATTTCCTAAAAAGTTTTAACTGAAATAAATCTTAGATTTTTCCAAATAAATCACATTAACATTTTCTACACCTCCCTTAGGCAGGAAGTATATGTAAATCATTCCTAACTAGCTCACTAGGTCTACAAAAGTAGTGCAGACTTCCAAAATATCTGTTGTCTGCTCTCTAGTAGGTATGTAGGTTAAGCATAAACTTCCATATTTTCTTCGATAAAATGGAGACCACCTTCAACATGTTTAAGGCAATCATGGTGAACAGAATTCTAATCAATACTTATTCTAGCTTTGTTATCACAACACAGCCTTATGGGAAAGTTATAAACAACTTTTAGTTCTCAGAGTAGTTTCCTCAACTCCATTAATAGCTTAATGATTAATGCAACTCCACATTTGGTGGAGGTCTTGCTTTCAAAACTCGAAAAATACCAAGGAGTAGTATGGGAGGCTTTGGGTAGATTAGTGAATGAAATGCATTGAATATTTTTTAAATATATATATAAGTAGTTTCTTTGGTTAGATACTTTCACAAATGCAATGAGCTAGTGCTCTAAATTCTCCTTCTGCACTACTTCTTGCCACCAATTATTACCCCATAGATAGGTACAAAATTGAAAAATAAAATTATATATATATTTTTATATACACTTCATACGTCCATATTAACCTGATAGGGCAAACCCATATATACATAGAACACAACATACCCCCTGCAAGATGGACAAAAGATATCAATTAAGTCCATCCTGTCACATAATGAAACTAGATTTGTTGAGCTAATTCCTTAAGTGAGGCATTTAACTACTTGCTTTCCACTAGCTACATGACTCAATTCTAATAGTTCACTTTTCTGCTTTTCCATTATGAAGAACCAATTGATCTCCACGTGTTTAGCAGCAAAGGATTGTTGACAATGCTGATCGCTGACTTGCTGTTGCACCACAACCTTGGCCTTAAAGCCCTTCAACACAACACCACAGAAACCCCAAAGGATTGTTGACAATGCTGATCGCTGACTTGCTGTTGCACCACAACCTCATTTGATTCACTTTGAGCTCTTTCAATAAGCCCTTCAACTACAACATCACAGAAACTCCCAATGTCATGGCACTATACTCAGCTTCTGTTGTTGATCTCACAACAATTGACTGCTTTTTGCACTCCCAAGAGACCAAGTTACCTCTTCCAAACATGCAAAAGCCCAATGTGGACTTTCTATCGTCAAGGCAACTAGCCCAGTCAGTGTCACAATAGCCCTCAATGTTCACGTGAGCATTATGTGTGAAGATCAAGCACTTTCCTGATGCACTCTTTAAGTACCTCAAAATATGTTACATTGCATCCATATGACCCTTCTTAAGGCATGCATGCAGTGACTAAACACTCTCACTGTAAATGAAATATAGGACGAGTATAACTCAAATAGATCAGTCTACCTACAAGTCTTGCTTAACTTGAAATTAAAGATGAGGAGATAATAGAACTAAGCTCTAAAAGATATAAATCCATAAACATATATATATATACACACACACACACACAAAGAATGAGAATAAAAAATAAATTGGGAGGATGTTGGACTTGTTTTGTTTTTTTAATTTATTTATTCCCGTCTTTTGTTTTCTGTTTTATTCTCTCTTTTTTTTGTGAATTTGAGCAAATTATAACAAAAATACAATGAGAATGAAGTTGGGTGTTTAGAATATAATAATTATGATTGTTAGTGAGCCAAATTAGTCGGGCTAGGCTTCGAAAAAGCTCAATTTGTTTCTCATTTTAAACAAGCCCAAGCCTATTTTTAAGCTTGCAAGGTTAACGAGCCAAGGCCCACTAGCATTCGGCTAGCAAACTTTATACTAGTTGTTGAATGATAATAAATGTTAAATGTTGGGTAAATTTTGTTAAATGGTGAATTTTGAATGATATAGATGTTTGTGTGAAGGATTTTATTTATGTTTGATTATACTAGTCTTTCATGTTTCAATCATTGATTATTTCAATGACTTATTTACAAAGCTTTTACCAACTACAATAGCCTTTTTCCTTCGGGAGGTTGCATGGAGAAAAATATTCACCATGGGGGGCATAATGACTATCTCTTTCTCCATTGCAATCAGCAACTCAAGTGTGGAGTTTAATCTATAACATGATTAAATTTTCATGCATAAGCTGGAGCTAGAGACTTGGAATCTTAATATGCAGGTCAAGAGCTAGAGACTTGGAGTGTGCCTAAGAAAACGCAAAGTGGCTATTGCAAGCAATTCTTATGGCTGGTGTCTATCAGTCTAAGTGATTTGAAAGGAACAAAACTGCAAAGTTTTTGAAACTTTTGAGTGGTGTCCACCATGCCAAGGGAGGGTTGTGGGTTTTAATTGTTAAATGTTGCTTGTGTATAGGTAAGTCTTGACTTTCTTAGTGTGTATAGATTATATTTGTCAGCGTGTATCCATTATTGTAACTTGTCACCTTGATGGTGACTTTCATAAAAAATTTTCAATAAAAAAGCTATATATTAATAGTGACACTTTCTAAAATGACTATGGAAAGAAGACAATCCCTACACAAAACTGATATTATCTCCCCAGTTCATCTCGTATTTTAAACCCAATGTTTCACAAGAATAGCCACAACACTAACTTTTAAATAATGAACACAGAAATATCATACATAAGTACAAATGAGAATAAACAAAATGAAAAGGAGCAATTTTGCATTGTCTGTGGAACAATAACATGTAATATTGTGATGAATGAAAATCATACCTCTTTTTACCGACTCATAATATTCTTGACGCATCACCTTTAGATCATAATCACCTGCAAGTTCAAAAATCAAAATATAATATTATATTAATTTAAATGAAGTACAAATAAAGTTCTTTATTTGTGTCATTGGCCAAAATCCTTTTCTAGTGGGTAAAGTCAATTGAGTGATTGGCAATAGTGCCATTTAACTTTTAAATGTTTAAATTTCAAATTCCTAAAGGTAAATTTCATTAAGAGGTGAGATGAGGATAGCATAACAAAGAAATCCATGTATTTCTCGTATAAATGATCTTGATATTATAACAAATTATACAATTATTTGAAATTTAGTTCTTTCATAATTTTAAAAAAACTATAAAAATATTGTATTGATTTTGCAAATAAATAAATAAATTCAGCATAAACCTAACTTTAATCGCAATCACAATAGTCAAGGTATCGATTAAAAGTCAAAGCGCTCGAGAAATTCCAAAGCAAATCAATGCTTTGGAAGTGTGAGACAAGTGTTGAAAAGCATCCACAAAGTGTCCAAAGCAATGCTTCGCCCAAGTCCCACAAACACCCCGTGAAAAGCACACCCCACTCCCTAACTTTAGCATGACAATGATAGCCTTGGCTACAATTGATAATAGTGACAATAGCAATCTTGGACAACAATGGCGAAGGTGATGACGAAAGAGCACCCCACTCAACTCTAGCATGACAATGATAGCCCTGGCTACAAACAGTAATAGTGACAAGTAGTGATCTTGGACGACAATGGCAAAGGTGATGAATTAGAAAAGCTATGGTTGCAACTCTCGCTAGTTGTTGCTCTTTGATAGTTAGAAAACCCTCATACGATAATAGCAACCAAAAATGCCCCTCACCACCAAGGCCCCTCCACACTAGCCTCCCTAGACCTCCCCTTACTCTAACCCTAGTGTAAACATGAATATTGCTATGTATAGCAATGGTAGTAACAAAAAAAAAATCTATAACTCTAGACATTGTTGATGACAAGTTTGTTCTAGGTAGTAACATAACTAAGATAGAAAAATTCCGTAGTCTCTTGACAAAGTAGTGTGAGATAAAGTATTTGGGAGCTCTAAAATATTTCTCGATATTAAAATATCTGATCCAAGCAGGAAATTTTATCTCTAGTATGTTTTGGACCTCCTACCTAAAACTTATAACTCGGCCCGCGAACCTGCAAATACTCATATTGAGATGAACCATAGTCTAACTATTTAACTCGATCAGATTTCAACAAACAAAGATAGATATATAAGGTTAGAAAAAAAACTAATATATTTGACTCCTCTTAAACATAATATTTTATATGCAGTTAGTGATGTGAGTCTATAATGATACATGGGTGTTGTGAAAAGGTATACCGATTCTAAGCAAAGACAACTTGACATTATGTAATACATTGATTCTGACTTTGCTAAATTTGATAGAAATTACATCAAGAATAATTTAAATTTTGGTATTCATTTCCACATATAATTGTCTAAATTGGACATGCATGATATCTACGTACCAACTTGAGGGTGAGAGTTAGACTAAATTTTTAATTAATTAAATGCTAAATATTTATAATGATTTCGGATGTATATTTATTTTTCTAAATAGTTCTATTTTCTAAATTAGGTCTCCTCAATTGAAATATATATGTATATTCACTAATAAAAAAGAATTTTCATTATTATTTTCTACTACCTAACTGGCTTCAAAAGTAATTACATTAAATAATTATTATATAAAAAAATCAAACTTGATACATTGTAAAATGTGTGTCTTGCAGCTGAGCCAGCTCCCAGCAAAGATCGGGCATAATCTAGAATTATAATTTTTTCAAAAAAAAAAAATGCACAAGCAAGCAAAGATATAATCAGCCCTGAGAAAAAGCCAAAGCAAACACTGAGAAATACCCAAATTGATGCAAATAATTTCGTAGAACACACAAAAACAAGCAAGTAAGCAAACAAGGAAAAAACAAAATCAGAAACACAAAAATAAACACAATAAAATAAATAAATAAATAAACGAAGCAAATATGGCCAATAAATAGCAAATCCTTCGCATGGATGGAGCTTAACGTGAAAGTGAGTGCTCTAATAGAAAATAACAATTCACCAATTAGAATTGTTATTGGACAGAACTTATAATATAGCAATCAGAACATTTAAGACAGAGTAAAGACACATCGTACAAACCTCAGATAGCAATTTCTCTTCTCTTGAGTATAGGTTTGAAATCTCCCCCACCAATTCAGAATGCTTTCTCCTGCTCAATGGATTATAAATTTAAGAACCATAAAAAACAGTAACGGGTAAAAATTCAAAGACTAACTAGTGATAACTTTTAAATATTGGTGTGGTTAATTTTTTCGAACATAAGACATTATCTGTTTTCCCAGTTACAGTGAGCACAAATTTTAATACGAGAACAAATCTTGAAATGACTGGAAGATGAATAGGTCATGGCAACAGTAGAACTATTTAGGTACAAAAACAGTGTCAGTTTTTACATGTCTATGCTTTCCCCATATCTTATCGTCTTTGAAGACAGCATGTTTGAAGAATCCAAAAATGATAAGTTAGGAATGCTTCTAATTTGGCATTTTCATATGTTTACCTATTGGTGTCTATGCAAGCATGGGAAAATTTGTTCTCACTATAATAAAAGATCTACAACATGGAATAAGGCTCATGACGCTCAGGGGCCCAAATCAAGGAAGAAAATTTAAAACGGGTGACAGGCAGGATAGAATTTATTTTTATTTTATTTATTTAGTTTTCTACTTTGTATTTTTAAGTGGGAGCCTATATATACCAACATTATTTCATGTTTGGAGTTCTAAAACTATTCTTGAAGGTGGAGATGATGTCACAAAAGAGATATACCCAATTTTCCTACAGAGGCTATTCCAAATCACTCTGTTTTTATCTGTTTTATGTCTAGAATAGATTTTAATGTTATTCTTTGCTTGTCCATCAACATGACAACCTAAACTCCATCTCAGGGTAAAGGGTGGATATTTTTATCATTTTATTTTTCTTTTATTAATTCAGTACTTTGTTGTTTCATATGCATATTTATCTATGTTCTTAAGCTAGGGCTGAAAAGACTAATTAGACAACAACTTCATAGGATTAGGGTTAGATTAGATCACGATGAAAAGGTAGTTTCTCCCAAGAACAGTTCTCTACGCAACAACTCTATTAAAGTTTAAGAATTTAATTTAATTCTCATGATCACAAAAGTACACATGAAATTAGGTTAAATATGGGTAATTCATTCTTAGTCAAGATTTTACCAATTTATGAGAGAGTAGTTAATCAGTTAGATAATAAAAGGACAAACGATTGATTATAGAAGATGAGAAATTCATGCAATTGAAACTTATACCCCCAAGCTTTTAAATTTAAGGGAAAATCTGTTTTAGTTAGTTTGTCATTTTCTTTTTCTTATTTTACTTTTTAGTTTAAGTTTTTAACAACAAAATTTGAGTCATCTTAGCTAATTAAGTGGTTCTAAACGCTAGTTGTACCCCGTCCCTATGGGATCAACCACTTACCTGCCTACACTTAGGTAGCTAGGTTACAGTAATTTATAAATTGTTAATTTGTAGGGCTTGAAACAAGTCCTATCAGTGATTCATGATTGGAACCATCCTATGGAACATTGTAGTACCCCAGTAAAACCATCATTTTGTGCAATGAAATAATGCATAGGAAGTATGGGATACATGTCCCTAGCTAAATTTTGGAAAGTATAATACAACCTGAGAATATGGTGGAAGAATCATTTGAGTAGCAACTACAAATAAATCTGTCTCCAACCTTAAAAAAATATTATTTCAGAATCCTCTTGGTTTTATTTATCCCCGCTACAACAGCAAACTACTTTACAGAGTACCCAACCTTCAAGTGATGAGTTATTTTCTTGAGTTTTACGGTCTGTCGCAAATTCTAAATCATAGAGAATACTGAATATCAAATTATCAATAGCAATAGAAATCATGGTCATAAAGGACAAGGTTCTCATTGTGGACGTGGAGGTTTCAGTTATTCATGCAGCTCCTGTGGCGGCTTTCTTGTGGGTTGTCATGACTTATGGGGAAAGTGTGGTAGATTTGGTGGTGGCACTGGTTGCAGTAGCTTCCATTCTTGTACTAATTGCCATAATAATGATGATTGTCTAGCTATCACAAGGCATTTCAAGCTGCCCATAGTAGGAAGAGGCTGGATCTCAGCCTACTGTCCTGGAGACGGAATTCAGTATTGTACCTTGGAGAACATCATGATTTTCTACACCATACCAGGGTAGTTATGCCATCTGCTCAATTTGCAACTCTAGCACAGACCGTGGCAGGAGATGATACCTGTTTCATAATTGCTGCACCAGATATGGGCGTTCGATTTCGAGGCAAGTCACCAAATTTCAAATAGTGGGTGCTGGTGTTATTACTTAGAGTCCCTCTTAGTTACCTGTCCAGACCTTTTATTAAATTTTCTTCTTTTTATTATTTCCCTTACTAAATCTCTTAATCGTGCCATTTTTCCCAAAACCTGAACTAAAATGTTTTTCAGTTTCCAAAAGATCACTTACACTTGAAATATAAAATTAGATGAGGGGCATTGAGAGAAAATAAATTTATTATGTACACACACTAAAGATCACCGTGGGGTAGCATCTTAATACAGAAGGAATACAATAAGCACCAATCATCATGAGAAAGTAGGCTGATAAATTTTTGTACCTAAGAGAATGAAGATCGAGATGAATATGAGCTTCATCTGATGTGACTTGAGATTTCAGTGCCATCAGAACCGCTTGCTGCTTTGCATTTTCAACTTGGGCTTCCACCCACTGTCTTTCACTCGTTCCATATCTGTTGCATTATTGAAAAGCTCATGAGCCACAAGAAAATAATTTGTTACAAACAGCAGCAGTGAACAAACATAAATAAAGCCTTCCAATTAATGATGCAATAGAATTAGTGAAAATTGATACAGCTATGGTTATTGAAGCGAATGATATGAAGAGAGAAAAAGTAAATATGATTGGCGTTGGATGCATGCTTCAATTAGACTTCCCTGGATGTTGTCAGGCATCCACAGCATGCCTGGAGCGCTTGGGGTCATTAGGGAACATTGATGAATGTGAACAAGGGTTCTATGTCATGGCTACAAGCCACCGCCTGCAGCATCTAGCCATTGAAGGGTTTAAGATTTACATCTAATGTAGACATGAAATAGTAAAGAAAGATACTACCTTAAACAAATTACTTTATTAATGTAGCCACTTTAAAAATCCAGTGAAAAGGGCTGCACAGCTTACTTTATCAAATAAATTTTAGTAACACCAACTCACATATCCTAATTACGCTTTCAAAATTCAAATGCCACTCCATCTCCTTATCACCCATCCAAATACAGTTATAAACAGTCCCTAAACTACCTTGTTGATAGTTTTATATTCATACGCATAAAAAAATTTACTTATGCAATAGAAAGTACGCAAAATCAAACTTCTGGTTCCAAAGGCAGAGCTTCCTTCACATGTAATGGAATGTTTTTCCATTTTATATTGTTATCTGTCAAAATTCAGGACACTAGCTAACAGGGAGCAAGAGGGATTTCACTGCACTTCAAGTCACTTGTCTCAAAATCTGTAATGTCTCCACGAAGAATTTCCTCAATAAGTATATTTATTGAGGTCCCTTTTGCCTATAAGAATTAGGGTTAATTAAAACAATGATTTTTTAATACAAGTAAAAGAATGAAAACTGCATAAAGAAGAGATGCTATCTTCAAATTCATGAATTTACCTTCACCCCAATGGCCATTGCTGTTTTCAGCTTCACTAGTTCACCTAATCTTAAAGAGCCGGCTTTCTTATCTTTAACAAATATCAGTGGAACTTTCCTTGATGAGGCCAAACTTGGAAGATGTTTTGTTAACCACCGAGGGTTGCAATCGTTGGCCAATAGTATAGCCTACACCAAGATTATAGAAAATAATCAATAACCCAGTTAAAATATATGTATCCCACAAGAAAGTAATCAATCCCCATTTGCCTGGTAACATTAGGGTCTATAAGTTAAATAAGTAAGCAATCTGGCATTATCATGAGCACAATTACGAGGTCAGAACCTTCAGCTTGCATAAGCAAAAGTCTGCACTCCTTGGAGAGTGGTTTCACTGAACAAAATGTAACCCAACCTTCTTCTATAGAAAAGATCACCTTCAATCTGTAGAATCACTAATATTGCTAATTTAAACAAATCGTTCTCATTTTACTTGGAACATGATGGAGGATTTTTTTGTGCAGCATTTATGTTATTTTCCAACTGGAACCATCTTGAGAGGAAAGTTTCCACGGAAATACAGAATAAGCGAGAATGTTAGCAACAAAAACAGGGCGCATATATTATGACAATATGTTCCCGAAAGCTGATTGATAGGCTAACAAAAAATACATCAAATTTGGGATTTCGAGTAGCGTGCATTCCACCATCAGTTATCAGGCAATGACATAGAATTTGTGTCAACAGGGCTCAAGGGTCACACTAATGAATTTTAATTGCACTTACTGTGCATCAGAGACATGGAATTCATTTACAACAAATACAAGCGTCCAATTCAGATTTCATTGACATGTCTCCCTCGCTATAATGATTTATGAAAATAATAATAATAATAATAATAATAATAATAAAAAAAAATAAGGTAACAGAAACAGTACTTTTAGTTCCCCACTTAAAAGCAATCAGCAAAACCACTTGTACGTTTCAACCAAAATTTTCATCTGAAAATTATGTAAATGAGACACAAACAGCGATATTTGTATGTAAGAAACACATGTAGTGTCAAATATTTATGTTTAGAATGAGACTGGTAATGACTAATGAGGCACCTTTTTCATGTTTACTGTCGACAAGAAAAGTTCTGGAGATAACTAACCTGCAGTTGAACCAAAGGTGGTTTTCCATCGGAACAGTTTCCTGGAGAGCAGTCTAAGGAGTTTTCCATATCGGGAACGGACGCCATCCGCTCAAGCACACGAGTCACATCATTCACCCCAACTGAGAATTGTTGCTAAATGGAGGCAAAATTTTCAAAAATCAATTTAGGCACAGAACTGCCTCAGTAGAAAATGCATTACTAGTTTATGGAAATTCAAAACCTTGAGCCAAAACTTTTCAGGCAATGATGCATCTGTAAGTCTGGCTGACTCAATCTCCCTGCTCCCAAAAACAGAGAAACCAAAAAAAAAAAAAAAAAGTTCGTTTTAAAGCAATTTAATAGGTACCACAATCTATTGTCAGTGGAAAACAACTTCATGACCAAACTACGTAACTATATGCCTAAACCTAGTATTGTTCTGTCAAAATCATCAAAACCCATCAAATCTAAATCAAACAACACAGAAAAACAATCGACTGCGACAAGTACAGGGATTAGGGATTGTCGAAAGTAGCAAGTAACTAGTAAGTAGTACCTTTTAATTAACTTGAGCAAGCGAGCCAAAGGCTCACCTTCGAAGCAACTGCAAAATCGACACGCGAACCTTAAACACACCGGAAATTGCAGGCCGGAGACAGAGGATTATGAACAATGCGTACCGTCGGTCCTGAGGAAGAAGGGTGGAGTCGGAAACATCTGCAGGGCCTTTAGGATTTCTGTTCTTCCTCGTCATGATCGATCGGTTCAAGCTGTTAATATAATGTCGCCGACTCACCGCCGAAACCGACAACGGACTCGAGGCAACGAAGGGGGTACAAAAAGCTTGCGTTCTTTTGTTTTGAAACAACAGAAGGGAAACGAAGGGGGAAGCAAATTACGAAACGGCACCGTATAATCTAGTTTTTTTGTTTTGATTTTGATTTGTTTTTTCTTTCTTTTTTGTTTTTCTTTCCAAGTGAGCTGGGTTGGGTTGTGTTGTGTTAGGCTGAGTATTATATGTAATTGCACCGGCCTTGAGAGTTGATAATTTTAATAAAATTTATAATTAAAATGTAAATATCACTAATATTATTTTATACAGATAAATTTATTAAAAAATTTAATTTATTCACTCTAATTAAGATGAAAAAAGAAGAAAATAAACTAATATAGCCCCTTGGTCGGTGATAAAATTATAATGTTAATGAAAGAGAGGACTCAGAATGAAAAAAAAGAAGAAAAAGAAGCTGGCGTGGGTAAAACTTAATAGTTTTATAAAATTGTGATTAATATTACCATGGTGAAAACAAACTATGATTTTGAGCTTTTATTTTATTTTTTTCTAGAAAAGCTATTACTTATGCCTTAGGCATCATATTATATTTTAAATATATCTTTTATATTATGTATAAATAAATATTTAATATTTTAAATTTTTTGTATGATGGTTATTTGTAAGAGACATGTTTAAGGTTTGACATCTTTAACTTTCCATAATTCATGTCAAGACTAATACTTTATTTAACGTCTTAATATAATTATTTTCAGTATTTTTTTTGACTATCTAATATAGCTTGGTCAAATTTTATTTTATTAAGATTACATTTCATAAAAATATGTTTAGATGATGCTTCAATTTTCCATATGCTTTACGGTCGTCATAAATAAATCCTTTATTGTATATATTGCATGTGTTTTAAAAATATTGATTCATTTTCCTAATAGCTCCGCCTAGGTTATAATATACTATATGTTTTGGTTTTTATAGGTCACATAAATTACATTAATTTGCGAATATTGACATGGATTTCATGTTGAGTTAAGCTATGGCATGAAAAAAAAAGATAGTTAGGTTAGAGCGTTCTATAAAAATTCTTATATATAATTTTATATTAATGTATTTTTATTTTTAACACAAAGTTTTACAACAAAAGGCATAAATAAAATAACACTAAAAAAAGAAAGAGAGAAAGAAATAAAGAAAACTTTAAAGTGAATATGTAACATTGAAAAAGGAGATAATAAAATGAAGAAAACTTTAGAATGAGCATGTAACACGTTTCGCACTTTCGGACCTTCACCCGAAAGCATCTTGTATAATGAACATGTAACATGTAAAAAATGTTATTCGCTCTCCTCCAACACATACCAGAGACCCAATGATTACAAATTTGGCTTTCTTTCAGTTTTATTAATTAACAAAATCTAAATGGAACTACATCACAAGTCTTACTATTTTAATTAAAATGATGTCTTAAAATGTCATTAACTAAAATCTTAATTTAATTAAAATATAAAAGATTTGTCTGAAAACTTTCATTGCTTGTATTAATTTATTTAATTATTAACACATTCACACCCAAGTACAAATCTTCATACATGATTTTTACCCCTTAATAACTTTATGCCGTAATTTATTAATATGATTGCAAGAAACAAGTATTAAATTTCATGATTGACTGACAAATTTTAGGAGTACAAACATCCTAATAAATATAAATAATATAATAATGCAACATACAATCGCCTTTTACATAAGATTTCTACGCACATGTAACAGTATTATATTTGTCATAAGAGCATTTATAACATTGTATGAAACAAAACTTTAAATATATGCTCCAACAAGTTCTTCACATGTCTTTTTATATGCAAAAATTACTACAATAACAATCAACAAATGAAAAGCTACTATTCATGATCTACATATTATTTTATTATTTTTTTAGTTTTTTTCTATCGTCTTTGCTCCCATTTCTTGTTCTATCTATCTCTCTTTGTCGCTGCCCCCATCCTAGTCGACCCAAACCCCGGTTGATAACAAAAACCATCCAAATTGCTAGTTATGGCTCTGACGATGACATTATTTGTTTATTACATAATAGTACCGTTCGTGAAAATCTTTATTATATTTACAAACATGTTTGCGAACATTTATGAACATGTATTCATGAATAATTCGTAAATATTGTTTGTGTTTGTAAAAATTAGTTGTAGACAAAAAAATAATGATTCAATTAATATGTATAAAAGTTATTTTATTAAATATAAATATATTTTTATCAAATATAATTTAATAAACATATAATTTTATAATATTATTTTTATTACTACTATTATTATAATATTTATATGAACTACATATACTAATTATTTAAATATATTAAACAAGTATAATAAAGCCTAATAATTAATTAATTAATAATATTTTTTGGATAAGTCTACACTGTGTTTTTTTTTATAAAATTTTAGATTTTTATAATTGTATTTGAAAACATTTGTGAACAAATTCATGAACACTTATTCATTGTTTATAAATAATATAATAACGTTTGTAAACACCAAAGTTTAAAGATTATGTTTGATTCGATTCGTTAATAAATAATGATGAATACATTTGAACGTCTTATTACTGGAATTGTCTAGATTCATTTAGAACTCTATCTTTAAGCAAATTACAAATAAAAGTTTACCAAATCTCATAACAATGTAACACTGCCTGGATGTGCATGCTATGGGAAAATACTCGTATGTAGACTTTTTCTAATTAATATATATTTTATGATATTGACACTAAAAACAAAAAAAATCATACAAATCAATACAGATAAAATCATAGTATCATATTTTTTGTAAAATAGAAAATCTACCTTACTATAATATTTTTTTAAAATAGAAAGACTTTTATTGAATACTAATTTAACATCACATAAACATTAAAAAAATTAAATCTGAATAAGACGTAACTCTTAAGTCATGTTTGGTATATAAGAAAGAAAAAGAAAGGAATTAAATTATATTTTTTCCCTAACTTTGGTAGGTAAATGAGAAGGAAATCAAAGATTCTCAAGTGAATGTTATACCTCAAATCGAGGTGAGTTGATTCCCCATATCTTAGATTTACAAAGATTTCCCTATGTAAGAGAATATTTTTATCATTTTTGGTCTTCACTTTTCTCATCTTGCAACAAAACACGGCAACCCTCCTAGGCAAATTGTCGTTGCCTTCGCTGAGAAGTTCCTTAAGCTCCTCCTTGAACCTAGAATACATCAACATGTCCCTCTCGTCAATTTGGACCCCACCCCCTTTAGAATATTCCTCACACTATAGCAGTTCCCATACAACTTCCTAATCCCTTAGAGGCTCATGAAATACAACACCGTCCTATCCTTTAGGTACGTCAATGGAGGCGAGAACTTATAAGGCGTGGCGTTGTCTCTCATGGCAACAACAGCCACATAGGCAACGAAATGACCCTAAACTACCTTTCTATGGCTTTCATTGTATGAATGCGATAGTGAGTGTGGAAGATTGGAGGGCGACCACATGATAGGCGTTGGAGGCACATGCATTGCCAGATCTACACTACTACTGATTTGGGACATGCATAGAGGGGTAGACGGCGACATGAAGGAATAGGCGACAGCACCCAGGCTTTGTTCTTCTTAAAAAAGACGTGCATGAAAAAGAATAGATCTAAATAAGAGAGAAAGGGCAAATAAAATATTTGATTTAATAAATTCTAATAATTATAAAAATATTTTAATAAGTGACTTAATTCATCACCTTATTTACTCTTGTATGCCAAATGCAGTGAAGTAATAAAACAATTCATTCTGTTTCTTGTTAATTTCATTCATTTACTCCTCCCAAATTTATTTATGAGGAGGTAATATAATTGCAACAAACACACACACACATATAACAAACTAAATGCAGAGTTAACTTTGCCCACGTAAGGAGTGTTGCTGTTCGGCCAAAAGGCCCGCTACTCATTGATCGCCCCATGTAGATGGTCCGCCTGATCCAATTAAGTCCGTAGCAAAAAATTCGGGTTCTGGGCTCTTGCGGTGGTTCCTTCTTTTGTTCCTCTTTGGGGGGGCAGGGCCGACCAAGTCCCCAACAGAGTTGTTGCCTTCTCTTTTCTTGCCAGTATCATGTGGATGTCCCCCGGTATCACCAGCAAATAACTCCAGGAATGAAATTTCTCCATTGTCAATCACATCAATCTCCCTCATCCCAGCATTCGACTTTCCCTGCAACTGTCCAACACCCACAGTGTCATCCTCTTTTTTAACTGAGACATTTTTCTTCTTGTGTTGTTCATCACTACAGCTTTTGTGCCACTTTTGCTTCTTTTCCTTCGGTTCATTAGGAACCTCCTCCTCATGAGACCTGTAATCCGCACTAAGATTTTTGGCATTTTGCCTGGAAGCTTTGCCTTTCTTGGTTTGCTTTTCAGTATTTTCCCCATCAAAATCAAGCAAAGAACCGCTAACTCTGTCACCCGTCCTACTCATGTTGCTTCTATCCATTGGTTTGGCATTAAATATCTGCAGGTTTGGCACTAGGTTCTGGACCTGCAGCAATGTACCGCGTATAAATATCTCATGAAAATCATTAACTGCATTAAGTTAATCTGGCCTTGATAAAAACACACTAACCTTTTGTAATAATTTGGCCTTTTCTACAACAGGGTTTCCTTGTAGATTTAAGTTTTTCAGGTTTTTTAATGACTTGAGTACCTGCAATGTCAGCACACAATCGGACTTATAACCTATAGTGGGGCGAAATCTTTGGCTTGTAATGACAATGCATTTTAGAGAAAGGTCAGCTGCAACAAGCTTAACCTTCAGATCTGATGCATTTGCAAGCAAGTTGTTTCCCAACTCCAGATTCTGAAGTTTCATATTGCGAGACAACTCAGCAGGAAGAACCTAGAGAGGGAGACGGGTATTTATAAAAACAAATTTAAAGCTGAAAAGTGGTCAGGGTAGCCAAATAATATAAGGCAGAATTTTGCACTCTGAAAAGCATACAAGTAAATATAAAAACACACCTTGATATCATTGTGAGAAAGTCGAAGCACTTTTAATTGGGAACAAGACTTCAGTGAAGCACCAATACACTCGAGTTGGCATTTAGAAAGAGAAAGCTATAACAAAAAATAATTTTAATCTGCAAAAACACTCGACAGCTTAAGTAGAACTTCCCCTAAAGCACTGTTAGCAAGGATGGTAGCTCACCTTTGTGATAGTTTTAACCTTGGCCAGAGACTCCCCAATGTTACGGACTGGATTTCTAGAGAGAACTGCAAAAAGAGCCCAGAAGCGAAATAAAAAAAGGGGAAATTTATTTAATCAACAAATTATAAAAGTAAGGCATTTGCATATGACGTTCTCTAAACCAGAAATTTTATGATTAAAAAGTCTGATTTAAATGGAGCTTGATACAAATTTAGTTGCTGGGCCCAATCTCAGCAATGTATCCATATAGATGCCTAACTTTTCAATCTCCTATCAATAAATAGGAGGCACTTTCTCCTATCAGTATAATTATGATTAAAAATATAGGCAGTGACTGATTTTCAAATATCTGTGAACAAAAGTCAAAAAATGCATCCCTGAAAGTAGTTAAGAACTCATCAAGGGATGCAACACATGTTCCATGCACAGACTCTGGGCGCTGTGTCCACAGGAAACTTCAAAGTTCATCTCTAATAAATATTCATCCGTCCGTACTTGTTCACTTCACGCTACACAATCAATAATGGTTGATCCAGGGATAAAATACATGTACTGTATTTCATCAAACCATAAACTAACTACAAGAAGTACTGTAGGCATAAAAAGTGACCGGAGAGGAAGAGGGCTGCAATTACATCAAACCATAAACCAACTACACGTACTGTAAGAAAGAAAATGACTGGAGAGAAAGAGGGCAAATAGAAGACTCATACTAAGTGTGTTCAATTCTTTCATTTGATCAAGCCGGCAAATTGAGCCAATCTCATTATCTGGAAGAAAAAAAACAGCAAAATAGAAACGGCCGTGAGCATATAAGCAGAAAAGAACAGCCAACGAAGAAGTTACAAAGTTATCCAATAATGTAATGATTAAAGACACAGCAGGTAGTTGGTTAAACAATGACCCTCACCATTCAGAATTAATGCACGTAAACTAACGAGACCCTTCACTTCATCCATTGATCTCAGATTATTTTTTCCAGCATTCAACACCTGGTTTTCATAGAACAAGAGAATCTCTATAAAAAAAAAACGACTTCGCCAAAGTGATCAGAGTACAAACAAAACCAATGGGAAGCCAACAAAAGCCAATTAAAATATATAAAAATAAAAAGAAGCACACACACACACACACAGATTAATACAGGAATTATTAATTTTAACTTGTTAGCTGTTTTGACTCACATGAAGCTTAGAAAGTCCTTCAACCCCTCTCAAGCTTTGGAGTTTGTTCTGTGAAACCGATAACCACCTTAAGTTCACACATGACTCGAGTCCCTGCTTTCAAATTGACCAAGAGGCGAGGAACAGAACAAAAACAAAAGTGTGAACAAAAACAAAATATAACATAACGAGGAACATACCAAAACAAAAAAAAAAACATGAACCTCAAGAGAAGAGAGATTGTTGAAGCAGAGATCGAGTGTATTCAGATTGTTGGAGTGGTGGCTTAAGAATGAAACCTTAAGAATATGTTACCAAAAAAATAAAACAACAAAACAAAACAAAACAAAAATCATGTCTGTGGAGATGGAAATTCGAAAACAATACATCCGTGAGAGCTCTGTAGCTGAGAGTGAGAGCTGAAACGGTGTCCGGGTCACGGGTCTTGTGCTCCTTCAATACCTGGTCGGCCGCCATTGCTGTTGCCCCTTCGAAACCCTAGAACCTCCTTGTTCCAGAAAAACAGCCAGCAAAACTTCGGGTCGGGTGTAATATTTATTTATTTATTTATTTTAAGTTTTTTTTTAAAAATATTATTGATATCCAATTCTACTCCACTCACAGTCGCAGCAGGAGAGAGGTGCGAGCCTGCACAAAAATGGAGGCCCTGTCTAGGCCCTTCCAATTCCCAACAACCCATCGGCTTCATTGTCTCCCAATGATCTCTCATATTCCAAATCTTCGTCCCCGTAGATCCCCTTCCATGGAAGCATTCGTCGTTCCAGTCTCGAGAACTTCTACTTCCCCTTCTCTTTCTAATTCTCCGTCTCCCCAGGGTGAGTGAGGCTCCTTCATCTTCGACTGTTTGTGGGTTTTGAGATGTCACTTGTTGTCAGTCTATGTTTTGAATTAATGGGTATGTCTTATATTCCCATTATAATTGGATTTTTTTTTCATGTTTTGAGCATACTCATCCAAGTAATTAACGCTCTACAACACAAGGATTTAATGGGATGTTCGGTCGAGTGTAGTAGCTATCCTATTCCTGGTGTGTGTCTTCGTTTGGTTCATTGGAATACACATTCCATGGATTCATGATATTGTGAAAATGAGACATTTCATTGTTTCATTGGAATAAGTATTCCGTTCACCATCTATTCTGTTTGAACCATACCTGGCCTATATGTTAGTACAACTAGGCTTGACTGGTTGTATGTTTGTTGGGTATATGACCAAAGTCCTGCTAGAAGTGGAGAGGATGGGTATATAAGGATGGATAAATATCTTCATTGATAAGAGGATTTTGGGGTAAAAGGCCACGAACAAATTTACAAGGAGATAAGTAGTGTCCAAATCCTTTTACTAGGTAGCTTTTCAGCCCATGATGTGCCTTATGTGTGACAAAAGAGGGAAATTGTTAAGATAAAAGTTGGTTCCACATTTCTAAATTTGAAAAAACCAAGACAAGTTATTTTAAAGCTATGAGGGGCAATATAGTAAGCTCAAAACAGATAATATTGTGGTATGCTGGCAATCCTATTTCTTGACCTGGTCCAAAAAGTGATATGAGCTTGGTTGCTTCTATGCATGTTTTGAATGCCAAACATGCCATACTTAGAATGCAGGTCATTGATGACAAGCTATGCCCTCCAAAAACCATTAGTTAGCTACTAATGTGATGCAATTCAAAAGACACATTAGTTAGCTAGTTTAAAGAATGCATTTATAAATTTGTTGTAGCTATTGATGCCTTTTAATTAGAAAGGATTTATGCAATGCATATTTATCATGTTGTATCTGTTGAGCTTAATAATTGCCCTTAACATTTATTGTGGGATGGGCTCCTTGTAGATACATTAGAATAATTATTGTGAGTAACTATGTACATTATGGCCACGTCAATGTTTAACTATACTCTATAATATATGCGTAAAATGTATTCATGTTCAATTTTTAAATGAATGTAGATCTTTAGATTAACTGGTAATCTTGTTCTCAACAACATGTCTGTTCTAGACATGATTAGATGTTCATTTTGACTCCCTGGGATTTGATGTTAACTTGAACCTCTCATTGATATCATCATCATTATATATATATATATATATATATATATATATATTTTTCAGTGAGTGAACTTGAAGATGACAATATTTTGCAAACATTCTTCAAGAAGCGGGAGTTAGATGGAGATATTATATCAAAAGCTTCAGATATATTTTGGAAGAGGGAGCTAGTGAAATTTGCTGATGCAGAAGCTGAAACGCCTGCTGAGAATTCTCAACAATTAGAGGAGGTAGAGTGACCTCTTTTAACTCTTTATGCGCATGTAAGTGATCTCATACTTTGATGAGACTGATTCTAGACTAAGAAAAGCACTTTATAAACTTCAAACTTGATGCATTTTATCCAGCCTGCTCAAAAACTTGATATATTGCTGTTGCTTATGTTGTTTTTTGTCATCTTCGTTTTCTTTATTATTTTTAGGTAATAGATAGGGAGCCTTGGGGTGGATTCTTGAAATTGACCAAAACCCATGAATGGGTATTAGGGCTTGACTCTGCCCCAATCAATAACAAAGCTGTTGGGAAGGTTCTGCTTTTATACGTTATCTGCATGAACTTGCTATCTTTATATTTGATACAACTGGTGGATCTTGCCATTTTTTGTTTGATGCAATTAGTGGATCCAGGAGAAACATTCAATAGGATTTTTACTCTTTCATGCATCGGTAACAGGGGTTGCAGGATGATAGTCACAAAAGGAAGAGACTGAACCTTCTTGAATATGAAGCTGTAGGACACATATCCTCATTTCTAGTTTTTTCTTTCAACTCTATGTTTTATGTTATTCGTTGTTTTGGTCCCCTGTATATCTAATGAAATTTGTTTAGACGAATTACAGACGTGCCAAGTAAACAAAAGATCTTAACTTTTTTGACAGAGATAAGGATATTCTCTGCTTTCATACTTCAATTACATCATCTGTACTGGATTCTGTTAGTATTATTTTTTACCTTCTGAAACCGATGGCATAATGCCAGTAGCTGTTAGACAATATTTGAAGGTTCAAATTATGTCATAGGGTATATGTAATTTTTTGGTCTCTTGGAAGAGGTAAAATTTGATATGCTTCAGGTTTTGGGTGTAGTTGTGTAGGGAAAAAAAAAACTGCCACTCGTATATATTCCAAGATAGATTTTTTTTTCTTGTTCTTTCAAATCATGGAATGGTTTGATGGGCTAGCCGGCTAGCTGTTACTCCTTAATTTCAATTTTCAAGGTAAAAATAAATTTATTTGAAAATTGGGGGATAGTAAATGTATTCAGGTTCATAATAATATTTTAACCAATACTCAGGTTCATAATAATATTTTAACTAATATTCAGGTTCACCTTTGTGATATTCTTTCTGGGCTTGATTCTATAATTCAGGATACTAATGAATCTTTATGATTTCAATGCATCATCGTGCAGATCAAAAGAGAAATGCTGCTTTTATCTGTCGGTATTGGAACTGCATGTACTGCCTATTGCCTATTAACTTTATCAGTGGAGGTAGAATTCTTAACAAAAAATTATAGTAGTTTCTGAGATTTTCACCTATTTGTATTTGAGGGGAATACAAGAAATTGATTTTTTTGCTTTAATGTATGACATCATAAGCTTGTCTAGCTAGGTTGAGGAAATTAATCAAATCATTCCTAGAAAAATAGTCATAAGCACTTGTACAGTTGATATATATATATATATATATATATAGTTCTACCAGGCATGCATTCACACAGTAGAAACTTTCTTTTCTATTTTGGTTAAGAAGCATGGGTAAGCAGTTTATTCAGGCTAGGATGGTTAACTTAGCCGCTTGGTGTATTGGCTTCACAGGCTGCTGTGAGTTATGATGTGGGAGTTCTTTTCAGGTTGGTTGAGACATATTGTCTGTTACTGAATTTTTTATGTCATTGATTTTTACTGTTTTTTTTTTTTTTGGACGACATCCCAAGCTGTTTCATAAATCATTTCTTTGGAGTTTCAAGTTCCGTGTCTCATGCTTATCTTGGCATATTAACCCCAATCATCTTCAATTCAGTTGCTTGTACCTCCAGCTCTTATACTACCACGCAGACAATCTATGCAGGGAAGCAGTTCCCCAGATTTTCAGGCAAAAGAAGTCAAAAAAGTATCCAAACACAAGTTCCAAAGCTTCCTCTTTGATTTTTGTTTGAACAATCCATATTGCCATGATGCTTCTGTCTCCCTCAGGATCGGAATAAGAAGTGAGGAGCTTCAGAACTTTCTGGAGAGAACGATTAAGGGAAGTAGCATCGCGCTTTCTTCCCCGAGGCTTGCCATCCCTGCTGCAATATATGGACTGTGGATCTTTTCTCATCAGCATTTCCTCAGGGGTTTCTTTGATTTCCAGGTAAATCCTGAAAGCCTGCTTACTTTTGGAGGGTAAGTAGATTTTGGCCTGTGCCTCAGCTTTTGTTTAACACTAACGTTTTTCATTGTTTACAGCTTGTGCCAGCCATGTTTGGGATGTTTGTCTACAAAGCAGCCGCGTTGGTTCAAGTTTATAGAGACAACGAAGACCTGCGGTTCATCTTTCCGGGGGACACGGAGAGATCAGAGGACTAAAAACGATGTTGGTTGTCTTAGCTAGGTGTGTAGTTAAATATGTATAGTATTATTTTTTCTTTATTAAACTAGATTTATCAAATACGTTCAATATTTTATATTACTAAATAAAATATTCGTCTACGTTGTTCGATGAAGGTCTATTTACGATCCTAATCTATTTTTTGTTTTGGTTTTCGTGTTTTTTTTTTAAATATTTATTTTGTACTTTATAATTTGCTTTCACTTTTATTAAATCTTATTTTTAAATTATATCTTGTTGCTTTTTCTCCCACAGCCGGTTTTTCAAAAAATATTAAAAATTGCTTCAGTTCTACTAAAATTATGAATGAACTATTTATTGTGATTGAACAGAGTATGACAGGATACAACATGAAAAAGTTTGATGTCTGGTTTAATCAAATTTAGTTAGTATGATGTTTGAATTTTAATAAAATTTATAGCTAAAATATAAATTTTAAGTATAATTTGTGATTTATATTATTTTATATATAAATTTAATTAAAATTTTAAAAAATCTACAACTCTTATAATTTTAATAAAACTCATGTGGATTTTATTAAAAAAATCCCGATGCTGCTCATTAACATTATCAAAACACATATCGGTGTCCATTTCCATGCTATTATTGTTGTTGGAAATTTAATTTGTAGACATTTAAGAAAAACTAAAAAAGAGCTGGTATAAAAAGCTCAGGCCAATAAAAGTCATGCTAAAATTTAAAATGCAGAGACGAAGATTTCTCGATTGCTCGCTGCGCACGAATAATTGTTCCTAATTAAATTACAGAGCCAACGCGTTAATGGAATAAGAACGAACAGATTTTACTTACGTTATATTTATTAAAACGATTTACGCGTGCACGGTGGCCGCATAGCGCAGTGGATTAGCGCGTCTGACTTCGGATCAGAAGGTCGTGGGTTCGACTCCCACTGTGGTCAAGCATTTTTTTACTTATCTTTATTTATGGAAATTGTTATCATATATTATTACTGTCCCACAGGATGCAGTGGCCCTTCTTAAAGAAAAAAAAGTATGCTATTTTGTTATATGAATGAAAACTTTGTTATATATCTTGGCATAGAATCTTCTAAAGAATTTAAAATTACATATTTTGTAGATTTTAGAATCATTGACTTTTAAAATAGGATTGCCAATAAGTTAATTTATTTTTGAAATTATAAATGTTTAAGAGAAGATAAGAAGAGTGAAATTAAATGTAAGGTAATTAAGTTTGTAGAGAAATATGATAATGATGTCACAAGTCTTATAAAGTGTCACTTTAACCAATTAGACTAGTGATAGTAAATTAGTAATAAATAATCTTTAAAAGGTTAAGTGTACGCGTTTGATTACTTATTTTTAATTTTCCTCCTCAAAATATAGTAGTTGTTTTAGTATTCAGGAAACTAAAAAAAATTTTTTTAAAAGTTATTATTATTATTTTAAAATAAAAACAGAAAACATGATAATCAAACATACCATAATATTATGGCATGTAAATTAATGAACCTTCTTTAAATTCAATGTTTTAGATATGAGAACTTTGGGTGCACAAAAAAGGACATGCTTATAGAGGGATGAGAATAAGTTGTCTGATGTATTCTAGGCAGATAGCCTTTAATGAAAGGCATGCGCTTACATAAATAGACTATGGTTGGATATACATTACGGTCAAATGAGAAAGTACACACATGTTTGGTTATCTGAAACATTTCTTATAGCCATATATAGTCATCATTGATTGGCAGTTTACAATTTGAAGATGCTTTTTAAGCTTGTTGGATTAAAATGACTAAGGAAAATAATTTACCTTCTAATACTCCGGCTAACCTCTATGAGAAGCGCCAGTTATGGATACCGTGTTTTTTTGGCTGGGAAAATGACGCAATGAAGTGAGCGTAAAAATTCATTATTTGATAAGTTTATTTACAAAAGAATTTTTGTTGCAAGAGTTTATGCCACATTATGTGATGACACTGAGGAGGCTTTGACTAAATAAGTGTAAAGAGGGCCGTGAGTCCGTGAGTAACAAAATAAATGTCAAGAAGAAAAACACTGGCTATCTTTGAGAATTTGAGGATCAAATAAACCTTTTTTTCCAAAACAAAAACACTAATGAATGATCCTAAACTCAGACATGAAAATGAAGTTCTCATAACACCAGCAACTACGTTGTTGCTTCTTTACTGATTCCTACTAAGAGGAAGAGAGGCCTGCTTCGACTTCAATCCTTAAACTCTTACTCGAGGAGATTATGAAGGCGCCTGGCTCACGCCCTCTCTCAGAAAAGTTCAAATCCCACGTGCAAATCATCCAAAAGTGCTATTTCCCGCCCAATCTAGAGTACATATTCATTACTCTCACCCTCGATTCACTCAATTCTAATATTTGGTTTCTCCGTTTTGGGGCATTATTTTGGTTGTTGGGTTAGCTTTAGGAGCACGGGGAAGCCAGCCGATGGCAGCGGCAGTGGTGGTGAAGCAGCATCGATGCTTAAAATGGCAGTGGAGAAGAGTGTTGAGGCAAGCAGAATGCGGCAGGGGTGTTGTGCAAAAGACGGCAGATAAGATGAAGGAAAGCATCAGAGATGGCGCGGGCTTAGCCAAGGACGAGCTTTGAATTCACAGACCGTGAAGACTTCTGCTTTGTAAGATCTGTACTCATTTTGTTGTAACGTTCTTTAGAACCAACGCATTTGGCCAACGCATTTGGCCATAAATAATGCTTTGAGAATCACCAAAATTACCTGTAAAGCATGTCGTCTACAACACTTGAATATTAAAACCATATGGCACAGACTGAACACAGCCGTTGCCAAGTTAAGTAAGCGGGAAGCGCACTACAAACAAACTTCCATAAGAATCAACAATGGAACTAAGGCAATGGTGCGGCAGATAATTTGAGGCATTCGCTTTGACACCTCCGCAGGCAGATATCATTCCAGTTAGGAACTTGGTGTTGGTTCACACAGACAGTGCGAGCGCAGGCATCGGAGCAAGCATCCAGTGCAGATACGCCACAAACAGTGACACAAGTATCCGGGATTGGGTCCTTGGAGAATGCCCCCACTTTATTCAACATTCTCTTGGATGTGCAGACCCTCTCACAGACAAAAATGTCATCAGAACTCCTCTCCTTTCCACGTGCACCATGGATCCTCGGCTCTTCATCACGCCTTCTCTTCATTCTAAAAGCTTGGCCTGCAACAATGGCAGGAATTGCAGCGCCAACAAGGGACCACCATACTTCCACCATTTGTCTCAAAGCTAGGATTTTTTTTAAAACTCTGTAATGAAGGAATGAAAACAGCAACATTTTGGTCATTCTTGGGAACATATATAAGCCAAGGACAAAAGCATCAAGCAAGTAATTGTTATGCCAGGTCCAATGTCAATATTCCAAGTTCTATGAGTTAGACACACCTCCAAGCTAAATAATTTAAAAGCACTTTGAAAATCCCCCAAGAACAAAATACCATGACTTTCAATGAATACTTAGTAAGAAAACCCACAAGTAAAAACCATGGTTCTAGTTCTAAAAACTGTAAATCTGTAAAGCAAAGAAATCATATGACTTTTTCTTTATTTATTTATTTTAATGAATTTAAATATTAAAACATCATAGTATCACAAATCTAACATTCTAATAAAACATAGTTACCACGAAAATCGAAATACAACCATGTACAACTCAAAAGGGAACTAAATTTAAACCGACATGTCTGCAGATAGTTTAAACATTTAAAACATGGAATTAAAACCAGACGTATAAGGCTATATTGCATTAAAAGCAAAAAGAATTGAAACATGAGACGATGAGGATATAAGATTATACTGTATTTTCTATTTTTCTTAAATTAAAATAGATATGATGAGAGGACTAACCGGCGATGGAGAAGAAAGGGGAAAGAATCGCCGTTGCTCGCTGAGTCGCTGGCTGCCGGAAGATCGTGCCGCTGGTAGATCAGGCCACCGTTCGCACAGCTGGGAGACCAGGCCGCGCTCACGCCGTCACTTCGAGTCCGTCGGCTGCCGCTGCTCGAACCTAGGACACGAACCCTCGACGATCCACGCAACGCAGAAATGGAGAAGCATTTCTTTTCGTTTAACCCAAACCCTGGACGCGGGTTTTTGTGTTTTTTTTTTCCTCTTTTAAAAAGGCCAATTGTTTTCTTGGGTTCATGTCGTTTTGATTTTTATATTTTTATTTCATAATTTACATTTTATTGTAATTATAATTTAAAATTTAAAAATAAATTTTATTAACCCGAAAATATATTTTAAAAATATTTTTAAAAATTAAATTTCATAAAAAATAAAAATATTATAAACTTATATAATAAAATAAAGAAACCAAAAGTCAGTCTCGTTTTAATTTTTCTATTCGATTTTATATTGAATTTTAATTTAAAAATATTTTTATTAGATAAGTTTTTAACAAAATATTTTTTATTTATACACAAATTTACTATATTTTTAATTAATTATCCGAAGCTGAAATATAATTATAAATTATATTTTTATCAAATAAAATGTGACAATTTTATTAGAACACTAGTAGCAGATTTTCTATATAGGTCTATTTTCCTATACTGAAGGAAAACAATTAAAAAGTCATAAAATTATTTCAACAGCAAATGTCTTATATTTAACTTTTTTATATATGATTTATACGGTATTTCCTAGAAAATATTATTTACTTCATATAATTATTAAATTATATCTAAAAAGTTTTCTTACTTCCTCTCCTCCACGTTGTTATAATATTAACTTTTATTTCCTATTAAATTATAAAAAAATTATTATTAAATAAAATAAATAGTATAAAATATTATTTTAATGATATAGATGGTGATTTATAAAATTTATTGTGATGTATATTTATATAGGAAAAGTAAAAAGTAATTTAAAACTATAAATTAAAAAAAAACTTAATTTTTTAAACATATAAAACCGTTGATATATTAATAAATTAATAATAAACTAAACTTTCCGATAGCACTGTACACACAGTGTTTTTTAATGCGTATCACGACCCCATTATGAAAAAAAACATTTTGTTTATTTATTAAACTAATTCTACGGCAGCCTTTGCCCTCGGCATTAACTACCAGTTTTTTCTTTTGTTTTGTTTGGATTGCTTCGAGGCGAGGCCTCTGCTACGATTACACTCTCTTGGCACTCTAACGATCCGAACCCTATTCAGGTATTCAACAACCAACCCGATCTCCAATGGCGACTGGCAATAAGCAGCGGCGAGGCGGCGGCGGCGGAGAAGATGTGGTGGACTCGGTGTGCTCGGTGATTGCGCTGGTGTTGGTAATGGTGGCCTGCATCGACCTCTGTGACGCCGCCACCGTCCTCAACGTGTACCGCCTCATCCAGTACGACCTCGCCGGATCGCCTTTCGGATCTCGCCTCGCCGCCGTCAACCACCACGCCGGATCCTTCCCCTTCGCTCCCTCCGCCGACCTCTCCCGTACCATCGTCATCCTTCCTCTGCGCGAGGTCAATGTCTCTTTCATTCGAGGTAACGAGTTTTCCATACTAGTAACTTCGTGGATTTCAATTTCAGAAGCTCGTTCGAATCGAAATGTAGGTAGGGCGTGTTCTATGTTTTAAAATCAGTGAGTTTTAGGTAATTAGGTGCGTTTGAGCTTGATTCTTGGTTTCAGAACCGAAGTAGGAAGGACTGGTATCCTACAATCTTGAAACAAAAGTAAAAATGTTCCCACACTTTGAATCCACTAGAACGATGTACGTAGGAAAAGACACTTTTTCAATAATGATTGTGATTATGACTGCCCTGTACGCCAAGTTAGGTTGGAACTTGAGCGTCAAGGCTTTATATGAAATTTCTTGTGCTCATGCTGCTGCTGCTGCTGCTGTGTGTGTGTTTGGTAGAGAATACGTGAATTCTGGAAAATGACAGTCTTTAGTGTTTGAGAATTTCTTTTAAATAATATAAAGCTGAACTTTATTTATTTATTGCACAGCTTAGAACATGCTGCTTTTGTAACTCAACAGTCAACATGAAATTACGTTCTATTTTAGTAAATCATTATTAAGAGTCACGTGCACTGCATTGTACTAGCAATTTAGGAAGGTTTAATGAGTTGATGGTGAAGGCAGCATCTATTGACAACCTTTTTATGGGCTAAAGACTAAAGAGTGCATTAAGCCTATGATATGATTTTGTTAAAAATTATTTATGGAGGCATTGAAATGTGACAGTATGCCAATACTTGGATGCTTGATGTACCTGTCATAGTGAGAGTAAATAAATAAATTGGTTGTCAGATCGAGATGTAAAACCAGTAACTACAAAGGAAAAGGGCGACATAGAATTGGAGGCTGCAGCTCATTTAATATTTAAGAGAATCTGATATTTTGAGTGCATTATTATGATGTTTTCCTATGCAATGAATTGAACAATAGAAACTAGAAACTGATACATTCTTGCTTATCTCATTGTTTACGTTTTCTCCACACACTATTTTTGATATTCTGCTTTTCATGTTCTACACTTTTTTCCTTAATGAAAGAGTTGCTTACATTTCAGTTGCACCAAGTTTAATTAAATCTTTATTTCTCACTAATACTTGTTCCATACTATTACACTATGCTAGAATACATTGCTCAGAGAAAGCCATTGGGAGGCTTACTGTTTTTACTTCCTGGGATGTCATATTCTGATAAAGAGGGCTTTGATGGCGGTGATCAGAATTTTGAGGAAGAACTTTTGAGGAATGTATTAGTGGAACTGGAACAGTTACTCATACATTCTCATCTACCTGTGAGTGAACCCCCCCTGCCCCCGCCCCTTTTTTTTTAACTGTTCTCATGTTTGTGACTGTTATTTTTTATTTTCACACGGTTACTTATTAATCTAATGCATACTGAAAACTACTGGAAATATGTAAAATAAAAAATGATACTTTTGATGGCTATTAATAGAAAATGTAAAATTAAAAAATTATTACTAAACAGGCCCATAGCTCGGTCCCCCAAATCTTGCATAGCCCGTAGCTTCCTCCTCAAACTTTGAAAAGGATCTATGTTCATGATTCATGAATGAGTATAGCTTAAATGGGATGGCTACAGTTACCACTTAAATTAGAGTAGAAATGATTTGATTAGTGCAAGGCCAGGTACCACTTAAATAAGGGGGTTTGGGTATATGTGAGCCTCAGGCTGCAGAATGAGGTGATAATTTGTGATGAAAGGCTATGGAAGACGGCAAAGGCTTGTATAAAAGCAGTAAGATATGATCTGAATATAAGATGTGTAATTGCCTATTGAGGATTGGCCTAGGTTGATCCACATTTGTTGTTAACTCCTTCGCTTTGAGACCTTTGTTTTTATTTTTTATATTTCATATATTGTTTTCATACTGGATGACTTTTAATTGTTTAATTACTTTCTTTCAGAATAGTTTTCCACATATTTGGATTTATTTGTTGTTTGCATTGATATTCTAAATGTTGTTTGCTTAACACTTGCTTTTTATATTGTATAATTTATTACAGTATCCAGTTTATTTTGCATATGAGGATGATGACATCAATGCTGTGTTAGCTGATGTCAAGAAGAATGATGTTACTGGTCAACCTGCTACTGCTACAATGAGCGGGTCAGTTGATAGTTCTAAAACAGACTGGAAGTCAGCATAGAAAACAAAAAATATTTTACAATTGATTTTTTTCAAATAAATTTTGTCATAGCTTGTCGCATTGGTTCTCAATTTATTGGAGAAAAATTAAAATCGTTGTGAGTCGTAATTTATTTCAGTATCCTCATGGTGTAGGAGCATATGCAGTGTTTGTTCCTAAAGCAAATGCATAAAGATTAAGCCCTAGAAAAAAGAGGAGATGAGGGGTTGCTTGTCCTTGTATGAATTGTTCTCAATATGACTCCATAGAGAGCAACAGTGTGTTCTTAATGAGTTCTGTGAGTAGTAAGAGAATTTTTTTCCTATCATTGAGGGACTCAATCATATATATTAGGTTGAGTCCTAAGGTTTGCATGAACATGAGTATGAGCCAGAGAATATTTGTCCATTTGAACAATAAGCATAAAAAATAGTAATGAAATAATAGTTCCCCAAGTTGAAGCATATATATTAAAAGTCCTAAATTATTGCAAGTATAAGATATACCACTAGGTCCACTACAAGGTGGATTTGTAAAAATGTATGCTATTATTCATCTAATTGTGTTTGAACTGATCATACATCACTAATAGTTGCATTTTCACAAATAATGTGACAATCTACTTCAATACGCACTGGATTGTCGAGGATTTATTAGGACAATACAATGTCGATGCCACTTTTTATAGACAATTTAATCTCATTTGGCAATTGCCATATATATTCACTACAATTCTTCATATAGGAAATTTAATCTCAACCAACAATATATCATATTCACCGAACAAGTAATATGCTTAAATATGTATGCATGACATGTGATATGGTTGTTTTACGTAAGTGCTGAAATAACAGCCATCTAGTGGTTTTTCTCTTTAGTGCTGATAATAACCATCTTCGATTAGAACTTCAGCTACTATATTCGTTAAACAACAATGTGTCAATGACAGATTATATAGACTGGTCTTGATTGAAGATTAAATGACTGAATTTCAGCCACCTCAGTTTGTCTTCTTCACTTAATCTTCTACAAATTTTGCTTTCATTAACATGTTTGCCTCAAATATTTTCTTTTGAATTGTTTCAGGTACAAGCTTGTTGCCTCAGTACCTGAGCCGAAGAAAATTGCATCCCCCACTACAACAAACATTCAGGTCTGGTTTAGTTCTTTTCTTCTTGTTGTAGATGCTAGCTTAATTGCCAAAGACCCCAACCTAGATCCCTTTACTCTGATGTTAGTACTGGTGCTCTGAACTGTGTTAAACCTTCCTGAGATTGTATAGATAATCCTAGTGTTGACAGGGATGGCTGCGAGGATTGAAAGGAGATGGAGATTCAAATCAACTTCCAACCATTGCTATAGTGGCGTCATATGATACATTTGGGGCAGCGCCAGTATGTATTATCCCATTGGTTTTTCATGTCAAATCAAAAAGGTGGAAAATCTATTCCCTGCCCAGGCTTACAGATTGTCTACTCTTTCAGGCGTTATCAGTGGGAAATGATAGCAACAGAAGTGGCATTGCTGCTTTGCTTGAAATAGCAAGGCTGTTCTCTCTCCTTTATTCAAATCCCAAGACTCGAGGAAGATACAATTTGCTTTTTGGACTAACTTCTGGTGGACCTTATAACTACAACGGAACTGATAAGGTGCCTAGATCCTGCATCTTGAAGCACTATCTCTCTCTGTTACACATGTTTCCACTTTAAATTAATTCTTACATTACAGTGGCTTCGGAGTTTTGATCAACGTGTCCGTGAGAGCATTGACTATGCTATTTGCTTGAATAATATTGGCTTATTGGACAATAAATTATGGATTCACGTTTCTAAGCCTCCAGAGAATGCCTTGATAAAGCAGATTCTTGAAGTAAGCAAGGCAAATTCCCTTTTAAATTCATGGATTATTGGTACATTCTGTCTTGACAAATGAATTTTTGTGCAGGATTTTTCTACTATGGCAGAAGAGTTGAATGTTGTAGTTGGTCTGAAACACAAGAAGATAAATATTTCAAATCCTCGAGTAAGTTTAGATAAGTAGTGAAGCTAAATTTAGAATTTGATTTGAACATTCTCTAAATAGGTTACCAAGGCTAAGGTTCACATTTAAATTTTCTTATAATAGACCATTGTTGACCTTGTTTCTATCTTTTTGCACAGTGACTTTATGAAGACCAAGTTAAACCACCAAAGCCAGAACTTGAATGGCTACTGTAGAAAAGATAAATATGATAAAATTTTATCTAGACCTGTATGCTGATGGGCTTGAATCTTTTTTCAAGTTTCAATAATCTGATAATTTTTGGAAGTCTTCTGTATTCTTTTATCCTTATGGAATAAAAATTCATTTGGATAACTTTGTCTTGAATTATACAGGAATATGAGTTCAAAAGACATGAGAGTTTTAATTTTGTTAAAAAAAGCTATTTGCACGTCTTGCCCATTGGGAAGGTTGTGGTTACTACACCTTTGAAAAGCAAGGTCATTGCTTCTGCTGCTACAGTTTGGTTCTAGAGGATATGTTATTATATCAGATACTTGGGTATTCTTTAAAGTTTCATTTCATGCTCTATTGCTAATTGGGTCAGATTCATTGACAGCTGTCAGTCAGCACTCAGCCCTAAGCATTACCTATATTTTTGGACCAATTTAAGTGGTTCTAGCGTTTTCACATTGGCTGCATGGTACTTTCCCCCCTTTCTGGGGAAGAAGATTGTTGAATTGAACTTTATTTTGGCTTCTAGTTTGAAGGAAATTATTTATGTTAGCCTGCTTTAATTATGAACTAAGCACTGAGCAAATGTCTTCACATTTGGGTGTTCCTTGGCTTTCTGAATGGTTAACCTGGATGGAAAAATTTCATGTTTATTGCCTTGTGTCATTGTTATATACCTGTGGTCTGTCCCCTCCTTGGTTAGTAATAAATTCTGAGTAACATAAATACTAATAATTTTCTTCTTACAATAATGTTTCTCCATTTTTAATCCTTTCAATTTATTATGATGAATACTTATTTTTCTTCAGTGTTCATCATTGGGGAAAGAAATGTGCATGCCATTAAGCTTCTGTTATACTTCTATTGAACAGTTGCATTTAATTTTTTATTTTATTTTATTTTATTTTATGGATTTGGTGTTTTTGTTTGCATTTTCTATTAGACAGCTGACAGCTGTTTAAGGTTAGGTGGTGATTTTGATGACCCTGATATAGGTAGCTTGGGAACATGAACAATTTTCAAGATTCAGAGTTACTGCTGCCACTCTTTCTGGACTCTCAGGTGCACCTGGGTTTTTAGAGAGCTCAGGAGGTCTGCTTGATAGAAGGTCCTTTTATCTAACTCAATACACTTCTTATTCTGCTGCTAAAGCATTGTACGTTTAGATGTTATTTGCTGAGAGCAGTTTTGTATGCAGTAATTTCGCGAGTGAAACGGCAATAATCAGAAGTGTCAAGTTAGTTGCAGAGAGTCTTGCGGTAAAGATTACATTTTGGTTTTATGCAAAATAGTTTAATGAAGAGAATCGATTGTATGAAGGACAATTTGGTGTCTCCATGGGTGTGATGAGAACTTGGTAGTATAGAAACATCTTTTGAGATTTTAGCAGCTGTACTTGGCCATTGGGACTGTAAAAGTCATCAAGAAAGACTACACATGGCTCTTTCATCTAAACTATTTACAATGTCAAATAGTTATTGGCTGATGGTTTTAAGCTCTAAATTGTAGTTTCTCTGCTCTTCTGCAGAGGCATATCTATGCTCACCAAGGAAGGAACATTCAAATCTTTGTAGAAAATAGTAGTTTGGCTGTCAACCCTTCTTATGTACATTCTTTGTTGGATCTTTTGTCAAGAACACCTCGAGTGGCACCATTTCTCTCGAAGCATGACCCATTTATTGTGGCTTTGGAAAAGGTTCTTATATTCTTTTCTTTTATTCTTACTGTTTTTCTTTACTTTTCTTCTTCTTCTTTTTCTCTATGCACATGTTGGATTACTATTTTTTTTTAAAAGGGTGGGTTATATGTACTTGCTCATTTTGGGTGTGCTAAGATCACTTCGCTCTAAAGCTCACTGTGGTCAGGTCTAGGGTAGGCTTAGTGGGATGACTGGGATCAGCTTCATTCTAAGATCAAAACTGACCAACAAAACAACTAAGGGTTAGGCCATATACTTCATCTAATTGCTAAGATGGGGGCTCTGCTCAAAGAAAATAAACTATATTTGTTTTTTTGTTTTTTTGTTTTGTGTTTTTTGTTTGCTTTCATTCGTCGTGTTGGGTCTCTCAACCCATCAATCTATCTGTTGGCAGGAATTATCAGGCCATACCGCTGAGGTGAATGTACAACATGAGGTGCTTGATGGAATGTTCACATTCTTCGATAATACAAGAGCCACCTTGAATATTTATCAGGTACTAATATTATTCAATTTCATATTATATGTAACTTAATTTGTCTTATCTTGAAAGCCGTATAATATTGTTATCCACTTATCCCTTGGTTGGAGAATAATGCATTGTCAATCATTTCCTCAAAACAAGCTTTCCATTTGAATGCATGCCTTATATTACCCAAGCGATTTCACTAGAGGTATAAGTTTGATAACGTGGGGTTTTTTGGTTTTGATGTGTTACAGGTTGCTAGTGTGACATTTGACTTGCTGTTTGTTCTAGTGCTGGGATCATATTTGATAGTGCTTTTCAGCTTTCTTGTCATCACCACCCGGGTATTGCATCTTATTTATTGTATCCTGATCTCAGCACAGCAAGTTTTTTTTTTAGCGTTTGCCATTTACTAGCCTTGTGTGAAGGAACTGAAAGTGATGATATGTTGCAGGGTCTTGATGACCTCATCAGCCTATTTCGGCGACCTCCCTCTCGTAAGGTGAAGAATGTATGATGTCTAAAGCAGGAGGACTACAGCCAGGGTGCTTAAGCTGTTTATTTTTGCACTGACTCTATAGGTCTTTAGGCGGACCTTTTGATGTTCTCTCTATTATACGAGGGTGAGAACCATTGCGGTCATGGATAAAATTTTGTAGAAAGTTTTAACATTCGTTCGGTTATTGTCAGTAAGAATTCATTGCAAAGCCTTAACAAGAAATATTTGCCACATCAATTTATAAACAAATTATTGTACTAGTAAGAATATATTCTTGCAGAAGCCCAGCATCGTTTCAGGCTCAACCCTGCCATCGAATGGTCAATTGTTCAGATGAAAATCAATTAACTCCTAACGACGTGGAAAGCTTGCCAATTGCATATAATGGAAAGAAAGCTTGAAAATTTAAAAAAATATTTGAAGATGCTAACTTTCAATTAATGTTGTAATTCTCTTGCCATATGGAGGAAAAGAAGACTGTAAATATTTTTCTATTTTTTCTTTTTTATGTATCTATAAACAGAGACTTGTATGTAACAATATACTAATCAGTGATTGTTATGTATGATATAGTAGTACGTGATAGATATCCTCCATAGTCATTGGTTGTGGTTTTAGATATCCTTTAAGGAAATAACATTTTATTTTAACTTTTATTATATTTGTCTTTTGCACTGTTATTCATATTGTAAACAGAGATTTTGGGGGGAATTGACTAAAGAGATTGACCTTTGTTTATTCACCCTCCTCCGTATTAAGACATGAGACTAATAAATCTATTAAAATAAAATTTTCTAAAATATATTATATCACTCATAAGTATATTTTTTTCGTAATGGCTATTATATCGTTCACGTAGCCTTTATATTTTTTTCATTATAAGTGAATATTTAATACTTAAATCTATTAAAAGTTACGAGTTTCACACTTACCATTATAACAATATACATGACAACAATACTAATATGGTAATTAATAATCTTATAAGAAGGAAGCTAAGAATAATCAGAGAAATTAAACTACATAATTACATGCATTTTTCAAATAAATAATCTCTACCCTATAATACTTACTAGGATTGCATACAAATTGAATCGAACCAAATAGTAATTTAGTTATGCATGTTCATTTAATTTTTATAACAAACATGGACTCAAATATTAAATAAAAGTGTTTAAATTCGTTCATTAATGTTTGCATGTTGTTTGTTAATGCTTGCCTACTATTTATTATAGGGGTGAGCTGAATCAATTAATGAAAAATAATAAATTTATGAATCAATCATGATACATCATATTAATCATAAGTTTGTGTTAATACCGCAAACCAATTGTACACATTATTTTTATTTATAAAATAATTAGCTAAATAAATGGATGATAAACATATATTTACTTTGTTCTGTAAAATAAATGTTAAAATTTATAAATTAAAAAATGACTCAATAATTTAATTTTAAAAACTTTATATGTATTGATAAATAACTATTATCTATAATCTTTATAAATAACATAAATAAATCTATATGGAGTTCTCGCATTACAATTTCTTTATATTTTTATTAAAATAATATCATTTTAATGAACTACAATACACTCCAACAATGTTGTGAAGACTACAAATAATATTATTCAAATAATATATATAATAATATTAATATTTAATACATTCCAACAATGTTTATCATGCAGCAGAATTGGCGAGCAATGATGACCACGGGGTTCTCTTAAATCCGCCGTTGGATCCTCATCTCCACCGTCTCCATCACATTTATGGCCAGTGGAGAGCTGCTACTCGGTGTCAGCTCCAGCTTCATGCCGCCACAGCTCAGCCCCGAGCGGACGCACCTGCCTCCTCGTTATATTTATTTGTATATATACGTAAACATTTAATTTCTTAATAAACGAATAAGAGTAAATTTCTTATAAGTCAATCTCAAATATGTTCTAGAGCAAAGGTGGGTGAAGAGGCATGCCAAAAGCATAGAGAATACTGGATTGTCTCTACAATGTACTTCAGGTACAAACTGTGACAAAATAGTAGAGGAAATCATCCTCATAAATTTACTCCAATGGAAACCAATAGGTGCTCGAGTACCCTAAACCTAGGCGGGATCCAAGGGCTAAATATTCATATTCCCAAAATTCTCCCAGAAAAGCCTAATTACAAAATACGGGCGATTAACAGCTTTATTAAAATGGGTGGCATAATCAATTTAGCCATAATAAAAATACGGCCGGTTAGCTTTAGCCCTCACTCATTTCCAGCGCCGAGGCGGTGGTCATAAGTGCTTAAAACCTGCTTTGCATTTAACCATTGATTAACGCAAACGTTAATCCATATCCATATCCAAGGTGTGTATGCAGAATTGTAGATGGAGTTAAATTATCAAGTACGTAGTTTACTTTTTATTAAAATGAGCATATAGATAGATTACATTAAGCCTTTTCGGTCCTGAGAGGCTAAACCCTCCCTTCCTAAGCCCTCCCTCCCAATCTTAACCCTCCAAAAAGGAAATTATTCAGTGGCCTTGCCCTTACGCCTGCTGCTGTTTCCGGTTTCCAACAGATAACATACCACAGAATCCACATCATCCCCAAATATGCTGTAGGCCTCTATCACCTGCAGGTAGCTAAAACCCATTGACAGAACCATCTGCATGCTGCTGCTCAGCGCCACTGCACTGGCACCACCTTCCTTGAGCTTCTTGGCATCACTCCCTGACGGCCCTGTTTGTCATACACACAGTTCAAACTTGTTCAACCGCTCCTTACATTATACAACTCAAAACCGATTCAGAAAATCACTACCAGGTGTACTCACTAGCTCCTGAAGATGATGGTTCAGCACCAGAAGTAGAAGATTCTCTACGACTTGCTTGCCGCTTGAACTTGTCAGCAGCGAGGTATTCAGCCCGAGATGCTTCCATCACCATACGTTCCATTTCCTTCTCAGTGAGCTCAATGTCCGAGTAGAATCGTCCCTCAGCTAGAAGAGCCTGCCACATATGGGGGGTAGTGAGGCCGAGGCGTCAAAAAACTTGTCCAGTCAAAATAAAGCATACCGTAGAAATATAAAATACTTGCCTTATCGATCTGCTGGTCTTGTTGTGCTTTGATAGCCGCCTTGACTTGTTCCTTATCAATGTTTCTCTATGGAGGGAACCCAAAATGCACTTGTTATTTATGTATGGTGAGCATCATCAATCATGATAATCCAACGACCAAGTTCAACAAAATAAGAAACGCAAAGGTTAAAATTCTGAACTCACCCCCCGGAGAGAGCTGAATCCAAGTCCTGCACCAATCGTTAATCGGCAGGGATCAACAAGAGAGTTGTAATGATTTCCGTGATGATAGCTTAATCGTATTGGGGGTGTATCGGTATCATAGCTTCCATGAAAAATGTTTATAGGCTCTGTACTACAGGAATAAATATGGATAGGTCGATTATACATTTCTGAAAGAGCTTGGATCTCTACATTGTTCCCATAAACCTGCCAAGAATGAGAGGAGGGGAATGAAAAATTTACAACTACAATGTGGAAGCCGAACAATCAGAAGCACGAAAAAACAAAAACAAAAAAACATGTTCCATTGAAACGGAGACAGCATTTAAACATTTTAATAGAAGGAAAAAAATTCAAAATGAATAAAGTCTTACAATGAAATTCCATTGAATTTCCTATATTCATTTTTCTAAAAATTATAAAAATAAAAATAAAAAAACTCTAAAATGTGTTCACATACAGATTCCTAAAATAGAGTTTCAATAGAAAATAAATAATACTTCCTCGTATTTGATAATTTACTATTCATTTCATAAAAAAAATTTCTATAATTTTTTATATTTTATTTAACACTGTATATTTTTGAATGGCTATAATAAATAGAAACAAATAATATAAAAGAATATAATTTTAATGGAATAGAAAATTATATGAAATGAGATTTAAAAGATTTTTTTTAAATGATTAAATTTAAGATAAAATATCAATGAGTCATTTTTAGCTAAAATTTTTAAAAATACTAAAAAAACCTCTAATAAAGAGATTGATTTGATTCACACATTGGAAAAGAGAAAGGTCAATAATGCAATTAAAAATTAATTTTGCTTGGTTCACACAAGCAACAGTTTGATGCACTAAAGATCACTGAACCAATGTTGTAAGTAAAGATGTGTTGAACCATATTTTTGGTGGTGCACTCCTTCAGCCCTATTCTACATAAACCAGTCAAATCACTCTCGTTGGTGCACTAAAGATCACTGATCCAACGTTCTAAGTAAAGAAAATGTCCTGAACCATATTTTTGGTGGTGCACTCCTTTTGCCCTAGTCTACGCAAACCAGGCAAATCACTCTGGTTGAAGCACTAAAGATCATGGATCAAATATTCCAAGTAAAGAAGATGTTCTGAACCATATTTTGGCGCTACTCTCCTTCCTCCCTATTCTACATAAACCGGCCAAATCAGTCTGTTCTAAGAAAGTAAATTAGGTGCACCTCCTTCTGAACAGCTAAAAAAATGTTAGATCTTAATATCCAGCATAAATACCCACACAAGGTCACTTCAAAGAGAAATGAGACAGATAATTTCCCATATACATTAAACCATAATAATCTGCAGACCTACTCATGAAATGGAACAGACACAGCTCGAATTCTGAACCAGAAATGGAACTCGTGTTAGTTTGCCAAACTAACATTCTATGCAGCCAGTAACGATATGTGAAACCATCATCTCCCAATGAAAGTCTTCAGGCTATAAAATTTAGTGCAGTTTTTTAGGGAAGCACGCCAAGATCCTACAAGGTAATGTGATCCTAATCTTGTTCAGATTGAATATGAGAGAAGAAGGTAAGGACAATAAAAAGAAAATATGGAATAAAAAAAAAACAGAGGGACAGAGAGACATGGAGAGTTAACAAAAGTGAGGATGAAAACGCTGACAGCATATTTATCAAGCTCACATGCAACCAATTCAATCAGTTCATTGAACAATCACTACACAATCTAGATACATTGGTGATTTAATTGCTATAAAAAAATAAGAAAGAACAATTCATCAGCAAGACTCTTAGCAAAACCAAGAGGCCAGGATTCATCCTCTCATCAATAAGAATATGAAATAGCAAGTGTTAGTTAAGAAATGAAAAATAAGAATAGAACTTTAAAAAGATATGATAGGATCAGGCAGTTAATTTCAGCTGTTTGCCACATGGACCTCATTTTAACTATGCCATGGAAGCACTTTTCCTGTGCTTGGCATGGTATTGGGGCTGGGCTTGCTGGCAGTTTGGGTGTTTACTTTCTGCGCTCCTAAAACATTAACAAATATTAAATGTGCCTTGCTATTTCCAAGCCATCGAAGAATATAACAATATAATCTTTCCAGTCACAATTTTCAGCAACTATCAGTTAATTGCATTATCAGACAATAAATGGCTCTTCAAAATTATTAAAACTCATTGGAAAAATATAATGACCTCAAGGAACTTTATACGTTCAAGGGAAAAATATAAATAAGCATTAAATTAAGAATAGTAAACCTAATCGAGAAAAACATCAAGAACAATAAGATCTCGTGCAACACAAGATTGCATAAATGCTTATAATCACCTGGTAATCAAGTAATAATAAAAATAAAATGAATAGTTGAAGAACTTGTTATCGTGAATACCTTGTCTCGCCTTTTCCTTTTACAATAGGATGTGAAACCTTCTGTTATAAATTGAGAAAAATGATCCCGCTCCCGCTCCTGGATGAGGAAAAAATGACAAACAAGCCACCCACAAGAACATATGAACTCCACATCTAAGCCAAAAATAATATAAAACTATGATTGTAGAAACCTCAGATTTAATATAAGAAAATCTTGTCCAAACCAATAGGAAAACCACAACTACATTACCATTCACTACCAAATTAGGAGCATTACCAAGCTTTTAACAAACTACAATATGATTTAATTCCAAAGACTAGGAAGATAGCTAAATCTAACCAGTATAAGAGCATCTAACAGTTAAAATGCAGACAGAAAATTACCACTAGAAGTCTAGATCAAATAAGGAACACAAGGTAACTGCAAACCTAGGCAAACTAATCCCAGTTAAATGAAAGGAAACTAAATCCAATGATAGGTGCATAATTTATCAACTAAATACGACATAATTAGTCGGCATGAAAAGTAGAATCATCAGTGAAATAAAAAAAAGATACAAAACAAGTTATAAGATCCCTAGCAGAGAGAAATGGTGAATTGACTAAATACTTGGAATTGGATATACATAAATGCATTATCATAAATAAACAACTACTCTCCAAAAAAACAGTTTTACAATGCATGTTAATACCATATAATCAATGCACATTTGCCTTGTCAAATCATATACTTCTGAGTCACCATACACCTGATCTGCAACAGCACGAAAAAGGCAGTTCCCATCTTCCAACATTCGTTTTACTTCTAATCCAGTTGCCCGCCTGATATCAAGTTCAAACTGACGCTCTCTCTCCTGCAAGAGATCAATTTTTCAATGCTGAATGTTAGGTAAACTAGGCTGGTGAATAACAAGTTAAAGGAAGCAGTACAAGTCACAAATACAAGGTGAAAAACATTATCACTGCATTAGCATATGTTAATGCTGACTATAACTGTAATGATGTGCAGAAAACTCGTGTCATCTAAGCTAACTGAAAGCTTGAGCCCATGAGGCCATAAGCATCAGAACTAATTAATTGATTTAAATGACTCATCGCATGGAGCTGACTTCTTCACTTCACTTGCAATAGGGGAGAAGGAGCTTACTGCATCATCATAGGAGGACCCAAAACAAGGATTCTGCTCGTCAGCACTGTTGTAGCCCTCCCCATCGCCATGTGACCTGGGGGAAGAAGGCCGCGAACCAGATGGTGAAACAACAGGCCAGGCTACAGCTCTTCTAGTCCTAATAGAATTTGAACTACCAGGCCCAAACCTCCTCACAATATTTGAGCTTGTCACTGAAGGCTTTGGGGGCGGAACAGGAGGCGGTGGGGGGTAAGAATCCCCAGACATCATCTGCAAAGCATTAACCCCACCGGAGCCCTCTCTTTCAACCGCAGACCTATCAAAAATCCTCAACCCGCCACCACCAACACTGCTACTGCAAGCTTTCTCGATCTCAACAGCCTCCTCAGTCACGCTCTTGGCCTTATCATGATCATCTCCACCAGCTCCACATTGCTCCGAGACATCATCCACAACAACTAGTTCCGAAGCTGCCTCCGTCAATTCTTCATCGTTCACGGGCACAGAAGAGTGCAATGATTGCGACGGTGGAGCTGAAGAAGCTGAAGAAGCCGAGGAAGACCTATGTGGTGGGTTGGAGTTGGAATTGGATGAAGCCGAAGCGGCAGGAGCAGCTGATGAACCTCGGGGAACCAAAATCCGAGCCATGAAACCAACCCTAGCCTGACCCAAACTATATATTAAAGGTAAAAACCGATGGGTTTGCCACGCGTCCTGGCCTTGGGCACAGTAACCCCAATTCCGCGGGTGAAGGATGAAATTTCGTTGCACGCCAGCGGCTTTTGCTCCTCGCCAACCGATCTCTGCATTCCCCTAACAATTCTCATGAGACGACCCAGAGACCTTCAAACACACTTTTTTTTTTAAATAACAAAACACCCACTTTCTATGTACTCGAATTTACATTTGCAATCACTTAATCGCCTGAAAAACAACAACAACAACAACAAAACCATCGCCATTCATAGCACAAATAATTAAACTTTTAAATACCACCCCAGAAAACTAAAACAATATATCCACAAAGTAATATAAGAAAACCGTAACTCTCTGTTTGGCTGCCGACAAACCGCATAAATTATTTAAAAAGACCATAGAAAAATAGTAGATCACTAAATATTCACTCCTAAAACTCCACTTCAAACAGTTAAAATTTCAAACTTTCCATTTATTTTCCTCAAGTTTCTCAGCAACCGAACACGAAACGATCAAATTAGGGATTCAGGGTATTTGGGTTTCTGTCAAACACAAAATGATATTAAAACCAACCGAAGAATTGAAATCACTCCAAACTAAGTCGTCAAAATTAAAATTAATAGAGTTCGAATCGAGTCTTTAGAGAGAGAGAGAGAGAGAGAGAGAGAGCCAGAAAATCGCAATAAGATCCACGAATGCTTCAAATTCGAGACACCAATTCGAAGATCGCAAGCAAAGGAAGCTAACCGAATTTAGGGAATTAGGGTTTTCTGGGAGAGTCGGAAGACTTAATTAAAATAGTAATAATAAATAAAGAAATAAATAGAAAAAGGTTGTGGTGGAGGTGGGAGGCGATGGGTTCAAAGGGAGAGAAGCAAGGAAAGGGGGTAAGGCTCCGCCCGCATTTAACGTGCGAAGGAGGGGACGGTCCGTGACGTGGCACCGGTGGAATCTAACACGTGTCCGATTCGGATAGGTGGTCGCACGTGTTGGCCGCCAGTGTCTGTTTACTTCCGAGGGAGCTCGGTTCGGACTCGGGAAGTCGGAAGTGAGTTTCGAAATTACGGTTCTGCCCTTGGACTGGCTGGTGAGGTGGGGCCAGAAGAACGGTCCGGGTTTCCACACGCGGCAGAGGTGGAGGTCCGTCCGATGAGGGATTGCCACGACGAATGAGTGTGGGGGTAATCCTGTAAAATCAATTTACATATTTTAATCATGAAAAATTATCAATTTGACTGTGCTATTGCGCGCACTGGCAATAAGAGTCATTTATTTATTATTTAAAAAAAAAAAAATCGGCGGTCACGATACATGGTGTGCCCAAGCCCACTGCCCACCCGAGCAAAACTATTTTATCATTCCTATCTTTCGGATGGTTAAGTTTCAACGTAGCATCACTTTGTAAACTATGATGTTTGGTGTAGTTTTTATATTTATGCTCTCAAAAAAGGGTTTTCAAATTGGTAGATTCAAAAATTATCTTTGTTTGTTAATTAATTTACCATTTTGTCATGATCTCATCATTTATTACTTTTTCAAATGAGATATGTAATTTAATCGCACAAAAGTTCGGCGACATTAAAGGGTTAGATTATCCAAATCATCTTTTTCTTATTAAATTACAAATTGAGCAAATTGATAAGTGTTATTTTGAGCTATTTGTCAGAATCATTTCCCATAGCCACCAAACTCCATCCCGGTGCTGTTTAATCTGATGATGCTGTGGATGCAATTATCTATTTATCTAATGATAATTTCTCACGTGTATGTATTGAGGGTTTCAAGGAGGCATTTTGAAGTCAAGATGGATTGATCCTAACAAGTATGTTACCTTAGGGTTAGATTCGATAGGTTTTAGGACCATAAGTATTCTTTTGTTAGATAAATAAAAACTGATCGAAACTAGAAATAACTCATATTGTTAACAATCATTTCAATTTAATTTTAAATGTATGATACATATTTAAATTTATTGAATCATCAAATCATGACACGAATTAAGTGAAATATTTTTTATTTATTTTTATATTTTAATAATTTGTATTGTGGCCCACTAAATTTAAAGAATCACATATAATTAATGAAGTGTAATTAAAATATTAGTTCTAAATGAAACTCAGAAGGCCCAAAAGGCTACAGATTCAATTACAATTCTTAAATGGAAGACAAAAATCGTTCTATTGGAACTCCGAGCTCCGCCGATAAATAAAAAGAATTTTGCATAAATGCCTGCAGAAGACCACAATTTACTTGGAAGTCGGAACAATATAAAACAATTGTATCAAACGTCTTTTAATAAACACTAGCAATTCGCTGAACCAGGCTGGATGTTTGTTGATATGTTATATTTTGCTTCCAAGCACACAGCTTTAAAAAAAAAAAATCAGATGGATACGACGCATAGGTGCTTCATCTTCAAAAACAAAGAACTGCATCTCTCAAGAGGTCATCCATTACACCATTGCATGACTTTGTCCACGGTAAAACTGTAGCTTACGATTGTTGCTCTTTCATAGTTTAGTACTTTCTGGGTCACAAGCGATATTACATGATGTCTCCAGAAGTAATCTGAAGCAAGCAACATTACATGCATGTCTCTAGAATAATTTTGTATACCGAAGGCCCCGCGTGCATTTGGTCCTTATTCCCGCTTCTTTCATTTTCTTTTTCTTGTCCCTTATTTCCTGTTATTTTCTTAAAAAAATATTTTTCATTGAATTTATAAGACAAGTTGGATTTTTTTTACTTTTTTGTGCCTATGATCCGGCTACGTTTTGATGGAAGCCTGAGTTCTGTCCACACATAAAAAGAATTATTACTTGAATGCCTAGAAATTTACAAAGACAACCATTTACTCGTAGGCTGCAGCAATATTATCCAATTTTATCAAACATCTTTCCATAAATACTCACAAATCATTGAACCAGGGTTGGATATTTCCACAGATAAATTATAATTTACTTCCAAACACACCTGAAAAAATTTGAAGGATGAGATGGATTGGCTTCATCTTCAGAAAAACAAAGGACATGCATCGTGAGACCATCAATTGCATAACTTTGGTCCTAGCATACTGCAAGTTAGGATCTGCAGGATGGAAGAGTAAGACCTCCACAACAAACAGCAATTATAAAATACAGGAGCAAAACAATCAAACCAGTCAACAAGGCCCTGCAAATAAAAGAAAAAAACTATTAATTTCAGTATAGGTGTTTTTTTTTCAAAAAAGAAAAAAGAAAAATAAAATACATCAATTTTGTGTTGGTAAGTGCAAAGCAACAGTAATGGCAAGAACAAGGCACTTGCAAGGATCTTTGCCTGGGAATAGAGGTGGAGAGATGCAAAGAAAACTCCCAAGGCGTCACAGCAATAAAATGCAGAAAATTTTCCTGTGAATGTTTGTTGCCTTTCTTTTCTAAAAATAAATATAAGCACTGGGAGTAAGGCTGCAATTGAGTCAAGCATATTCTACATGGCTAAGAGCTCATAACTCAAAAGTCACAATCAAGCCATTTTTTGTGCTCGATCTTTCAAACTAACCAAGCCCAAGCTCGGGATCTGGAAGAGACTAGTTCTTCTTTGTAAATATCTGAATAGGATTAGCTTGGTTTGTGGGTTGAAAATATTTTATTTAATGAATTATATATTAATATAAATTAAGTTTCTTTCTCATGTACTTACTTTCAAATTATATCCACCATGGTGTTTCACATGGGCGGGATTTGAATTTGAACCCATAGTTCATTGGTTGGAGAATTGCTCTCCAGCAATTGACCCACATTCAAAATTCGAGAGGACAAATGTCTCATTCAAAATTTAAAATTTTGCTCATGCAGCGAAAATCTTTGTTAAGGGCTACTTTAATTCTATTTAGAGCTTAAGAAAATGAACCCAGTTAGAGTTACAAAAGCCTTTTCCAAGCACAACTGTGATTGGGCGTCAGTCAGGGTAGGCTGCCCTTTGCTTTGGGGTAGGCAGCTGAGTTTGTGACTGGGTCAAATTTGATTGCAGGCTTGCAGCATTGTGTGAGTTTCATGTTTGGCAAAACCGAAGATAGTTGTGTCAACAATGTAGGCTTCGCATTTAGATGAGTCTAGGCCAATGTTTAGATGACAACCTGCTTGGTGCCAAGCTCCATATATATCTGAATCCATAGAACACCAAGTAGAGAGGGATTAACCAACATCCTGCGATCAAATTCCTTTCACTAAATCTTTTGGGCTTTTGAGGGTTCAGTGTGTAGTTTAATACTCAGAAGAAATATACTGATGAAGTTCAATTTTCAGCATCTGGTGTGTTTGCAGTAACCAAAGATGTGCGCTGGTTAAGTTACCTAGAACAATTGTCATATTTGGGCCAGCAAAAAGGTAGTATAGATAGTTAGAAAGACAATTTCGCACTCCCATCAACCATCAATTTCATGTCTTACTCTCACGGGAATATACAGGAAAATTATAAGAACCTGGCTAGATATGATCTGAATAAAGCCTTATCTCAGTCAAAGATGCATATTGTTGAACCAATCCAATGTAATTTCAACAGTCCTCTCAGAAACCCCATGTTTAAAATGGTCTTGACATTCTAAACTATACACTTTCATGTACGGAAACCATCTTCAATTAGATCCTACCCCTGATCTGGAATAACAGTACTTATACTCAGTTTTGACCTACTAATGTCTTAAAAATAACTCAATCCATCCAAAGATTAGAGGTACTCACAAAAGCTTGGCATTTTTCATCCATAGAGCTTGACGCAGGCGTTTGGATTGCTTCCTAAAGTGGAAAGCGCCATCTTGCATTGTTGCAGTTTTGTCTACAAGAAGTTCGATGCGATCACCTCTTTCAAGAATCTTCTCAATGTTTTCGACCATGATGGTACGTATCTGAAGATCGAGTTCAATAGTAAGCACAATGGAAACATAGACCCCGAACATCACAGATCCAAGATGCTAAAATATTAAGCGAAAGAAACAGAAATATAATGTAGCAATAGTTTCAAATCTTGATCTCTTAAGACTACATTCAGGATCAGGTCTCAAAATAGGCAGGAGAGCAGTGTTTCAATATAATGAACAAAATAACTCCACACATTAAAATGATGCAATAAATACTTTTGTTTGTGACAGTAGAAAGGAAAAAAGAATGTATGCGTGTATTTGTGTGTAAGAGAGAAAGTTCGCATAAGAACTGTGTAAAGGCAACTATAAAGGAAAACCATGAACACAAAGGCCTGATACCATTCGCTATTTCACTTCAGACAAGGATAACAACATCATAACTCCCAAAACTAGCAATACAAAGGCAAGCAGGATACACGGACAAACTATATAGATCTAACTATCTAGGAATCTAGGCAAAATTCAAGACTCTAAAAATTAAATTGTTAGATCCTTGAATTTGATTAAGTCAAACATATTTCCATGTATCAAAGAACTTATTGGTTCAGCGTTTCAGAAAAAATCTTTAAGCATTGATAGTTTAATTTGAGTCATGAATCTATATATCGATTAGTTACGTCATTTTGAAATGTGGAATTATATTTCAATGTAAAGGATTATGTCTCAGAGTACGTCAGGGCGTTTTAGGTTTAGTTCATTTACTTCAGTTCATAATGAAAAATTACATCTCGAAGTATTGTTAAATCTTGAAGTACTGTGCAACAGTTTCTTTAAGGCAGAGGACTTAATCTGAGTTACTTTAATTTGAGATGAAACTTATTTCTCGAAGTAATGTGAGCATACATAGAAAGGATTCACTTCCAGGCAGCTTTACTTTGATTCAAGATGAGAGATTAAATCTCGAAGTAATTGTTTATCTCGAAATACTATACAAAGGATTTTAGTTGAAGATAGACGACCTTAGTTTAAGTCAGGAGATTTCGATTCGAGATTTAGTTTACTTTGAATTGTGCTTACATTGAAGCCCTTAAAATATAAAGTATACTAATCATAGAGTTTCATTCGAGACGAAAGCTCGTTATCTCAAAGTAATTCATAACGAAGTTACTTCGTTATAAAGAGTTCAATTCAAGCTGAAGAGTTCAGTTTAAGATAAAATGTATTATATCTCAAAGTAACTTCAAACCGAAGTAAGTCTATCTAAGCAAGCTCAATCTGAATGTGTTCGAGTCAAGGATTGTTAAAGTGTTTAGGATTGTTATCTTGAAGCTCAATCTCAATGTGTTTGTTATTTAGGTATAAATAGAAAGCTCTGCATATGTAATGGATATACGTCCATATGTGAGAGTTGATATAGTTCTTAATCTCCTCCATAGTTCAAAGTTCGTTGTTATTAATGGCTTGTTGTGATAGAATGTTAGGTTATCATTGTAAACACAACAGTCATTGTTATCAAAGTAATAATAATTTGTTTTTACTTTTTATTTCTTTCTTTCATTTTATATTTTGCATTATAATTTCTTATTGCAAATAGAGGGTGAATTAGAGTCAAATTAATTGGCCTTGGTCTATTCTTGTAAATCTTTACACCACTTAGACCACTTTAGCAATTTTTGTTTTTGAAAAACCAAGAAGAAAAATATATTGTATTTGAAGGTTGGGATAATAATAGTCTTTGAGATGGAAGGAGGTGGCAATAAATAGTGACATAAGATTAAGAGGATAATTGAGATTTTGAAATTCAAAACATATTTTGTTAACCATATTTTGTTTTACATTTTATGCTATTTATATAATTTTAATGAACTATTTTTTTTATATTTAAAACATATGTTGATAATTTTAATTTATTAATGTTATATTTGTTATATTTTTATGTTATTATTTTATTACTTTTCCAAAATATTTTAAAAAATATATGAAAATCCCTCTAAACCTTATAAATCCACTTAGTTTGTCTAGATGCCATCTAGATGTTAGGTGGTTCTTAACCACCTAGTGCTTTTTAGATTCATTTTTTCAATGATTTTTTTTGTTATACAAATAAAATAAGAAAACCTTTAGCTGAATGTTGATATCTCTCCAATGCCTAAGGTGACTCACCTAGACCCTCTATGTCTTTCTCATTACTTGGCCAAAATGAACTAATTAATTTTACTAATTTCATTTTAGTAAAATGTAACTTCTAACACTAATGATAATCAAAATAATCATCCATACTAGACAATCCATCAAAGAATGCGTTTGGATTAAACCTAACACTAAACTCAGGTATCAAGTGTAGCAACCTTGACTTTCCTAAAATTATCAATATAATGACCGTGCCAATGTTGTTTTGATTGTCAAATGATGTGTGAATTTTCAATATGGTCATCATAGTGTAAGTGCAAATATAAAGCCAAGAAAATTGAAAATTAATTAGTAGAAAATTTAAAAATATAAATCAAATTTAATTCAATTGCAGTTTTCAAAAGCCAACAAATTTGAATTGCAAAATCAAATGGAGTAATACTCAATGTAAAAAATGAATTACATAAATGTACAAAAGTTGTAGTACGAATAACATTCAAGTGATTAGGTATGGAGATCCTATTAAAGGCTGGTTTGAGTTTATACTATAAAGGTAAACGTATACTATAAATGCAAAAGACATTATAGCACACTTAATATAAAGGAGAACTATAAGAGACTAAGGTAAACGGCAATGGTAAGAAGCAAAAGGTATGATAAGGTTTTAAGGAACTAAAGGTAGAGGAAAGTAGCACAAGGCCAAAACACAAAGAAAATTGTAACGGAAAAAGGTAAAGAAAAATCGTGATTTGCTAAAGGTAAAAGGAATTCAATATAAGGTAAGGCTTAGCTCTCTTTCATAACCTAACAAAAGCAACAATTAGCCTAAGGCACCAAATAAACAAGCAAACAACAACGAAAACAATAAGGAAATGGCAAAAATGATAAGTAGCAACAACAAATTTACGACGTGATCTTGATACCAATATGATAAATTAATAAATAAATTGAAAGACTATAATGGTTCAAACAATGGAAAATAAATAACCCCAGGATTCCCAACCAATTCATATTTCATGGAGTAATTTCAATACCAAAGTACATTCTAAAATTAAGATTTCACCTTCATTTAGAGGGTTACAAGCCATGCGTGAAATAAGGAAAAAAATAGTCACCATCACATGTTATGTAGAATGAAAAATATAAAGTCATAAGCTAAAAGTGCATAATGAATAACATATAAAGTGAAAACAATAATTTCCCATAAAAATTAGATCCTCCAAGTATAGTAGATAGATAACTCTTAGATCATTTGTGATGCCATCCATGATGATATCACCTCATTTACAAGTTAGCATAGTTCACTTATCAGGAAAAAAAAACAAGTTAGCATAGTCATCCACTTGGATATGGCAGGTTAGGGTGGGCAAGGGAGACTAGAAATATCACCCTTTGGCTAGGTACTGCATATATCTGGTTGCATGCTGATACGGTTCCACCTCTTTTAGAGATTTAATTTAATTTTTATGATTTAATGGATAGTTATTGGGTAATTAATTTATGTAATGGGTAGTTATTTCTTTTTAGGGGAATAATGAGTAGTTATTTCATGTAGTGAGGAGTAATGGGTAGTTATTTCATGTTGTGGGGTTATAGGAAGTTATTTCATTAGGTTATGAAAAGTTTATGGGAGTCACAGGTTAGAGGGTTGTGTGTTTGAAAGGCTATATATAGCCATATCACTTTCTATGTAAAGTATGTCTTGAATTAATTGAAAAAAGAGTCTGTGGGACTGTTTCCTACAAATTTTCTTCTTGCTAGATTCTGGCATTGAGTGGTCCTTATCATTTGATATCAGAGCCAACGGTCTTCATGGCCAAAACACGTACTTCCCATACCGACCAACCCACACAGCCATCACAATCCTCCACCGATTTATCCATCCTTAATCCATCAGATCCCATTTCCCCTGATGTTCCAAACATACATAAACAATTGTCAACCATTGTGACACGTCTAGAACTACTTGATGGCCTGGCGGACAAGGTTGCATCCTTGGAAACACAATTCCGAGCCACCTCGCAACAACGATCCCTTGATGTCGTGCCTGAAACGTCTTGGCGGGGTGAGACTTGGAATCGACGCCAGCACCCCTACGATCGTCCATGACCTCCTTGGTGGGATGATTCGGAAGCTGACGGTAACACACCTTTGCCATTGTTTCGAAAAACTCGAGCAAAAATTGATTTTCCCAAATTCGAAGGTGGCGATCCACGTGGTTGGGCTCTCAAGGCGGAAAAATATTTCTGTTACTTTGAAATTGCCGGCAACTCGAAGGTTGAAGTCGCAGCGATGCACTTGGAGGGAGACGCCTTAGATCTTTACGCCTGGGCTTCGGGAGAGCAAGAATTGGTGCATTGGGAGGACTTGGTGCGATTATTTCAGGAGAGCTACGGCCCCTCTGAGTTTCAAAATCCCGATGAAGTCTTGTGTTCCATCAAACAATCCGGTACGATGGCTGAGTATCGGTTGGAGTTTGCAAGAAGGGTGGCTAGGGTTGTTGATTGGCCAGAAAATGCTCTTTTGGGAGTATTTATGGCTGGTTTAAAGGAAGAATTAAAAGTGGAGGTGCGTATTCATAAACCGTGTTCCGTCTATAAGGCCGTATCTTTAGCCCTAGAGTTTGAAGCAAAAGCGACATTACACAAAAGTCAAAAGCCCAACACATTTACACAGCATAATGGCACCTCAAACATAACTCCATGTCTATCTACTACGACACCCTCACGCCCACCACCTATCCCGTCATCTAACAATAACGAGCGACAACAGAGACGCAAAAAAGGTCTTTGTTTCCGCTGCGGCAAACGCTTCATGTCGGGACACCAATGTCAACCATCTTTATCCCAACTTGAATTCACTGACAACCCGGAAAAAAGCTGCCTCGGTGACGATGATGGTGGAACGGTTAATAAGAACGAAGAAAAGATGAAAACTTCATTCTTTCCGCCTTGAGGATAAGTCGGTTTTCAAGGGGGGAGCATTGATACGGTTCCACCTCTTTTAGAGATTTAATTTAATTTTTATGATTTAATGGATAGTTATTGGGTAATTAATTTATGTAATGGATAGTTATTTCTTTTTAGTGGAATAATGGATAGTTATTTCTTTTTAGTGGAATAATAGGTAATTATTTCATGTAATGGGGAGTAATGGATAGTTATTTCATGTAATGGGGTTATAGGAAGTTTGGAGTCATGGGTTAGTGGGTTGTGTGTTTGAAAGGCTATATATAGCCATATTACTTTCTATGTAAAGCATGTCTTGAATTAATTGAAAAAAGAGTGTGGGACTGTTTCCTACAAATTTTTCTCTTGCTAGATTCTGACATTGAGTGGTCCTTATCACATGCCAAAAAATCACCAAACATTTCAATCAAGTGTGCTTCTTACAATTAGAAATATGAGAAGAATATAAAATTTTCATATATAACGATGCTTGCCGCTCTGTATGGTGTGCTTAATATCCCCCACGATTGAAAGTGGCAAATCCGACTTCATAGTAGAAACCCCATACGTTATAATGCACTGAATTATATTTAAATAATAATAAATAAATAAATAAATAAATAAAACTGGAAACAGACAAAGTTATAACTCTCAAACTGATAAGTGTGAACAAACAATTTGCTTTTAATATGAAGCATTATTGAATTAAATAAGAGAGCCACAAATTGCAAACATAAAAACACAAACGCCATACACAAGGTGAGTGTTCCAGTATGCAAAGGAGGACATGTACATGTATAAGGTTGATAAAAGATACTTGCCTCGCTGACTTCGCCCCTTACACGATTGAGAGTATCAGCACTAGGATTACTAGAGAAAAACTCCATCTGTTGATGCAAAACTCTTGAAAATTCATCATTCATGGCATATGCAGGGGAATAAGCAGCCACTCTACCATAGTTTTTCATGAACCTCGAGTGAATGTCCTCCAAATAAGAAAATGGGATTCTTCCTAGATTAAATCAGGCATTGTTACATCATAAAGCATATGAGAATGGAAGAAAAATTCTAAAAATTCTTCATAAAACCGTAAAAATATATACTTTAAAATAATGATCATGTAATTCAAAACTGAAATGAAAAGAATTGATATTGCTTAATATAAAACCTGAAATGAGGTGTTAATTTAATTTTGCATCCAACAAACTTTAGTATTGGCTTATGAGATTGAGGTAGCCACACATGACTACCAATTTTAATTCATTTAGACTAAGTTTTATCATTTTAGTTTACAATGTAGGCAGTAGAAGCTAGATTATTCCGTCCCAGGGAAATTCAAAAGCAATTCAACCCCAAAAGGAGTTCAAGTGAGCGATATGATAGGAGGAAGTTACACATCGGATAAACATCGTACACCAATAACAATTTCGATTCCTTTGACCTCAAATCCTGTTTCTAATTCAAAATTTTCGAACAACAAAACCCAGCCTATCCTTCGATTAACGTTTTCTCAACCATATGTCAAAAATAAATAAATAAATAAAACACCAAATCGCATCATCAAAAACACCAAGTGAGTAGAAAAGGCATAAGGAAGCACAAGGATCAAGGAACAAACTTCCGAAGGTGTCGTTGGCCATGCAGAGGAAGGTGAGGCCGTCGCATCTGAGGATGTGAAAAATGTAGCGGTCCTGGGAGAAGCAGAGCCTGGAATCGGCCTCCTCCGGAAGGTTCTCCAAAATCCGCCGCGCCACCGAGCCGGTGTTGCCGGTGACGGCACTGAACTCCGCCAGCACCACCGTCCCTCGAGCCACCAACGCGTACAGAATCGCCATCCAGCCCCCGGTCCGATCCGGTCCGATCCGATTCGATTCGATCTCTCTCTTGTTTCTCTCTCTATGAAGCCGTAGGTTTTTAGGTTCCGCACGGGGTTGCAGCCGGCGGGGATGAGACGGTGAGCGTCACCGGCGAGTCCACGGCGGTCGTTAAGTTGGGACGTTTGAGTAGTGCGACGTAGGGCGGGCGCAGAGGTTCCGTACTGCTCGCCGTGAGTCGTGGGGGTTTTTGTTTGGCGGGTCGAGTCACTCAATTAAATCATTAATGATTTAACTGTGATTGGCTTTAATGATTTATGACAAAAAGGAATCAAAGCACGGGGAGTTTATATCCAAGGTCACTCAATTAACCCAGATCCAAGATAAATATTTTTTAAAAAAATATTTATAAAAATGAAATAATTTTGATAAGACAATTTCACTAGACCTAACAGGTTGATTTTATCAAATTAATGGAATAAAACAGAATAAACCCCCAAATGGAAAATGAATTAATTGAAAAAATGAAGTAAAATTAATTAATTAACCCAAAACGAGCAAAACAGAATGAATGAGGATAATTAATTTGATAATTTTATAAATGAAGATGAGGGTGATAATTAATTAATTTTATGAGGTTGAGAACACATAATTAATTAATTGAGCATTGAAAACAAAATAATTAATTATCCGTAATTCTGTTTTAATGATTCTATTTTCATTTCATTATGCTTTAATTTTATTAACAATTTTTCGTTTTCCTGTTTTATTACTTATTTTTATTCTACTTTTTTTCATTTATGTGATTTTTCACTTTCATGACAAGTTAAGGTTATTCACGTGGGAATGAAACATTCCCTATGCCTAGGCTTACCAAACATGAGAATCAAAATGAGCATCATCATTACAAACAAAAGGTTGAAATGAAACAAATTATTGTAATCAAACAAAAACTACAGAATTAGAATATATATATATATATATATATATATATATATTTTTGTATTATTACGCTTATGAAATTGTAGTATATTCAATTAAAATGAAAGACATGCACGCACGCACAAAGAGAAAATAAGATTTATTCATTATAAATTGTTTGTAACCTTGATACTTTAGAAATCAAATGAGACACCACATTGGTGTTCTCGGTGTAGGCTGTAATTTTGCCACCCATGGAGTAGCTCAAATTTACTAAACCATATAAATCATTATGTTTTTTCTCTTTATATGCTTTTGTTTCTATTAGTTGTTAAATTTGCTTAAAAAAACTTAAAAGAATTATAAATTGATAATCCAATAATTTAAAAGAAAACTTAAGAAGACATTACAAATGAAGCTAGGTAAGATTCCTAAAAGGTAAAATGCAATGATTAATAGATAGCACTATATCTATCAAAGTCAAATGTGATAGGCATTAAAAATGTTGTTAAATCCTATATCTAGGTTAGAGCTAAGCATCTATAGATCCCAAATTATTGGTTAAAGATAAAGGGTATTAGTATTTAAAACAAATAAAAAAGTTTTAGCTTTTTAGCGAGTGATACTTATTTATCTCCCTTCCTCTTTTAGTATCACATGTTATTGCGTTCCGTTTTTTTTTTTTTTGAAATAGTTTGTAACCCAGAAAGTTAAGGGATTAGTGTAAAACACTTAAAAATGACTTTTGCATGGATGCTGCCTTAACCCACATGATAGTTTATACATAGAATAGATATACATATGCCCTCATAACATATTGGCATACGTATGAGATAAAATGTATACATAGCATCCTAAAGAAGTATAGGTCTTACTCAAACTCATTTTAAGAATGTAATATTTTTCATCCAAATTGAATATGACGGTTTCGCATCCATGGATGTCACATTCTACCTTTGGAAATGGGTATAAATTTAGTACATTGTCGTGAATGGCACCGTTCTACCTGAAAAATTTATTCCAGTGACTATTCACTTAACTAATACATAATTCCTTCCAAGGGAGTTCCATAATCCTACACATGAGGGTTCATTAATCCCATCAAGTAAAGTTAGGGTACTAACCACAACACACATATCTACATCACAAAAAGACCACAACACACGATGAATTCTCACAATGTTAACCACTCATCTTGTTTTGCACTTCTCTTTATGAATTACATTCTCAACATAAAATAAATAAACATATACATCAATTAGCATAATGAGACAAAATCCCATTAACAAACTAAAAAAAGATTATCATAATAGTATCTATTATTTTATAGGTATTTCATGTAATGTGCTTCGATACACACATGTCATGTACGTGCACAACCCGTTTATGATGTCAATGCCCCTCTAACGCGGCCATAACCTTAATAAATTGGTTAAGATCAAGCTAGATGTACTCTAATCGAATAGAAACACCCATAGTCATCTAATCGTGACCTAAGAGATCTAAATAGCTCGAAAACATTTATAATCCAAAGAATAAAAAACATTATAGGATTGCTAACACATCAACCTCAAATGAACATATATGTGTGTATCAACACATACATGCAAAAATCCTCAATCAATAATAGTAAACACAAATATAATTAGTTATATTTCTATGTTTATAGGGTTTCTAAGATCAATTTAAGGTTTTGTCAGATTCAAAATGAGCTTATGGTATTTGGACAAAGGCTAAACAAGGGAAATAGGAAAACCTATCTGGAATTTGGGTGAAATCCAAGCTTTAATCGTCCCAAGTCAAAAGATCTCTTTTATTATGCACTCTCTCTCTCTCTCTCTCTCTCTCTCTCTTCCCTTTCTAACTCTCCCTCTTAAGAATAATCGCTCGACCTAATTATAGGGTTGAGAGAATATTTTTTATACTCCAACTTCTTTAGTTAATTAAAATAAGCTTAAGTGAAGTCTAAAAAATGTCCATTGGAACTTCAAAATCTAAATCAGACTTAAACACAGTCAAAAATTTTTATTTAACACATATATCACTATACTATCGGTTATTTTTATATACTACAAGTACTTACATGATTCTTAGCTTCCTTAGGAACATCAACAAGTAATATAACTTAATAGGGATAATTATAAATATATCTAAAATTGTACTTTCCCTACGGTATAGTAACAAAACACTAAAATTTATTTTGTTTTATATATCCTCACCATTTATTTGGTCTTGCAAATACAAAATCAGTTATAATTTAATTACTTTTACATTCGCACTCTAACTATCATACTTACATCGATAATAATAATAAACAAATCATCTATCTCTTAAATCCAATATTAACTTATTATTAATCAAAATACCATACCAAATATGAAACGATCATCAATTGCAAATATACAATTTTTAAGGGTGAGTAACATTGGTGTTATATGATAACATTTATGATATATACATAAAGGGAGATATTTCAAGCTTAAACTCTCCATATAAGCCTTAAATTTTAACCAGTTATTTTTCTGTAAATAAATAAGTTTATATCTATTTTTAAAAAAACTAATTTTATCCTTTCATTAAAAGAATATATATTGCCTTCCAATATATGTGTATATATACATATATAAAACTTAAGCAGCGGGGCCACTAGCCCACTACTGATTAATCAGTAATCCGTTGGGATCGTGATTCGTGAGACCCCGATTACCAATGATGTGAACGTGGCACCTAGTACTACACTAAACTAGGTCCAAACAACCGTCCAAGTCTAGGTCCAGGTCCAAACGTTCAGCAGCTACTCTCTCTCTCTCTCTCTCTCTCTCTCTCTCTCTCTCTCTCCCAAAGGATAAAATAATGGTGCTCAGGTTAAGGTACGACATTTTTCTTAATCAACGCTTCTGTTCTTGAGACGTCGATGCTTGTGCCTTGCCTTTTGATGTTTCGATTCTGTTTTCTGTCGGTGAATCTAAATCGCTTCAACCCATAAAAAATTATCCGGAGCAAATTGGGGGTTTTCCGTCGTTGTCACTCCAATATCAATCATCATTCAAATGCGGTGCGCTCAATATTTTTAGCAAATTTCAGCATCTTAGCTTTCATTGTTGTCGCAGACTGTTGTTTCAGTCGTCTGGCACAATTTATGTCGGTGGCCGTGCCACGGTACCGTTAATGTTAATGTTATGTGTGGTTCTACCAAACAGCGGCATTAATGTTAGTGTTTTGTGTGGTGCCTACCAAATTCATGAATAGTACACCCCCTAGATAAAATATGGGCTCTCATGAGACCTAGTAACCCACGCATGGCCTTGTAAACGCGCTTCCTCACGCTTGTTCATGAACTACACATGCCCATTTTCCTGAAGGCGCTGTGAAATGTTCATTGCGTGATGGTGTTTCTTATGTGCAACTTCTCTTATTAGTTTATGTGGTTCCTTAATGTTACTATTTGGTTGCATTCAGATTCTGGTAACATAAGATGTACCCTTTTCAAATTAACCCTCGACTCGATTCTGTTTTTTCTCGGCTAGATTAATGTATAAATTACATATTTGGGGAAAAAAAAATTATATTCAATATCATCATAATTCCATAATATAAGTAGATTTTGTTTTTGTTGGTAAGTATGTTATAAGTAGAGTTGTTTCTCTGAACTTTTAGTGCTCATTCACGTCCCTATTGCTTTCTATTTTTGTGAGTAATGTACAGAGACACTATGCCTCCTTTTTGGGAGCTAGTTATCTTTTACTGAAGTTCATCAACAACTGAATCTAATTCTTGTGGCTTTACTGGGGGGGGGGGGGCTCTCTGCTATTAACTGACTGTGTAGGGAAGGTGCAGGAGTTTTGTTGTAAAATTAAGTGAGCAGTTGTTGCAGACTGACACCATCTGCTGCCAGTGGCTTTACCATTGAGTGATGAGCTATATTCATGCTGTTTTGGAGCTTTTTTCGTCTTCACTGGCAGCAGGTGGGCGTGTTCGCTTGCACAACTGAAGGGTAGGTCATATTTCCTTTTGTTAAGTTGAGTTGTCCTCCTAACGAAAGGGCGCTGAACAAATTATGTAACAGAAAGGGAATAAAGAAAAAAAACTATTAGACAATTGTAGCAAATATGTGATTTAATGTAAACTGTATGTGGTTGCATTTTGCAACTATCTTGGAAATGTGTGTTACTCAGAATGCATGGGAACTCAGTAAGATAACATAACAGGTATGGGCCATACGGTGTTAGTTGTCAGGTTTTTTTTTTCACACAAATCAATTACTTTGAATTTCCATTTTTGTGAGAGTTATGTTTTTTGGTAAGTAAGAAAATTTATTAATACGAAAAGAACGCATACAAGTTGTGTGCACGAAAAAAGCATATGAAATCAAGCTCAAAAAGAGCACCCATAAACAACATTAGAAATAAACAAAAGAGACAGCATGCTAGAAGTAAAAAGTCATTCTCTCAAATCCAGAAAAAAAGAGAGGGTGAGCTCTGATGGAGAATGCTCATGATCACGTTCCACAGCTCTCGAACATATGGACAATGCAGAAATATATGATCCATGGACTCCGCTGAAGCCTTGCACATAAAACACCGACTAAGGAGAATAAAACTCCGGAGTTGCAGGTTATCAACAATAAGGATCCTATCAAGCACCGTTGTCCAAGCAAAAAAGGCAACGTGAGATGAAACTCGCGCCTTCCACACACTACGTCACGTGAATGTCCTCGACCGAGCGAACGTCAAAAGAGAACCTGAAAACCACACTCCCAATCAGGCCGCCAACAAAGCCTATCGGCCGCCAACCGTACAGGATCAACCGAATACAACCGATTGAAAAAAAAGATGAGAAAGCCTCCAACCCCCAATCATAGGCAGCCTACGAAAACATTACCTCTCATTGCATGACAGTACCCCATAGACAATGAACGTCAGCCACAAAAGCATCAGGAAAGTAAGCAATCCGATACAACTCCTAATCAGTTATGTTGTAAAAGCGTGACTCCTTTTTAAGTCTTGACCCCTTCTCGAGTTGAAATATTTGTCATTAAAGAAAAGGTTTTTAACTTTTAATTCGTTCAGACGCAAGAAAATGGTTGACACAACCCATATAGTTTCTTTTGTTGTCAAATTTAGTGGGAGAAGTGTGGCATGACATTTTAGACAATTATATATCCTGTGGATCAATTATCATGCGTTGGCAGCTCCATGTTTTCTTTGGGAAATTTATTTCTTGGACAGGTTATTTTATTCTCCTTCTGTTGTTGCCAAATTTGATTTTCTTTGTTCTCTCTTCAATGATTCATTTCAGGTATTCTATTTTTCTATTACATGATTGTGTATGTGTGTGATGTAAAGATGGCAGCCATATCAGGGCTTAGAATTCAGATAAGTGTATTGTTATCTCTCTAGTCAGTGTGAACAAGTGCGCGCGTGAATGGACAATAATAGCAGTCCAACTTGAAAAATATCTTATTGTTAAGGGAACACCCGAGTAGCCAGATATAAAACAGAAAAAGGCTACAGAGAAAATATCTATCAAAAGAGGCACTTTTCACATCTACTTCTTAGACCCTCTACTTCTTAGACATGTTCTACTTTTTCAATGGAAGAATATATCCACTCTAGGCAGATGAGTATCTTGAACTTTGGAATTAAAGTTGGTAGCTGTTAAATTAGAAAATCTGATTGCTATTTTTTTGGGAAGGCACCACTGATGATGCCTTATAATTGCTATGTTTTGGCTGCAGGTCTGTACACAATGTTTTGATTAGTACAGCCAATCTTCCCATTCCGAGAAAGGTTCTGTGGCTTCGGGCATTTCCAAGTTGGCACCTACTGAGGTTTGTGGGAGATCTGGACAGTTTTCCAGTGAATGGGAGCTCTCAGGGGTGCTCTGGGAAGATGTTGCACCCCCATCACCTTGGGTTTGTTGAGGAAATGGTGCATCTCCCGTGACTGTGACTGCTGCCGGCGGCCTACGATCAAATGCGCGGAAAGTGCCCGATATAACATACACCCGGCACAAACTGAACTCATGCCTCAACTGAATTCACAATGGAATGAAATGGTTAGAAAATAAAAACCCAACTCACACATTCTTATCATATAATGAAGTTTTTATCTCTCTCTCTCTCTCTCTCACACACACACACACACACACACACGCGCGCGCGCATACCTTTGGAATTGTACCGCTAGTTGAATCAATTGTTTCTTCCTTAATGGCTCTATACTCATTCATTTTCCATTTGGTTTTCTTCCCAGTGGGAGCTCTTCCTTTGTAGAACACCATGGTTTTCTTCAACCCTATCACTCGATTATCTGATGAGTACACATAACTGGGAGAGCCAGTTGCCTTCCAATACCCGGATTCTGTAGTTCTGTTTGGCCTCCCTCCGCGGGCCTCCCGCTCTTGCCTCGGTGTGAAGAAGAACCATTGCTCGGGGTCTCCACGGCACATCTCCCCTGAAAGCTCTGCAACAAATTCAAACACCCACAGAAACTTAGATTTGTGTTACATTGTCTGAACTTCTTCAACCGACAAGTGCGCTCATTCTCATTCACATTTGCATCGGCAGAACAACGCCAAAAAGAACATCCCGTGCCCACGTCGCCCATAATAAACTATATATGTACCTAACTCCAAAAACAAAGAAAGAGAAGAATATGCAATTATGGGAAATGAGGGAGACGAACTTGGGAGGTGCCATGGCTCCAAGTTATAGATGTCGACGACAGGGATGACACAGTCGACGTCGGACCGGGTTCCTTGGAGCTTGTTGTGCAAGTAGAAGGAAACCAGCTCCTCCTCTGTTGGGAAGAAGCGAAATCCCGGCGGCAGCAGCTCTACCATATCGTTGTTATTACGTTGGGAAATGGACACATAATAGGAGTTATGTCAGCTGGTGAGTTTGAATCGATTAAGGTGGTCGTGAACCATCATATATAAAGGCTTGAAAGCTTGAGGGAGCGTCAAGAAGTTGCCGAGTGATAAGGAGAAAATGGGTACTCGGGCTGTGGTTTTGTGGCCTGTAGATAGTGCAGAAACTTCCACGCGGTTGTGAGACAGCGATGGAGATTCTTGATGGCACACCCCCCACATCTCTTTTGTTTTTCAGTGGCCAATAAATCCCAGCGTTGAACTGGTCCGTGGCCTTCTGCTGCTCCTCTGAGATGCCGGCCCAGGAATCCTCCCTGCACTTTGCCTTCGGGGACAAGTTGTCCTCCGTGAATGCTTGTGTGCGACACGCTGAGACGTTTTCACCGTTCCATTAAAATCAACTATGTTTATACTTCATATATTTACGACAAAATCGACCAAAACTTATTAGTTATTTCTGTATAAAGACTTTTGGTTGAATGACTTAGATTATCCACAAGGTATAATCATTTTTTTCCGAAAAAAAAATATAAGTTTGTTAAAATTTCATTCATATTAAGTTTTCTAAAATAGGATATAGGGACAGGAAATAAATAATAAATTATTATATTTAGAGATTTATTATTTATTCATAAATATTTTTTAATAATTTTTAATGTATATTATTATACTTATAATATTTTTATTGGTAATAATAAATGAAATGAGTGAGAAAATAATATAAAATGAATTAAGTAATAAATATAGATAAAAATATGAAATGAGATGTTTGATATTTTTAAAAAATAAGTAAATTATATATTATTTATTTCTAAAATAGGAATAAAAATATTAGAATTGTTGTGGATATTATTTAACTAAAGTGGTAGTTGATATGTTATAATTTCAGTCATAGATGATTGTATGTATAAAAAATCATCTGTAGTTTAAATGTCAATTAATCTATCATATTTAGTTTAATTAGGCATAATTATTTTTTAAAATATAATTATTCTTAAAATTATAAGTTAAGATGAATTTTTATTATTTATAAATAATTTTAAATTTATCGAATTTATTATTTTTAAAAATAATTATATTTTTAAAAATAATACAACTTAAATAATTTTTAATTTAGTTAATTCTTAGGTTCACTTATTATTTCTTTATAACTATAAAAAAAACTCTTAGTTTCTTCACTCTCTGTTCTTACACACACACTCTCTCTCTCTCCTGAAAATCGACCAAAACTTATTAGTTATTTCTGAATAATTTTTTTTACTTAATGATCGGATTGGCAATTGATATTGATGTGTCATAATCTTAATTTTCGATGTGAAAAATAAAATAAAATATTATTTCGCAGCTGGTCTGTTTGTAACTTCGACGGTCTTGTAAGTGGGGACACTGTTTTTCTACGTAAATACTATTTTTGAAATGTAGCCTTCTGTATTCCTTATAACTATATAAAATGAAAAAATGAGTTTTTTTCGGTCGGCAGGTATTAGAAAAAAAGAAGGGAAGTTTCAAGTTTTTTTTTTAAATTTCTTTTTAGTTTCTTCACTCTGTTTTCTTACACGCTCTCTCTTATTCTTTTGATAATAATGACAATTTAATAATGGATTTACTTGTCTAATTAAAGCGGTTATAAAATCTTAATTATGCAGCCATATTCCAAAAGGAGGCTAGTTTGCTGCTCAGTGTTTGAACATTCGGTTCAAAGAAGGCAACTTGCGGTTGTGCACTCTCCATTTACTATTTAATGCATGACATAGGAACTCACCATTTAAATTGAAGAACTGAGGCCAAGAAGTTGTAGTCTAATGTTAAAAGAGCATGTAAAGTGTGTCATCATGGTGTTATTGGGTTTGTTACTGGCAATTGTTATTCCCAGGTGTAGACAGTCGAATTTCGGACGCTTCTCCAATTACTGTGAACAAAATACATATTTTTAGGCTTTCCAACCTTATTATGCAATGTTTTGGTCAAGTATTAAAGAGTAACAATATTTTTGAACATGTAATTTTAACTCCATAGCTTATAGCTAGGCTAAAAGTTTAAGCCTCTCTAACTTCTAAATTAAAAGCTCAAAAATGATTACCCTGTAAGTTACGTACGGTGTCATGATTTGCACCATGAAACCATCGGTATTCGGTAATAAATAAAACCATATAATAAAAAATAAATTATTTATCTTTTTAAAAAATAATTATAAGAAGAAATATTAAAAAAGGCAATTGGCGCTAAAAAATCTCATCATTTCTTTCTCTCTATCCCTTTTATTGTTTAGTAATTATATACAGATATATGGGTGTTTTACAAGAGTGGGGAAATCTTAGCAGATATGACTTTATGTAATTAGGGAAACCTTATCTAGGTATTCACATGAAAAATAGTTGTACCGTCAAAAAAAATTGTAAATGTGAGATGACAATATGTAGTTTATTAAAACACGTACCAATCTATGTCCATGGTTTAATTTGTGATATTTGACCGTCTATGCACATTGTTCATTCTATGTTGACCAACTTCTTGTTAGTATCTAAAGTAGGAGTGGACAATAAATATCCTGCCCGTTATCTCAGTTATCCCGCCCAGGCAAGAGCGAAATGCAGTTTTTAAACTTGATATCCTGCCCTAGGCAGATGAAGAAGAGCGATAATAGGTAGCGGGATATCCCGATCTGCCCTGACCCGCTTAATTTTAATAATATTTATTTATAATTGTATAGTATTTTAAATATTATTATTAACTTTTCATTATGATTTTTGATATTTTTGACGGGTATTTATTATTATAAAATTAAATAATTTTTGATAACTTTAGGTTAAATGATGTAAAAACTTGATTTAAGTCAAAATTATTAATATGAACAGTTCCAATAAAAAACAAAAACAAGATACAAGCAATGAAACCTCATTCGCAGAGACATTAAAGAACGATATATTCTCTCCCGCCTACATATGGAACGAGATACAATTTTAAATTTAATCTACCGCCTAAGCGAAGACAGGAAGCGGTAATAGGTCGATTTTGCCTCCGATAGACCCAAATTACTCCTATCAAATGCTTAGTGGAGCTTCAAAGGCACATTGTCTTAAAAGAGAGATCAATAAAGAGCAAGAAGGGAGCAGCGAACGAAGCCTCCTAGACCTGCTAATCCCAAAGATAGGGGGGTATCCCACCCACCAACACATGAGACAGCTTCATTTTAAATTTTATTATCCTTTTGCCGAGCAGCATAGGATAATAGATAGACTCTACCCTCACTATGGGAGGTATAAATTACAGAGTGTTTCAGTTGATAGAAGTTATAGATAATATTTATGTAAAAACGTTTTCCTCTTTTTCGCAAGAGCTCCCCATTTTTGTTTCTTAAAAAATAAACTTTGTACTTCTCCTTAAAACTCTAAAATCCTTGTCTTTCTCTTCAATTTTTCAGCGTTTCTCCCAACATCTCTTTCTCTTCTCTCTCTCTCTCTCTCTCTCTCTCTCTCTCTCTCTCATTAAGAACCATCAAAACTCTCCTATGTTGGACTACCGTTCAGGGTTGTCCTGGAGTCTTCAAACTTTTTTATGGGAATCCTAATAAACGTTTTTACTAGCTATATCTGCACACATGCATGCACTGAGACTAAAACTTACGTGAACGCGGGGTTCTGAAAAACGACACCTTATTTTTTTAAATTTCTGTTTCCTTTTCCAAACTTTCACTTTCTTTGGTTTGTTGGTCTGCCGTGTGGAAGTGATGATGATGGGTTTCCTTTTGACAAATTCCAACTTTTGCCTTCCTCTGGCTACTCTAGACCTCTGGTTCTTCATAGGTCCTGGATTTGACTTTATGTGAAGTTCTACAAACTTTATGTTTAGACTCCAACGGGATCTGAAATTGTCTTCAGCTGATAATAATATATAGTATGGCATTTGTTTATTTATCCCTCTATCCGCGTTTGTGTATCTCCACACCGAAGGCTTTACACACAATCATATAAGAAAATGTTCCTAGGGATCCTCCTGAATCAGTCCAACACCCTGCAGGAACTGAAACACCAAACACACACGCATTCTATAATTTTTATTTTATTTTATTTTTCATGTCGATTAAATATGTGTTTCTCAAACTCTTTCGTGGTTTTAATGATACTTTAATGTGACACTAGTTTAGATTTATGTACTGAGCGCTATAGTCGATATTTCTAGTGAGCACTTAGTAAAGTTAAGGTTTTTAAGGTAACTAATTTACTAAACATCAAAAAATAATTTATCTCCAATCATTCTAGCTAATAAAAATGAACTAAAGTATTGCTACAAAAATGTTTTAACTAATGATACGCCAATGATGCATGATCTATTTTTGCTTAATAATTTTTTTTTCCAATCTACCCTCCCCTATTCTCAAATTCCAAATCCCTAAAGGACTGATTGACGCGCAGGGAACGCGACGACGAACGGGATTCTTGGCGCATTACACTTCGCCAAGATTCAAGTTCAAGAAGAGCATTGAGCGCAGACGAAACGGAAAGCAGTTTCTCGTTGCGAGACATGGCAGTGTAATTGCAGACAAGCGAGACGCAGGGGGGGGAGGGGGGGGGGGGGAGCACAGCTGGGCATGGCTGGCAGACGGGGACGCAGATACGAGGGGGGGGGGGACGAAAAACATAGGACTCAAGTGTGTAATTTTGTTTTGATGAAATGACATGATATGTTCAAAAAAAGCAAAAGTCAAAGCTAAATTTTATTTTTTTTCTTTAACTATGCATTGGAGATGCTCAACCCATCAATAGCAAATCACATTAAAAGATTCATGCTATAATAGCATTTGGAATGAATTTATTTAGTTAAAATTGTTTAGGTAAAACTAAATTTAGTTTGATACCATATCATTTTAGCAAATTAATTATGTTTCCTATTTGTACTATTTATTATTTATTTTGATTGGATTTTTTAGATTTATTTTCATTGATTAAGCATGACTAAATTTGTGACAAGTTTGATAAACTTAATGCATAGGAATTAAATTTTAGGTAATTTTTACTATAACTAAAGTTACAAAAACTCACATACTTGCCGCAACCTATTCAAAATATTAAACAATTTAATTGGAAAGTTTTTTCTTCTCTCTTCTTCTTTTTGGTTCGCTTCTCCTATACCACTCACACACTTGGCATGAGGGAGCATATATAGCCATTAGCCAAGAACTTCTGGTGTTACATGGAGAATGACAGCAATGCCTCCATGAGATCCATTATTTTAACCGTAAAGGTCGATATCTGTTAGAATCAGGTTAAGGCATAGATCCTCATATATGTTATAATATTGTCTGTTTTAGGCTCATCATATCAACCTATACGGCTTTTAAAAAACATTATGACATTTTGGGAGGACGGATCCGTAAAGTCCGGGGTTAGGGGGTGAGAGATAGGGTATGTAATTCACGTTTATAAATTGTTATTTAAAACTACAATTAGTAAGAACGTCCTTAATTTTATGGGGTCGAAGGTGATTATTAAATTAAAAGTCCTTACGTAAATACAATTAAACTATCCTATTTTTATTTTTATTATCATTTTACTATACTATAGTAATAATATAACATTTTAAAACATATATTATTATCAAAATTGTAAATTAATTTTTTACTTTTCATACCGCCGAAAAATTAGGCCAAATGATATAAGGTCTAGAGTCCTAATTTTAATCTAATTCTTCGGAGGCTAAGACTAAGCCTCATTTACCTGGCTTTAAAAACCAAAGATTGATAATTATTATCATTTAAGTTAAAACTAATAACATAAAAGCATAAAAAACTATCAAATTATTGTATAATCAAATCGATAACTTTTTTAAATTATATAATTTTTTACCACTATTATAGTTAATAATATATTTATCACAATTAATATATGATAGTAAATTATATTATTAAATAATTTAATTTATTTTTATATATAATATATAATTAAAATTAAATTAATTAATATATATAAATTATTATTTTTTTAAATGCTGGGGGGGGGGGGGTTTAGATCTTCGTGGCCTCATTGTTACATCTTTCATTCTTGACAACATACAACCAAGAGGTTTATAGGGACAAGGTTGTGTCCAATTGACAATTGTAAGCTTTTGAAGTCCGAAGTGGTTGTCAGCATATATTAGAGAAAAATTATGGATGGTCAAAAATCAATCCAAATGATAAATTAAATGAACTCAATTATATAAATCTAAATATATAATTTTTAAAATTAAAATAATTTATTTGATTTGAATCTATATATTACAGTTTAGCCAATTATGAACTAAATCGACTAATATAATATAATATTAATATATATTCAAAAAAATTATTTATGCCTTCTTTTACTAAGGTCACTTACTTACAGACACAATCATACCTATTGTCAATCTATATTCTTCCTTGAATTTATATCAGAAAATTAGTGCTAATGCATTTATATAAATATTAATGAACAGATTCGAGGGTTATTGGTGGATAGATTAGCCCTTGTTGATGTTATATATATTTGTACAGAGGCCAATGCAATCTAAAAAATTATTAGTTTAATTATCATTTGCTAGTTTGATAGTTTTAAATTAAGCATTAACGTGATCAAAAATCAATAAATTTAATCAAAACGAACCGAAAACCAAAGATTTTACACTTTTATTAATTAGTTTTGGTTTGTTAGTTTCTAAACTAACGTCTTTAATTTGCTTTTAAAATATTACATAAATCAATTGAACTGATCGATTAGCTTACCTTTAAAGGAAACCAAATTTAAGGAAATGAATAAACTAATAAGCATAGTAACAATGCAAATGAAACCAAATCCCTAAAACCTTCATCAATTTAGTTTACCTTTATTTTATATTTTCAAATTTATTGTCTGTTTCCATCTTTATTTTAATTCTCAATTTATTATTTAACTTTTTCTGGAGAAAAATAAACTTATCAATTTCATTACTTAGTTTAATATATAGGACACATTTCCTCGGCTTGGAGTTCATAAATTGCAAGCCATTCAGGGGCGGTGCTTTTTCCTGAATTTTTTTTAAAAACATAAATTAAAACGTTGAGAGAAGGAAAATAAAAATAAAACACCTACACGCACCCTCATCTCTCGATCCTCAGCCCATGGCACGTGACTGCTTGTTTTTCTTTACAAGTGAAATTGGATTATAAGTTTACTAATATAAGTATTGCATTGTGCCTCTTACATGCAGAGATGAATGCTTTTAGTCAACCAAATCGATAAGGGCATCAAGGGATGTCGTAATTTCAAAGTTTTTCTTAATTCATAAATTTGTAAGTGTTTTTTGTTAACTAGTAATTTACAATATTGCTATTATATTATTTAATTGAAAATATAATTATTAGAATTTTGATCTAAAAATTTTAAAATGCATAAATATTTATCTAGTTAGAATTTTAATATTTATCTAGTAGTAGTAGCTAGTGTTTGATGTATTATATTTATTATTATTATTATTATGTTGCAACTGTTGTTATTACAATGAATAAATTTGTAATAAATGTTAAAACATCATAAATTTTTTTCCTTCAGCCCTTAAGCCATCTATATGATTTGTGCCCTTGGAAACAGTACTTTACATCCTTGTTAGGTTATTTGAGCTAGCCACTTTTTTCTATTTGTTTTGAGAATAAAATTGTGTGCTTAAGTTTATATTATCTCATGCATTATGAGGTTAAGTGATAATGAGTCAAGTACCCTAAGTCTCTAAATCTCTAAATAATTAATGGCTTAAAATTTATGTATTTAAGTTTATGGACACACCTGAATCTTGGAGCAACGAGGAAATGGGAAATGGAAAATTGTTGTGGATGGAGCAGAAATTGGGAACTACATTTTTATATTGTCACCTTAAGGATGAGGTTTATATGAAGGTGTCTCCTTGATTTCAAGGCAAAGCACATGGCAAAGTTTGTTGACTCCAAAAATCATTGTATATGGACTACTGCAAAGTTGGTTTGCCAAGTTGACTATTGCTTTGAAACAATATGGTTTAAAATAATCATAGTCAAATTATTTTTTAGTTGCGTTACATCATGACTGCCAAAAACTTCATGTGTTGATATATGTGGATTATCATTTCATTTAATGATAGTACTGCAATTCAGAATTTGAAAGGTTATTTTAGTTAATGTTTCCTGGATCTTGGTGTTTTAAAATATTTTGGGCATTAAGGTGGCTTGAAATAACACGGGTATTTTCCTGTGTTAACTAAAATATGTTTTTCAGATCTATTGGTATAAAACTAGTTGGCTTTCCATGAAATCATAATTTTCCTTTGGCTGATGGTAAACCTGTTCTTGATCCAAAGCGATATCGTCAGCCTGTGGGGCATTTGATTTATCATTAGACCTGAGTTTTCTTATAGCGTCCATATGCTTGTGTCATTGATAACTTTAAAATTTATCATTAAATTTGTATTTAACTTATAAGTTTTAATTTAATATTTAATTGAATTAATATATTTTTATAATAATTTTTAATTTTTAATTATTTATTATTATTTTTTATTTTTATAAATTTAATGTTAATTTTGATAGTTTTTAATATTAAATTAATTATTTTAATTTTAATATTATTTCATATATTTAGATTAATTGACCTATGATTTTTAATTGATTGAATTAGTGTTAATTAAAGATTAAAAAGGAAAGTTTCATGGAATTGATATATTAGGTGTGAATAATGTTATTAATTGCATGAGTTCATTTCCCATTCGAGTAAGGTGGCGTGGAATGAAGAGAGTTTCGGCTTGGGCATGAATGAAAAGGAATGGCATGGGCCATATAAAAACAAGGCAATTATCACCTATTTAACTTGAGCGTCAAGTCAGTAGAGGTGTAACTTAAAACGTCAATCGCCGATAACCGATCCAAACCAATCCACCAAACTCTTAATTTATCAAACCCTGAAATCGAATAAAAATGGGTTTGTTTGGTTTGAAACCGAATAATATATCGGTTTGGTTTGGTTTGAGATTTCAAAACCGCGGTTTAAACCAAACCGAACCGAATAATGTTATTATTTACTGATTTTATATTTTTATTTTATGTTTTGGATTAATACTTGATATGTTATATTTGTAAATTATATTATCAAATTTTGAGACTTATAAATATAAATTTAATATGTATTAATATTGATATGCTTACACACTATTTTTTTTTACATCATTTTAATTTTAAGAATTTAAAATTTTATGAACTAAACCGACTCAAACCGATCCAAATCGATAATAATTCAAACCGCCAGTTAAACCGAACCAAACCAAACCGAATCAATTCGGCTCCGTTTGGTTTGGTCCAAGAATAGGTTTGGTTTGGTTTGATTTTTTCCAAACCGAAACATATCAAATTGGTTTGAAAAATGACTTAAACCAATCCAAACCGAACCGATTTCACCCCTACGTCCAAGTCCAACGCTAATTGCTCCGCTCCACCATCCTAGCCAGCTACCCCACAAGTTCCAAGCAAGAGAGAGAAAAGCGGAAGAACCGCATGATGGCCGGTGATATATTAATTTTATGTATTTGATTTAATTTTAAATTTTGATTTTTTATTTTAATTAATTATTTATGTGTTATGGTTTATAAATTTTTTCTCTATCTGTTTAAGTTTTTTTTATAATTAATTTACGATTACAGTTAATTATGAATTGTTTAAAACATGATTTTTAATTGTGATTAATTTACGATTGCTTAATTAATTTGAGATGTGAAGATTATTATTCGTAAAGTTTAATTTTGTCTTTCAAATATAAAATATAATCGTTTTTTATGATTGATATCTGATTCAAGTCTAGTTTGTAGAATCGAATTCATAATTTAATTATAAATATAAGTATTTATTTAATTAAATTATGGGTCTTAAATATTTATTTTATTTTTAAAAAATAAAAATAAATAATAATTAAAGTAATAGATTAAATTAATTACATATTTAGTTAATTAATTTTTATATATATTTAATTTCACACAAAAATCTAATAATTCCTTAACTTATTTTTTTTTAAAAATAAATTGAATTAAATTTTAAATAATTTCACGCTCTATTTCGGTATCCATCCCGAGCTCAAATGGCTAATGGTAAAACACACAGATCCATCGGTCAGCTCTATTTGGCCCATGTGGTCTCTCTCAAGACACGGAATTAATGGGCAGCTATTGTCACACATGTGGTCTCACAAGGATCACCATACGAGACCGACTAACCGGCGGTGACAGCAAAGTATAGTCAGTCGATTTAGTTGTTGCCACTAAGGGACACCTGAAAGAAGGAGACATTAGACAACTCCCATGCCACCTTGAGGGAGATCAGATCAGATCAAATAAAAAAGACAATTAAATGTTCTTTTTTGTGGGGGGGGGGTGGTCATAGGTATAAGACATTTTTTGATTTATGTATTAATCTAGGTACACATTAAAAAAAGACAATGAAGTGTTTGCTAATCTCCTGTGAGGCATGCGTAAGTTAGTCTGATAACTTAGTATCAAAAATAAAAATAAAATTCTAGGGACCATTCATGTTTTGGGTGTGGCCCTGCTGCTGAACTTGCAGCATTAATGTCTCCTGCTGAATTAATAGGCGGCGGTCCTCATTTAATCACTGAGCACCTGTTTATTTTTACAACCATTTTTAACGTACGGGTTGATTAATTATTATGATAGTTGTTGCCTCCACTTAGTTTGCATCAATATCAACCGTTCCTTTGAATCCTTTGGCTGCCAGCCAACTTTTGATCAGTTTTGACCCCTGTTTCTGATAAAATTTTTGATTCCGATTTTCATTTCAACAATAGTGGATATAGATAGCCTGGTGGTCTGTGTGCAGCTGTAACGTGCCGGCTCTCCTAAACTTCAGACTCTGCAGGGAAGCTTTATTTGATCCATGAATGATCATTTCATCTGTTGATGATCACTCTAATTTATTTATCTATCAGTGTATAGATTAATTGTTTAATAAATATTCCAAGTTTTCTCAACTGACTTTAGTTTGACTCATGTAGAATTTTAAACCTTATTAAGAAATTAAAAAAAGTTATATATAATTTGCTCATCGATCTACACATTAAGCTAATCTTTATCTGGTTACATACAAGTAAATCGATGGGGTAAAAAGACACGGGGCAAAGTAAAATATTATACAAAACAAAACACATTGACATTGATAAAGACACTAACAACACAGATTTAAGTTGCATCAGTCCACCCTCCCCCACATCCCTTGTACTCAGATATTTTTAGTACACGAACACGAACTTAATTAGTGAAATGAAAAAACCTTACATGCTGCGAGAAATACTTTAAAACGCGTAGAAATATCATATATATATATATATATAATATGTATATAATTATATATATAGAGAGAGAGAGAGAGAGATCGAGGAGGAGGTGTCCTACCACCTTACCTTACACACATTCACACAAAGAAAGACAAGGTAGTCCGTTTGCGTACATTTAACACCTCAGGCTCAGGGTATTCCGATGATGGGGAAGAACGGAAAGTAGTAGCTTGACGGCGCCAACCCCCACTCCGGGGGCAGCGGCAGATCCACCGTTTTTGACGCACCCGTTGCCGGAGAGCCACACCTGGCATGGTCCTTTCCAGGCAAAGGGCACGCAGGGTAGAAGATGAGTGAGTGGAAATGGTGTAGGAGTTGGGCTTGCCTGGCGTTGCCACTACCTTGGAGGCCAAGTTCTTCTTGAACCCATAAAGCTGGGTCGGACCACCAAGAAGCTCGGCGGCGCAAAGAGGAGCTGCTTCTTTGGGACGAAGCTTGAGCTTGGTCTCGAAGGAGCCAGCATCTCCAGTAGTGGCCACGGCCGAGGGTTTTGCTTTGTCATGACTACACGTCAGTGCAACCCTGATGCCTATGTTGCAGTAGTGAAATAAAGACACAGTAAATAACTGATATATAGATCGTGTACCATTTATTTAACCCGAGAGATAAAAGGTGAAGAGAGAAATTAACCTGACAGATTCGAATGGGGAGGACAGTGGAGGCAGGAGACAGAACCCCCGACCACAACAACATCATGGCATGTCGAGAGCTGGAAGCTGGAAATTAGAGCCAATGCAAAAGCTAAGAGTACACCCGCACTGGTAAGAGCCATGGGAATTAATGGTACCACAATTGTGTGTGAGTGATGTAGAGTGAAGGAAAAGATATATATGTATACATATATATAAACAAAAAATGTGGGAACATATTTGCCAGTAAACGCGTTGCTCTTTATTAATTAACCGTACGTAGAAAGACCACGCATTTATTGTAGGTACGCAAGGCTGAAGGAGTAGGTGGGTGCATCAATGAGAAGGTGCAGTTTCGTGTTCAACTATTATATATGTTCATTACATTTTACTTCCTTCTACAGAGAAAGTACGTACCACTCTTCCTGAATTTACTTGTCCATTTCCTATTGGCTTTCTACTACTAATTAAGCCAATTTCTGGCAATTAAAATCGGATAGCCAGAATGTATGCCTGTCCATGAATATTTCTGAGGAAATTTAACTACCCAATGAGGTGTAAATTGAAGTCAAATGGGGAAAATATAGCAGTGCATAAACATGATGAGCACTGAGCAGACAGGTTTTCCCCATGGCTTGGGCGACTGGTATATGAACATTACTACCTAATTGACTACGCAGCTGACCAGAGTGAAAAGGCTTTCTCCAGGCTTTTGCGTGAGGAGTGAGGACCCATATATCTCAACCTCATTTACCACTTGCCACTATAATTAATTAAGAAGAATTACTTTATTTGATAATGTTTTATTTTAAAATTAAGTTATTTTTACTGTGAAAAAAAATTAAAAGTCTTATAAATTTGATAAAAATAAATATGAAGGTTATTTGATAAAAATAAATATGTAATTATTTGGTAAATATGATTTTAAAAGTCTTATAAATTTTAAAAGTAAGTAATATGTATTTGTTAAATTTAAAAAAGAAATTATTATGAAGGTTTTAAATGATAAAAATATCTTTAATTGCTAAATTTTAAATCTGTACCACTTTTACTTTTAATTTTAAATAAGATTAATGTTTATATTTTATAAATTTTAAAATTACTTTCTAAAAAGGTAACCTTTAAACTGTTTTTGTTTTTTTATTATAAAAAAGCATAAAAATTTCTTATAACTACTTTTTAAAGATTTACTAAATGAATTTTGTTATTTTTATTTATTTTATAAGCAAAATCAGATCTCTGAATAACAATATCAAACTGGCCTATATGTACTCACCATTTTAAAGTCTTGAAGGGCAACTGGAGTGAAAATATTTATGTACCAACATAAAAAAACTTAGGGAAATTACTCATTAATATGTTATATTTACTTTATAAAGAAAAAAATAAATATTTGAATTAAGATCATCTCAAGCTATATCATCAGCTTTAATCAAATATAACTATAACGTATGTCTAATATATATTACCATCTATAATAATAAATTTAAATAAATTTACTTAAATTTATAACTAATATCACATCATCCAAAAAATTATTACAAACCTAAAATACACGTCTACCTCTCCCATCCCCCAACCTCCCTCGCTCAGCCCCCTCCCCTGCTGGTGCATTGCCGCCCTCTACCTGCCTCCCCCCGTTGCCTCCCTCCACCTCCCCTTCCCCATCATTGCGTCATGACTCTTCCCCTCCCCCCTGCGTTGCCGCCCTCAAATTTTTATATAAAAGATATTTAAAATTTTCAAAATAAATGTTTGGATCGTGAAACATTTAAATGGAGGCGCGAATAAAAACTGTTGCACGCTTGTCTCTCATTAAGATGTGAGCTAATGAACGGCTGGGATTTCGCAAGCATGATCCCCGTGACACGGGCTACTAGCATCTCAGAGAGCTTGATTAGAAGTGCAACGTGAATAATATGGGATTGGAAGTCTGGATCCTTTTTGGAGTGCTACGTGAATTGTTAACCAAGTGGACATTTGATGGTATCATTGAGCTACTTGATTATTTTAAACATTATTTTTCATTTTGTTGATTTTTAAAATTCAACGCTATTTTTTATTTTATTTTTATTTTTATTTAAGTTTTTCCTTTTTTTTTATTAACTAACACATGTTAGAAGAGAATATAGGTGATAAGAGAGAAACAATGAATATTATATGATGTAAAAATTGAATAGTCACACTTGAGTAACTTGCATTCTCGAGATTTATTTAACAATGAAGAAGGTATATATAGAGTTATGATAAAATGTATTGTAAATTTGAAGCAGTGTGTTGAATTTATTAATTCTAATGTAAATGATGTCGACAAACACACACATTTCAACGTCATTATTCAAATCATGGTATGAGAACTTGTACTATGTTGGTGGAAGTGAGCAAATTTCTAACAAAACCACGAGTTCTTATATTATCAAATATATATGGGGGGGGGGGGGGGGGTTATCAAATGGGTGTGAGAGAGACATTATGATGTAATAAATGAATTCGTTGAATGATGAATCCAGTTAGAAGGGGTAGAGGCTTTTGAGAATTTCCTGACAGAAGGCGGTGCCAATTTAAGATTCCGCAGAAACAGTGGACATTCAATTGAGTCATCAATTCAAATACTATTCTAGAACAGTTTTTAAAATGGAAATGTTACGATAAAATGCATTATTAAGGATTCAAGATGAAGTTATTGGATGAAATCAGTGATATTATGTGACTTCACAAATTCGGTCTCATGCAGATAAATGAGAAAATAGGTATTAATTTAAATTGAATAGAAAACTCTAAAAGTGTAAGTTGGTATTAGAGCTATAGTTTAGTTTGAGCACGGATTTTACCCCCCAATTGAAATTGTAAATGTGAGAAAGTAGAGGAGATGGTTATAACAAAAGCACAAATTTAAACAGAGAATAAATTTGCTTGCTCATTTATTGATAATAATGAGAAAATTTTAACAGTTGATGCAAGTTATTTTTTTTAAATATTGGTTAAAAATAATAACCATTTAATTTGATGACAATTGTAGGCTTCAAATCTTATGTGTGCGTGTGAATGCATGCCAAAAAAATGTAATAAGCACAATGTGATCATAGTTATTTGAGTACTTTTATTTATCTATTCATTCGTTATAGTATCTGTTATATTACCACGCCTGTACAGTTAAATAAATTTTTTTGATAAACTATGAAGTGAGTTCTATTTTTAAAAAATAAATTAAATTATCCAATCTAAACCCAATAGTTGATATCCAAAACCTAAAAGTCAAATTATTTATTTGAATCTAAATCAATTTTAGAATTTATAGCCTAAAACTTGATTTATTTATAGAGATGTAAAATAGACCTGTTTGTTCTTTGTTCTGTTGTGGAATCAGTCTGAATGAACCAAACTAATGTAGTTCTTTTTTTCTTAAAGATTGTGACAGTAATATTAAAAACGTTTTGTAACAAATTAGCATATGATAATCATTTATTCAATATAATACTAAAAAAAGATTTTGCAGTAGTAATTTTAAAAAAACATGAAAGTCGAAAATAAAACTCAAATATTAGTTTACAAATATGAAATAAAAATTTTAATTTAAAGTCTAAAATTGTTCGTATTACCTTTCAAGTAGTTTCAAGTGGATAACAAATTAAAAATGAACACAAAACTTTCTTGTATTTCGTATTAAAAAACAAATAATAAGTTCATTTCTATCAAATATCTTTTAAAAGTTTATGTTTTAAATTCTATTTTGAAAATTAATAGGTTTATGATGTAGGTACTAGGCTATGAGATAGGATGGTTAATGAATTTAAAAAAAAAAACAATCGGTCCACGACCAGTCCACATGGACTAATCTGTTTAGTCGTAGTTCGTTTAAGCCCATATTGAAATGGACTAGAGTTTTAATGATCTTGCCTACTATAGTTTGCATGATTCACTGGTTGATCTACGAAATAGTAATCTATTCTACACTCTAATTAATTTAAGATGAGGTGTTATCCAAATTACTCCGTTGTATTGTCCTAGTTACGAAGTAAAATATAACATTACTATTATTATTATGTCCTTTTACTACTTCAAAATTTTAAAAATCTTTATATTACTATTATTATTATTATTATTATTATTATGTCCTTTTACTACTGACAATTTTAAAAATCTTTTTCATTTATTTGAAAACAATTTTAGTCGTAAACAAACTACATAAATTTTAGACTACTCATTGCATCCCTTTCAAATTTTTTTTTTATTAATTTAAGAATCAATTTAACAAAAAATGTTTTAAAACACACTTCTTAAGTCTCTTCATTTTAATAAAAAAAGTTAATATAATAAATAGTATTTTTTAAAAATTTAACAATTAATATTCTCACTCCACTTTTCAAATAATTATATTTTCTCTCCCTTCATTTCCCTTTTCAATTTCTAACTCGTTTTTAATTTTCTCTCTCCTTAAATAAAGAATAAATAATTATTTATAAAATAATATTTTAATCAAATAATATAAAATAATTATTAAATAGAGGAGTTGAATAATGTACTTTAGACAAGTGAATTGCTAAAATAACAAAATGTGTACTTTAGGTTATTTGAGGAGTCATATTTAAAAAGATTGCTAGGAATGCTTGTGTAACATCTCCAACAGAACTTTTTATTATTTACTCAGAGTCAAATTTTAAAATATTATTCCATCACACTTTTTATCTAACTCTTGGCTTTTAAAGAATGAAATGGTAATTCATTTTGTGAAGAATTACTTTCAATGTTATATAATAATATTTAATCTTTCTATACACATTCATTCTCTTCTCACGTGAAATAATAAAATAAATAATTTTATATAAAATAAAAAATAAAGAATAGTATTGATGTTATAAAAAAATATCTACAAGTAAAGAAAAAAATAATGAGTAGTATTATAAATAAATTTAAAAGAGATGACTTAAGTTATTTTTAATAATATATTAAAATCTTAATTTAAAGTCCAATTACAATAAAAATTTAAATTTTAATAAAAGACTTAATGAAAAGGTTAATGGCATTTTAAACTTAGACTTTAAATCAGGACAATATTGGTAAAGTAAATACATGATATGTGCAAATTGTTTGTGAAATTATGGTTAATATGGATGACTATGATTTATTCATATATTTTTTCCTCTCCATGTTATAATGCTGTCACAATTATCTATTACATAACATTACTCTTATATATATTGTAAGATATAAAAAATCCAAAAAGAAAAACTACTTTGTTTGAAGGCAAAAAAGGTACAAGTCTGCATTTGGTTCCGACAAAATTAATGATGAGAACTGTCCAATCACATATGAAATATTACTAGAAAATTTTAACTTAAGCGGCGAGCACATGTTAAAACGGCATAGAAGCGCAAAAATTATGTATATATTTTCCCAAGGTACAAAATTGGATTGTAATTTGAAAGAGCAATGTCGTCTCCAAAATAAAGGACTACCTTTATATCTTCATTCTGATTAATGGTATTTTAATCAATGTGATAAAAATATAAAGAGGCTGCGATACATTTATATTTTTTTCAACTCGAAAACCCGTGAGTCATCGGAAATATTTCCAACTTCGTGTTAGGAGGAAATACGGAAATAGAAGGAAATAAAAATGGCACACCGAGAATTTTACGTGGTTCGGGAAATTCCCTACGTCCACGGAGCTACTTGCAGATTTTCACTATGGAGAGAAAAATATACCGTGTTTACAAACACTCATCCCAATACCCAAATACACCTGAGAAATTATCAAATTGATAATTTTCTCTCTCTCTATTTTTCTCCTCTCTCTATTTCTTTTCTCTCTATTTTCTCTCTCCCGTATTGGGACTTGTTGCTGGGATGCAAAAATACATTGCCGAGGGTTCCTTTTATAGGTTGAAGGTAGCGTGTCTTCTCCGCGTTTGGCACACCACGTTTGACAAAAAAAAGGTTTGCGTAACCTTTTCTTCTTCTTCTTCTTCTTTTCTTTTTTTTTTTTGGGCGGTGAGGTGGCGTCTAGCCGCTATTGTTGACAATCTCCCACTTGAAGACCGATTTCAACTGTCTTCACACCCGCAGAGCTCTTTCCAATGCAACTATTCTTGGAGACCAATTAGAGTTGCGCACAACTCTAATTTGTCCGTAGTGACCGATTTGGTTAACATATCACCGGGTTCTTACTCCCTTGTATCTTCACAAGTGTTAACACTTCATCCTCCAATAATGATCGAATGAAATGATAACGTAGTCCAATATGCTTGGTCCTTGAATGAAATGCTGAATTCTTGGCCAAGTGTATTGCACTCTGACTATCACTGTACAATACATCCGTCTCTTGCTTGAAACCCATTTCTGCTAATAATCCTTGTAACCAAATAAACTCTTTGCTGGCTTCTGTCACTGCCACATACTCTGCCTCAGTTGTAGATAGAGCCACAATTTTCTGCAATTGAGAATTCCAGCTCACTGCTGTAGTCCCCAACGTGAACACATAACCTGTAGTGCTCCTCCTGTGGTCTATTTCTCCAGCGAAATCAGCATCAACATAGCCTTGCAACTTTAGATCACCTTTTCTGAAACATAGACATTTGTTAGTAGTATATCGCAGGTATCTAAGTATCCATTTTGCTGCTTCCCAATGCTGCTTTCCTGGATTAGACATAAATCTGCTCACTGCTCCCACTGCATGAGCAATATCTGGTCTCGTGCACACCATGGCATACATCAAGCTTCCAATGGCTGAGGCATATGGAACCTTAGCCATGTAGTCCTTCTCTTCATCTGTCTTTGGACATTGTTCCTTTGACAACTTGAAATGATTAGCAAGAGGTGTCCTCACTGGTTTAGCATCTCCCATACTAAACCTTTGTAAAATCTTACAAATATATTCTGCTTGAGATAATTGTAAGGTACCTTTCTTTCTGTCTCTGCTAATCCTCATTCCAAGTATCTGCTTTGCTGCACCCAAGTCCTTCATCTCAATTCACTTGGACAACTGCTTTTTCAACTTGTTGATTTCATCTAAATTTGCTCCTGCTATTAACATGTCATCAACATAAAGTAGCAAGATAATAAAACTGGAATCAACCTTCTTGAAATAACAGCAGTGGTCAGCATTGCATCTCAGATAGCCATTATCTTGCATGAAACCATCAAATTTCTTGTACCACTGTCGGGGTGCTTGTTTTAAACCATACAAGCTTTTGGTCAACCTGCATACCAGATCTTCATTGCCCTCATTTGTGAATCCTTCTGGTTGCTGCATGTATATCTCTTCCTCCAAATCTCCATGGAGAAAAGCTGTCTTTACATCTAATTGCTCTAGATGTAGATCCATTGCTGCTACAATGCTTAAAACTGACCGAATGGTAGTTAGTTTAACAACTGGAGAGAATATTTCAGTGTAGTCAATACCTTCCTTCTGTTGGAAGCCTTTAACCACCAGTCTTGCTTTATATCGCTTGGAGCCATCATGCTCCTCCTTAACTCGGTACACCCATTTGTTTTGCAAAGCTTTCTTGCCGGCCGGTAGCTTTGCTAACTCCCAAGTCTGGTTGGATATAAGAGACTTCATTTCATCTTCCATTGCAAGCTCCCACTTGCTTGCATCATCTACCTGACATGCTTCATGATAGCATTCAGGCTCTCCTCCATCTGTCAGCAGCAAATAATTTAAGTACTTCCTGTTTGGTACATGAGGTCGACTGGATCTCCTCAATGTAGAAACTTGATCCTGTGGCTCTTCAATGGCTTGTCCTGTAACTTCCTCCTCTTGAGGTTTCTGGCCTGTTTTGATAGCTGCACTATCTGGGACATCATCGGGCTCAAAGTAAACAGGCTCATGATCCACTTGACTAGTGGATTCGGTCGTGTCTCTATCTTTATACAGGACTTTTTCATTAAACACAACATCTCTACTTCTAATGATTTTCTTATTTTGGTTATCCCAACATCTATAACCAAATTCATCACCACCATAACCAACAAATGTGCATTTTAGTGATTTAAGCATCAAGTTTACTTTTAGCATTATCACTAATATGCACATAAGAGACACAACCAAATACTTTCAAATGTGAAAGTCTAACCTCTTTTCCCGTCCAAACTTCTTCTGGTATTTTGAACTCTAGAGGTGTTGATGGTCCACGATTGATGAGGTAAGTCAGTGTGTTGATCGCCTCGCCCAAAACTGCTTGGGCAACCCTGCATGTATGCGCATACTTCTGGCTCTTTCAGTCAACGTCCGGTTCATCCGTTCTGCTATGCCATTCTGTTGTGGTGTCCCTGGCACAGTTCTCTCGAGCTTGATTCCGCTCTCATAACAGAACCGTTTAAATCTGGTGTCTTCATATTCTCCACCATTATCTGAACGTAGCCTTTTGACCTTCAAATCGGTTTCATTCTCGACCATCGCTTTCCAACTTTTGAATGTATCAAATACTTCTGACTTCTGTCTGATGAAGTATACCCATACTTTCCTGGAATGATCATCAATAAAGGTAACAAAATAATGCTTACCTCCAATTGATGAAACTGGAGCCGGTCCCCAAACATCTGTGTGAATCAATTCGAGCTTTGATTCCTTTGGGGTTCTGCCTTCCCTTTTGAAGTTGACCCGTTGATGCTTTCCAAAAATACAGCTTTCACACAAATCAATATCTATTGATTTTACTCCTGGCAGCTTCCCTTTTGAATGCATGACTTCTATTCCCTTTGCACTCATGTGGCCAAGTCTTTGGTGCCACAGATTTGGGTCGTCTTTGCACTCTGCAACTGTAATGAAACAATTTCCATTCATAGTTGTGTAAAGAGTTCCATGTTTCTTACCCCGTGCAATAGTCATGGCTCCCTTTGAAATCTTCCAGGTGTCTCCCGCAAAAGTGGACACGTAGCCATCTTTTGCCAATTGTCCGATGGAAATTAAATTCTTTCTGAGACTAGGTACATGTCTCACATCTTTCAGCCTCCATACAGATCCATTGAGCTTGATCTGTACTGTTCCTTGACCAACGACGTCGCACGCCTGATCATTGCCGAGATACACCTTTTCTCGATTGCCCGCAACATAATCCTCGAACACTTCTTTGTTTGAGGTAGCGTGGAATGAAGCTCCTGAATCTAGCACCCAAGATTCCGTTTTGCTCTCCATAGAGCATATGAGAGCATCATCTGATGCGACATTTGCACTTCCATGCACGTCGTCTTCCTTTTTCGGACCCCTGCACTCAGACTTAAAATGTCCCAATTTTCCACAATTCCAACATTCAATTTTATTTTTACCTTTGTTGGTTTGGAATTGGCGACTTCTGGATTTGGATCTACCATTCCTCGATGTAGATCTCCACTGCTGAGTGCCTCTGTTTCTGCCTCTACCTCTGCTCTCCATATTTAATGCCGATGCCGATGTGGGAGGGCCTTCTTCCTTCCTTCCTGATCTCCTCCGTCATGATCATGTCTACTACTTCGAGAATACCATTTTATTTTTCCCAAAAGAAGCAGAAATAGATTGTACCTGGTTGACTGCCAACCTTCGGCATAGTACTAAGCAAGGCACCGGCATTTACTTCGTCGGTGAAAGTAATTTCTACCGATTTTAATTGGTCTTTGGCCTCATTGAAGGAATTTAGATGCTCTCTAAAATTCCCATTTTCTGGCATTTTTAAATTAAACAGCTTCTTAATTAAAAATACCTTGTGAGCTGCAGAGGGCTGCTCGTACATATTCGAGAGAGCTTTTATCAGTCCTGCAGTTGTATCCTGGTCTTTGACGTTGAAGGCCACAGATCTCGTCAAGCTTAGACGGACCGCCCCCAAGGCTTTGCGATCTAGCACCTTCCAATCGTCGTCTTTTATTTCCGCCTGGCTTTTCTCCCATCGGCAGTACAAGTCTTTCTGGTACAGATAGTCCTCCATCTCGCATTCGCTAAAATCGAAATTCGTCCCGTCGAATTTCTCGATCTTGTATGAATCCTTCTCGGACGCCATGGCACCTTCTTGAACTCGAACTTACTGTTTCACCGTGGCGTGAATAGTACCGGTATACGCGAGTGGTACGTATACACAACACCGAAATACTCAAGAACAAATCTTTTCTGATGTGACAGATCAGACACAGCTGCAGCCACAGAGCATACTCAGAATTTGTCAAGACAATTCGGACCCGGAGCTCTGATACCAGTTGTTAGGAGGAAATACGGAAATAGGAGGAAATAAAAATGGTACACCGAGAATTTTACGTGGTTCGGGAAATTCCCTACGTCCACGAGCTACCTGCAGATTTTCACTATGGAGAGAAAAATATACCGTGTTTACAAACACTCATCCCAATACCCAAATACACCCGAGAAATTATCAAATTGATAATTTTCTCTCTCTCTATTTTCTCCTCTCTTTATTTCTTTTCTCTCTATTTTCTCTCTCCCGTATTGGGACTTGTTGCTGGGATGCAAAAATACATTGCCGAGGGTTCCTTTTATAGGCTGAAGGTAGCGTGTCTTCTCCGCGTTTGGCACACCACGTTTGACAAAAAAAGGTTTGCGTAACCTTTTCTTCTTCTTCTTCTTCTTTTCTTTCTTTCTTTTTGGGCGGTGAGGTGGCGTCTAGCCGCTATTGTTGACACTTCGTAACGTACGGAGATGGAGTTTGGATCCTCAACGGTTGAAGAAGCTACGGTTCTTTTACAATTAAACGAAACGTCAACGTTTTATTTAAAAATAATAAAAATTACCAAGCTACCCACACGCGCTCCCTCTCTCTCTCGATCTTTCCAACAGAAAGCAAGACAAGATCTTACACCCCTTCTCTGTCATGGCGCATCCCCATCCCATCGGCACCCTCCAAAGTACTCTCCCTCTTCCCTTCCTTCCCTCGCCCAACCTCGGCTCAGTCCAACCGGGTCTCTGTCGCTTCCTCCCTTAACGTGGTTCCTCGGGCTTGAAGTCCAAGGTTTTTGTGTGCTTGACTCCGGTGATGGACGAATCGACCGGAAAAGCCAGTCCGTCCGCATCTCTGACCACCATCAAAGTCCATTTGGAAAATTGAAACCTCCTGATTTAAAATAGATTTGGGTTTCCTGATATCCGAGCAGATTTTGATGTACCCTATTTATAATAATTTCTGGGAGTGACGATTATTTATTGGGAGAAACGAATTTGATTTCGATATAATGTAAAGCATGGAGAGAGAGATTTAGTATACAGGAAAAGGGAGCGAGCACTGTGACTAACTGGAGTAGTAAAGGAAGGCTACGTACCCATCTTCCTCGCGCGTGGTTTTGATATAATGTTTTTATTTTACAATAGCAAAACGATGGCGTTTTTTTCAACCGTAAAAGAAACGTAGCAAAAACTACCGTTGAGGATCCTTACCCACGGAGATGAGGCTTTAATGAAATCCACCCAAACATCATCCTACCATAAACTCATGCATAGCGGGACCGAGGAAGGGCGAATGGTACCCGCAAGCACGGGCCATTCATATATTTCATATTTTCATGTAGGGAGGTGTGCAACATCTCCAGATCTCTCGCAATCAATTTAATGCAACTAACTGGGCAGTTGGGCAGATCACTTATGTTTTCTGAAATTCGTGAAAATCTACTTTGCATTGACGAATCAATTTTTGGTAATGCAGGTAATATTTAGTATCCCAAGTCCATGGATTGATTGCTAATGAAGACCGATACGGCCGTTGGGGGCTCCCAGCCTCCCACGACGAGGATGCCTTGGCCGATGAGAGAGAGCCATGACAACCGCGATCTCAAGTAAGAGACGTGCGAAGAGGGTCATACTACTGGTGGACATATTTGTGCCCACGTCTTGCTTTATTTATTTTAAATGTTTTCTTAATAAATTTCCTTGTAAATAGGATTGTTGGCAGTAAATAAAGGCAGTTCGAATATCGATTCTCTCTATATATCCTTCCTATTCTGCTCCTTCCTCCCCAGTCCCCTCCCTTCACCTATTCTTCTTCTCGTGGAGGTCTGCCCCCTACAGCCAAATATCCCCCAACACAGATCGTTACTGGTAGGGAAATGCAGTCTGACTTGGTGTTATTTGTCAAATGTTGGCATATCATCAATCAGTAAACATATAGTGATTTCTGACACGAAAGGTTTTCTTTAGTTATTCTTGAGTAAAGAGCCTTCCCAAGTAGATGAATTCATGGAAACTGTAAAACTTACTTCCATATATCAGTAAATTTGAAGGAAGGCCTGGTGATTTTTGAGTAAAGAGTCAATCGGGTGACATCAAGGAAATAAATAACAGTTCAATCTAACCAGGCCCAACAATCAAGAAAAGCAATGCGCATTTATGGAGCAGAATTAATACGGGTGCCAACTAAAATATGGATGATACCTGAATTTGCATAAGCTGTTAATGTTAATTCGCCTCATGCTGCTGTCCACATTGCATCTACTACAGATAAGCAAGACATTGGTTATCTGCTTGAAGCATAAGACTCGTATCTGTGACCTAGGTTTGGAGATTTGGTGGTCTTTTCAGTGCATCAAATGCAGTGAATTCATGCATTAAATGAGGTCAATAGTCAATGGACAGAGTCATACATTACCACGGAAACAGCTTGTCCTCTACAAGATACTTATCACAGCCTTCTGGTCTATAATATTACTAAAAATCATATATAACATATCACAATTGAAGGAAAAGGCAACAAAATCGTCATAAAGTCATGATGACCATTAAAGATGTAAACGGAATTTGTTTTCAGCAAAGAAAGAGTACAATATTAAGAGAAATGCTAGTTACAAGTTTTTAGGCACACATGACAATATCTACAGGTGAGGCTGATCAAATTACTGACCAACGGAAAGGCATGTACAAAAAAGACTTGCATCAACATTTCTCTAATTTTAATGAGAAATCCTCATAGAATACGAAGGTAATTAAATGAACAAACCGAAATAAACCAATTCATAGAGGTATCCTATTCCTACACGGCAAATAACCTTAACTGAACTCACATGCACAATAAGTAGTAGTGGCCAGTAATATCGCATTCCTTTCAATAATTAATGCATACCCAGCTATCATTTTTGGCCAGACCATATTGCAAACAATTGACAATTCAAACAGTCTCATTCTTAGCAACTTGTCACCAATATGAGGATCCAGCAACCCTCTTTTATGATTTCTCCATTTAGATTAAATCTTCACAGATACTATCGTTGTTCAGTTATTCATGGTGAGACAAATAAGATTAAGGCCCAAGTGCAGCTCAACGTCTGCAGAATTAGCAATCAACCCGAACCAAGAATGACCAAATTTTCAACCCACTTAAAACATTGAATCGAAAGCATTGAAAATTAGAGAATGGATTTAACAATCACACATTTCGAATCCAGCAGCAACAGCAACAAAGCCTATTTTCGCAACATGAAGCAAATTATATTCCATGATCAATTAAACCTGTTTGTCTAAACACAGCATTGCGAACCTGGCGCAGATCTCGCCCCTTGAGCGTCCGACCCATGCCTTCGAGCACCGAACACGCCAGCATCGGCGACCGCACACAACTCCTAGCCACCATCTCATGCGGCGGCAACATCTCGCCGTCCCCGTCCCGGTCGTCGATTTCGTCGAACTGGAGGTTCCTTCGCGCCGCGTGCGACAGCAGCGGGACGTTGACCGGCGCCGATTTGCGGCGAGTCGGCGAACCCGAGGGCTTCCGAGGCCGCCGCGGGATGGTCGGAATCGCCCGCCCGGACGGCGGAGAAGAAAAGTCTGGATCTTCCGGCAATGCGGCGAGGATTCCGAAGCCCTTGGAGATCGGAATCCGGTTACCCGGGGCGCATGAAGGCGGCGCCTCCGACGTGAGGTTGTCGGTGCGATGCGGCGTCGGTTTTGACGCCGCCGTAAAGCCTCCCGTCCATAAGACTTCGTCTTCGTTGAACTCGTCCCCGTCGGAGGCCGCGGTACGATAGGACGCGCCTAGGAGTCGGTCGGCAGACGGCGTATTGCGGCGGCGGAAGGTGGTGGCCCCGGGAGCGTCCATGACGGAGGAAGCGAACCGAGGGAGGGGGCAATGACGTGGCAGATGACGGAACCACGAGAAAGTCGGACCCTCGCTTGTCCCGTCACAAGTAGTCGTCAGCTGCTAGGCCGAGGCGGGTCAGGATCGACCCACCATTGAAATTGATATAAATTTGTACGTGCGTGACTCCGGAATCCGCAACATCTGATTTGTTGTTAAGATCATGGTACGACATCTGTTAATATAGTTATGTCAGACTCATTCGGGTGAGGTTTTTAAAAAGAAAAAAAAAATCTAAAATATGTTATGTGCAGTGAATAATGCATTTTTAGTATCTAATGAAGTAGAACAGCAGCCCCCATCTGGTGATTTTAATATGATTCAACAGTGAATACAACTCAACCATAACTGGCAGGCAGTGATCAGTGCCTCTAGTCATATTTAACTTTAACATTAAATATGACTCAATCTTTGCCATCAAAGGCTCATATCATAAATCAACGCTGTTTCAAAGGGTACAATTGTAGATAAACAAAACAATGATTGCCATCTAATGACCTAACCTAATGAGTAATGACCCAGTAGTTTTTTTTTTTTGTTTGTTTCATATACTTATTTATCTCCACGGCATTCACAAGCGGCCCTCTTTTCCCAAATTTAAAAGATAAAAAAAAAACAAAGGGAATTAATTATCCTTAAAAGATATGTTGGTTGGTGTATCCTTGGAAGACGAAATCTCCCCTGAGCATTTTCTGATATATTAACGATCACTCTGCACAGTTCAGGCATGCCCGGAATTATTGCTCTGAATTCTCTTAAATTTCTGCAAAGTATGTGAAAGCCCAGGGCAGTCAAGTTCAATCCATGAGTATGTGATTTTTAAAATTATTTTTTATTTTCAAATTTAAGTTTTAAAATTTTAAATATTTTTTTAATTTTTTATTATCTGAATTCATTATTTTTTATTTTAAAAAATTATATAAAATTTATTTTTTAAAATTGTAATAATATAAAAAATATAAAAAGTTATTTTAAAAAATCGAAAATGGCTGGTACCATTATCCATTATTACTAACTACAACAGCTGTCTGCATCATTTAAAAAAAAAAAAAGAATTAATCCCATGTCATTGTCATGATTCCATTCCCCTATTGGGAATTTTGTCGTCAAATCAGTCCTTTTATATGATTTGTAAAGACTTGGGATGTAATAGGTTGTAAGGGGGTGTAGCTCAAATGGTAGAGCAAGTGCTTTGCAAGCACAAGGTCGAAGGTTCAATTCCTTTCATCTCCACAGTGTTCTTTTGCGCTGCGCCGTCTCTTCAGAAATGGAAAAGGACAAACTAGAGCTCAGAAATGGCTCTGTGTGTCATTGTCTGTGGCTTTGTTTTATCATACATGCGTTTTAAATTAATTCGAGAACGATTTATGTTTTTTTAGGGAGGGTATAAAATATGCTACGTTGCGGTGGGAGATTATAAGTGAGAGAACTCACGACGGAACCCCATACCCTTACTTAGCCCAGCCCACACCGTCCTTTTTCCTTTTTTTAATTTGGTTAAAAGTCAGGGAAAACAAATAAAAAAATTAAATGACATTATTTTTAAAAATAATTAAAGTATTTATTAATGATGTACATTTATTTGAGTTAATATTTTTTAAAAAATAATTCTATTTAAAAAAAATTGGTGAACCAAATAAACCCTCCTCCCTCCCTGTTTAATTTTGAAAAGCACATTGAAAAATGTATTAATCAGTCAAGTTTAATTTTGGTCGATTGCTTTTAGACTTTTTAAAAATTGTCTATTAAAGTCTATTTACTAAAAAAGCACCCTTTTGTCCGAAGAACTTATTATATCGTAGCAAAGCAAAGGTTTTCTCATATTTACAATATTTTTTAACATACATTTATCACAAGCCCGTGAAAATTGCTAAATTAAAGACTGCTGACATTGGATCATATATTCTTGGCTCTTTCCCAAGCCTCCCATGGCCAAAAGATAAGACCATGGATGAGTATGGGAAGTCAAATGCAAGCAGCCTGTAATTGTATCACATGACTACACTATTGGACGGAGGTAAAATACAATCTCAGTTCTTTCATCTAGTATCTAAGGTTGACCAATACCGATGCAAAACGTGAAACACTTGCACCGAGCTCGCACGTGCTTCCTGGCCGGGCTATAGATCTCAGATCCAGTATCCATACGGAAATAACAACAAAAGATAAAAACGTCAAGGAGCAGATACGATGCATCTTTCACTAAGATTTGGATATTTGAAGTTTCTTACTGCATGCAAATTAGCTTTGTCTTCTGTCCCCCAGCCCCAGCATTTTCTCAGGTTGACAGAAAAGCCCAAACCATTGGGCACTTGCTTTTGCAGTGAAACATGAAAATATCCACGCCTGTTAAATTGAGAGAGGACATCTTGGCTTAGCCGCTTACATTCTTAACAAGCGCTCTCCATTATCTTGACCATCTAATAACATAAAACCATAACACCATTTCTAAATAACATAGTTGTTTTCTTCCATCCAGTTCTCATCTGTGGGGGTTGAGCAGAGATCGAGTACTTCAACGTAGATATATTGAGTTGACTGTTGGCTGAGGTACCTGGAAACAGGCGCCGCACAAGTTGCAGGCTTCAGCATTCCTCATGTGATGGCTGCTTTGGAAGGTGAAACAAATTTAGGCTCAAGTATCATTTATTTATCCTTTTCAACTAATGTGATGCAATGAACACCTGCTCTACAACCTAGTCAATGGAACATGAAAATGAAAAAACTGAACCTGGAAAACCAAGAATGGCACTCTCATGAGGGCTTCAGACAATTATCACACGGATTGGAACCATTTTTGCAGGCGATTTGGTCAAAAGATTCTCCAAAGTGTTCTAACAACGTCTTTCTTCGACATTGAGTCTGAAGAATCACAGAAATTTCAACAAGAAAGCAATCAGTAAGTGGATAGTGCAGAAATTCACCAGCAGTACTCTCTAAAGCTTAGTTACCTTAAGTTCACAATACTCTTGCATTTTACGAGCTTGAGCCATGGCTGCTTTAAAGCTTTCGCTTCTACATCCTAGCCCATTCCGCAACATACATACAATCCGGCTGAAGTCCTTCTTCTGATATAGAACAATGCACTCTGCAGGAAGATTATCTCTTCCAGCTCTTCCAGATTCTTGATAATAGCTTTCAATTGATTTGGACATTGTATTATGAATAACAAATCGCTGAATGAAAGAATGTACATCAATAAACCGGTAAAAAATGGAAGGGAATAGTAACGGCAAGATAGTGAGGCAGGGAAAATGCCCACTGCAGAAAGCTAGATTTGACAACATACAAAGGCTACAATTACCCCTAAAACATTTACATGCAAACATTGAGATTTGTTTCAATATTATTGTGTTATAACATTCTTCAAAAAAGAGAAAAAAGGTTTCCAATGTCATACTAATGGGCTCAGTTTTTTTTAATGATAAGTGCATTATAGTAAATTATTGTTAACTCCCATTAATCACAAAACCATTGTAGTTTACCAATTTAAGTATATATCATAGTTACTTAGTAGTTTCACAATAAGTCAACTATTGTCACTACAAGAATGTAAGATGACCAATTACCAAACAACAGGCATATACACATCAAGGCAAACCAAAGTATTTAAATGGACTCACAACATCTGGCTTGTCTATCCCCATCCCAAAAGCAATCGTAGCACACACAATGTTGACCTCTCCAGAATGCCATTTTTGTTGAAATGCAATCCTTTGGCGAGCAGACAAACCAGCATGGTAATACACTGTCTTGATCTTACATTTTTCATTCAAGAAAATTGAAGTCTCCATGCATTCACTTTTTGAAAGGCAATATACAATCCCACATAAACTTTTGAACCGATCATCAACTAATTTTCCAAGCTGCTTCAAAGGCTCCTTAGTTTTACCAAACACTTCAAACTTTAAGTTGGGCCTATCAAAGCTTGTTTCGAGGACAAGAGCATGGGGAATCTTTAAAGCATTTAAGATGTCCTGCAGGAGATCAATTTATTTAATGAAGATGAGATTTTTGCAATACATATAAAATAGACACATTCCTACTACCTTGCGAACTGACTGGGTTGCAGTAGCAGTTAACGCCATTACAGGAACATCTGGAAAATTCTGCTTAAGTCGTCTCAGTTCCCTATAATCTGGACGGAAATCATGTCCCCATTGGCTGGAGCATCAATAAAACTACTTTAAATATATTGTAATGGAGCTTTACGTTTATATTTGGATGAATGTATTATATCCATCGGCAGATATCACAAGGAGAATGCAAACCTTATACAATGAGCTTCATCGACAACAAAACCGGCCAATTGTCCCTATGATTCATGCAAGTAGCCTTCCCTTAATTAGCAGCATTTACAAATGTAGAATATTGTTTTAACAGCTCGAACATATTATTCAGTTAATAAGTTCAAAATATCACCTTTCGATGCAAGGATCTCAAGACATCAGTAAATGAAACGTTTCCAACAATCCTTTCAGGAGTTACATAGAGGAGTTTACATGATGGCTTGTCTTTCCTGTAAATATGGATAAAAAATACATAAGCTACTTCTCATTGATTTATTTGGGAGAAAAAAAGTTGAGCTGATTATATATTATAACTTTCAAGTCAGAAAGAAATGTTTCTTCAACATTGAATCTATGGAATAAAAAAGATGATATAATAAAAAGTCTCTCCAAGTAAACTCAAGTACGTTGAATAAAACATACCTCAACTCTTGAAGTACAGCCGCTGACTGAGAAGCAGTTTGTTGAGAATTTAGAAAGGTTGCTGGTATTCCAAATCTAATATTCAATGTGATTATCTGATCCTGAATGAGTGAAAGCAGAGGAGATACAACAACCGTAACACCAGATTGCAGAGTTGCTGGCAGCTACACAAATGAATAATCATCATAATTTTAGAAAATATAATACATGGAAATGTTAGAAATAAAACTATTCTTACTGTTAATTACAGAAGTCAAATGCTATTGATTTCTGTTGTTGGAAAAAGAATCTCAACCCCTGAAAGAAACCTCGGGCATCTTACTAAACCTATTCGAGGATAAGGGGCATGCGTTTAGAAATTAAAGAGTGAATTTGAGTTGACGGCTCAGCTGATGACTTACAAACATATCCATAAAACATTTATTATAGAAGCAAGCGTAATTTCTTAAACATAGCATGCTTCAACTATTAGTTCAAAGCTTCCCAATATAAGATATTAATGAGACTTGATGATAAACATTTTACTATTATTATATAATAGTTAAAATGAAGTGTTAATGAGCTGTAATATTTAATTATATATTTGGGATATTTGGGTATATATTTGGTTTACCTATTTAGAGTTCCTTCCTATGTACGTCCCTCCTCAATTGTCAATTTTGTGTATATATGTTTGTCTCAGTGAAATAATAAGGAAGAATTATCTTTTTCTACTATAATTAATACTAGAAGAGGCTTTATCGACTTTCAGAAAAAAAAATCATTTAAAATGGAACATAACCTTTAATATTCTTTCAAACCTTTTTCCTGAGTTATAAAAATTTTACAGATGAAGTGAAATATGTTTTAAAATACAACCTTAGGCCTTATGAAGCCCATCCAAATCTTGACTTAAACCCCAAAAAAAGAACTTTACGAAAACTCTCAGTTGCCCAGCATTCCCACAACAAACTACAAAAATGCTGGTTTTGAATTATCATGACATTAATGTACATCACTAATATCTGCCTGTAACTTTTTAGATGCAGCACCTTGACACCTTCAAATAAATAATAACCAAATTGTCAAGTGAAGTAGTTCAGTTAACATCGAAATTAACTCCACGTCACAGAGTAAGAGTAATAGAAGCTGTGCTACTGATCACAATTTCCTATAAGGAAAAGAGACATAACCTGGTAGCAGAGACTTTTACCACCTCCCGTAGGCATTAAAATAAAGGAATCTTGTTTTCTTACAGCTGCTCTACAAGCCTGATGCTGCAAAGGTCTAAGTGCTCGGTTACCAAAGATGACAACATTAGCCAATTCAATGTCATCCAACGCCTTTAACTCTTCATAGCTTAAAGTTGCAGGGTGATATCTCTCTTGTGATGTCATTCCAGTAGAAACAGATGGAAATGAATGTTGGATCACACTGCTCTTACAATCCTTACAAGAAATAAAAATAAAATCTTAAATTCAAGGAATCGTTAAAGATAATACATATCTAGAACCAATTAGGAAAATTGTAGATCATATACATACACAAAATTTGACAAAAAATAAAAACATAAATATACTCTATTGGACAAAGAACAATAAGGAAAGCCTTAGTTGACAACCAAACAAGAAAAAGAGAAATGACGGCTTTCATGTTTTTCATTTCCTTCTCCCATATTTTGCAAGTTCTGCCCAGAATTTAAGTGATCCTCTGTCATTTAATTGTGTTTTTCATGTTTAAGGTTTTGTTGGTGCATGATAACAAAGCAAATTGCCATGGAATGTGGCTGCTAATGAAAGCAGATTTACATTTCAACCAAAGAGTATTGCCTATAATCATATCATAACTACAACATCAGAAGATCTTACCGCAGATCTAGATGGGCATTGACTGCCACTTCGAGTAGTGGCTGGTGTTCTCCTACTTGAACACGAGGATGGGATGGATCCAGTATTGTTTTGTTCTAAAATTATTGCATCAGCATCTTCACTGTCACTCGAAGAATCCAACTGCATCCAAACCTGCTGCCGTTTTTTGTTTTGGGGTGTATATGTAATACCATTGTCATCGTCTGGTGCTTCATGATTGTTTAGAACATCTTTTTCGAACATCTCATTCAAGGTTCCACAAGCTTCAGTTTCTATAGCTTGTAAATCTTCCCAGTCCTCACTGCCTTGCATAGATTCAGCCAGAGCTGCAAGAAAATCATCACCGCAGTGCTCCACAGTGATAAAATCCTGGCCATCATCACCTACAAACGACCACCCAAACCCCCACCCCGAAATGACATCATCGTAAAACGAAACAATGAAAATTTTAAAACACTAAGCTGAGTTTGCAAGGCAGAGGTTGAGACAGAATGCAAGAAGATAGAGGGAACAACATAGAAAAACACAACACACACTAAATTTATGTGGTTCACCTGAAAACCCACATTTCATGGCAAAGATGGAGAAAATATGAAACTACACCTAAAAGATCCAAAGAAAAACACTAATTTGATACTACATGCATCCTCAAAAAGACGAAGAGACCAAAAGCATAACCAAAAAACAATTCAGAACCTCAAACCCATAAATTTGCAGCACAGCCACTTATTTGAATCACCCCCTATTAGGGAAAAAAAATATTACAACATCCAAACAGACACACAAACTGTCAGTATTAAACACGAATCTCAGAAGCTATTTAATCACACGGAGACAACATACGGGGGGATTCCAAAATGGCAACACACGCACGCACACACACACAAAATGGCATAGAAGACTTGGATGTAATAGAGAGGAAATTGAATCGAATTGAGAAATTTAGGGGGGGGGAGGGTTACAAGCCAGGGGCTGGGAAATGGGAATCATCAGCGAAAGATGAAGAACTTACCATAGAGATGGACCATTCGATCAAAGCACTTGTTGGATGATTGCTCATCGAAGCCGAACTCGAGGGCTAAGCTGAGGAGGCGAGCCTTCTCCAGCTCCAGATCGCTGCTGCGGCGGCCCATGGCGGCGGATCGTCCCCAAGATTTTTCCCGCGCTAAACTTCCCTCCCAAAAAGTCCCAAACAATAAAACAAAACAAGCGCCCCGAACCAAGTTTTGCTGTGACGTGCGACGTCAATTCAAATCGATCGATTATTCGGGACGGGACGGGTCGGACTGATCCGAATCCGACCCGGAATATTCGTTTTCATCATGTGATTTTGGCATTTATTATCTTGTATTTTTTTAAAAAAGGCAATTGCACAATTGTAACAAATTACTTTAATTTAAGCAATTAAATAAAATAGTCAGATTGTGAAGAAAACTTTGTTTGTTCACGTATTAAAAAGATGAGGATGTGAGTCAAACACTTTTCCCTTTTGTTTTAAATGTTCTTTCTTTTTCTTTGAATCCTCTATAAAAAAAAATACAAACACAATTATGTCGGCTCAGTCCAGCAAGATATTGTTCGACCATGAGACTGTATAAGTCTGGCTCTGGCATGTTGTCGACAACAATGCAAGTTAAGAAGAGTAAAACATATAGGAGTTGTTATGTAAAAAAAAAAAAGTTGTTTATTTAGAAATAAAATAGATAGAAATATAGACGATGGGTGGGTGGAGATGGCCTGGGTGTGCAGAGTTTTCTTTTTCCTCCTTTTCGATTTTGTTCTTCAACTTGAAGTAGGACAAATTTTATACTTGTCTCTCTTCCAGGGTTCTTCATGGCATATTTGTTTTAATTCATGTTTTTTTTGTTTGAAATATGATAGACTGTGAAGATGTAATCTCTTGCTGTAAACTCTAATATGATGAATTTCTTTTGGTGAATGGCTTAGTGTTGAGATTTTTAGTATAGATTTGGGGGTTTTGAGTTTAATTCAACAAGAGAACGGTTTGATCTTTATTTATTTATTTTTCTTCCCATGTTGTCTTTGTTTCAACAACTTGTTAGTTGTCACTATTCTATCCTTTCCTATTTCTCTAGGGAAAAAATTAAGTTGGTTGCTTGTGGATTTGGTGGTGAGGTGTGGCCGTCAGACATGGAAGACAGCCTTGCTTGTGGTTATGGACAGGTTTGGGATAGAGCTGCTGTGCTTTGAAGGTCTGCTGTACTGGAGCCGTTGTGATTCTGGTCCGATAATGCTGCAGATCTTGTAGTGAGGGTGCTAGGCTTGGTTGTAGACTACTGGTATGGTTTAGAGTTTAGAGTGGAGTAGGCCGTGGGCTAGACTGTTTTGGAGTGGAGGGGGGGCTAGTGGCCGTTCGACTGGTCTGTGTGACTGTGTCTGGTCTGGTGTGAAGAAGATGGACGGGAGAGGAAATTTGGTGGAGGAGCAAGGCTGCAAATTAGTTAAATGGGTGAGGCTTGTTGGACCCCTTGTAGCTGTGGAATTTATATGCGGCGTGCGTGCCTATATTTGTTTTCATTATGAGTGATTCATTTTCAGCATACTCGCCATTGGTTAAGGACAGAGGGTTTGATAGCCAATCGAGGATCGAGGGGCCTAGAGCCTAGCCAGGGAGATAAAGATAAAGGCTTGTATTGGCTTATAAGGTTTCTGTTTGAAATTCTTGCTTGTGATATGAACTATATATTATGCTTGCACATGGCTATAAAGTTTGCCATTATTACATTGTTACAGTTGTAAGTCAAGATAAGTTACAGTGAGTGAGATTACAGGTTACAGCCGTGATATGTGACAGTGAGATAACAAGTTATGTGCTGGAAAAACGTTGCCAACATTGTTGCAGCTAGAAGCTATGATAAAGTCGCCAGCTTTGAGAATTTGGTGACCATTTTAAAGGAAAAGGATTTCAAGTTAACGTAGACATAGCCACATAGGACTAGGCCTATAAATAAGAGGAGGCACATGACAGAGAACACACTAGGGAGAGAACAAGAAATTAGTGAGCCGTACTATCATCAGTGTCCTCTAATTACATTCCCCTTAGAGAAATTTAACGAAGCCCTCATTATAGAGGAGAGGGGGGGGAAATGACAACACAATTTCAGAGTGGGCATGTGCCACCCCGACTGCTACTAGCCACAATGAAGTGTCTTATTGGTCCATATACTCACGCATAAACATTTGAAGGACTAAAAAAGATTAATTTGTGGTTGGCAAGGCAACATTGTGAGGTAACATTTGAATACACAGCTTTTTCTCTCTTAATAATCATAAGTTTAAAAATCACAAAGCCCAAGAGAAATATGATGCAATACTCATGACATGATAGCTCAAAACCACAAGAGCTAACATCTTGGCCGGACCGCTATGCCAAGGGGCGGAACCATTATGGTAAGCGATTATCACTATGCCTCCACCGCTTCTTTTGCCTCTGCTGCTACCACCACGTTTGCCCACGCTCCTTAAAGAACCACGACCTGCTGCTAAAGAAACCTGACTAATAGATGGGTCCGTCGCAGCGCTTGGTCCCCCTCCAATTTCGCGCCATTTATGGTTCAACATTCCTCCTGCTTTAACATTGTTTCCGTCCTTTTTATCTGTTATATAGCACGTCAATAATTACAATTAACGCTTTCATGCACCCATATATATAGTGCTTTTGTGTTTTTTTTTCAAATAATTTTTTATTTAAAAAACAAGAATTACATATTTTGCAAATCAGTAGCAAATATGGTAACACAAGAACCTCTCTTAATAACTGTTGAAAGAAAATAATAAAAAAATCATTGAAAAACAAATAAGCAAGTATGGTAGCTGTTTTATTTTTTTTTTTTTAAATATAATAGCTGTTTTAGAGTTTAAAAAACATAAAATTAGATATAATTAAATATTATTTTATTTTTTTTACTTTTTTTACGCAAAAACATTTATCACAATTTAAAAAAATAAAAAACATCCCATCAAAATATACCCAAAGTTTGAACATTTTTTTTTTTTTTTTAACGTAAAACCGACAAAAATGGCTTGTGATGATTCTCATGTGGACCAAATTCTACGCGAGTAATAAGCAATGAGTTTAACTGTATCAAAACGGTAAGGGGGATTCACATGACAGATAGGTGGACAACTATTAAGTATGTGTTTGATTAATTATTTATATTTACTTGCATTTAATGGAATTAAGTAAGCGTATAGTTTTCTTTTTGTTTGATTATAATACTATTCAAATCATGACACATGATAAAAAGATTTTGTGGGTGGGCAACGGCAGAGTCAGAGATGAGTCGAGGGCCATAAAAGAGAGATGAAGGTCGTGTGAAGGCTGGGCAAAACTTAGGGCTAGGCTGTGTGTTACAAATATATGTTGATTAATTAGTTACAATATTAAAAAGAAAAATATATGTTCATATATATAGACAAAAGCTTTACTAGCTCTGGCAAGTGGCAACCCGAATATGTTGTTGGACTATCAAATCAAAACTTGCCTGGTTTTACTTTTAATTAAGTTCTCTATTCACTAGTTAGTCTCAACTCAAATATTCAATTAGTATTATAATCAAACAATCAAATCTTTACCAATATTAAACACTCCAAAAAAAAAAGCCAGTAGATGTGCAGGGAGTTAAAAAGAAAAAACAAATAAACAAAGCACGAATTAATGCACGATCGAGTGTAAGAGCGGTACCTGAAATAGAATGACGCTGTATCTGAATCGGGGACTGAATCGGCGATGCGTGAGAAGGAAGAACAAGAAGAAGACAGAGGGAGAACCGCAATAAGTTTTTGATTTCCATGACTTTGAATCTGAGCTTTCTTAGAACCATAATTAACACTCTGTCTCTCTCTCGATATATATATATATATATACACACACACACACACCTCTTCATCTCTTTCGATCAATAATTATGGGGATATATATTTTTAGGAAGTCATTAATTTATAGAATGGAAACTAAGACTAATTATTATCGAATCATAATTCGTTGAAAAAAAAATGGAAACCGAATATTATACATCATCAACATAAATAAATAAATAAAAGGAATAATATTATATTCAATTTATCTTCATTGAATTAATATTATTTAAAAAAAATATTTCTATGCGAATTATTTAGTTTTTCAAGAAAAAAAAACAAGAAATCTTATATCATACAACCTGGTTAAATAAAACGAGCACAGATCCTTTTACGGTGAAAAATATTACGGTCCTTTTACGGTTAAATAAAACGTCAACGTTTTTACACAAAAATAATGAGAAAAAAAAACCCACCAATCTACCACACGCTCTCCCTCCCTCGATACCCCTGACGCACTCCCTCCCCAAGTTCGACGGATATCGCCAGCCCAGATCCCATGCCGTCTCCGCCCGTTGAAGGGAGGATCTTCTACCCCTTCTCTCTCACAGCGCACTCCCATCCCGTTGGCACCCTCCAAAGCCATCTCCCTCTTCCCCTCCTTCCCTCGCCCAACCTCGGCTCAGTCCAACCGGGTCGCTTCCTCCCTTATCGCAGTTCCCTCGGGCTTGGTGATGGACGAAAAACCAGTCCATCCGACATACATGCTACATATGTGACACATGTTATCCGACATTTCGACCTTCGATTCGTGTGTCATTCGCGGAGGAGAACCCTAGTCCGTTTCAATTTTTCGCTTTCCCTCTTGGATGATAGTATGACACAAATTATGCGCTTTTATGTCAACGATTTGGTCTTTTGTTTTTCTTTTTCTTCGATTTTTATTCTTAAAAAAAACAAACAGAATTCCCTAATTTTGTGTTGTTTTCGTTGTCTGTTTAGTTTGGTTGTTTGTTCATCTTTGTTGGGTTTATGTATCATAATCTGTGATTGATTTCCTTAAATTAGTATTGTATGTGGTTTCATTTGGTGTTTTGTTTTTCCTGGGATTTTGCTCCGCCAATCGTATCTGAGATGTTTCACCCGAATTTATTTTGAATCTGCATCAGTATATTTGGCGATTGGCACCCATTTTCGCAGCAGCATCAGAGCAGTTCTCTGGTATGGCATCTATCTGTTGCACCCCATTTTGACCAGGTTAGATCGCAATCGTACTTGGCGAAGGACCACTAAGTGACAGAGGATGACATTCGGAGAATAACGCACTTGACCACGCTTGATTCCGAGGAGAAATGAAATGATTATGATAAAAACATCAAGTTGAATTGGACAACCAGTGGGCAGCCCGCTATTTTATTAATAACTTCCCCGATACTTGTCGTAATCCAACAAAGTCAATTGAATTGATTAGATAACACCTTTATCTATCATTTCCAATTGGTTTGAGAATATTCCGGGTTGTATTCAATTAGTTATGATTTTTCAAAGTTGGCAACCAAACCTTGTGCAAATTTGGGGGAGACAGCTAGTGCGCAGCGCACTATTCTGCCAATAACTTTCTCAATACTCATTGGATCTGAACAAAGTCAATTGCATTAGTTAGATAACATCTTTATCTATCATCTCCAATTGGTTTGAGAATATTCCGGGTTGTATTCAATTAGTTATGATTTTTCAAAGTTGGCAACCAAACCTTGTGCAAATTTGGGGGAGACAGCTAGTGCGCAGCGCACTATTTTGCCAATAACTTTCTCAATACTCATTGGATATGAACAAAGTCAATTGCATTAGTTAGATAACATCTTTATCTATCATCTCCAATTGGTTTGAAGGTAATCCGAGTTCTATGCAATTAACTATGAATTTTTGAATCAGACGGGCAGAATGCTCACTTTATCATGTACCTCTGTGCGGTATTTCCCACTTTTCTCTTAAATGGATGATCCGTTTGGAGTGATTCCAATTTCAAGAGATAGATAACAGAATTTAGAGCAAAACAAGACCAATTTGGCCCTAATCCGAGCTCTGTGGAGAATGTTATGAATTTTTGAAGTTGCCCCAAAAATCTGCCAATTTTTCACGAATTTTGGTTCTTCATATGCATGTTTGTCCCACATTGCCGGTTTTGCTTCTACTTCGCCCAGGTATATATACAAAGGCACTCTCCTTACACAGCAAGTGATAACAAGAGAGGCCTAAGGAAGCCCAAGTAGAGGCGCCACGTGGCGACCGAGCCCACACACGGAAATTTTTGGGGAAACCCAAATCCGGTGGTCAAACTTGGTCAAATCCGGACTAAACCCAAATCCGGAGGTCAAACTTGGTCAAATCCGGACTAAACCCAAATCCGGCGGTCAAACTTGGTCAAATCCGGACTAAGCCCAAATCCGGCAATGTTGCAAATCGGCTAAGCCCAAATCCGGGTCAAACTTGGTCAATCGATGCGAGTAAGGACTTACAGATCCGGACTAAGCCCAGATCCGGTGGTCAAACTTGGTCAATCGATGCGGAGTAAGGACTTACAAATCCGGACTAAGCCCAAATCCGGTGGTCAAACTTGGTCAACTGATGCGGAGTAAGGACTTACAGATCCGGACTAAGCCCAAATCCGGTGGTCAAACTTGGTCAACTGATGCGGAGTAAGGACTTACAGATCCGGACTAAGCCCAGATCCGGTGGTCAAACTTGGTCAACTGATGCGGAATAAGGACTTACTGATGCGGACTAAGGCCACTGATCCGGAATAAGCGCAGATCCGGAGGTCAAACTTGGTCAACTGATGCGGAGTAAGGACTTACTGATCCGGACTAAGCCCAGATCCGGTGGTCAAACTTGGTCAACTGATGCGGAATAAGGACTTACTGATGTGGACTAAGGCCACTGATCCGGAATAAGCGCAGATCCGGAGGTCAAACTTGGTCAAATCCGAGCTAAACCTATTGATGCGGAATAAGCTCATTAGTGCGGAATAAGGACTTGTTAATACGGAATGAGGACCTATAGATGCGGAATAAGGCCACTGATCCGGAATAAGCCTAGATCCGGAGGTCAAACCTGGTCAATAATTTTGAAAAACTCCAAAATAGCTCCTCTACAGTGTCCGGGAGTGACTCCAAAGCATCGGGACTCGAAAATTCTTTTTAAGTGCATTAAATGCCACAGTGTCTCGGAACCCTCTTTTTAAGCGTGGGAATTGAGGAGTCTCCAAATATTACATTCAAATGTCTCGGAACTCCATTTTTGAGCATAGGGACCAAGACCTCCGTAATTAAATGTCATTTTCCTCGGGACATCACGGTTGACCCTGGGGATTGCATGACCATTAATTCCCAACGGCTCTAATACATCCGGAAATGCATTCCGCCCTTACCCACCAAAGCGTCCAGGTACAACAGAGGATTAAATAATCTCAAACGATTTATTTATTTTCAGGCACCGGACTCCTTTTTCAAAGCACGGAACCGTGAATTATTGTAAATCGTTGGGAACCGAGAATTCCATTTCCGAAGTCATTAATTCATTGGAACGATGTAGTTGACTCATGGGGACCGTAAGGCATCCAATAAATGCCGAGGCACGGGCTGTCTCCCCTGGGATTCCTATAAATAGATCGCCCCAAGAGGCAAAGAGGGGCATCAATTATCAAGTATCGAGAGGAGGTTATTCTGAGAGAGAGCTTTCGACTAAATTTCCAAGAGATAAAAACCGGAGGGAGAGAGAGAGTATCCTGGGAATCATAAAGAGAGATATACTCATTTTCTAAGGGAAAAACCACCCAGAATCACCGTTCGTCTTCACGGGGAGGAGCCGACATTGGAAAAATTCTTTTTCTAACCTTTGTGCTTTCAGGAAACTCTTTGAAGGCATTACTCGAAGGAAAAAGGGGCTCCCACCGCATCATTTTCTTTCCTCCAGGTTCTCTACTTTTATTTTATTTTATCTTATTTTTTTTTCTCACACTGTTTTCAAACATAAAACCCAAAAACTGCTCTTTTTCCTTTTTTTCCTCATCTCTCTAAAGTAGAAAAACGAAAATATAAAAAAATAATAAAATGTAAAAAAACAAAACTCAAATCTCTTCAGAAAAATTTAAACAAGGCCTGGGCGGTCATGAGGGTTGAGCCCTAGATGCTCACATCCTAGTCTACTTGGACCAATATCAATTGTGGCGATATTTTCTTATTTGAATTCAAATTGCTTTTGTTTTCTTTTCTAAAAAAGGAAAATTACTTTTGTTTTCTTATAAAAATGCAATCATGTCACATGGGCCTAGATCCCACATTCTTTTTCTAAAATTAGAATGTCCCTTTTTATTTACTTTATTAAAATCTTTTTCTTTGTTGTTTTAAGGCCTAGATCCTAAAATCTTTCTTTTTCTTAAAATTAAAAATACAAAAACTCTTTTCTAGAATAAATAATAGAGCAAGCAAACACCCATAGATCAAGACTAGGTACCAATTGTGGGCGTTGTGGGGGTGCAAGAATTTTTCTTCCTTCCCCACACGTAACCGACTCCCGAACCTAATTCTCTGGAACCGTAGACCTTTCTTTTTCTAGGTGCCCAATCACACCTTTAATTTGTTTGGTGGCGACTCGTGTTTTTCTTTTCTTTAATGGTTTGTGCGAGCCTTGTGCAAGGATGACTCTAGGATCAATGGAATGAACTAGCATGGAGTCCTTTCACAAAAGCCGATCTGAGCCCGGTCAAAAACGGGTGATGACAACTGGCGACTCACTTGGGACTGGTGTGAGAGTCTAGCCATGGTCTCAATTTTTGGAATTTTTGCTTGCTTGTTTCTTTTCTGTTTATTTTCTTTTATTCTATAATTGTTTTAACTATGCATACATGCTTCTCTCTCTTTCTCTAACCCTATACCCGGGTTTTCTCTAACACAACAGGATTAGAAGAGGCTAGTAAAGGTTTGCCCACGTGGACTTGGTTGTGCTTGTCTACGTGGAATACCCGAAATGTCTCACTCAGGGAAAGGGTCCTTTCTTGTTAATGCCCCAAGAGGTACAAGAAGGACCCCCTCCGTTAATGCCCTTTGGGGTACGGGGGCTCCCTCTTAGTTCTTGTTAATGCCCTCGTGGTACAAGGCTAAGTAGGGAATGCTTGGGAACCAATGAATAAGATAGGCAGATTTAGAAGCCCATCAAGGGCATGACCTTCATGTGTTTGAGCCTTGTTATGACATTTGTGTACTTGCCTTGCTTGAACTTCGTATATATTGTCCATGTACTAACCCCTTGTATATATTATCAATTATTGTCTACTAACCCTTCATTCTCATTCATTGCATATCATAGCATTGCACACATTCATTTAGGAAACATGGCAAGCTTTGATCGTCTTCTAACCGACAAGGTGGACAAAGAAAACATTCAAGAGGTCGCTCTCGCATCAAGGATAATCCAAAGGGACTTGGGAAATTTTTCTCAAGAGGAGCCACGAAGGTCCGAGACATACACATTAAGCTCCCAAAGAATCATGCTCCTGAACTCACATCTATATGGAGGAGGTGGTCTTCAAGGAGTCAAGCCGTATACATCAAGCACTTTGGGGATATGTTACATCTAACTCAACTACCAATAGATGAGAACATGATCATTGCAGCAGAACTTCGGGGGATCCAAGGCGAAGGTGCTTCGTTTTAATGGCGTGGATTTGGTCCCAACTATTGAAGAATACAAAAGGCTTCTTGATCAAGAAGTTGATCAAAAGAAGGCAATCTTCAACTATGATCCTCGAAAATCATGTCGGCGTACTTTGGCTTGTCTCCTAGATATACAAGCTAAAGAAGTTCCTCCAATCATTCAAAATGATGGGAAGCATGAAGTTGTTCCATGGGAGTTCTTCAAGAGGATGATGCAACATTCAACTCAAGAGGAGACCCATATACTTTTCACTGTTGTCGTCTATAGTCTGCTCATTTTCCCTCGAAATCCAAACTTCATTGACGGGGAAGTCCTGGAACTTGTCCTGCAATTGATAAAGGGAAATGATCCTGCTCTCGCCATCTTAGCTGAAACCATTAGGTCCTTATCCTACATCCGAGTAAGAGGCCGAGGACAATTCGAAGGTTGTCTTCCTCTCCTATGCACATGGTTGAAGAGTCACTTCCCATGCATCTTTCCACGCTTCAAGGAAGTGTATGCGCTACCTGCTACAACCTTGATAGATATTCTAAACAATGGGTGGCGGCTACCCAATGACAAGGAAAGTTGGATGCACAAGTTCCATACACTAGGAGATGAGGATATCATTTGGAGGGCCCCCTGGATGCATAGATCAAGCATGCTATATAGCCGCGGCAGCTATAATTGGGTCCCACTAATTGGCCCTTGGGGAAGCACCGCATACGCACCATTACAGGTGGGAAGACAACTTGAGGGGCGTCAAATCGTCCCAGGTCTTACATGGAATGGAATCCTGTGATAGAGAATATGGAGCTCCTGGGGCAAAGCGGGCAATCTTTGAGATGCACGAGCTTGGGCCACCCCTCGACGAATCAAGGCCAACCTACATGCTACTCCTGTCTTATCGAATACAAGGCATGGAAAGAGAAGTTATTCCCTCTCCCCAACACAAGCGAGGACACTGCAGCCGAAGAGGTGGCCTCTAATGAAGAACCTGTGGTTGTCCTAGATACAACTACATCCTTGTTACAAGAGAACGCCGTTTTACGGAAACAAACGTGCAAGAACAGGGGGAAGCTATACGAGAAGATGGTGGAGCAGCTTGAAGCGACTAAGATGCAGAAGAGTCATGCAAGGAAGCGGTCATTGGCAAGGGGGATGGTCATCAACAGGCTTGAACAGGAGAATGAAAGACTAAGGAACCTCCGAAGAAGACGATGCTAGGAGATAATCAAAGCTTGTCCTAGAACATGTAGTTTTAAGGATTTCATGTCATTTTTCTTGTTTTAAATTCAGTTTGACTGTTTGTACCCTTTGAAGTTAAGTTTGGTTTCCAACTTAATAAAGTTTGTGTCTTTGCATCTCATGCATATCATGCACTCATACTTAAAAAGTGAGAACCAAAATAAACTTTCCGGATTCTCCAGGTTTGCTAGAGGATTTTCGGCGAATTGGGCACTCATACAACTTAAGGTCTTCCAGCCACCAGCATCTCCTCCAATGGCGTAACATACCGAGGATAGACTTCATGGTCTTGAGCAGGCTCAAGAAGAGATCGGGGGAAGCATGCTCCAAGTGCAGGCCCAGTTGAAGACTATGATGGACATGCTAGCCAAGCCGACTTCGGAGAGAGAAGCTAGCCCAACCGCAGGGGCCATTAATCAGGAGCAAGAGCAAGCTCCACATGCTTCACGAGCCTATGCTCCAGGAAACATGGTTCCTGGGGCATCACATCAAGTCCCACCTACACCACCTGCTATGGGGGCGGCAACCCCAAATATCATGGAGGCCGTGGAATCCCTCACTCAACCATCCGATTGGAAATCCATCGAGGCCCGACTAAAAGCCGTGGAGGGGGTGAAAACATATGGGGGGACCGATCCTCATGATTTATGCTTGGTGCCAGGCATAGTACTTCCTTCCAAGTTCAAGATGCCTGATTTTGAAAAGTTCAATGGTACTCAGTGTCCTAGAACACATGTGACCATGTACTGCCGCAAGATGGCAGCCCATGCAGATAATGGAAAACTCTTAATGCATTGCTTCCAGGAGAGCCTAACCGGCGGTCCACTACGATGGTACATCCAACTTGAAGGTAGCCGTATCAGAACATGGAGTGAGCTCGCCACGGCATTCTTAGCTCAATACAAGCATGTCACCGAACTGGGCGTTAGATCGGTTGGCCCTACGATTATTTGAAAAAGGAAGTAATGAAAGCTTCAAAGTTTATGCCCGACGATGGAGAGAGGCGAGAATGGATGTTCAGCCTCCACTCACCGAAAGAGAACTCACTACCCTCTTCATCAACACCATGAAGGGGGTTTACTACAAAAAACTAATTGGGAATGTTTCAAGTAGCTTCGCAGATCTGGTCGCCTCAGGAGAACGAATCGAAGGTGGCATAAGGGAAGGAAAACTCGGGGGAAGCAAGTATGAAGCTTCTAGAAAGCCCTCTTCCTCCAATCGAAAGAAAGAAGGAGAATCCCAGGCAGTATGGCAACCCAAGGCTGACTATAACAGCGCTGGGTCACAACAACCCCAACAATCAACTACACCTGGGTGTTATGGAGGAACTTCGACAAGGTCCTACATTGCTCAAGCCCCGAACCCACAATATCAGCCTCAGGGCGGGAACTTTTACTCAACTAACCAATCACGGTCGAGCAATCAAAAGCAGCCATGGCGAAGCAAAAAACAGGAAAGGAGAAATTCGATCCAATTCCTATCACATACACGGAGGCGTACACCGGACTATTGGCAGCAGGACTTGTCAGTCCGGTGCCCCCTAAAAAAGTTAAGCCCTCCATATCCTGATTGGTACAAAGTCGATACCAGTTGCGCATACCATGGAGGTGGAATTGGACATGACACGAAGGTTGTTTTGCCCTAAAAAGGAAGATACAACATTTAAGAGATGCTGGATGGTTGGACTTCTCTAAAATGACTGGCACTCCCAATGTGGGTACCAACCCTCTTCCTGGAACACTCAGGCAATGTTGCCCATGTAATAGCCGAATATGGAAATTCTCCTAGACAGGATTCCACAATCAAGACGGACAAGTATCAATTATTCATGACCCTACACAAGAATGGATTCATAGTGACCAAGGATGTGACCGATGCTAATAGGGGCAACAACCGGAGGAAGCGATGCCTCTATCACAAGACAACTTATGGACACGACTTAGAGGAATGTGAAGAATTTCAAGAAGCGGTCCAAGAATTGCTAAACTCTAAGAGACTAGAAATTTCAAAGTCGGAGGTATATCGTGAGGTCCGTATGACCTCCACCGATAGGTCGAGGTGGCACCCAAGCCTGGGGCACCGAAACCCCTAATTATCCAGGACACACGGAGAAGCCGAAGGCCGACTCATTGATGCAAAAGGTCAAAACCCTTACTATTCAGGAGCCGTCGCCTTTCCCATACAAAGATGATAAAGCGGTCCCTTGGAACTATCACTGCAAGTCTGTCATTGCAGGGTTCCTATAAGAGAAGAAGACAAGAAGTGGTCGTTCATACACACCGCAAGAAATCAACAAAGCCGATAAAGGCAAAGCCGTAGAGCAAGATATCATTCCAAAACCGATATCGCCTAACAAAAATACCTCTATCTCAGAGAAGGAGGTAACCGAGTTTCGAAGTTGATTAAACAGAGTGAATACAACATCATTGATCAATTGAGTCGGCACCGGGCTCGCATCTCATTGTTATCTTTGCTTATGGATTCTACTCCACACCGGGAAACCCTTATGAAGGTCTTGAGCAAAGCTTACGTTCCTCCATCCATTTCTGGAGAACTTAGATGGGATTGCAAATAATATCGTGGCGAGTAACTTTCCTGCCTTGGTGAAGAAGAGCTCCCTCAAGAAGGTGTTGGGCACATCAAGGCTTTGCATATTTCGTTAAATGCAAGGATCATATTATCTCACGTGTGCCGATTGATAATGGATCCTCTCTGGAACATTATGCCAGCTCCCATTCTAAGGCAACTACCAATGGATCCGTCTTACATCCGCCCCACCAACATGATTGTCAGGGCTTTCGATGGGGAAAAGCGAGAAGTAGTGGGAACCCTAGATATACCACTACAAATCGGTCCAAGCACTTTCACCGTGGAGTTCCAAGTCATGGATATCGCTCCTTACTATAGTTGCTTCATGGGGAAGGCCATGGATTCATGCAGCAGGGCAATCCCCTCAACCCTTCATCAAAAGGTTAAATTCATTGTAGACGGAAAACTCATATGCGTGTCCGGAGAAACGGAAATCCTTGTCACCAAACCTCTCTCTCGTCCCCTACATCGAAAGCAGTGAAGATATCCCAGAATGTTCCTTCCGCTCATTCGAGGTCGTCAATGCAACCTACCTTCCAAACCCTACAACCGATCAGGACGATGGGACACAATTACCAAAGGCATCGAAGATGGTAGCGTCGATCATGTTGAAGCCGGGCCACAAAGTAGGAAAAGGATTGGGCTTGCAAGGACAAGGGATCAAAGAACCTATTACCATTCGAAGCACAATTGGAAGATTTGGGCTAGGCTACAAGCCCACCTGAAGCCGACAGGCAATTAGAGACCTCAAGAAGAAGGGATAGCCAGCCTGGGCTAAGCTGGAGAAAAGAGCTTTCCAAGAACAAGAAGATGATTTTTCCACCGCTCGGAGCTACATTCAGGAGCGCGGGATTCATAAACCAGAGGGAAGAGACAGGGGCCGCTATAGGGGATGACAATGAAGAGGTGAAACCGGTTCGGGTTTGCCAAGGAGACCCGAGACAACAACTGGACAACTGGAAAAGCTTGGACCTCCCTATCATGTAAACGGTTCAAGGAACCTGCTGGGACATTTTCAATGTTTTCTCTTTGTTGTTTTTTAATTTTGAGTTTGTTGGAAACTTATTTTTGAAAGTTTGAATAAAATGAAACTTTTTCAAAAACATCCTCTTGCATTTCATAGCATGTGCATTATCATATATGGTTAAGTAAGTCGACTTTTTCAAACAGGTATGATAAATTCAAAGATATGGTAAGAAAAGAGGAAACGAGTTGCTTAAGACTTGACCATAATCCAAACTGGGAACAATCGGAAGTCCGAGATAGAGGAAGCTGGAACAAGAGAAGATCCCGAGCTACCAGAAGACATCCAGCTCCTGCTAGAAAAAGAAGACCAAGACACTATCCCTAGTGAAGACCCGATCCACGATCGTGAACTTCGGAACGGCCACCGAGCCAAAAGAATTGAGATTGGGGTCTTTAATCCCCAACAATATCAAACATCAGCCTACTTGATCTTCTCAAGTCCTATATTGATGTGTTCGCCTGGTCCTACAAAGATATGCCGGGATTGGATATAGATATAGTGCAACACCAGTTGCCCTTGAGACCTGAGTGTAAGCCGTCCAAAGAAAAGCTAAGGAGGATGAGACCGGAGATGATACTAAAGATCAAGGAAGAAGTCAAAAAGCAATGGGATGCAGGGTTCCTTAGTGTGGCCCACTATCCAGAATGGGTGGCCAATATCGTACCGGGCCCAAAGAAAGGGGGGAAGGTCCGTATGTGTGTAGACTATCGCGACCTCAATAGGGCTAGTCCAAAAGATAACTTCCCACCGCCTCACATTGACACTTTGGTAGACAACACGGCAAGACATACTATGTTTTCCTTCATGGATGGATTCTCCGGGTATAACCAAATTCGGATGGATCCTGAACACAAGGAAAAGACTACATTCATCACTATATGGGGCACCTTTTGCTACAATGTCATGCCTTTCGGACTCAAAAATGTCGGGGCAACTTATCAAAGAGCCATGGTAACACTGTTCCATGACATGATGCACAAAGAAGTAGAGGTCTATGTTGATGATATGATCGCCAAATCAAAAGGAGACAAGGACCATGTCGAAGTGTTGCGTAAGCTCTTCGACGGACTACGAAGATATCAATTGAAGTTAAATCCAGCCAAATGTACCTTTGGGGCTACATCAGGCAAGCTATTGGGATTCATCGTCGATCAACGGGGAATTGAAATTGATCCTGATAAAGTCCGGGCCATCCAAGATATGCCTGTGCCAAAAACTATCAAGGAAGTTAGAGGATTCCTCGGAAGACTCAACTACATCGCTCGGTTCATTTCACAACTCACTATGACTTGTGAACCCGTCTTCAAGGTGTCTGCGCAAGAATAGCCCCGAAGTGTGGAACAAAGAATGTCGGGGAGGCCTTTGATACAATTAAGCGGATTTGATGAACCCTCCAATTTTGGTTCCCCCAGATCTGGTCAACCTCTAATTTTGTACTTAACCGTCCGAGAAACCTCGATGGGTTGTGTCCTTGGGACAACATGATGCCTCAGGGAAGAAAGAGCAAATCATTTACTATCTCGAGCAAGAAGTTTACACCTTGTGAGGAAAAGTACACTCCTCTGGAAAAGACTTGTTGTGCCCTCACTTGGACAACACGAAGGTTAAGACAAGATACACTCTACCATACCACATGGCTCATCTCTAGACATGACCCGCTCAAATACCTATTGGAAAAGCCATCCATGACGGGAAGAATTGCTAAGTGGCAGCTACTCTTAGCAGAATATGACATTGTCTATGTGCCTCAAAAGGCCATCAAAGGAAGTGCCATAGCCGATTATCTAGCGGATCGAGCCTTGGAAGATTATGAGCCGGCAATCTCTGATTTCCCAGATGAATTCATCAACACCATCCAAGAAAATGAAGAGTCAGACACATGGACTCTGTGGTTTGATGGAGCATCAAGCTTATCAGGTCATGGCATCGGGGCAGTCCTAATTTCCCCATCCGGAGTACATTTTCCGATGGCCGCCAAGTTGACATTCCCTTGCACAAACAATATAGCAGAATATGAAGCTTGTGTAATGGGCCTCCAAGAGGCATTGAGTAAAGGAATCAGAAAGTTACAAGTATTCGGTGATTCAAGACTAGTCATTTATCAAGTTAGAAAGGAATGGGAAACTCGAAATCACAAGTTGATTCCTTACCGACAAATGATTTGTGAAATGGCTAACCTATTTGATGAAATCACATTTGAACACACGTCAAGAGAGCATAATCGAATTCCCGATGCTTTAGGAACTCTAGCCTCCCTCCTTCGATTGGACACGTGCTTCGAAATACCATGCTTTGACATCAATGTGAACAAGGAACCCATTTACAACATGGTAACCAATGTTGACACCGACAACAAGCCTTGGTATCAAGATATCAAACAAGACTGTCCCCAAAGACTCATATCCAGGTAGGGGCCTCAAGGCGAAAAAGAAACATCCGACGAGCAAGCATCAATTACTTCCTCGACGGTTCAATCTTATACGACGCAACCATAACCAAGTTTTATCTGGTGCTTAGACAAAGATGAGGCAGCTCGGGTCACCAATGAGGTTCACAACGGCGATCGCGGATCTCATGCAAATGGGCATACACTAACTAGGCAGATCATGAGGATGGGCTACTATTGGGTTACTATGGAAAAGGACCGCATCGAGCATGTGCGTAAATGTCTTAAATGCCAGGTTTATGGGGATCGCATTCAAGCACCCCCATCCAAGTTACACGTGCTTACATCTCCGTGGCCATTTGCATTGTGGGGCATGGACGTCATTGGGCCCATATTTCCAAAAGCCTCCAATGGACATAGATTCATTCTTGTAGCCATCGACTATTTCACTAAGTGGGTCGAGGCAGCCTCCTACGTCCAAGTCACTCGCAAGTAATCACTAAGTTTGTCCGCAACAACATCGTATGCCGCTATGGGCTCCCGAGCACATTATAACGGATAATGCCGCCAATCTGAATAACTGGGATGATGGACAATTTGTGTGAACAGTTCAAAATCCGACATCGCAACTCTACACCTTACCGTCCTCAAATGAACGGAGCGGTAGAAGCGGCAAACAAGAATATCAAGAACATTATCCGAAAAATGACCGAGACGTACAAAGATTGGAGCGAGAAACTCCCATATGCACTACATGCCTATAGAACCACAACCGGACTTCAACTGGGGCAACGCCATTTTCCTTAGTTTATGGCATGGAGGCCGTTTTACCGGTGGAAGTAGAAATCCCATCTCTGAGGGTGCTCATGGATACCAAGCTAGATGAAGCCGAATGGGTTAAGAACCGTTTCGAACAATTGAACCTAATTGACGGGAAACGATTCACGACGGTTTGCCGAGGTCAGCTTTATCAAAAGAGAATGATGGCTAGCTTCAACAAAAAGGTGCGACCAAGAGCATTTCAAGAAGGAGACCTGGTCCTGAAAAAGATACTACCAATACAAGATGATCACAGAGGCAAATGGACTCCAAATTATGAGGGGCCGTATGTTGTAAAAAAGAGCATTCTCGGGTGGTGCACTCGTCCTCACCAAAATGGATGGAGACGAACTCCCGAACCCCGTAAACAAGTGATGTCAGTAAAGAAATTTTATGTTTAGTTTCCGTTCTTGTACCAAAGTGGATTTAAAATTGTCATTTATTGAAAGAATTCTCCATGTTCTTAAACCTTTCATATATCCTTATTTTCCAGGAAGGGAGCTTTTCCCTGAGAAAGAGACCAAAAAGGGGCACCAAAGGGCCAAAAAAAAAAAAAAAAAAAAAAAGAAAACAGAGCCTTCTCATCTTTCAAAAGAACTCCAAACAATCATTCACTATTGAGTCCAAATCTCACGCTCATCATCTCCTTCATATAAATGACAACAAAAAATTCATTTTGGTACAAAGACAAGGAAGTCGCAACTAAGAGCGGACTTGGTGAAAACCCGAAAGGGCGCTAAGGGTAAAATACAAAGCTCGTGAAAAGAGAGAAGGATTAAAGGCGGACTTAGTGAAAACCCGAAAGGGCACTAAGGGTAAAATACAAAGCCAAACAAAAGGACCAGGATCCAAAGTCACCTAAAGCAGCTGATAGAATCTCAAGCACCTCGAGAGGGATTGATCGGTTACTCCACATCAAAGGCTGGCCTATGAATAGAAGGATTGGTCATGTTTTGAGTACACTTTGATCAACTTTGTAAACCAATATCTTAAAAAATTATCATTCTGTTTTATAAAAGGAAGACTTGTTAAACTCTTATGATAATGCATGAGTCATGTTGTGTATGATGATGTACTTTTCTCAAAATTCTTTTTCAAAATTCCCCAAGCAGAGTTTTCTTGAACATTCCATGCATGGGGATATCAACATGCAAAAAAGATGGCGCCCCGGTCTCTTGGAGCAAAGAGAGAACAAAAAGCACAAGTCATCCCCTGGCCTCTTTCCCGACAGAGGAGAAGGATTCACAAACTTAATCATAAAGTCACATACATTCACGCATCTTCATGCATCATTAGCATACATCCTAGCATGTTTGTTCTTCTTACTCACGGGATTATCCGTATATCGAATGGCATGAGGATTCATCTCATGATCTACCAACGATTAAGCTTCAAAGACAAATGAGGACTCACCCTCAACAAACAGAATTCCCTTTCAAAATCAAGGAACTAAACTCGGCAGACCTAGATCGTAAGCCCAAGCATAACTCTTGAGTGGTAATCTCGTAGAGCGATCTCTTAGAGTGAACTCGTAGAGGGAGCCATGATAGAGTCACCTATCCATAGCCCAAGATGCTACCTCACTATCATTCGACCCAAGATGTCGTGTCATAGCCCAAGAAGCTATTCGGCCCAAGAAGCCACTCTCATAGCCCAAGAAGCTATTTGGCCCAAGAAGCCACCTTTATAGCCCAAGACGCTATTATTCGGCCCAAGAAGCCACCCTCATAGCCCAAGAAGCTAATCGACCCAAGATGTCACTCAAAATCGACCCAAGATGTCGTATCATAGCCCAAGAAGCTATATGGCCCAAGAAGCCACTCTCATAGCCCAAGAAGCTATTTGGCCCAAGCAGCCACCTTTATAGCCCAAAACGCTATTATTCGGCCCAAGAAGCCACCCTCATAGCCCAAGAAGCTAATCGACCCAAGATGTCACTCAAAATCGACCCAAGATGTCGTATCATAGCCCAAGAAGCTATATGGCCCAAGAAGCCACTCTCATAGCCCAAGAAGCTATTTGGCCCAAGAAGCCACCTTTATAGCCCAAGACGCTATTATTCGGCCCAAGAAGCCACCCTCATAGCCCAAGAAGCTAATCGACCCAAGATGTCACTCAAAATCGACCCAAGATGTCGTATCATAGCCCAAGAAGCTATATGGCCCAAGAAGCCACTCTCATAGCCCAAAAGCTATTTGGCCCAAGAAGCCACCTTTATAGCCCGAAACGCTATTATTCGGCCCAAGAAGCCACCCTCATAGCCCAAGAAGCTAATCGACCCAAGATGTCACTCAAAATCGACCCAAGATGTCGTATCATAGCCCACGAAGCTATATGGCCCAAGAAGCCACTCATGCCCAAGAAGCTATTTGGCCCAAGAAGCCACCTTTATAGCCCGAGACGCTATTATTCGGCCCAAGAAGCAACCCTCGTAGCCCAAGAAGCTAACCGACCCAAGATATTACTCATTTTCGACCCAAGATGTCGTATCATAGCCCAAGAGCTATTCGGCCCAAGAAGCCACCTTTATAGCCCAAGAAGCAAATCAACCTAAGATGTCATATCATAGCCCAAGAAGCTATTCGGCCCAAGAAGCCACCCTCATAACCAAAAATGCCGCATCAATCTCATAGCAATGCCAAACTCCAAGGAGATCTAACCATTCAAAATGGGTATTTGGTTATCTTTGTACATCATTTGTATACAAACAATGCACAAAGAGGGGCAGCTGTTGCACCCCATTTTGACCAGGTTAGATCGCAATCGTACTTGGCGAAGGACCACTAAGTGACAGAGGATGACATTCGGAGAATAACGCACTTGACCACGCTTGATTCCGAGGAGAAATGAAATGATTATGATAAAAACATCAAGTTGAATTGGACAACCAGTGGGCAGCCCGCTATTTTATTAATAACTTCCCCGATACTTGTCGTAATCCAACAAAGTCAATTGAATTGATTAGATAACACCTTTATCTATCATTTCCAATTGGTTTGAGAATATTCCGGGTTGTATTCAATTAGTTATGATTTTTCAAAGTTGGCAACCAAACCTTGTGCAAATTTGGGGGAGACAGCTAGTGCGCAGCGCACTATTCTGCCAATAACTTTCTCAATACTCATTGGATCTGAACAAAGTCAATTGCATTAGTTAGATAACATCTTTATCTATCATCTCCAATTGGTTTGAGAATATTCCGGGTTGTATTCAATTAGTTATGATTTTTCAAAGTTGGCAACCAAACCTTGTGCAAATTTGGGGGAGACAGCTAGTGCGCAGCGCACTATTTTGCCAATAACTTTCTCAATACTCATTGGATATGAACAAAGTCAATTGCATTAGTTAGATAACATCTTTATCTATCATCTCCAATTGGTTTGAAGGTAATCCGAGTTCTATGCAATTAACTATGAATTTTTGAATCAGACGGGCAGAATGCTCACTTTATCATGTACCTCTGTGCGGTATTTCCCACTTTTCTCTTAAATGGATGATCCGTTTGGAGTGATTCCAATTTCAAGAGATAGATAACAGAATTTAGAGCAAAACAAGACCAATTTGGCCCTAATCCGAGCTCTGTGGAGAATGTTATGAATTTTTGAAGTTGCCCCAAAAATCTGCCAATTTTTCACGAATTTTGGTTCTTCATATGCATGTTTGTCCCACATTGCCGGTTTTGCTTCTACTTCGCCAAGATATATACAAAGGCACTCTCCTTACACAGCAAGTGATAACAAGAGAGGCCTAAGGAAGCCCAAGTAGAGGCGCCACGTGGCGACCGAGCCCACACACGGAAATTTTTGGGGAAACCCAAATCCGGTGGTCAAACTTGGTCAAATCCGGACTAAACCCAAATCCGGAGGTCAAACTTGGTCAAATCCGGACTAAACCCAAATCCGGCGGTCAAACTTGGTCAAACCGGCTCCCTCCGGCTAAACCGGCAACCGATAAACCCAAATCCGGCGGTCAAACTTGGTCAAATCCGGACTAAGCCCAAATCCGGCTAAGCCCAAATCCGGTGGTCAAACTTGGTCAACCGATGCGGAGTAAGGACTTACAGATCCGGACTAAGCCCAGATCCGGTGGTCAAACTTGGTCAACTGATGCGGAGTAAGGACTTACAAATCCGGACTAAGCCCAAATCCGGTGGTCAAACTTGGTCAATCGATGCGGAGTAAGGACTTACAGATCCGGACTAAGCCCAAATCCAGGGTGGTCAAACTTGGTCAATCGATGCGGAGTAAGGACTTACAGATCCGGACTAAGCCCAAGATCCGGTGGTCAAACTTGGTCAACTGATGCGGAATAAGGACTTACCGATGCGGACTAAGGCCACCGATCCTAATAAGCGCATCCAGGAGGTCAAACTTGGTCAACCGATGCGGAGTAAGGACTTATCGATCCGGACTAAGCCCAGATCCGGTGGTCAAACTTGGTCAACTGATGCGAATAAGGACTTACCGATGTGGACTAAGGCCACCGATCCGGAATAAGCGCAGATCCGGGAGGTCAAACTTGGTCAAATCCGAGCTAAACCTATTGATGCGGAATAAGCTCATTAGTGCGGAATAAGGACTTGTTAATACGGAATGAGGACCTATAGATGCGGAATAAGGCCACCGATCCGAATAAGCCTAGATCCTGGAGGTCAAACCTGGTCAATAATTTTGAAAAACTCCAAAATAGCTCCTCTACAGTGTCCGGGAGTGACTCCAAAGCATCGGGACTCCGAAAATTCTTTTTAAGTGCATTAAATGCCAGCAGTTGTCTCGGAACCCTCTTTTTAAGCGTGGGAATTGAGGAGTCTCCAAATATTACATTCAAATGTCTCGGAACTCCATTTTTGAGCATAGGGACGAAGACCTCGTAATTAAATGTCATTTTCCTCGGGACATCACATTGACCACTGGGGATTGCATGACCATTAATTCCCAACGGCTCTAATACATCCGGAAATGCATTCCGCCCTTACCCACCAAAGCGTCCAGGTACAACAGAGGATTAAATAATCTCAAACGATTTATTTATTTTCAGGCACCGGACTCCTTTTTTCAAAGCACGGAACTGTGAATTATTGTAAATCGCTGGGAACCGAGAATTCCATTTCCGAAGTCATTAATTCATTGGAACGATGTAGTTGACTCATGGGGACCGTAAGGCATCCAATAAATGCCGAGGCACGGGCTGTCTCCCCCGGGATTCCTATAAATAGATCGCCCCAAGAGGCAAAGAGGGGCATCAATTATCAAGTATCGAGGAGGTTATTCGAGAGAGAGCTTTCCGACTAAATTTCCAAGAGATAAAAACCAGGAGGGAGAGAGAGAGTATCCTGGGAATCATAAAGAGAGATATACTCATTTTCTAAGGGAAAAACCACCCAGAATCACCGTTCGTCTTCACGGGGAGGAGCCGACATTGGAAAAATTCTTTTTCTAACCTTTGTGCTTTCAGGAAACTCTTTGAAGGCATTACTCGAAGGAAAAAGGGGCTCCCACCGCATCATTTTCTTTCCTCCAGGTTCTCTACTTTTATTTTATTTTATCTTATTTTTTTTTCTGGCATTGTTTTCAAACATAAAACCCAAAACCGCTCTTTTTCCTTTTTTTCCTCATCTCTAAAAAGTAAAAAAACGAAAATATAAAAAATAATAAAATGTAAAAAAACAAAACTCAAATCTCTTCTAGAAAAATTTAAACAAGGCCTGGGCGGTCATGAGGGTTGAGCCCTAGATGCTCACATCCTAGTCTACTTGGACCAATATCAATTGTGGCGTATTTTCTTATTTGAATTCAAATTGCTTTTGTTTTCTTTTCTAAAAAAGGAAAATTACTTTTGTTTTCTTATAAAAATGCAATACATGACACATGGGCCTAGATCCCACATTCTTTTTCTAAAATTAGAATGTCCCTTTTTATTTACTTTATTAAAATCTTTTTCTTTGTTGTTTTAAGGCCTAGATCCTAAAATCTTTCTTTTTCTTAAAATTAAAAATACAAAAACTCTTTTCTAGAATAAATAATAGAGCAAGCAAACACCCATAGATCAAGACTAGGTACCAATTGTGGGCGTTGTGGGGGTGCAAGAATTTTTCTTCCTTCCCCACACGTAACCGACTCCCGAACCTAATTCTCTGGAACCGTAGACCTTTCTTTTTCTAGGTGCCCAATCACACCTTTAATTTGTTTGGTGGCGACTCTGTGTTTTTCTTTTCTTTAATGGTTTGTGCGAGCCTTGTGCAGGGATGACTCTAGGATCAATGGAATGAACTAGCATGGAGTCCTTTCACAAAAGCCAGTACGAGCCCGGTCAAAAACGGGTGATGACACTATCTATCTCATATTTTGTAGTATGGCATCTCCTGAGAATTCATATCGCAATGGTTGGGTTAGGGCGTCTTCTTGAAATGAAAACAACTAAACTGGTGAAATTATTTCTGATTTATAATGATTAAAGATAGATATTTTTGTGTCCGTAAATATTCACAACTGAAAGGTGCCCTGAATGCAGTCATGGGTTTAATACTATTGAGATATGTTGTTTGTATATGCTAGTCCTGAATCCACTTGGTGGAATGGGACGGGATGGTGCTATAGATTTCCTCTTGTCATATTGAATCCTGAAGTCTGCTAGTAACTACTTCACAAAGTTTTAATCGGGGACACATGTTCTTTTGTAATAGTAATATGAATCAGGGGTATTGAGGGAGAGGGCGTGCATGTGGATAGATTGTGGCTTTTTATTTTTTGTTTGTTTGTTTTTTTATTTGTTCATGCCCATGTCCTATATGGTTGACAAAGTTATTGGTTGGTTGATACATAATTATAGAAGCATAGCAAAGGCTAAAATGTTAGTTTGAAAATGAACTGTTGTTTGTTTGTCTACGGAGGCATGGCCATTCTGTAGTCGGGTTCGAGAGGCAATGACTGAGCTTGATCTTTGTGCACAAGTGAAGGACAAGAACACTGACAGTTTTTAAAATTTATTTATTCTTCCCAAGTTGATTAATGTATGATTGTTTGCGTTAATATTAGATGATCTTGATCTCATGTTTCATTCTTACACATGATATTTTCTTTTTGAAACAGGAAGTTTGATCACAAGAGTTGGATATTTATGCATTGCGGCAAGAAGTTGAGTCATGGGAGTTACAAGAAAATTAATGGCATAATAGTGTGGTTGTTTGTTTAATGTAGTGTGATTGTAATTGTCACCCAATAATTAGGTTTCATTCATGTAAATTAAAATTTATAAGAGGTTGGTGTTCATTTTTTTGGGTGTTTGTCAAACTATTTTGGGGCACATGGGGCAACAATAGCATGATATTTTGTGTCCATAATGTATGAGCTTTACAGTTACCGTAGGGAAATAAAATGTCATTATTCATCGAAGGATCAAATACGATGCTTTAATTGAGTTTGTACGGCCTGATGGATTCCTATGAAAAATTGAGTATTCAATGAATATAAAAAATCACGCTTATAACAAAAATTTGCCAAATTCAATGTATACCATCTTAGTCCATATGTGATCAATTAAGTTCAGACAAATCCGAACAGAAAAAATATGCATCAACAAATTTGTTAGCCCTTTGAGCAAAGGTCGAAAAAACATCTTGTCCACCTACATTAAAAAAAATTCCTGCACTAAATTGTCGGTACATCCAAAAATTGCCAGGTACACCATAAAAAACTGCTGGTAAAAAATTACCAAATTCAATGTATACCATCTTAGTCCATAAGTGATCAATTAAGTTCGGACAAATCCAACCAGAAAAAAATCTGCATCAACAAATTTGTCGACCCTTTGAGCAAAGGTCGAAAAAAAATGTCGTCCACCTACATTAAAAAAAATCCTGCACTAAATTATTAGTACACCATACAAAAAGCTGCCAGGTACACCATCAAAAAAACTGCCAGTACACCATAAAAAAACTGTTACATCAAAAAAAATTCCTGCACTAAATTGTCGGTACACCATAAGAAATTTCTATTGGTAACTTAGTAAATGTTACACCAAAAAACTGCAGTTACACCATAAAAAGATTGCCGATTACGGAAAAAATTGGATGGGCAAAACTGTTAGGCCAGGGATTTTCTAAAAGTTGTAGGTACGCCATCTTGGGGCAGCATCATTTTATTGTTATAGCATCAACCAATCACTGTAGGCAATCAATACGAACTGCACCAAACCATATATCAGTGAGGAGAATATAGAAAATGGAGAAAATGCATGTTTCAAGCTAAAAAATCTGCTATAATGAAACCTGACTATTGCGTAAAGAAAATGCTATCAATGAACCCAACTACCTGTGTAAAATAAAGATCCTGATTTGTTTGTCTTCAAAATCAAATAAAGCAGGAAAGAAAAGCATTAAAATCCATCTCTGTGATTAAATCTTGATGCATCACCATTATTATGTCCATTAACATTACCATGCCGCTGGGCCACCTAAAATATGACCAAAATGATTATCTCGTCATTAAAAAAAATTCTAACAATTAAAAAATTTATTAAAAAATTCGTAGCTAAGGCTATATGTAATAAATTTAATGGGCTATATGTAGTAGTGTTCAAGGCTTGTGTTTCTAGTAAGCCAACGTCGTACCCACACACGCGCCATCTCCCTTGATACCCCTGATTCATATTACTATTACAAAAGAATATATATTCCAATTGACGCATGGCATGCAGACAAAGACACTACTTAGAGTATGCAGTCCAATGGTATTCCAGATTATGCAGACAAAGATGATACAGACTTAAAGTACTGCCTACAATTTATATCTTTTATATAAATAATATTTTAGTGAAAATACTGGTATTCAATTTTATTTCACTAACAATATTTTAGGCTATCAAACGAAAATCAGATACCTTTGATGAAGATCGGGTAGATCAAGAAGCTCAAATCTGTTGTAAATCGGGTGGCTCCAGTTCCCCAGATGGACCTCGACAGTGGTCGGAGGCGTGGATGGACTGGTTTTTCCGGTCAATTCGTCCATCACCGAGCCCAGTTTCCCAGCCCATGCCAACTGTGTGAATATGAAATTCATGAGCATTTTTTAGGCACATTGGATCTTATTCATTGCTATCTAGGCATTGATACATGAGCAATCTTTAGTAGGTAACACAGTAAATACAACGGCAGCTACAAGCATGAGCCCAGAGAGTAATAAATAAATTCAAGTAAATATATCTATAACCATACAAAAACCTTGCTTCAGAATGGTACAAGGTCTGACCGTTGCTTGCAATTGTAGATTGCAATGCATTACAATTAATGGCTTGACTTGTAAAGTTTAAAATTGTAAACCTCGCGCCTATTGACTTATGCTCGAAAATCTCAACAGAAAAACATACAACGCGGAAACATAAATCAATGTCACCCAGAATCCTAAATTTCCCGATTAACAACCCAAGCTTCAACTGGACCGACATCGAACATCCAGTACTAGCTCTGCCTAAATTTCAACCAAAATTCCGATTGAGGCACCTAATCCACAAGTTCAAACCTGATTAACACGATCAACGAAGGTGATAACAACAACAATGAAACGAGACGCAATTCATAGGATATTCCTCGTACGGACAACATTGAGAACAGAACACACCAATCGAGGGCAGACTGTGGAGCGGTGTGATCTGTGGCATGGAGTGGACTGCAGCACGGGCGTGGGATGTGGCGTGGAGATGTGCGGCTTGCATTCAGCGGAGTGCCCTAGGCGATTGCCTATTGCGCCTCCCACTTGGGCCGGCCCTGCGGCGACGGGATGGGAGTGCGCTACGAGAGAGAAGGGGTGGAAGATCCTCCCCTTAATGCAGCAATATCCTAGGCTGTCCCATCCTATCTTTACTCCTTTCTCTACCTATAAATTTGTACATTGATGGCGCGCCCTCCACAATATGCAGTGAAAACTAGTTCCAAAGGGTTCTAATTTTTCCTCCGTGCTGGAAACTGGAGATGATGAGATTGATGCATGCAAAGTCTTGACATATAGTTAAGGTACTACGTTCACTACCTAATTTTTCCTAATTAATAGAGATGAATAGTTATAGAGGTATGGCTAACCTGTGTTTAAAATCAGCTTCTGGCCGTACATCGAGAATCACAGAGTTATATTTTCTTTATATACCGCACAACTCAAGTCGAGCTTAATTTAAAGAGAAAATCTTCAAACCGGCGCAGTCCGATATATGTCACTTAACGGCATCCATTCACGTTCTGACACGTCAGTAACACGTAATAAGACTCCTTACAGCGCGTTGCAGCAGAACACATCTCAAACTCCGCTACCCGCACGCGGTTTTCTCCCTGCACGCGGTTTTCTCCCCACACGCAGACGACACCCGCCTGGACGCAGACGACTCCCGCGACGCCCTCGATGCTCAATCTCCACTCGACGCCTCGATACTCCTGACGACGCCTCTCGCCTGGATCGCTTGGACGCAGATAACAAAAGCTAGCTCACCTCGACGACACACGCAGACGACACCCGCCTGGACGCAGACGACTCCCGCGACGCCCTCGACGCTCAATCTCCACTCGACGCCTCGATACTCCTGACGACGCCTCTCGCCTGGATCGCTTCGACGCCCCCAACCGCCGGTCGCCTGGACCACTTCGACGCCCCCAACCGCTGCTCGCCTGGACCGCTTCAACGCCGGGCCGCTTGGACCCAGACGGTCGCTGACGAGATCTTGACAACGGCCGCTTGGACGCAGATAACAAAAGCTAGCTCACCTCGAATCAGGTATTCAACACAAACCTTAGATTTCGTTTTGAATTTCCATGAATTTAACCCGTGAATATTCGGCTGGAAATTAGAGATTGTGAATAGCGTTCATTGTGGGTGTCACTGTAATTCATGATTTCATTTTCACGAATAACGTTGTTTGTGTATTTTAAAATTTTAATGTTTGTATGTAGTTGCTGTTATGGGTGTGAAGATTAGAGATTTTTCATGAATTTTTCAGGAGATTGTGGGTGTTACTGTATATAGTTTTGAATTTTTCATGAATTAATCTGGTAAATATTTTATTGAAAATTAGAGATTGTGGCTTCAAAAATTAGATATTTTGTTTTCAATATAGCCCATGATTTGTGTTCATTTTGTTTTTGGCATTAAAATTTAAATGTTTGTATGTGGTTAGTTCATAGGTTGTCGTCCACCCCCTCTCTATATTACGGGTGTGGAAATGGCGGCTGGGGCACAAACCCCATATTTGTTAGAAGATTGTCAACCAGGCGAGGATGTTTGCACTGAAACCGGTGACTGTGTGAATGTGGAAGATGGAGAGAAAGTCAATAACATTTCCGGTTCAAGTAGTAGTTTTCCTGAACCATTCGTTGGGAAGCTATTTGATGAGGTAGAAGATGCTCAAGCATTTTACAAGGCATATGCAAGAAGAATTGGTTTCGCAATGCGAACGAACCATACTCGATTATCAAAAGATGACAAGACACTAGTTCTAGTAGAGTATGTTTGCTCAAGGGAAGGGTTTCGGCGTGAAAGTCAAAAGCAAATTGAAAGAAAAATTAATGAAGTTGCTGAGACAAAGATTGGATGTAAAGCAATGATGTGTATTAAAAAAGATTGTGAAAAGTGGGTAGTAAGTAAGTTCGTACGTGAGCACAACCATGAGTTACTTACACCTAGAAGCACTAGTTTGCTTCGTGGACATAGAGGTGTATCGCGTGCCCAAAAAAAACTCATTCTCACTTTGAATGAATCTGGCGTACCAACAAGAAAGATAATGTCAGTGTTGAGCAACGAATCTGGTGGTGACTTTGATATTGGATGCACTAGTAAGGACATGGAGAATTATTTGGGAAATAAAAGAAGGAGATTGTTGGAGGAGGGAGATGCACAAAGGTTGTATGCCTACTTTCTTGATAGGCAATGTAAAGAACCTGGATTTGTGTATTCCATGCAAGTAGATGAGAATGGGTGTATGAGAAGTTGTTTTTGGGCAGATGCAAGATCAAGGGTTGCATATCAATATTTTGGAGATGTTGTCACGTTTGATGCAACATACTTGACAAATATTTATAAGATGCCGTTTGTGCCATTTTGTGGAGTTAATCATCATCACCAAACTATAATGTTTGGTTGTGCATTGTTGATTAATGAAACAGCTGAATCCTATATTTGGCTACTCAAAACTTGGCAAGAGGCCATGCTTGGGCGTGCTCCGACAACCATAATTACCGATGATGACAAGGCGATGGCAAAGGCCATTGTTGAGGTACTCCCAAATACAACTCATAGGTTGTGCCTATGGCATCTTTTACAAAAATTTCCAGAACATTTGGCACATGTCTATAATAAGTTTTTTGGACTTCCAAAAGAGTTCCATCATTGTATCCATGAGACAATAATGACTTATGAGTTTGAGCATGAATGGAGTTCTATTGTAACAAAGTATGATCTACTGGATAATAATTGACTTCAAAATCTTTACAATCGACGAGATAAGTGGGTTCCAGCTTACTTCAGAACCACGTTTTGTGCCGGTATGTCGACCACTCAAAGGAGTGAGAGCATGAATAAATTTTTTAAGGACTATGTTCGTTCGAGCACAATGGTGAGTGATTTTGTGCTTCAATATGAGAAAGCCCTTGATGCACGTTATATGAAGGAGAAAGAAAAGGATGTGCAAACAAAATCTACACGTGCGATTATGAAAACATTGTGGAAAATTGAAGAACAAGTGGCCTCAATTTATACGAGGAAGTCTTTCATTATTTTCCAGGATGAGCTATTCAATAGCCAACGATACATTCCGACCAAAATTGGAGAAGATGGTGAAAGTAAGATCTATAGAGTCAAATCAAATGACAAAGAAAGACCTATTTATCATGTGACCTTCGAGAGTGGATCATCCAGGGCAATATGTACATGTTATATGTTTGAGTTTATGGGGATTCTTTGTCGGCATATCTTATGTGTCTTTGGGAAAAAATCAAAATTAGATTTGTTGCCACATCATTACATTCTAGACAGATGGACCATTAATGCTAAGAGCCGGGCTATTCTTGACATACCGGATTCTTATGGGCATGCAGTGACACCGGATAACCCAATGTTTAGAAAAAGTAAGTTGATGATGCAATTTTATGATATTGCCGAACTTGGATCACATTCAATCCAACTTTCTCAACACCTCAAACTTGCCTTAGAAAAGGTTCATAAGGAGTTGCTCTTAATGGAACAACTTGAGGGAGAAAAATTGGTAGAAGATGAAAACATATCAATGAATAATTCACAAATGGTGATGTCACAAGTTGTATCCAATTTTTCACAAGTTGTACAAGATCCTCCACGGGTGCCAACTAAAGGTCGACCAAAAGCATTGAGAGCAAAAAACCCGAAAGAGAGTCAACCCACAAAGAGAAGGTGTTGTAGCCTTTGCAAGATGGAGGGTCATACTAAAAATAATTGTCCTTCAGTGAGGTTGGGTAAAAGTTTAGAAATTTGATTTATAAAATTGTAAATATTATATCAATTATTTTTCATAGTTTATTATTGTTTATGTAGGGATCTTCATGATACAACTACTACCATTTCTAAAAGCTTGGAGCCATCAGATGAAATAAGAGGTATTTATGTCATATCTCTACTTCGTTGATAGTGTAATCTTTTATATCACGTTAAAGATTTTATTTGATGAGTTTTTTGCTTTATTGGATTTACAGTAACTGCAGTGGATTATGGAAGTAAGGCTATGGAGTTTCTTGGCTTACAAAATGGTGGACACAAAGATGTAAGCCCTCGTGATCATGTATGCTTGTTGTGGGTCATAATGTCCACCTAGAATTTAGACAGATAAACCTGAAGTTCTAACCTCTTATTTAAAGAAATCAAAGAAGCAACATTTTTAAACTAAATCAAAATCTACTAGTAAAACAAGCCAATAGTGTATCAGATCCAAAACAAAGATGAAAATGAAAATAAAAACAAGCCAATATTGTTCTCACTTTTAGGTTTCTGGGTTACTATGCTTTATCCAATTTTTATTTCATGAAATGAAAGTAAATATATATTTGGACGGTGCCACCTAAAATTGCAACTATAGCATTCTAAGAAATTGTGAAATTGCACCTAAATGTTATAAATAAAATTGTAGTTATAGCATTCGAAGAAATCGTGAAATTAAAAAATAGGACCGGCTTCAGCATTGACGACACTGTTGTGGCATTTTTAAAATGCCACCATAACCAAAACTTATAATGGCGTTGACAAAATGCCACCCAAAGTAATACTCAGCACCAAAAGTATAAAACTATGATCTATACCGTCATTTCGTAAAAACGCCAACACAAGTTACCTCGGCTGAATGCAAGTAATTTCAAAAAAAAATTGGAATAAAAATTCTGCCTGCAAGCACTGTGGAAAACAAAATCATCCATTCAGAATGTTAAAGAAGGCCAGATGTAGAGTGTAGAAAAGGACGAAAACTTGAAAGTGAGGAGAAAAACATATTCTAGAACAAAACATATACTATAATAAAATATTAACAATTTATGTACTAGTCATTACATGATCCAGCTCTTCAATTTACCATACGAGCAAACCCAAAAAAAAAAAGGCTCCTTGGGCTGATGGACACGTGATATAATATTCCACTCCTTCGAAATGTTCTTGCTTCTAATTATGTCAGGGGGTGAACTGGGAACCGTCTCCACCCCAAGATTGAACTTGCTCAACAGGTAAATGTGCGTGCATAGTTGCTGCAGTAAAATACCCGTTTCGTAGAAACACTGGACCACCAAATAAACTTGATTTTGGGACACTATAGTCTCTACTCTTGTCACTGCGTGCCTATTAACATAAACAGATAGTCAACACCACTCACACAATGACCCAACATAAACATACAATTATTCTTATCTCTATTTGGTGAGCATGTTTGATTTATTTACAACCACGATAAGACATTCCATAATCATAACCCACCCAAAAAATAATAAAAATATAACAACGAATTAAAAAATATACTATTCATGGAACACATTAGCTAGCGAATTTCACGAAAATCTACCATTATTGAACATCATTTTGCACAAAGCTCTCTGAAATTTTGAATTAAATACATTAATAGGCCAACTGACATGAACATATATTTAAAATAATAAGTGGCATAATTTTAAATGGAGGTAAATTAAAAAAAGAGCATATATGTGACCAAAATAGCAATTTATTGTGGGTATGGGTAGGCCACAAACTTGGGAGAATGAGAAGGCAAGCACCTGAGTGCGCGTGCATGAAGGGAAAATGGCTGAGAGCAATAGCATTTTGGTTTGGTTTAAAGCCTCCAAATGGATCCATCCATGCATTGCTAATTTGCTCCACTCTCTAATTTATCCAAGTTGCTAGGGGGGAAAATGCTAAATTTTGAAATTCAAACAAATAATCCAAATAAATAAATTAAGACATTGATGTTGTTCAGGTATTAGGAAATACAATAAACCACCCTTAACTACGAACCAATTCAATATCATATGAGGACACTAAAAATCCAAAAAAAAAAAACCAAATTCACATGTCATGAAACATAGTAGGTAGCAAGTAAATAAAAAAAATCTACCATTATTGAACATAATTTTGCACAAATAATTCACCGTATAAAGAACAAAGGGAAATACCTCATTGAAATTGCAAGGTGGGGAAGATTTGCAATCAAAATTGCCTCAATCAATGGGTAATAAAATTGCCTCACCAAACACATCAAGGACAACCACAACAACACAACCAAGTACTAAATCCAAGGATAATAAAACACAAAATTTAGGATAGAAAATAGCACACGCTAATGCCACTAAATCATAAGAAATCAAAGGAACAATTATAATCGTGTTCGATTAATTACTAGGCACGCGATCCAGGCCCATAGCTCTCCGGATTTGTGGCGGAATCGATTGAGAAAGGCAGTGGCGACCGCCAAGCGTCAACGATATGGAGTTCAACCATTGGAGCGGCGTGGCGCACATCCCACTCCCTCGGCCTCATCCTGGCGTTTGCGGTCTGCCTGTCTTGCGTTGGAGACTTGGAGCAGGGTCAGTAGGTGCCCCAACCGAAGGGTGGATGAGTGGGCTGAAGGGTGTCCCAAACGAAGACAACCAGGGGACCGCCTCTTCGGCCTCCCCTCGGGCCGGCACCGGGTGGGCGAGGGATGATGGCGGTGGAGGGCCAACGGGAGCGGCAGGATAACCGAGAGAGAGAGAGAGAGCGTGCGCGCGTGGGGGTGCTTGCTAGGGAGAGGCCGGGCCGACCCTTACCCCTTATCTTTGTAGCCTTTGCTGACGAACGACGGCCGAGGGAGAGGAGAGACGATGGCAACAGGCAGCCATGGAGAGGGGTCGACGGAAGACGGCCGAGCACGAGGGCGAGCCGGCAAGGGGCTTTGCACCTTTGTTGCGTTTCCAGAGAGAGAGGGCCGAGGGGGAGATCCGAAGAGGGACGGTTTGAGACAAAGATGGCCTTCGACCGATTGCAATCAATAACAACCAGCAACCAGAGAGGGCGAGGGCAGATCGGATCGCTGGGGAGAGGGCGAAGGATGATGGCGGTGGAGGGCCAACGGAGGCAGGATAACTGAGAGAGAGAGAGAGCGCATGTGGGGGCGCTTGCGATAAGATGCAACGATCTCCTGTGGCGTCGCTCATGAAATTAAAATGAAATTAATGCGTTGTCAAACTTTAATAGGATGCCGTTTATGAAGCCAAAACGGCATGACCGTTCGGAAGAGTCTCCCTAATTTAAAAAGTATCGAGCAGTGATCACTTATTTAAATATGAATAAATTGGTAAACGATAATCGAATCCGAGTAGAATTGTGGATATCGAGCGCCGAGTATGTCTACACTTCTGACCCGCAGAGAATAATCAGGAACATGATACGTTTTTGGTCCGAAGTAGAGAATTGAACATGATATCGATCCTTTTCCGATCTTCTTCACCCGACCCTCCAATAAAAAATTTAAATAAGTTAAATTTAATTTAATTTTAATTTAAATTTTTTGAAATTTAATTTGCGCACAAATATGAATCAGTTAATGATACATTAGATTAGATGAATATTTAATTTAAAGTTAATTTCTAAAACAAATATCAACTTAATACCAAAATTATTTAAATTTTCATGATAAAATTGTGAGCTTGATTTTCGGTAAATCCAGACTCTCATTTTCAAGCATGCTTACATGGGTTTTGAGTCCCCTTATAGAAGATATTATTTATTCATGTGAATAAAGAACATTGGTATGACACCGTGCAGCTTTGTAAACTCTGGTTAGTGGTGTAAAACGAATCGATCCGGTCCACATAGAGTGGGCTTAAACTTAATGGATCGGAAATTTATTAGTCTGGTTTAATTTGCATGTGAATGTGGACCGATTTATATTTATTTATTTATCTTAAAAAATATTATAAGTTAATTTTAATAAATATTTTTAAAATTTTAAAATATGTAAAAGTTTTTAAAAAATTATAATAAAAAAATCATTCTACGTATCGGTCCGCGTCCACACAGATTTCGTCGGCACGAATCGGGCCTAAATAGATCGGTCCGTTTAGGCCCGCGATTGAAATGGACTAAAAAAATCTAATCCAATTCACTCCGGTTCACACTCACAGTTAGCTGGTCCACGGACTAGCGATCCATTTTACACTCCTAACCATTGTCACCAATTGCATTCTATATATACCGTAAATGAATCAAACGTACATGAATAAGCGTGCGTTCAGTTTGCTCGGTAAAAGATCTTTTATGTTCATATGTTAAAGAACAGTATCGTTCATAAAGAGTTCATGGATATCGTTTGTGTTCATACAAATTATTTATAAACGGAAAATTAACAAATTAATTAATACGTATAAAAGTTATTTTATTAAATATAAATATATTTTTATTTAATATAGTTTAACGAGTATATTTTTTTTATATTATTAAATAAAAATGATTTTTATTAATTTGTTTATTATTACTGTTATTATAATATTTTTTTAAATTACACGTAGTAATTGTTTAAACATACTAAACAAAGATAATATAATGAAGCAGTGAAATAATTGCATTTTTTTGGATAAATTTATGGTATAATTTTTTTTATATTTTTATAATTTTGTAATTATATTCGTAAACGTTTGTAAACACATGTTCGTGAACAACAGAATAACGTTCGTAAATAGTTTGTGAACATTATAATTTAAGGCTCATATTTGATTTGATTCATTAATAAATAGTAATAAACACGTTCGAACAACTTATTGCTCGGTTAGATTTGCTTGTAGTCCTACAAGTACACAACAAATATTGATATTGTTGGATTAAATTTAAATATTACACTATCATTTAAAACATGTATTCTCGCTTTAAAATCTTTTCAATTTAAATAATTATTTCTCACCAAACTATCAATGCATGTAGACAGTGAATTGGCTCCTGAGATTATAAGTTAATTATTTAATTAAATTTCAATATTTTTAAATGGATTCATCAACATTTAGAAATAAGATATATATATATATATAGTCATATTTTATTTTGATACATTTAAATTCAAAATACTCAAAATCTTATTAAATTACTTTATTGAGCTTATTTAAAATATAATAACTCTTTTATTAATATACAGTATTACACATATAATCTCATATTGTTATATTTATATATGAAAATTTTATTCATATAATATGAATTTTGAATTTTGATTTGTAGTGTATTTGTTTAATTTTATTGTTAAATGAAAGACCAAAATCTTTTTTTGAAACAATCAAATAAATGTTAAAGATAGAAATATGTATTTTATATTTATTTTTAAAATAACTTTCATATTATAGTTTATTTTGGGTGTATTTGGTGGGTGAATAGATTTAAAATACGTATTTTTTAAATAACTTTTTATGTCAATAGTTTTTATTTATAATAAAGTGAAGGATTAAATGAAAGAAAGAAAATACACGCACTGACTCTCACATAAATCACAAAGTCAGGGCCGGCCCCAAGGCCAAGGAAGTGGGGCCTGTGCCTTGGGCCCCCAACTATGACCAAACATTTAGGGCCCCCCAATTATATATATACCTGATTATGCCAAGGTGGAGTCCTGTCACGCCCCCACATTCTAAATACAACAGAACTACGAACGCGACGTCCCCATCCACACCACAGGGGTCGAGGGGATTAGTGTTCAACCCAATCATGTACAACTCAACAATAGGGGTAGAATTGTACTTCCCAATACATTCAATTCAAGAATTATTAAAATGATACGACATTGCATTCAATTCCCGTAATATCCAACACACAGAATAACTCACATATAAGTTTCACCAACAAGGTTCTACAACTACCACGGACCCAAGTCTGGAAAACAAAATGATAAAATAAAATAAAAACAATTCGTCTACTAATTAAATTTTACACCAAGGATGCCCCGTCCTGCCTCACTATAGCTCCACCAGCTACTCCCTACAATCTGTAGGAAATAAAAATAAAGTAGGGTGAGCACGAATGCCCAGTAGGTGATCCCCCATCTCCAGTACTCTATTACACGAATTCCTAAGTCTGTATGATCAGTGTATGCTTGTGCTAGTGTAGTGTCACATTCTATCACAATTAAATTTCATTAAATCACAAATAAGACATCACATCACATTTCCATCATTAAAGGTTCACACCGGCCATTTATCCATCCACGGGATTCCCGCTACCAACTCCAAAAATTCATATCACTACTGGACAGCCATATGTGGGACCTGTGGTGTCTCTGACAACCTGCCACATATGGGACCTGGGTTACCAGCCACATAGGGGACCTGCAGCCTCTTGCCAGCCCTATGTGGGACCCGCAATTAACCCAACCAACTTTATCACATAGTCCACAGACATAATTAATAAATACCAATTTATCACATCCACATATAATTTACAATACCAATTGCAATCACCAAATCCACACGCATTAAACACTAACTCAGCAATCCCATAATTAGTATAACTACATTTATATATATATATATATATGTATATCATCAAATAACTGATAATATTAAGCTACAAGTAATATTATTACATTTAAATCATCAAACTAATAATAACGAACCACAATCTATACATATATGTATATGTATGTGTGTGTTTATCTAACAATTAATATCAAGCCACATATACAATTCTTAATGTCAAATTAACGATATCACGTTGTAGATAATAATTTTTAGATGCCAAATTGATAATATCAAGCCTAATAATATTTAAATTATTCACACTATAATATTAAGCCCCACAGTATTTTTAACATGTCAACCAACAATAATATTCATAATAATCTATATAATTCTAACGTCATAACATGGATTCCAAATAATATATATATATATATATAAGTACATATATTTCCAGCTAAACGGCATTAAGCATTGTATATATACATATATATAAGTGTGTATATTTATTAATAAATAACAATATATATATATAAGTGCATTTCCCTCTCACAAGAAGACATGGCAGGGCCTCACTGCCCGCCTTGGTGTGCGCTCGTCATGCGAGAGGAAGACCAGGCCATACGGCCTGGCACCAACAGAACCCACAAAATCATTTTTTTTCTTTGTTTGCTAAGCTTCACCCTCGCCTGACGTTATCACATAATAGCATTAGTTTTGCTTAGATATTTTATCTCTCCGCCCGCATCACCTTGTGTTAATAATAATATGATAGAAAACGTAGGGTGTACAAAAGAAATTCCAGAAAGCGTGAAATCGTGAGGTGGTGGGGCGCAGGAAATTGATTAGCCACCGTACGCGAGTTTTCGGAAGTCGAATCGCGATGAGGGAGAGAAGGGAAACGGCAAGCATGTAATCATATATATCTAAAATCAAACGAGAATATACACGTATATTTTCACATACTATTAAAACAATAGAACAATGACGGATCTATCACCTACCTCTTGCCTTCCGAAGGGATTAAACTCGCAATAACGGTCTAGAATCGGCGAAGAACGATGAAGAACGCGAAGAACACTAAGAACTCTCCTCTGACGGCTAGGGTTTCTCAAAACAAAGTTATAATGAATAATAAAACCTCCAAACCCTATTTTTAATTAAAATTCGTCCTCCTCTTTAATAATTTCCAAAAAGCCCTCCTAAATTTTATTTTTCATTTATTAACCCTCAATTTAACTCCTAAAAATTACTAAATAACCCCTGAAGACTTCTGGACCTCAAATTAGGCCCAAATATAGTTAAAACGATTGTATTAATGGCCACATTCTCAAAATAACTTTCTTAACATCAAATATAGATTATAAGTTATGCTAACACATATACGAATCCTTACAAGTCCTCTTCGCCCCAAGAGATGACGTGGTCATTGAAATAAAAACAAACTTGGCCAGGAATGGCACGGAAACGGACTTGGGTGCTGACAAAAAATAAAAACAAACAGTAAATCTATTTTCTGCTCTCCTTGGTTATCTAATATCTATTAGTGACATTGTAAGAAAATGTGTATGTGTAGTGAAATAAGGGCCTTCCAAGAAGAACTCATGACACACACTCTTCTCATAGGGAAGATTGTATAATTTTTAATTTATTACTATATAAATTAAAATTATTGAATTATGAATAATTGATTAATAATGGTTTTGAAGTTTTTAATTTATGAATGGTTAGCTGAAAATTATCGTCATATTTTTTTTAATTAAATTAAAATTTGATGCCACAAGTATATTTTAATAAATCAAAATTATGACCCCCAGTAGGTTAAGTCATATATTATATTTATTGACATAACCTAGTAGACAACATATAACATTCATCTTTCTCTAACGTAGCCTATGCTCCAGCCTCTATACCTAACGTGACTCGAACACCTCTATCTCCATCACGCTCCAACCAAATGCTAACAGCGAAAACATGCTTCATAGAGTCGCCCTCCAGCCCACTGCCCCACCGCAGGCCCGCAGATATTCCCTCCCGGCTCCCATAGCCCCTGCTACAGTGCAATTGACCCGTTGCTCTGACAATAGCGATCCGTGACATCCAGGCCTCCAACAACCGTCCTGCCTCGATTTAAACCTCAAGCGACCGGCGATACATCTGACTCAGCGACTTCGACCCTTCGACAGGTAAGGGCCTCCAACTTAATACTCGCCTTGGGCCCCTAAAGCTTAGGGCCGGCCCTGCACAAAGTGGTGAGGCTGAGGCAGTAGGCACCGACCTAGCTTCATTCCACGAGCATAAAGAGCTTAATAAAATCTACACACAAGATATTATATATATATATATATATATATATATATATATATATATATAATATATAAGAAATTTAATTTTGATAACATATTTGGTATGAATTTTGTATTATATTTTTAAAATTTTATTAATTTAAAATTAATATTTATTTGATAGGAGAGAAAATATATTTTAAAAGAGTATGTATTTTTTAAAATTGAATCCCATAAATATTTTTAAAAAAAATTAAAGTAATAAAATATAAATAATATGTATAAATTTAAATTTTCTAACAGAATTAAATTTAAAATTTAAAATAAAAATAATTTAAAAAATCAATATAATTTAATTCTTTTAAGAATGAAATTATAAAATTAAATCATTTTAAATTAATCTTTACGGTATTTAAAAACAATCCATAAATAAATTCGTTTGTGTCAAATGCACGCAAGTATTTGGGATTAAAGTTTTCATAAGTTCAACCACATATTAATTGATCACCAAAATTGAAAGATTTATATATTTTTTTAAAAAAATTACGATTATATAAATTTTATCAAACACTTTAAACCTATATCTTTAAGAAAACATTTTAATTTAAAATACAACGAAAAAAAAAAAAAAAGTACTTAGATTTGAAAACAAAAATCGGCTCCCACTTCTTCCCTTCCTCTTACTGCTCATAAAATACCTTTCCAAATCTCACCAACATCACCGTCCACCAATGGAATCAATATTGCCCCCCACGAGGGTCTTTTAAGTCATCACGCCACATCTCATTCCCATCCCATCCCATCCCATTCCACGTTTTCTTCATTTCTTCCCCAATCCATCACCGCGGTCCCCAAAATCGCCTGCTTGAAAGCCCAGCCCAAGGGGACTCCGATTTCCGGCGACGGCGATGGGCAAAAAGGGAAACAGCAGCTGGAGCTGGAGCTCCGCCCTGATCGGCGCCGCCTCGGCTTCAGCTGCGGTGGCTGTGGTCCTCTGCAAGCCGAAGGACCCCGGCTTCCACCTGGCGTCCATCAAGCTGACCGCTTTCAAGCTCAAGCCGCCGGCGGCAGTCGACACGGACCTCATCCTCACCGTGCACGTCAGCAACCCCAACGTGGTCCCGATCCAGTACGGCGCGACGGCGATGTCCATCTTCTACGACGGGTCGCAGGTGGGGTGGGCGCGGGTGGACGCCGGGTCGCAGGGGTCCAACAGCTGCCGGATCCTACGGCTGCCGGCTCGGCTGGAGGGGGTGCAGCTGGCGCAGCGGGCGAAGAAGCTCGCGGGGGACGTGAAGCGGCGGCAGATGGAGCTGGACGCGGCGGTGGACATAGAGGGGACGGCGAGGGTGCTGTGGTGGGGACAGCGGTTTAAGGTGCGGGTGGACAGCCACATCGTCGTTGACCCGGTGTTTCTGGACGTCATTGATCAGGAAAACAAGTCCAAGATGAAGGTCTTTGTGAAGTAGCGATCTAAGATCTTGCTCTGTTGTTGTTGTTTGTTGTGTTATCTGGGAACTGGGATGCCTTTTTTGGTCGGCTTTGTTTCGATTGCGTGACAGGGGCTAGCATGTGTTTGCCTTGAGTGACCGACTTGTGAGACTATCTTCATTCTTCGTCGTTCAATATAAGAATTAAAAGTAGTGTTGTAAAATAACATTTGTTTTTTTTATTTAACATTTATTATAGTTAAACTTTTAATTTAGAATTTTACAAATAAATTTTATATGAAACGAGAAAAAATATGTTTTAAAAATTATATATTTATATAAATTTTATAGTGATAAAATCAGGGGTGTGCATGGGTCGGGTCAGGTCGGGTGAAAGGCTAAATCATCAACCGACCCGTCCTTAGCGGGTGACTAATTTTTTCACCTTTCAACCGACCCATCAACCTCAATAATCGGCGGGTTTATTAATTTTTTGGCGGGTACTAACCGGCGGATATGGCGGGTAGAGCGGATGTCAACCGCCATTATCTGGTATATAATTAGACGATATATACTGAAAAATTTAAACGTATAAACTCTAAAATAATTATAATCAAAAGTATATTATTTTATTTATTAAGTATTTATAATTAGATATGATGAAATATGTTAGATTTATGGATCATAGTATCACAAACTCACAATTATAGTCATTGCGCCGCATAGCTCTCACCTCTCGCAATGAGAGAGACAATAATAAACTAATGTCTAATAGATAAATGATAGAGTTTATTTTAATTTTATAATGGAGTGCGGCGGGTCGGGTTAATAGCGGGTTTGAGCATTCTAACCCACCAACCGACCCACTCATTTATATAATTTCTATTCGCGGGTAACGGATAGGTTCGGGTTGGGTCGGGCGGGTAAAGCGGATTGGGCGGGTAAGATGCACACCCTAGATAAAATGACTATAAAATTAGTGATTTTGTACAATTAAAATTAGATAAAAAATTAAAAAATTAAAATTTTTCAGTATTTTTATTTATCTGAATTAAAATCACTTATCTGAATTTTCCGCTTTGTACTCTTTCTCTTCATACACGTACGTGAGATGTGAACCAAAACAACAAAATATTCCAAATATTCCGGGAGTGCAAGGACACGGACAACAATTAGAACAACTTGATTACCAGGCGTCTTAGTGCCCCCCCCCCCCCCCCCCCCCCTTCTTGTTTCGTTTTGTTTCCATCAGACTCAAGGAACAAATATTCCACTAACCAAGTTCCTATTACACCAACAAATCAATGAATTGATATGGAAGTCGAAAAGGGAGAACCAAGGTGAACAGTACGTATTTGATTGGAGATGACTCAGATCCGGTTTTGATACTCATGGTTGACAAGAAAGAAAAAAACCCTTCAGAATTGATTTTAGCACCATAAAGCAAGTTAACTTCTCCTAAGGGAGGATCAAAACTGGTTTTTGATTTGGCTCGATCAAGAGGAGGAGGGGGAAGGTGAACAGTTCATCCGCTTAGACATAGTATAGAGGTTCACTGGTTGAAAAAAACCTCATCAGAATGAATCATAACATCACAAAACGAGTTGACATGAGTACCAAGGTCGCCTCTTTTCTGACTTATGGTTATTCTATGCCTTCATCAATACAATTTGATTGTTTTGGCTCTCTTACATCCACCTTGTCCGTCTGTTCTGCTTTAGGAGCTCCACATGAACAGTATTCTCTTCATTGTGCCTTCGGGTTTCAATGAGAATAAATAGTGGTACAATTTGAGGATTGCGGATGTAGTTGGTTTTTATGAACTTGTATTTTTTTTTATTTTTAAAATATAATAATTGTTTTTCCATGTAAAAATATTTTTAAAAAAATAAAATAACAATTTTTTTTACTTTTCAAAATTTCAAAAAATTAATAAAATCAAATTTTTATTATTTTAAATTTTCTCTTTTCTAAACTTAACAATCGCATTTTAAAAACAACAAAACAAACATGCCAAGTTCTCTTGTTTATTAATAAAAGTATGTTCTCTTCATTTTTTTTTCTAAGTCTTCACGTTTTGTACGCGGCATGTAATTATTTTCATACAAGATTAGGACATTCAACCGCCTGCAAGCTTTTATCGACCTACTGTCTACTAGGTTCTTCCAAGTCCCCAGTTGTTTTAACAGAGGGCTGATATCACGTAGCCGCCAGACCACGATTTGAGCTCCTAACTTTCATTGTGAAGCACACTCTTTTTTGTAGCTTACCACAGGCGGACCATGAAAATCACCAGGGAGGATATCCTGGCACCTTGGAAACAATAATTCATTATAAAATAAAATAGACAACTCTGACAGGCCAAGTTTGTCAAGAAATTCCCCGACAAACAAAGACTAATACGGGAGGAAAAAAACAACATAATTCGGCGCTTCATAGGATGTCTAACTTATTTCTCAACGCCTTGAAGACAGGCATCTAAGAACGACCGAGTGGTCACTTATTCACCTGTTTCGTAGCATCAATCCTGGACTTCTACCGGTCTCTTTGCAAGGTACCATCCCAGAGAAGCACTACCAGTCGCCACACCAGCTACAACCCCATAGTTTCGGTTTTTGTCTGTCGATGCTCCAGATGTTGTAGAGGATAGGTTCAGTGCAACCTTTTCTTCAGCCTGAGGACCCTGACAGCGTTTGTGGTCCAAAAGGAACATTTTACTGAGCTAATTCATATGACAACGTCAAGGCATACACATGTATAAACCAAAAAAAAAAAAAGATAGTTGACACGAGCGAAAGATTTCAGTATTTGAGAATTTAAAACCAAGGAAGCCACCTATGGAAAACCAAACAGGCAGATTCATTGATTCACTGTGTCATTTTGTTTTTAGGGAAAAAAAACATAGCCACACAGACATGGAAGCTATCTATGTACCCAACGAAGCAGATTCATTAATTTATTGCTTGAACAGAGTGAGGTGCAGTCTTGTAAAAATTGAAGCATGAAACTTGATAGAAAAACATTTACAACAACAAATACACTTCTAGGACGGTTCGATCAAAGTCATGGAATACTCCTCCAAAGGTTACACAGGTACATTGTTGTTTTATTAATCAATGATTGCAACCACACAGTTTGGACGTTTCTTTAAAGAAACAACAGAAGTAATAAGCCATCACAGCACATTCACAGGTATACACCTTCGAAAAAGATACAAATGCCAAACACCAAATAACATTACTGTTGATATTTAGCGCAATCATACCTCGTGGGCTAGCTTTTCCAACCTCTCTCGCTTAATTCTCTGCAGTAATACAACAAACTCATCATATATTCCTTTTGAGCTATAATTCAGAATCACAATTCACAAAATAGATCATTAAAAGGGAAAAAAACATTCATCATGAATACCATTGTGCAGCTTTTTAAAATTAAGACAAATTTAATTCTAACAGTTTAATTGATTCGTATTATTAAGAGGTGTTAAGTGTCAGCAAAAAAAGTAAATTTGGTCTCACGATTGATATCTCGTGGATTATTTTTAAAAAAAGTGACTGCAGGCATATCATGCTTATAGTTATAGATGACTGAAAAAAATAACCTCCTCAGTCCTTAAGCCTGGATGATTAGAAGCAGATATAAATTTGGCCTGTTTGGCCCCAAACACATTACACATTATTTTTAAATTAACTCACAATTAATCTTTATCGTCAATATAACTGTAGATTTCCAAACAGGTAACCAAAGAAGCAAGCACTGGGATTGGTGCAAAAAACTCAGTCTCTTGAATTCGATCCCATTCACCTTCAGTGTGATTGTATGAGCAATTTCATGCATTTCAAATTTTAAAAATTGGAAAATTGACCTTTTATATCAATGTTATATTAGACAGTCTGGATAGGTTAATCCTTACCTTGTCCCTAACAGAATTTGTTGAGGTTGCACGTTTTACAATCCACCTCAATGTTTGATCCACCTAGGGCCTAGTGATTGAAACCAACTTGGTCATTGTCCTAAAATAACCCAGCACTCTGCTCCCATTGTTGTAACCTGTACAGTTGCACCACTTCAAACCAAAGCCTATCATATCCTATACAATCTTGCCTGTCAAATGCAGGAAATGATCTACAGATCCATCACATGCAAGAGTATCAATGTCACAATCTGTCCTCAATGCCCCCTTATATTACAAGATAAGTTTTACCATGGCGAGTTCCAACAAGGTTGCTGCTTCCTTAATCTCCAATCAAAATAGGTATTTTCTCGATTAGCTTAATCGAGAACAAAAGAAATCTGCATCTAAAATTCGTTGACGGGGGTTCGTGTATAATCATATGATACTTAAAATTTAGATTTTAGGTTATCTAGAATTGTAGTTATTGTGTTTATTAATTTTCACTTTGAATGTAACTCAAAAGCCTAATCATAATGAAACTTGCTTATTTGGGGGAGTGGCTTGCTACTACACTCACTTTAAATGGAGAAGTGACGTTATAAAATCTAAAGGAGCAAGGCAAAAATTTTATGTAAGCATGTCGAAAGAAAATGCATAAATAAAAACAAAAGGGCAACCTCAATAACCTGCGACAAGTAAGCAAGAGTCTTCCCCGAGGCATTAGTAGGAGCCGAAATGCACATCTCCATCACCGCCTCCAACACCTCGCTCAGACCCAAATTCTCAAATCCCCCAACCATCCTCTTCCACTGCGGTTTCTTCACACGTTCCCTGTGCTGCCGTCTTTTCAACCTCTTGATGATACTGGAGCGCTTTCCGGGCGGGACCGTCAGATACGACAGAAACTCCTCGAAAATCTCCGAAAGCCCGTACACGGGCCCTCTCGGATCCAGACAGATCGTGTTTACACTGTAGAATCGCCTCAGAGCCAGTGGGGCTGAGCCATTTGGTTGTGGAAATGAACTGGGTATCGTTGCTGGTGTAGTTCTTTCGATCTCTGTGAACCACGGTTTGAGGAGAAATGAAGAAGTGGGTGTTGAACATCTCGCAAAAGGGTGTCCCAATAATAATCCGCAGGAGCGAAGCGGTGAACCTCGAAACATTTTTCTCTGTATTGTTGTTGTCGGAGGAGACCTAGGGTTTGATCTTAATATAGATTTGAGGTAGAAAAAGACAAATACTGTCCTCAATCAAGCATTTTTGTAGCTTTCATAGCTAATTGTCACGCCTCCAACCGGTAATGCTAGTGGAGCGAAAACAGATGAATCAAAAACGTTACCTAGCCAGCTCAACTCTAATGGATTGGAGTTTGGACAATTGCCGTGAACACACAGTGTGACTCTGGAGCTTTTCTAGGAGGAACACGCAAAGGCATAAGTGTAATGTACGACCAAACCTACTTGGGAGAAACAAAGCCCACTTTCAGTCGGCCCATTAATGTGCCAACTGGGCCACTCTTTTAGGGCGCAAAGTGGTGTTTGCCCTAGCATAGATCATTTATCCAGTGCCGAAATCCTAGCTAGCCTATATAATATTCGTTTTCTCACCCCACTGTAGTTGTGTTCAAATTGCATTTTAGAGTGTTTTTAATATGAATTTCTATTTTTTCTCACATATAGAAAAAAAAAAATTACAAGTAAATAATCTTTTTATAACTTTAACTTTAATACCATTCTTCATTTTATTTTTTATTTTTATTTATTATAATATATATAATGAATAATCATTTTTCACATATAAAATAAAAAGTGATTGTACCATTTTTCAAAGGTAGATAAGAGGATGAAAAGTATATTAAAACAATATTGCTTCGTCTAATAGAAATCCTCTTGAAAATGTTTTTAATATGGAATGATTTTCAATCACATGCACTTTACACCCCTCAATTATATATCCCCTGTTACAAACAAAGCCAATTTTATAGGTTACGTCATACATTCTTTCCAACATTGAAAACTACGTAAATGGCAAGGTGGATTAAAAATAGGTTTTTGGTAAGTGATGGTCAAGGCCAACCAAGTGAGCCATGCATCTTTGGCTCCTAAATTTTGGCCCAAAATAAGAGCCTATCGTAATTATGTTATGTTATATATATATATTCTATTTTTTATTATTGTATTTTATCTTAATTAATAATTTTGATAACGGATATATGTTTTAAAATTTATATTGTCTATATAATTCAAGTAAAGCAATAATAATAAAAATTAATAGTTTAATATGTTGACACAATTATTTTTGTTATTTGTAGAACATTCACAATGAACTATCTATTATTTAGCTAGAACACATCTTTTCAAAATTTAGTCAGCAAATTTTCATATGTTTAACTGAGAGTAATTTTTATATGTTTAGTTATTATTTAGTTAAATATTAATTATATTAAATTTAAAATTTTCCCACCTTCTATATATCAGCCGGCCCTTGTGATAGTGTATGCTTAAGAGTGGTAGGTGATAAAAAATGCAGTCAATTATGACATGATAAAATTCAAAGCGTTGACGCATAGACTTTCATTTTAATCTCACTGTTATGAAGAAACTAATTTGATTTTATTGTTGATGGATAGTGATGGGCTACAACAACCACGTCGGTCCCAACGTATTGTCCGGCCAAATACTAAATACATGGACTGAGTCAAATGAGTTAAAGGGATAAACATAATCCATGGAGTTTATTAATTGTTTTTCTTTTAATTGTTTTGAAGGTTGTTATTTATGTTCATCCAATAAATGTAGGAGAGTGGTTAGACGTTTTGTATTTAAAATTCATTCCGGTGAATAAAGAGGAAGTAGAGAAATTTATTCACCCAAAGAGGACTTTGCGTATGAGCTTTGACTGGGACCTATCATTGGTATCAGAGTTCGGTTATAATGTCAACTAACAAGGAAAGAATTGAAGCCTTGGAGGTTGAATTAGGTGGCATTCAAGAGGGAATCCAGCGGCTGGAAAATACTGTCAACAGGTTGTCTGAAGTTTTCCTTTCAAATAGAGAAGGTTCCATTAATCTTGGGGAGGTAAGCTCGGCCTCAACAGAAGAGATTAGTAGGGGGTGGGCAAATATTTTCTTCCAAAATGGTGAAGCTAGAATTCCCAAAATATTCGGGCGATGATCCAACCGAATGGTTCAATAAGGTTGCTCAATTTTTTTGAATTTCAAGGCACAATAGAAAATCAAAAGGCTTCTTTAGCATCGTTTCATCTTGAAGGTGAAGCGAATCAATGGTGGCAATGGCTGCGTCATGCCTATCAAGAGGAAAATCGTGAAGTGACTTGGGAAATATTTGAGGAAGAATTATGGGCTCGATTTGGTCCTACGGAGTGTGAAGATTTTGATGAAGCCCTCTCCAAGGTTCATCAGGTTGGATCCCTTCGTGATTATCAGAAAGATTTTGAACGGCTGGGTAACCGCGTGCATGGATGGACGCAGAAGGCCCTCGTTGGGTCGTTCATGGGCGGATTACGGCCAGAGATCTCAGAAGGAATTCGTATGTTCCGGCCTCGAACCTTGAAGGAAGCCTCTAGCTTGGCACGCATGAAGGATGAACAATTGCAACGGCCAAAGCGAGTAGCACGATCACCATTTGATAATTGGGCCTCGCCGACTCATTCAGCCACAGCTAAATCAATAGCTGCACCTAAGACCCCACCTATTAAGCGGCTTTCGTGGGAGGAAATGCAAAAGAGACGGTCTCGAGGACTCTGTTTTAATTGTGATGATAAATTTACTCCTGGACATAAATGTAAGGGTCCACAGTTACTTTTGTTGGAAGGAGATAGTGATGCTGACTCAGAAGGGAGCAATAATGAGGTCAAGACCGATCCCCCAACTCAACCCGAAATTTCACTACATGCCTTAACGGGTTGGATGGCTGTGAACACGAAACGACTATTTTTCTTATTTCGTTTATGTCAATGAAATATATGGTATAAATAGAGATGAACATCAAATCAAATCTCTTACAATCTTCTATATGAAGAAATAATATTAATTGATATCTTATCAATTAATAAGATATAATCTTATCAATTAATAAGATATAATCTTATCAGATATACCAATTAATACAATATCTTTTTAAATGGAAAATAATCTCAACACACCATGCGTGTGATAGCAAAGATTGGAACTCATGGCCCTCATTGATAGCGGGTCCACCCATAATTTCATTAGTGACAAAATGGCTTCCGTCTTACAGCTACCTATGGTGCCCACTGCCCCATTCCATGTACGAGTGGCCAACGGACAACCATTTAAATGTCAAGGGCGATCCAACAATGTTCACATCTTTCTACAGGGAATTTCTTTTTCTATTACTATTTACTTATTACCATTAACTGGTTTGGACTTGGTATTGGGGTTCAATGGTTGGAGCAACTCGGGTCTGTAGTTTGCGATTGGAAAAAAATGACAATGGAATTCCAATGGGAAAATAAATCTCAATTATTACAAGGAGCCAACCTCAAACCCTTCAACAATCATCGTTACGAGCATTTTCAAAGGAAATGAAGAATTGTCACTCTATTTTTGCTATTGGCCTACAGCCGTGCACTGCTCCAAATCAGACCATCCACCCGGATATGCTGGAATTATTACAGGCTTTTACTACAATTTTTGAAGAACCACAACAGTTGCCACCGGTTCGAGAGATTGACCATTGTATTCCCCTCAAGGAAGGGATATCACCGATCAATGTACGACCCTACAGGTATGCCCATTTTAAAAAAGCTGAAATTGAGAAGCAAGTACTGGACATGCTGAAATTGGGGCTGATACTTGGCACTTTTGTACCGACTATCGTGCCCTTAATTCTGTGACTATCAGAGACAGATTTCCCATTCCTACTGTTGATGACATGCTCGATGAATTATACGGGGCATCTTATTTTACTAAGCTTGATTTACGGGCTGAATATCATCAGGTTCGAGTTAACCCATCTGATATTCATAAAATTGTCTTTCGTACTCATAATGGTCATTATGAATATCTTATTATGCCATTTGGTCTCTGTAATGCCCCGTCCACATTTCAAGCCATCATGAATTCCATATTTCGCCCTAACCTCCGTAAATTCATCCTCGTTTTCTTTGATGATATTTTGATTTATAGTCCTAATTGGAGTGAGCACCTCAACTATGTTCGGCAAGCTTTCGAAATTTTGAGACATCACACCTTGTTCTTAAAATTATCAAAATGTGCCTTTGGCCAGCATGAATTGGAATATTTGGGGCATATTGTCACTGCTCATGGGGTCAAGGTGGACCAAAAGAAAATTCAGACCATGCTTGACTGGCCGCGTCCTACTAACGTTACTGAACTGCGTGGATTTCTAGGCCTTACGGGTTATTACCGGAAGTTTGTTCGTCACTATGGCATCTTGGCTAGGCCACTCACTAACCTCTTGAAGAAAGGCAGAGAGGGAGCAGAGGCAGGCTAGTTTCAAACTACTTCGGCAAGCCATGACAACCACCCCCACCTTGGCCATGCCCAATTTTCAGCAACCTTTTACTATCGAATCTGATGCTTCCGGGGTTGGGATTGGTGCTGTGCTCACCCAAGAAGGGAAGCCCATTGCCTTTATGAGCCGAGCCTTAGGTGTCCAAATTATCTTGGTCTATATATGCCAAGGAAATGCTTGCCATTATTTATGCCATTCGTACTTGGCGCCCTTATCTCCTTGGACGAAAATTCTTTATTCAAACTGACCAGCGAAGCCTCAAGTACTTGCTTGACCAGCGTGTGGTAACTCCAGAACAGCAGAAGTGGGTGGCCAAATTGCTCGGTTATGACTATGAAATAATATATAGACCTGGCCGTGACAACTCAGTCGCTGATGCCCTTTCTCGTGTACCAGGCTCCCCAACTCTACATGGCCTCTTTGTTTCACAGGCTCAAATATGGGATGATATCAAGGTTGCTGCAGTGGGAGGTTCGTATATGGGCCGAATTAGCAAGCTCGCAGCTGTCAAACCTGGCTGTCCCTACACCAATCGTCATGGGTTGACCTTTTATAAAAACCGAGTGGTGGTACCTCCTCAATCTCATATTCCCACTAAATTATTACAGGAGTTCCATAGCTCTCCACTTGGTGGTCACTCCAGCGTGCTACGAACATATAAACGCCTCGCTCAACAGTTTTATTGGCCATCAATGTATCGCATGGTGAATGCTTACGTTTCTTCTTGTGATGTGTGTCAACGTGCTAAGGCATCCACAATGTCGCTAGCTGGTCTCTTACAACCTCTACCCATTCCTTTTGTCGCATATGGGACGACATCACCATGGATTTTATTGAGGGCCTACCTCTGTCTCAGGGAAAGAATACAATCCTTGTGGTCGTTGATCGCCTAAGTAAATACGCTCATTTTTTGGGTTTAAGTCACCCTTTTTCAGCCAAGATGGTGGCAGAGAAATTTGTTGATGGCGTGGTGAAATTGCACGGCATGCCCAACTCTATTATCAGTGACCGTGATCCCATTTTTATCAGTAATTTTTGGCGTGAATTCCTTAAAATGTCTGGCACTGAACTAAAAATGAGCTCCGCATATCATCCCCAAACTGATGGGCAGACCGAGGTTGTTAATCGTTGTGTTGAACAATACCTCCGCTGTTTGGTACATCAGCAGCCCCGCAAGTGGTACTCCCTACTTCCTTGGGCAGAGTTCTGGTATAATACTACTTATCATGCTTCAACAAGCATGACACCATTTCACGCCTTGTATGGTCGCCCTCCACCCCTGGTTCCACATTATCCGTTGGGCTCTTCGCCTGTACATGAGGTGGATCAACAATTGGCCTCACGCGATGCCCTCCTTACTCAACTCAAGCTCAATTTACACAAGGCTAACAACCGGATGAAACAAATGGCCGACTCCAAACGACGGGACGTCGAATTTAAGGAAGGTGACTTTGTTTTCCTCAAACTCCATCCCTATCGCCAACAAACAGTGTTTGAACGGACCTCGCAGAAACTTGCTCACCGTTTTTATGGGCCCTTTTTGATTGAGAAGCGGATTGGCAAAGTCGCTTATCGCCTTCGGCTTCCCGAGGGGTCTCGCATTCATCCCGTGTTTCATGTTTCATTATTAAAACAGGCAGTTGGTGATTCCAGTGCGCATAGCCCCACCTTGCCGCCTCTTACCGATGATGGTACCCTTCTCATTGAACCCGCAGAAATTTTGGACACTCGTTGGCGTAAGGAAGGGGGCAAGTTTTTTACGGAGTGCTTGGTCCGCTGGAAAAAACTCCCTGTTGAGGATGCCACTTGGGAACGGGCTGCCCAATTGAAGGATCAGTTTCCTTCCTTGGACCTTGAGGACAAGGTTCCAGTAAATGTGGGGGGTATTGATGGGCTACAACAACCACGTCGGTCCCAACGTATTGTCCGGTCAAATACTAAATACATGGACTGAGTCAAAGGAGTTAAAGGGATAAACATAATCCATGGAGTTTATTAATTGTTTTTCTTTTAATTGTTTTGAAGGTTGTTATTTATGTTCATCCAATAAATGTATAGGAGAGTGGTTAGACGTTTTGTATTTAAAATTCATTCTGATGAATAAAGAGGAAGCAGAGAAATTTATTCCAGTTCTTGAGGTCTGTTCTCACCCAAAGAGAACGTTGCGTATGAGCTTTGACTGGGACCTATCAGATAGATCTGGTTAGATACTTCTCGTTATTAAGAGTACCATTTTTTTTTATGGTTTTATGATGAATTAGATTAGCATATAGTATATACTAAGGTTGAGTTGAACAATTTTCCTATCATAGATTGGCCAAGGCTCCGACCATCGGTTTAGAGTTTAATGTTTATATCTCTAATCATTTTTAGGCATAGCTTTGGTAGATCTATTTTGTTATGAAGCCACCCGTTACATAAATGTATGGCTGGTATAACATTATATTATATGGATTTAAATATTAGGCTGTGCAACTAAGTTCAAAATTTTGATGACAACTTTATCCCAGTTTATAGATTTGGCGTACGATATTCAAAATAATTTCAAATTCGGTTTCAATTTTGGTGTTCCTAAATTTCCATTATTGAGTTCGTTTTGGATTTTTATAAATAAAAAAGCTAGAGTATTTAATATATTATTTTAAATATATGTAAATTATATATATATATTAATATTATTTATACTTTTTATATATTTTAAAATTTGTTAGGTGTATATAGTATATTATATATTTATTTCGAATATCTATACATATATGTTATATATAATATTTGTTTAATTTGTATACATTTATATTCATATAATAATATACTAAGTGTATTAAAATGAATATTCTGATTTTAAAATAAGTATTCCTTTTATTTACATGTTTATAATAATTATAATAAATATATCTACTTATATAACACTTTCATAAAAGCGATTTTTTTATTTTTATATAAATATTAATATTTAATACACAAAATAATAATATAACAAATAAGCAATATATATGCATATTATTGCATTCCACTGGTTGTATATTAATATAAATATAGACATGACATATGTTAAAGATACATATAAATATATAGCAAATATATTTTTTTTTAAACAACACATGTTATATATTAAGATTACCTTAAAGCAATTGCATTCCACTGGTTGTTTTTAAAATACAACTAAATTTTAGCTAAAGATAAAAAAATGCTAATAATAGACCTAGCAAGTGTATCAGTGTATGTATATTTGATGAAAGGGGTGATCAAGAACCAAATCAAACCAACAAATCAAACGAAACCAAATCGTTTGGACCAAAAAAGCTAATTTTTAAAATTATATTGGTTTATTTGATTTTTATTTTTGGAGAACCGATGCTATTGGTTTGGTTCACGGTTTTTGGGGTTTGATTAACTGAACTGACCGAATAGACGTTACCATTTCGGCACGTTAACACTTTTTGCTTCACAATTTTCACGCATCTCTTAGTTTTGCGCTTTTTTCGAAGTAGAAAGGTCAAAGGTTGACATTTATACTTATCTGTGTCGGATCTACTCGTAGAATCATAAACTTGGCCGATTGATGATGATGTCTAAGAATTAAAATGAATGTATTTTTTATTTAACGTTAAAATTCAAAAATCTATTCAAACCGATGAATTGAATTGAATTTTTATGCACTGAATTAAACTAAGACTGATGATTTTTAATATTTATTGGTTAGTTTTGTTTGGGTTTTTTTCAAATCATCGTTGGTTTTATTTAAAAATTATATGCAAACCGATGGAACATTATAATGCTACTCATATATAATGAGACAACTTGGATTATTATTATTATTATACTTTTCAACATCTTTCCCCCCTCTGCTATTTCTCTTTTATCCTGTTCCCTTAATAAATAGCAGCGACGCAAGACGCCAACCGCCCCTCTATCCTTCTTCCACGATAGTTTGAACAAAACCTCGCCCGGTCCCTCTCCTTCTCTGGTGGCCCAAGCCTCACCACCCTTTCTAACAAATATCTAAAATAACTTTTGGTCATACACTAAGATTTTTAGGTGATAGCCAAATTAAAATATATAGATTTATACATACATAATATATATGGTAAAAGTATAATACTATATGCAGTTTTCGGAATAAGAATTAAATTACAAATCCTTTTATTATGTGTATGTAACTGTGTGGGTGGATGAGTAATTTAATAGCCGTAAGTTCAAAACTGGTTGAAATTTTTGCTTCTTTTTTGTGTGGTCGTAGGTAGAATTTAGCACGCCGTCTTCATAGTGAAGGTTTTTAGTAGTGTATACATGCATGGACGTGATTATCGCATCATGTAACAGGTTACAAGTTACAAATTAACAAAATGCAGCATCACTTATATACAAATATTTCCATGCTTAATGATTAAAAGTCATCACCATTTGTGTCGCTCTCTCTCTCTCCATATATATGTAGAAAAATAAGGAAAAAAAATTCTTAGAACGGTTTAGATTGAATTTTTATTTTATTTATAAGTTTCTAATATAATATATATATATATATATATGTATGAATACTTATTTTTTTGAATTTTACATAAATATAAAAAACACTTTATCCGTATATTAACATTTATATAAACTGATGAGAATGTTTTAATATTCATGCACTGGCCACGTCAATTTAATTTTCAGTTAAATCATTCCATTAAACATCATATTTCATTATATATACATGTTGTGTAAACGCATGCATATATAATAAAGCTGGCCACGTAAAAAAGAAAATATGGGATTGATAGCAGCCACCAGTTTGATACATACCTGGTTGGGTCGATTCCCAACCAAAGAAAAAAACCAACATTTTTAATTTTTATAAAACAAATAACAAATCCTTGAACCTCTCCAAGCCCGAGACTCTCCCCCACAAGTCCACACTTTTTTACCCCCAATTTATAGCGCACCCGTCCATCCCAAATTTCGTGCTTCCTTCCTTCCTTCCTCATCAACTCTCTCTGTCTCGATCCATCCATCGATAGATCTCAAATTTTCATGCTCTCTTTCGTGTTCTTCACACTCCCTCCAATCCATGGCAGCTTGCGGGAGCCTCCACCACCAGATCTTCGACAATCCCAACCCCGCTACGCTGATCGATTCGCTCTCCTCCATCGACCAGTGCCACCGCCACTCCTCCTTCACTGAGATCTTCGGCGAATTGCATTTCAAGGAGCCTCCGGATTCGTCCGCGTCCCACCTGCTAGATCCGACTCCCAAACCCAAACCCGAGCCCCAGCAGGAACCGTCCAAGTCGATCGACTCGCACCCCGGCTTCCGAGGCACCTTGGCGGCGATGAACTCGGACAGCCTTCAGCTGTGCACGGAGGGGCTGGGGTTCGAGAGCTCCGACGACATCGATCAGGATCTCATCCCCGACCACGCCTCCGTGGATCTGGCTTCGAAGCAGCACCCGCACCAGAAGCCGGCGGTGGCGCCGGAGAATCGCGGCTGCCTTGGCGGCGGCGGGATTGAGTTTAGGAGGTCGAAGAGCTTGGGGTCGGGAGATCGGGCGCGGTTTCCTCCGCCGATATCGTGCGTGGGGAGGAGCGGCAAGGCGGGGGTCTCGTTCAGGTCGTTCCGGCAGGGCGGCAGGTTCGTGCTCAAGGAGATTAGGGTTCCCGCGCAGGAGTCGCTGCGCGCGGACAGAGAGAACGGGCGTCTCAGGTTGCGTTTCATTCAACCAGTCCTCGGTGAGTTCTTCAACGAAGACGAAGATGATGATGGTGACGAGGAAGCTGATGGAAGAATCGGTGATGAAAGCGATCGCGAGTGTCTCGAGCCAAGTAATTAATTAACAATGGGTTGTTAATTAGAGCATCACGTGCAGCCTCTTCAAGCTTTTAGCTAAATTTATCGACATGGAACAATATGAGCCACAAATTATACTCGAGAGATATGTGTTTTTAATACAAACTTTATTAAAACCCAAATATCGAGACACCAACTATTTAAATTTGGTTAAATTTAAATAGCCGATGCTTCGATGTTTGGATTTTAATAAAGTTTGTATTAAAAATATAAATTTCGAGTATAATTTGTTACTCATATTATTCCATGTCGATAAATTTAAATTAAAAAACTTAAAGAGGTTGCACTGATGCTCTTAGGTTGGAAGTTGTTAATCAAAACTCATGAAAAAAAAATTTAAAATAAAAAAACAAAGCGAAAACCAAAAAACACAAAACATAAAACCTATGATAAACTTTCCACCTGTCATTAGCTACAAATGGAGTCATGCCAATGTTTTTGAATATTCATAATACTTGGCAATGGAAAGTTTTTTTTTTTTAATAAACCCAACCAGTGTTTTTGTGAGAGCTAGTCTTAAAATTCATTTCTTCTCCATATAAGCAATTGAAAGCGGCAATTGAATGTGTACAAAAGTTTGTAATTAACAGCTTGAGCTGTTACGGTTGCAAATGTACTTGTTTTTGTTCATTCGTAAAACATGCTAAATATACAAAGCGAGTTTAATCGAGCATGTTTGCTGCTCCTGAAAGCATTTGTGTTTTAAAACATAAGGCAGAATGTTGTGATGAGCAGGAAGGCAATGCACTACTGGACAATTCAATTATGTATACTTGTTTTGTTCATCAACGGCGAGAGCAAAATAATCAAATAGATGTTACTGTTAAATTGAATCACAGGCATATATAAGAAACGTGGGGCCAATGCTTGAAAACCTATGAATTATATTGGGATCACCTTTCACCTATCCACAGCTTCATTACACTCTACAAAGTATCCACTTTCTGCGGACTTGGGCATGTAGTCAAGTCAAGTCGATGATGATGCATAAATTCCTGATTTAATTTCAATTAAATGATGCTAATGAAATGGTCAATGCTACATTTTCTCAATCGCTACACATAATGAAATAATTATAAAATGTGATGATCCGTTCTCACCATACTAGATTAATAGAGGAGACACGAAGCCAACGTGGGTAAGCAACGATAAGGATGCCAATTGCCCATGCCTCTGATTGATAAGGGTGAAAGGATCCACTAAGGTAATGCTGACTTTTGCAGAGATTGAGATTGACAACCGCAACGAGTGCAATTAGAGAGTAAGATCAAGTGTAGAGCGAAGGAACAATCATTGTCATGGGTATCGACTACCAATTGAGAGACTCTACCAACATCAATGAAGGCGTCAACTACCTAGAGAGATGAGTGATGAAACGGCAAACAAATAAACATATGGGTGGAAGCAATAAGGGAGCCGAAGACAATATTAGAAGTTTATTTGCATAAATTGAAAATAACTCAACATCAATGGAGAATTCATTTTCGCGTTATTCAAGGTAATCTCATTCTTTTAATAACTACTTTTTCTTATATATTTGATATATTAAATGTGAGGATGAAAATAAGTTCGAACCAATTCTATTTTATTCTCACATGAAAAAAAGACATGAAAATTAAAATGAATGTGTTTTCTCTTATTTGGTTGAAAAAGGAATTAAAATTTAAATTATGATATAATTACTCAGATATCTTGAACTCATCCATCCTGGTAACTACACTATCACATGCTATAGAAACCCAATGAAGCTAATACCTAGCCTACAATAGGAGAGAGGGAGAAAAAATTGATTTGAGGGATGAATCCAGCGATGAATCAATGATAACAGCGAAAACTTTGGTGGCCTGACAACGACGGGATGTTAGTACAGAGTTGAGTAGAGAGCAGTGTTGGGATCATCAGTTGTGGCAGTTGAGGGCGATGACTTCAGTGATTTGAGTTTGCATGATTGAAATAGGTAATGTCACTTGTTGGGGAGGTTGGAGTGAACATCAGCGTCAAACCCAAGAATGACCAGCGACACAGACAGTAATGATGGTGGGTGATCTCTGATTGATGTGGTTGTAATAAAAGTGATAAAGGCAAACAGTGTTTTTGGTGGTCGCGTGGGAGGTGCGATAAGAGGAAGGAAAATCACGCTAACAAAAAAAAAAAAAAAAAAACTTCACCTAGCAACAGGGTACCTCACCTAGCAACAGTTTTGCTAACTAACCCGCTCTCTAGGGGGCTAACAAGGGGATACTTCCAAAAGCTTCGTCAATAATAGGGGGTTCCTTAATATTAGCCACACACTCCTACAGAAGAGATAGATCCACGGACCATGCGACTGATCACTTATTCTCCAGGGCGGGTATCCTGGCACCTTTGGAATCAATAGTTCGATATATAATAAAACAAATAACTAACTCTATGACAGGCAAAGTATGTCAAGAAATTTCCCGACAAACATTGGAGAATCCGGGAGGAAAATAAACACCATATAATTCAGCGCTTCATAGGAGGTCTAATTTATTTCTCAACGCCTTGAAGACAGGCCACTATTAGCGACCAAGACAGGCCACTTATTCACCTGTTTCATACCATCAATCCTGGACTTCTTCCGGCCTCTTTGCAGTCCCTTTAATGTACCATCCCAGAGCAGAAAAAATAGTCACCACACCAGCTACAACCGCATAGTTTCGGTGTTTGTCTGTCGATACTCCAGATGTTGTAGAGGAGGAAGAGGATGGCCCCCTTGGCTCCTCTGGGTTCAGTTCAACCTTTTCTTCAGCCTGAGGACCCTGACAGTGTTTGTGGTCCAAAAGGAAACTTTTAATGGGTAAATCATATGCAACATCAAGGCAGAAACATGTATCAACCAAAAAAAAAAAACATAGCCACACACAGACAAGGAAGCTATCTATCTACTTAACCAAGCAAATTCATAGATTCTCTGAGTTATGTCTTTTGACTGAAACAAAAAAAACATAAAAAGCCACAGATTTTATTCTTGGAAGACAAAACAACAATTTATTCCTTGAATAGTGCCGTGCAGTATGGTAAAAATTGAAACTTGTCAGGAAAACATTTTTTGAGTTTTCCAGCAACAAATACACTTCTATGGGGGTTCAATCAAAGTCATGGGGGTACAATGTTGTTTTATTAATCAATGATTGCCACCAGTAGAAACAAAAGAAGTAATAAACCAACACATCACATTCACAGCAGGCATACACCTTCTAATGGGATACAAATGTTAAATTTCAAATAACATTACCGATGATATTCAGTGCGATCATACCTTGCGTGCTAGCTTTTCCAACTTCTCTCGCTCAATTTTCTGCAGTAATACAAAAAATCATCATATATTCCTTTTTAGCTGTAATTTGGAATAAACAACAGAGATGATTAAAAAGCAATAATAATAATAATAGTAATAATAACACCCATTCATCATCAAAATCATTATGCAACGTTTTTTAAATTAAGACATTTAATTCTAACAGTTTAATTGATTTTCATTATTAAGAGGTGTTTTTGTGTCAGCAAACAACTTTTCAGAAGAGTAGGTCGTGAAAAATAAGGTCTCCTACCAGTTGCCTCTGTCATGATTGATGTCTCCCGGTAATTAAAAAAACAATGACAGCAGGCGTATGATGCTTATAAATGTCTGGAAAAATAACCTCCTCACTCCTCAGTCCTTAAGCCTAGATGATTAGAAGCAAATATAAATTTGGCCTGTTCAGCTCCAAATACATTACACATTATTTTTAAATTAACTCCAAATTAATTTTTATTGTCAAATTAACTCATAAATAACCTCCTCGGTCCATAGGCCTAGATGATTTCCGAAGGGTAACTGAATAAGCAAACAGGGGCATCGGTTCAAAAAATTCAATCTGTTGAATTTGGTACCATTCACCTCCTGTGTAACCAACCAAGGTTCAAAAGTACATGAGATCTGGTATGGCGAGGCGGGAGCCTTAGTATAGTTGATACAGGCATCTCAACCGTGAACAACAAATAAAAGTTTTTTTAAAATAAATGAAATAAAATAAAATTTATGTAAAATTATAATAAAATCATACTAAAAATATTAAACATAAATATCCAAATTCAAATATCCCTAGTCATCTATCAAATCCAAATTACTAAATTCCTAATAATAATAATAATATGTAATAATAACATTCTATTTGTTAAACCTAATTTTTATGTCAATCGATTTTGTTTTTTTCTTTTTAAAAGCAAATCATACAAGAAAACAATAAAAAATTATTAAAAAAACATATTACATACATACATATCAATGCACCTGGTTTGACTGTAACCAGGCACAGCAAGGGAGAGGTGCACTAGCGACAGCAGAGGCACAGATGGGTGTTCGAGCATCAGACATTTGGTTCTTTGTCAGATCTAGGCCTTAGCATGTGGGACAGCAACGAGATGAAACATGAGTGGTGGTTGTCGAAGCTTGATCGATGGCAACAACAACAATCGAGGGCAGCAGTGATGGTTTCCAATGGCTTCAGTTTGGGCAGTGACTAGGAGTTAGGCAGATGGATTCCGACGATGCAAACTCACAATGGTCCACGACTCCACGTGTTTTTTTTCAAAGAAAAATGGGCCACCTTCCTCACCTGCTCAAGGCAGGTGTCTGCTAGGGCTGCATATGGTGTGCCCATTACAGGGAGCCAGAGCCCAGAGGCAGGTATTTTCAAACACTGACTGTAACGGTGTGAGTAATTTCATCCATTTAATATTTAAAAAATTAGAACATTGACCTTTTCCATCAATTTTATATTAGAATGGCTGGGTATAAGGATTGGATGGGATAATTCTTACCTGGTCCCTTACAAAATTTGTTGAGGTTGCACGTTTTACAATCCATCTCAATGTTTGATCCTGCAATTGCCTAGTGATTAAAACCAGCTTGGTCATTGTCTTATAATAACCAGCACTCCCATCCCATTGTTGTAACCTGTCCAGTTGTACCACTTCAAACCAAAGCCTTTCACATCCTATACAATCTTGCCTGCCAAATGCAGGACACAATCTACAGATCCATCATGCGCAAGAGTATCAATGTCAAAAACTATCTTCAATGCTCTTTTATATTTTAAGAAATTTTTACCATGGCAAGTTACAACAACTTTGCTGCTTCCTTATTCTCTAATGAAAATAGGTATTTTATTGAAACATAAATCGGCATCTCAAATTCATTGAGGGGTCCATTCATGTATAATGATATGCTATTTAAAATTTAGAATTTATGTTATGCAGCAAATTGCAGTTATTGTATTTATTAATTTTCAATGTGAGTGTAACTTAAAAGCCTGCCCAATAATAATAATGAAACTTTTTATTTGGGGGAATATCCAGTCTACACTCACTTTAAACGCAGAAGTGACATAATAAATCTAAAGCAGCATGACAAAAAATTTATATGAGCATGTCAAAAGAAAATGGATAGACATCAACTCATCAACCTATGCTTGTTTGACCAAGGAGTACTAGCTCAGCAGGTAGATCCCTGTATACCATTTGTGGTCATTAGAGATTTGCATCCGTAGCTAAATATGTGGTGGAATATTTGAGTCAATTATGATTCCCCTGCTGTAGAAATTGTGACTACGAAAAAGAAGAATAATGCTATTGAATTTCAGTGCACACGAATTATCATCCCCATACACAAAAAAATAGCCAGATGAATGTAGTGGAAAAAAGAAGGAAATATCATATAAACCATATAAATCAAGATAACTGAAAGCATTTATTAAAATTTTTACAAGTAAAATATGAAAAAAAAAGGACTATGGGTAGACTGATTACCTTGATGTAAATATTTTCTGCAGCCTTTTCTTCCTCACTTAAAACTTTGCCACCGCTTGAAAGCCTTCGAGATATGCACATCAGACTGCTCCTCATAGCCATGGCAGTAGATTACTAGGTTTTTCAACTATATTTCCAAAAAAGAGATAAATTATGTTGAAAGTACAGAAAAAAATTAGTTATTGAATTAATTAATATAATACCACCCATATAGCTTTACGTTTTGCATACTTTGATTTGCATGAAGTGCCCTTAAAATTTCAAAACTAGAAAGCATATTTTCTAAACTAGTAAATCAAGAGAGTATAGCCGATCAGATTATAAACCAATTGGAATAAAAAAGCTCACCCCCACAGTTTCCTTCATACCATGTCATCATAAATTTCACTGCATGTTTCAAAAGCCGCAAGTAAAGTTTATGGCTTATCAACTACCTCAAAATGTGTATTCTCATTCACGGCCCATTAAACCTATCACATCCCGAGGGCTTCTATTATCTTAAAAATTATTATTTTTGTCACGGTCTGGTTGGAAGTGGAAAGCCTCTGTAGAGAACCACACATTGTCGTCATTGCATATGGGTGAACTTTATCTTAACTAGTTTCTTCTATTTCATATTACCGTAAGGGCAGCGAGCACGTACCAGTCCCAGCATTGCATTGAGCTTATCCAGAAAGATGACAATTTAAAAAATTATGGTAAAATCCAAAATAACTAAGCTTCAAATCTCAGTCACACCCAATAAAAATCCGATGCCCTTTTCTTCAATTCCCTCAGCATTCATAGCTAACGCTGTTCAGGTCTCAGAACCCAAATTTAAAATTATATATTTTATCATGAAATAATAAGTAACCATCGAAGCAAAATATGGCATCTGAAAACTCTCATCTGCTAGTGAAACCATATTCATACCACAGACACATTAAAAACAGCAGCAACAAAGATGACATCAACAATAAAAGATGCCAATGAAGCCTTAAAACATGCGCAACCATCATCCGAGGGAACGATTGAATGAAACGAAAACAGATGAATCGAAAACGTTACCTTGCTCAGATGAATCGAAAACGTTACCTTGCTCAAATGAATCGAAAACGTTACCTTGCTCAAATGGTTTGGACGAATGCCTTCACAGAGAGAGAGAGAGAGAGAGAGAGAGAGAGAGAGAGAGAGAGAAAGAGAGACTGGGGGGATTGGGGAACACACCTCACAAACAGTGCGGCTCTGGAGCATTCAGGGAAGCACACGCAAGGAACAGGTGTTATGTGGACGACCAGACCAACCTGAGAGAAACAAAGCCCACTTCACTCGGCCCATTATTATTATTATTATGTTTTTAATGGGTTAAGTGGGCCAATATTTTAATTTTTGAACTGGGCCACCATGCATTTGGGTTAGGGCGCACTGATGTTCACCCATAGCCTACGTTAGCAATCCTGCGCCAAATCCTAGCCTATATAACGCTCGTTTCGCAGCCTGCTGTCCAGTGTTTCCTTCGGCAGCCGATCTAAGAAACCCTAGGTTTGCTTTTCTCTCTGCATCATGGTACGTTCGGTCGTCTGATTTTGTTGTGTTGGTTCCTTATCATATCGATTCATCTCTGTTTTGTAGTTTTTTTTATTGATTTGAATCGATTGTTGTTTATATTTTCTCAGTACCCAAAGGGATTTAATCCCTAGAATTCCTCGATTTTAAATTTAAATTTTTTAATTATAGGCGCCGAAGAAGGATAAGGCCCCGCCTCCGTCCTCGAAACCTGCCAAATCTGGAGGAAAGCAGAAGAAGAAGGTAAGAACATCTTTAAGGTCCAGCTGATTGGCTTTCTTTATTGCGGTTTCTGTAATCAAGTGTTGTTGTGTTTTATTATGAGAATTGGTGGTTTTTAAACTGTCTTGTAGAAATGGAGCAAGGGAAAGCAAAAGGAGAAGGTGAACAATATGGTTCTCTTCGACCAGGGCTCGTACGACAAGCTTCTCACTGATATTCCAAAGATGAAGCTTATTACACCTGCCGTCGTATCTGAACGAATGAGGGTACGTTTCTTTTCCGAGATCTGATTTTGGGATCCGGATTTTGGGTTTTGTCAGTTGTTTCATATTCTACATTTCTTTTTTTGATGGAGTCTTTATTTATTGATCATGTTCACTGTATGACTTTTTCTAAATGAAATTTTGTTGAATTCATGACTATTTATGATGTCTTCATAGTATTTGTAATAACATTATTTTTATGATGATTATTTGTTCTATAATTGTAGTTTTATTGAAAAAAATCATGTCTTCAGTAGTAATGTAGGCTAATCTGTTTGTTAGATTTTCTTGGGTTGGTTTGTTCAATTTTTTTAAACACTTCCACTACTTAGTTAACAACTCTCTTGCTTTGAACTAAATATTAGTTCTCGTGCAGTGCTTAAAACTACTTAGAACTAAATATTACTTAACATTATTTTTTTAGTTGTTTCAACTTTGAATTTGGGCCAATCTACTTATGTTTTTCTGGGATGTCGTTGGGTGGTACTCAAAACTACTTGTTAGATTTAAATTATGAATTTGCGCCAATCTAAATTATTTTGTTTCTGTTTTTGTTGTTTTGGGTGCCCGATTCTTTTGTGAAAACACCCAACTATGTGAACTTTCTTAATTTGTCTAATAATTTAGCTATGCGTAGATTTTTTGACGGGAAAATAAATTTCACTTGGGCATATATAAAACACAGAACATGTACTTAAATAAGGCAGTTGTTATTTGTTAGATGTTTTCTTTAAAACATTGCGTGATGGTTGACTCTTTATTCCTGTTTTCCCTCTATTTCTAGGCCAATGGATCCCTTGCCAGGCGAGCTATCAAGGATTTGATGGCAAGAGGTTCAATTAGGATGATATGTGCCCATTCTAGCCAGCAGATCTACACCCGAGCTACCAACACCACATGAAGTAGATTACATCATCTCTAGAACTCAGTTTCTTTGCTAAAAAGCTAGCTGGCTTTTCTTTTTCTGTTCTTTTGTTTCCTACTCTGAATTCCGATGGGAATTTTTACATTTTGTGCTTGAAACTTAAACATTTTTCGATGTCTCTGTTTGTGTACTTCGAGTTGCTAATGACTAAATTCCTGTGTTGAGGAGTTAAATGATTAAGGAAGTTTTACTTTCTTACTATAATTTTCATGCGATCATAAGTCTGTTTGTTTTGGCCGTTCATGCTGAGCTCTCTGCTACTTAATGATCAGTTTTGATTGTCTCGTCTGTTTTCCTCGTCTATCGACCTTTTTCTCTATCATATTTCTAGTGAATTTGTCTGATGGGTATTAACCCCATGGTTTTACTGTCTTTAGTTTGGTATTACCCGCCATGTTGTCTTGGCTTTACTGTAGTCGTAATTTTGGGATTACATTGTGTGCTGAAGCGTTGCTTTTTGTAGCGTCTCTTGAGCCCGTTCGTCTCTTCCAGATCAGATGTTTTCAGTCTATCGGCTTCTAACTCAGATTTGGTTTATTTTATTTGTTTTCGCTCGCTCCCAATGTCAATCCGGCCCTCGTTCCTTATTTCAATTGGGACAAAAAAAATTTAAATCGTAGGAAAAGCTTTAGAGGATAAATGGTGATTTACTAAATATAGTATTGCATAATTTATTTTTAAATTTTATTTTAGGGAAGTTAATGTAGAATTAATTTTATTAAATTTTAAAAATTTTTATTAAGCTGCTCCAATTCCAACCGTACTCTTGGGGGGTTATGTTCTTGCGTGCAGCTGCTATGTACACACATTTTCATATTATTTTTAATTTCGTGGAAATTCACAAAATTATATTTTAAAAAAAGATTGCTTTTCTCGTAGTTTTAAAACATAAATGTAATATTTCAAAAATATTATTTTAATAATATATTTCTGTTTTAATAAAAAATTTAAATTTTTTATTTTTTTTAAATAATATTATAGATTATTTATATTTAATAATATTCTTTCGTATTATTGTTCTAATATAATTATTCAATTATTTTTTCTATTAAGCGGTATTTTGGCCATTTTATATAGGCGTATTTATTTTTTCTACTTGTGTTCATGACTAAGGTTACTTGTATCAATTATTTAATTGTTTTTTTTACATTTATAGATTTAAATTATTTTTATTTTTATATAAATATATATATTATAATATATTTTTAATCATTTCATATATTATTGTTATAATATTTTATATTATTTTTTAATAATAAATTATAAAAAGTTATATAAAACATGAAAATAAATGTGAGAAATTTTTAATATAATTTAAACAATATTTTTTTAACACACTATTGGTAAATAGTATATATATCGGAAAAAATAATTTTATGACTTTTTTTTCTAAATAAATGAAAATAAACTTTAAGTAATCTATTATTACTAGTACTTTAAATAGTTTTGTGTGGATGAGGTCATCCTTAACCACTAATACTTAATTAAAATAATAAAATTATTTTTTAAGAGAGGAAAGGATGTAAAGATACGTATTCTTAGTCCTATAAGTGGACTAAAGTGAGAATTAAAATGCGTAGATGTAAGCATGTAATCAGGCTCAAAAAAGTATGGAAGTTTGACTATACATAGACCTGTTTTTGAGTCCAGAGTACCAAGTGGAGCAATATGAGCTTATCTGAGGGTCTTTTGGGGCATTATGAAAATTAAGATAGAGGAAAACTTTATTTTGAATTATTAGGTAATAGTATAAAAGGAGAGATAGGGTTTTTAGTGCATTTTTTGGCATTATGGGCGCGCGCTTAACCCGGACCTAGTCACCCGAGAGACGCTGGTCGACGCAATAAGGAGGTTTTAGATTTAGAGATCGATTTAAACGAAGGAATTAAGTTTATTGATTTTTACAATCACTCCTATAGAGTAACACGTTTTTGGCTAGGTGCTCCTAAACTCCTTTACCATGATCCTATCTTGTTATGATCTGGTATGTTTTGGGAAAGAAACTCATATTGTGGCTTGATTTGTGTGTTTATATGTGTATCCGATGTTAGTATTGACATCAATTTCCTAATATGTAATTTTTTCTATGATTTAGGAAAAACTTTTAGAGTTTTATAAAAATAGTTTTCTATTAACATTTATAAAATATAATTTGAAGATACAAAATAAATAGTAAGTTTCTATATTTACTAAAATATTATTCATTTCTCAAAAGTTGTTTCTATCATTTTTATATTATTTTTGATACATGTGAATTTTTGAATGACTATAATAAGTAAAAAGAGAAAAAAGTAATAAAAAAAGACTATATTATTTTAAAATAATAGAAAATTTATATAGAAGAGGGATAGAGGATTTTTTGAAAATAAATAAATTTAAAGCTTTATTTTTAGAGAATATAATTTTTAATTAAATTTTATGAAAAAATATGAAAAAATCCAATACTGGTGCTCTTAGAATATGAGCATTGGAGGATGGGCCATGTATGCATTCATCCCCAAATATGAAAAAATTGTTTTTGCACAAGTCTAAAATTTCCATATTTATAAGCCTATATTAAATTAGTAATTTCATTTATCAAAATAAAAATATATTATTATTTTAATAAAAAATGTGAATGAAATGAGTTGGAGAGATTTTATTAATGTTTGATTGATTTTGAACAAGAAAGATGAAATTACTAGTTAAAAGTTATTCATTTAATATTTTAGATATTTCAATTAATGACATATAATTAATGAATACTTTTTATTCATCCATAAATACTTTTTGTATAATTTTTTAATATATATTATTGTAATTATAAACTTTTGATTGGTAATAATAAATGAAGAGAGAAAAGAGAAAATAATACAAAATAAATTAAAAAATAAATATAGATATAAATGAAGAATAAAATATCTGATGTTTTTAAAAAATATTTAATTTATATATTATTTATTTTCAAAATAATGATGAAAATGTCATGAATGCCAGTGTCAATAACAAAAAAAAAACTGTAATAATAATAATAATAATATGTTAATGAAAAATCAATATGTTTTTGGTGTATCTTTCGCGACTAACATAGGAATTTAGTGATTCCTATAATAATAATAATATAAATAATAATAATAATAGCAGCAGCAGCAGAGATGCAGATGATTGACATGCACGCAATACTCAAAGTATTGTGTGGTGAAGTTTTGTAAATCTAAATCGCGGATTAACGTTTCATTTAATATTAATATCACTATTACAATATTTATTTCAGTGCACAACTTAAAAGTTAACAATTTTGAAGATATGTATCCAACACGAGATACTCTTATTTAAGCATGTTGATATATTTAGAAGTATTTGTTTTCCAAATTATTATTTTCGTTTCGACCAAGATTTTACCTAAATTCGTCTTGTTGATCAATCTAAACACTGGTTGAGTTTTAAGCATAAATTAAAATTAGCTACTTGTTCATTTTTTTTAATAATATTTCCCTAAATTACGTGACATAAAAACGTAGTCAACATGTCCTTCCTTATATATATATATATATATATATATATATATATATATATATATATATATAATTTTACTGTGAAAACGTGGGATAGCTTAGTTGAAATGAAAGTCTAAATTTATACGGTTAAATTTTAATATTACGGATCAAATTAAAAGTTTTTATAAATAAAAGATAGCATATATATTGCCTTTCCTTTTTCATAAATAAAAAACTAATGTAATTTAATTTTTACTAATGCTGCCTTTGTCTACGCTGCCGGCTGTATCAGGGAATGGGCCGTGGCGCATCTCTACAATGCAGACCGTAAAGTGCAGACCAGACCAGACCAGAATTGCCTCTAAATCTGCCTAGGGTTTGTTCATAGCGCTTCGCGATTTCCCAGAAACAGCGATCTCTCTGCCGGTACGGTCTCTATTTATATGCTCGATTTTTCTTTCCCTACCCCCTCTCTCTTCCCCAATTCCACACACGTCCTCTCCCTATTCATCTGCCGCAGTTATATATTGAATTGATGTTTACGTGCTGAAATGCATCAACACACCCTCTGTTGAAGTACGTGTGGGCATACACTGTTTTCTAGCGATTTTAAAAGTGCAAGAATCACTGGTAACGAATCCATTTATTATTAGGTTCTGGATCAGATATGGCATAGTTTTAGGATATCTAAGTATGAGAGATTGGAGGGTTTTGTTTTTTGTTTTTTGTTTTTTAAAATGTGATGGAAATTCTAAGACATTTTATTTATTTTTTTTAATTTGGGTTGCATGTAGAGTGATAAACTGACAATGGGGATTATGGATGCACAATTGCACGTATGGATCACTTATTTAGTCATGGAAGAATGTTTTTAGCTACTGTGGTGGGAATCATTTGACTATTTTCTTGCTCTACATAACTACCGGGTGTTTAATATCCTCTTTAATCACATTATTACCATTTCGTTTTCTCTACTTCTACGAAAAGAAAAAGAAAAAAGTTCTATGAAGGAATCTTTTTAGTCTGCTCTGATTATGCAATTTGTGTCAGAATATCATATCTGGTTATCTAACTCTACATGTTAATTTATTGGAGGTAGGTGCACATATTGGTGATACGTTTATTTTACAACTTGCGTTGGGTATATGAGATTGGTCATGTTATGCTCTAACTCCTTTCTATGGAACCAGTATAAACCATATCAAAATATGAATGATTTGTTAAACTCTGACTTGAACTTCTTATTATGTCAATTTTCCACATTGGATTAAACAATTCGAATGTACATCATATGTTTGGTGGGGGGTAAAGTGAATTTTATTAATATTTACTCCAAGTCTTCTGTCTGCAACCTTGCCGATCATAAAGTTTTCTTTAAAATGCGCGCATTTTGATTCTTTTCCCTTCCCGAGCAGTGGTCTTGTACCAATCTTCAAGAAATTTAGTTCTTCAGAAATCTGGCCCATCTCTGTTAGTGCTGCTACTGTTGTTGTTATTGCTCTTTAACATCTTTTTTAGAAATCTTTGTCTGGGCCACCCCTTGGAGCCATATCTCATGATATAGGTTACTTTTGTGCTTTGCATCTCCTTTTGGATTTCATTTTGTTACCCCCTTTCAGTACGTGTATACTTCTTCCTTTGAACCCCCTTCTAGCATCTACTTCTTCCTTTGAACTCTTCTACTTTCTGTGCATTTTCCACAGTTCCCGTGGAAGCTTATCTAGGTAGATGCATACAATGCAAAGGGAAATGCCAGTTGGTTTTGATGAGAAGGTGGATCTGGCTGGAGACAATGATCTTGAGGAGGTTGAGGAAGAAGTGGTTGACTATGGGGAGGTTGAGGAAGAAGTGGTTGACTATGGGGAGGTTGAGGAAGAAGTGGTTGACTATGGAGAGGTAGAAGAGATAGAAGAAATGAAAGAAGAAGAAGATGAAGTGGAAGAAGAGGATAAGCATGCTTACAAATGTACCAGTGCTGATGAGCCAAATGTTCAAGATGTGGGAGAGAAGAAAAAGCACGCTGATCTTCTTGCCCTTCCTCCTCATGGTTCTGAAGTATATATTGGTGGCATACCTTGTGATGTTCTTGAGAAGGAAATAAGGGGATTCTGTAGGTCTGTGGGAGAAGTCACAGAGGTAATGTCTTGCTATTCTAAGAAATACTGGTTTATCAAGCTGTTACCATAATTCATGCCTGACTTTTAATTTCCCATATTTTAACAGGTTAGAGTAATCAAAGAGAAGAACTCAAGTGGGAACAAGCGTTTTGCTTTTGTGACTTTCAGAAATGTAGAATTGGCGTCTAAAGCTGTTAAAGAGTTGGATAACACTGAATTTAAGGTAACTTTCTTTGAATATCGTGTAACTGATCTCAGATAATAATTTGTTAATTTATATTAGTCATCAAGGTCCCATTTTGAGAATTCCTTATTGCAAAGAGCTGGCCCCTTTTTGATTACATGTTAACCCCTCTGTCTCAGGGGAGAAAGGTAAAATGCTCTATTTCTCAGTCAAAACATCAGTTATACATTGGCAATGTTCCCATAAAGTGGGAAAATGAAGATTTGAAGAAAGTTGTGACAAAGATTGGGCCTGGAGTTGTCTCCGTGAAATTAGTGAAGGTTCGCATCAATTTTTTGTATAATAGTTTTTGTTGGCGATGGAGTTCGATTAGAAGCAGTTCACTTAGTTTCAACCTCTATATATATCATTGAACTATATAAAATTGCAGTTTAATATTTAATTGTTAATATGGATTTATTTACTGATTGTTGGCTTGGTTGCAGGACAAGAAAAACCAAAGCAATAATTGTACCTCCGCATTTATCGATTACTATAATCATGCCTGTGCTGAATATTCACGAAAAGAGATGATGAACCGAAAATTGAAGCTGGATGAAAAGACACCCACTGTTAGTTGGGCTGACTCAAAAAATGAGAGTTCTTTTCCTTCCCATGTAATAATTGTTTGTTTTGTATAATATTTTTTCCCAACTGTTTTGTTTTCTCTTCTAATTACAACTTCTTGTGGCATGTCTTGCTCACCACTACATGTTGCGTTATACAGGTGAAGGCTGTATATGTGAAGAACTTGCCAATTAGTATAACAGAGGATCAATTGGAAAAGTTATTTGCACCCCATGGAGAGATCACCAAGGTTGTTCTTCCTCCAACAAAGTCTGGACAGGAAAAGAACAGATTTGGTTATGTGCATTTTTTAGACAGGTCCAGTGCTATGAAAGCACTGAAGAATACTGAGAAATATGAAATCGATGGTGAGGTGACCTTAATTCCAGCAATTCACATGCAATGTTTCATTTTTCCTTGAAAACAATTCAACTGATGTCTTCTTCCTGATTGTCAGGTTCAGTGTTGCAGTGTTGTCTAGCGAAACCACCGGCTAATCAGAGGTCAGTTGGAACCTCAGATTCACAGAAGCCAGGATTGCTCTCAAGATATCCAGCACGTAATAGTTATGGTTTGCTTGGTGCTGGCGGTGCCTATGGCGTTTTAGGCGCAGGCTATAGAGCTCCAGGCTTCACACAGGTAAATTGTGTGCTTGCCGTATTAATAATTAGTATTGTTTCTACATTTTTGTTGTAATTTAGCTTTTATTTTTTCCCAAGCTAACACATGTAAAAGTACCTTCACCTGCATATAATTTGTCATGCCTAAATCATTCTCAGTTCTTGGCACAGACGTGAGATGGTTGAGTTTTTGGCGTACATTTCTATTGGGCAATTTTAGACTGTTGCACTTAAAATAGTATACTGTGGATGAAATGTGTTTTCAATAATCCAGCTAGTTAATCTTCCAAGGCTGCTACTGGTGGAACGGATGGCTTTAGATAGTTTTTAAACATTCCCTCTATTTTGCAATTTGGCTAGCCATTGCAGTCTTCTGCAGTTTCTTGAATGTCTCTCTGATAGTGACCTGCGTTTTTTAGCAGGCCTTGATCCATGGAAGGGGACCAGCACCAGTTGGTATGACGATGATGCCATTGCATCTACCTAATGGCCGGATGGGATATATCCTGTAAGAAAAACTACATAGCTTTGGTTCTAGGCATAATTGCTTGAAGGGGTCAACATTGAAATTTGAGGTGTGTATTTGAAATTGAAAGAAGATTTAGCCTTTCATCCTAACTTGCAGGCAACAGCCACAGTCACAGCCACATCCCCATCTACGGTCACAGCCGCAGGCACAGCCATGTCCACAGCCACGACCACAGTCACGGTCACGACCACAATCACAGGCACGACCACGGCCACAGTCACAGGCACGACCACAGCCATGGAAGCAACCAGAGCCTCACTCACAGCCACGATCGTGCATTGACCGACCTTATCACCAGAGAAGTAGCATTAGAAGCAGCAGCAGCTCAAGCCGGGGGAGACAAAGTGGCGATAGCTATGGCCGCAGGTATTGTCCATACTGATCAATTGCATCGAACTGTATTATAATTCATGTGCTGGAAAGTGCGCACTTGTTCCTGTGGATTGCTAATCCGGAAGATCTTTCAGCATTATGTTGTGATTTAGGAGAATCTTAACTCATGGGAAGATTTATGGAGTTATAGTATTATTGTTGACATATGCCAAATGATTCCCAGGTGGGCTGTTTGTATATATCTCATTACTAATATTTCCATGCTCAAATTATATATTAGTAAGGCTTGACAACTGAACTTGAGGCATGGAGATTAATGGTATATTTGGTTTTTTTTAAGCGATAGTTATTTTTGAGTAAAAAAATAGAAAACTGAAAATATTAAAAGATTATTTTCATTTTAAGAATATTCTAAAATAAAATTGATCTTTTGTTGTTCTATTCAAAAATAATTATTATATTTTAAAAAGAAAATAAAAAACAGGGTAACTAAATATTCCCTAAAGCATTGTACTGAATTTTTAATCTTTAGGCTAATATCACTTAGAACTAAATGGGCCCTAGGTTTGGGGGCTTGTATATTAAGGTTGTTTTATTTCCTCTATTTTTTTGTGACATTGATTTACAATTGGATATCTTTATACAATTTTTCGTGATGATTGTGACACCTCAACTATGCAATCAACACTCCACATCATCCCTGATTGGTTTGTAGATGAGTTGTCCTAATCTCCTGCTTGTAATTCGGGGTTTGTTTCCAAATTATCACCAATGCCAATCCACCTTGTGCAAACTGCAATTGAAATAAAATATTTATGGGAGATTCCTTGGGCTAAAAGTTATCTACCAAAAAAAGAAATCATATTCACATGGGTTTGCCTCAAAAAAGGAAAGAAAAAAAACAGAAGAATGCAAATATAGAGATCGCATGCAACACGGACTTGTTTACTGTTTAGCTGTTGGTTGAGTTTTTTTTTTAATAGTCTGATATATCGATTGGCTCTGGTCGATTCCTTCTATGCGTCGCACTGCAAATGATGCGTTTTTTTTATAAATAAACCTTAAAATGAGGAGAATTTGTTTATAAATTTCGAATTAAATGATACTTTAGTTTCACGCATTTTAATAGTTTTTCCTATTTCCTATTCCTTTTCCCCTGTTATCCGTAGGGTAGTAAATAGTGATTAATTAGTATTTAAAATGCATTATATTATGAGTTCATAAATTTATATGTTTTTAGCATGTTTTTATTAATAAAAGATGTTTTACAATTAAACATATATTATGGCACTAAAAGACAATTACAGTGTACCAAATACAAAAAAAAAAAAAAAACATGACATGTGCCACTATGGTCTTGTGAGGTAAGAACTCTGCCAAAAAAAAAAAAAAAAAACTGGTATAAGTTTTGTATGCGTTTTTTTACGAAGTGCCAGATATGTGGCGGTGCAAAAGATTTTTTCTGGCATTTTTTAAAAAGTTGATGAAGGTTCTGTTTTTTTATTGTCGGTCTTTCAAAAACGCTGGAATAGGTGTTTTTTTTTTTTGGGTATAAAAGCGTGCAGTTTTCCCGGAGTTTTAAAACACCAAACGAGTTGGAATAGGTGTTCGTTGCAGATTTGCTGGAATAGGTGTTCGTTGTTGTACAAATGAGTTGATGAGTAACTAGCAAATATACCCATAAAAGCCCCCAAGAGAACCACTGTAGTCACTACTCACTAGTCATAAGTCCTCCTCGGTTAGAAGGTGGCAAGAAACCCAATAATGCAAACATCATCGGGACAGGAGTCATTCCAAAGATCTGATCGCCTTCTCAACATAAACACAAAGCAAACCAGAATTAATGGGTGCCCTGAAAGCATCTCCATGAACTGGCTTGCATCCATTTTCTTTCTAGGCTTCATCTTGAGTTTCCAGTTCGCAATATCTCTGTGCAAACTTCTGAGTATGATCATTGCACCAAGCTAGAAAGAAAGAGGATAATCATTGCCGCCATCAAAATTATCCATAATCCTGCATCCCCATTTCAGAGACTTCATTTTAAAAACTATAATAGAAGTAAACATTTTTAGCATAAAACCATTACGACAATAGAAAAAAGTGAGGAACGGCCCATAAACATGTCTTAAGGTTTTAAGTTGGGAAGTAGTGTCAAGCACACAAACTACATTGGTCCTGACTTTGAGTTCGGGCTTCCACGTAATCCGCCAGCCAATATGTATGCAAAGAGTGAACAACTATCTATTTCCTGTATTAATTGTTTCTCGTAAGGAATAGATTTGTTATACCCAACTGATGGAAAGGCCATGTACAATGACTCCCAATTTGAGTTTGAAGGAAAATAAGAACTATATAAATGGAATAAGTTTTTTAAGGCCGAAAGTGATGCCAAACCTACAAAATTTATTGCTTGACCTTTGAACTTGAGATTGCCCCTAATCCGTCGACAAAAATATCATGGATTTCACTCATCTCAACCACCCTATGATTGACCTAGATCAATTGGATGTGACTGCATCATCAAAATGGCATGGGTCTGTCACTGCTCCTAGGAATTTTTTCACTACGAAAGTAACAGCATAGCAAAAACAAGAGGCTTATGATTTATGAATTATCAACTGGTGACGTTTCATTTATTTATATATTTTCCTTCATTTTTTTGTGTTTATTATCAACTGGGTGGTTAAGGTTGGTACTTGTTAATGGTAGATGGTTGGTCACCATGATCAATCATGGATGAGGATACACCTTTGTGTCAATACTGTCTCTTATTTGTCATGCGGATGGATCATGAATCATTGATTGCTAAAAATTAAGATCCCGTGATGTTGAAAGGCACTACCTATGCCTAACCTCCCTTGTCAAACCAAACCATCATGGCATCATCTTGTGTTCGTGCTTGTAATAATATTCATGATCATCCTTTTTGATTTTTGTTGTTTTCTTTTCAACTAAAATATGCCGACATCCAACCTTTACCCTTTGCTTGGTAACCCGTAGAAAATAGGTGGAAGAATTTGAAGTGAAAAAATGATAGAAAGAAAATACGTGGAAAGAAAAAGGGTGGAAAAAATTATTGTTTGGTTGGGGTGGAAAATAGGTGTAAAAAGTAATATTTTAAAATTTTATTGAAAAATAAATAAATTTAAAAAATCGTAATAGTATGAAAATACCAATTTAATTTTATGAAATATGTGTTGAAAGCTGTTTTGAGGGATAAAACGAAAAAACACTGTTACTGTACACTCTCTGCCTCTTTTCTCGCCAATTAGCTAAGGAAAACGTTGTACGGTCTTTGATAGTATTTTTCTATGTTAATTTCCGTTTTTCGTCTTTGCCAAGCATAGGAAAAGGAGAATTCCATGTCTTTTCCATAACATTTAAAATTGTCTGTACATTTTCCATACTTGCCAAGCAGAGGGTTAGAGTAGTAGTAGTTGTTGAGTCAATTAAAGATGACAGATTAATTTTTTTTACAGTGAACAATAATCAATTAATTTAGATTAAGTAAAAACATCACTACTACAACACCACTAAGGCTTTAAACTAAGAATTTCATGACTACAGAAATAATAACTTAATATAAATTAAAGGATAACCTTTCCAAATAATTAATGATTTTAGAACATTAGCCCTCGTGATTTCATTGTGTTTCCGGCCGTTTAATACTTTGATTGCTATTGTGCTCGTTACTCACTTTTTCTATTTATCGGCTATATATAATATATATTGTGACCTTTTCACCAACCCCCGGCACGCCTTAGCCTCACGCCTTAACTTAAACCTGAGCCATTGAAAGCATATCACTCTGCGGTTGAAGAAGACCAATGAATGACGATATGATGAATCTCAACTTGAGTTTATGATAGACGGGGGACACATTATCTGCTGGGAATAACACAATCCAAAAGACAAAAACACAAAATGATAAGTAAACAGGGTGGCCATCCATCTATACTGTGTAGAGAGATACGGTTGTTTTGAACTTTAAATGTGATTGTCTTTTCTTTTGTTTTTTGGTTGGCAATGGAAATAAACCCAAGAATATGAACCGCAAGATGGATTCTCTGTTCCCGCTTTCATCAACTGACCGAAACCGATAGAATGCAAAATTATTGGAAGGGACGAGATAAGGATATGTGACGAGGCACGTTACGATAAATACATACATATATAAAGTATTTGTAAGCAGTAAGAAAGAGAGAATATTCTTATAAATAATTGTGATTTAACTAGTAAATTTACAGGTACTCAGGTATAGTATAACAAAAGTAAAGAGTAAAATCTATTACCTACAAAAGCTAGCAGGCACAGAAGGGTTTTACTCCTATATTGAAATGGATTTGGCCATTTGGGTGCAGGTTCCTGGTTAGTCTAAGGCTTAATTCAGTATAGGGGCGCAACATTCTGTAGAGAATTTTAAAGTCCTCTGCTCTCTCTCTCTCTCTCTCTCTCTCTCTCTCCTTCCAGCACCATCTCAAAGAACATGTAGCATCAACCAAGATAGATTAAGCATGATGCGACAAATATCAAGCGAGTAGCCATAATGGACAAAGCCTGCAAAACACAGAACACAAAATACTTGGCATTAGTTGTAGTATGCATCACAATGTTCATATATATATAAAGGAAAATGATTTATTCATGCGTGGGGGCCTAAGCCTCGTGCAAGAAATAGATAAAAAAGCACTCAGAGATTGAAACAGATATGTTAGCATGTATATGTACTATATGTGTAACTCCATTAAGAAGGGATGAATAGTGTTTCTTACATGGATCTTCTTAGCTGAAGCAGATACCACCAGAAAAGAATCCTGAAACCCAATATTATAAACTGGCCTAGTATCAGGATAAAACAGACCGTAGTTCCTTTCTGATGTCGGCCCAGGCTTGAGGTCCTCATTAAAAAGCGCAAATACATGAATGTCAAGAGGGACTGTGGGCTTGGCTGGAGTAGCATCTCCCCTCTGTATTCTTTTCATTAAGTTGCCATTGTATAATGCTGCATTCTCCAGGTTTGCTCCCACCTCATTTGGATCCCCCATGGAAGGCCACCCGGTCTCGGAGATCCTAACTTCCACATCACTGTGCCCCATTGCCTTGATCGCCGAATAAACAGCATCAATCTGAGCATACAACATGTTATCATACTTCAACTTAGTACTTGGGTCGGTAGTGCCTTGGTTTGGCTGGAAAAGGGCGTAAGCCAATGAGACTTCCTGTGGGTTGTCCTTGTAAGCAAAAAAGGGATATGCGTTTATCAGAAAAGGGGATTTGATCCGGGCATGGAAGTCGAGGAGAGGCTGGATGTATTGGGCAAGATCCTGCCGAAATGATCCCGAGGATGGGGGGAAGGAGGTGCCCAGGATGTTCAGGGAATGGGCTGTAGTGACACTCACTTGCTTGGTCAGCCCCAGTGTCCCAATGGCTTTGTACACGGATTGCATTGCTGGGAGAAGGTTAGACATGTACTGAGTGCTGTTTGTGGCAAAGACCTCGTTCCCAACCATAATGGTGGAGATATTGGTTTGGGCTATGTGGGGCTGAACATGCTGTTGAATCCATGCCAAGGCATTGTTGGGGTCTGCCACATTTGCCAGGTTGTCGTTACCAAGTCCAACCATGAATTCCACTCCCGATCCGGCAAAGGCACGGAGCACATTTGGATCGGCATCATAGAGTTTCACTCTATTGATATTGAGGGATCTTAGGAGGATGACAACGCGAGAGGGAGGTGGAAGATTGTTGGCAATCTGACCATAGTTTATTCCAATTCCTCCAAGACCAAGAATTTGAACCAAGGAATCTGAGTACAAACACAATAGAGAGAGTCAGAAATAAGTATGGTTTGGGATTGGTGGTGGTGTTTGGATCAAACAGATGCAGAAGAATGTAATTTTCTGGAGACAACTATTAAACTAAAGACCAAAATCGAGCCAAGTATCTCTCTTTTGAGCCGAGACCAATAAAATGACATAACCCATAAATTTGGCACAATGAGAGGTTGAAATAAACAAGTAAAAAACTTGTTCAGGAGTTCAGACCGACAAGGACAAAAAAAAACAATGAAACCATTCTATTCTATTTCTATATGAATTCATAACAGACTATCCAGAAATTCTCAAGATTGAACTAGACAGCAGAGAAAGAAATACAATGCGAATGAAGAAGAAAATATACAGTTGCGTTCGTGAACGAAGAAGAATCATAAGATGAAGAATGAGAAGAACAAACAACCTGAGAGACAGAGCAACAGCAGAACGAAACGTTGGAAGGAGGAGCTTCCCATGATTAGTGTCAGCTCTGCTTCTCCTTCCTTCCGTCACACTCAATTTATATAACTATCATCTTTTTTTTTCAAATAATAATAATAATTTTCCGTCAATTATTGTTATTATTAGTATTATTATTTTCCATCAAGTCCTAAACTGACCCATAAACAAACACAAACGTACCCAATAATAACGGTTGCCAGGTATTTTGAAAGTGCTACATGTTGACGCAGCAGGAGCCGTACAATATCCACATATCTATTTATCTAGTACTTTATAATGTGTTACATTTTTTTTTAAAAATTATTATATAAAACATATAAAATTTTAACATCTAACCAAAACCTTACAGGAGATTAGTGTGTATATAATAATATATAATATATAGGAGCACCGCTAAGCAGAGGAAAAAATAAAGAATGATCGAATATTAAGTACATTATTTGAGCATATAAACATATTGAAATAATTAAATTTAAATTATACAAATATATTGACAGGCCTACTCGATGCCTATTGCCTATTGCCTACAAATAAGCGGCGGCCGCACCGGCACGCATGCGTTCACAGTTCACACGGCTGCTGCAGCGTTTTAAACGTGACAGTTCATCGGTCAAAATTGTAGGTATAAATAGAAGAGGTTTCTACACTCGTGTAGGCGACTAACCAGAATGCAAAAGGTATATATGCCGACGTCAATTCAATGGAGGTAGGATAATTTGATTCGTTTTTGTCATAGGGTTCACAGGTTTATAATTTTTATTTTAAGATTGAATATTATATTATTTTATTTATTTTATTTATTGATAATTCATCATTACTATTTTTTAAAAGTATAATTTTATTTTATATTTATTATTTTTTATCACTTTCATTCATTCTTACATTAAAATGTCAATAAATATATAAAAAATTTATTTAAAAGATAAATAGTAATTCTCTAAATATAAAAATTATCTCTCTGGTTTCTATTCCTAAATTTTATTTTGAAAATTTTAATATATACTCATTTTTATCAAAACTTTAAAATTCATCCTTAAATTATGGAGAAAACTTCATTATAGATTATCTTTTGTGGATATATACTCTAAGGTGTTTCAAACTTTCATTACTATTCATTAACCTTAAATTATGGTGTTCACAAAATTTAACAAAAATAATTACAAAATCCAAAAAATCCACCAAATGAATTCAAATATTGTAAACTTATTATAAAAAAAATATAATTACTTAACTGTTTTGTTACGTTATTATTGTTTAATATGTTTAGATAATTATTATATGTACTTCACAAAAATATTAGAATAATAAATAAATAAATAAACATATATTTTATTTAATCATAATATAAAAGTTACACATAATATTTTCAAAAATAATCATGCGTAACAAACGAGGTGAGCACCCCTGCACATGTTCGATCAAAAGAGAAATTGCCAATGCTTATCACTCTCAATGTTCGAATTGGAAACTTGCATCTCTCACGGTTAGCCCTTACACCAACTAATTTACACAAAGTGGCTGCTGACCATGACAAATTTAGGAGGAGAAGACATAGCTCACTTCTCCAAATTCTAGAAAAAAATTATAGTACACAAATATATTAAAATTGTATGTATATATATAGCTTTAATTAGAATTAGTTAGTAATATGATTTATTGTTTTAAAGTATTTGTGATGAATATTCTGTTAATTGTAATTGTGGTAAATAAATTATACGATTTTAAAAAGTTATCTAGTTGTATAAAAAGTTGTCTAATTATACAATTGTGATATATTCCTCTTTAATAATAATATAAATGGTATGATTATTATTTTTTACTTCTATTTTTATTAGGTTAACTAAGTTATAAGGGGCCTTTTGAATACCTTTGGCATCCACGTTGGGTTTCTTAAAATTTAGCTTAAAATAATACTTTAAAATTTATTCTAAATTTTACTCATTTTCAAAAAATATTATACATCCACGTTGGGTTTCTTTTTTTTTTTCTTTAATACGTTTTTCTCTCTTGTACTTATTACATGCATTCAAAAATATACGTGCCAAACAAAATATAAAACTATATATTTTTTAGAATGAATAGTAATCTTCAAATATATGAAAATACTATTTATTCATTATTTCCAAACCCTATTTTAGGGATCCATATGTAATATGTTTTGATTTTTTTTCCAAGTTTTACCATTATCTTGAAAGAAAAATGAAAGTTTAAAAAACTCAACGTGAATGCTCTAACAGAAATAGTTTGGATGACTTTCAAAAAAGAAAATTTTATTATCAAAACTGCATATATATATATATATATATAGCTTTTGGCCAAAATTTTTATTTTATTTTTTAGTCAATTAATTTATTAGGAGGCCTTAAAGTATCTTAAATAGCAACATTTGTAGATAAAAAAATGTCTTTATGTAAAGGCATATAGTGAAGGCTCCTAAGGCAATCTCTAACATTCATGTTTGTAAGTTTTCATCTTTGTGTAGAAAAAAAAACACTTCTAATAGTTTTCACATCAACTCTTCATCTTCAAAAAATTTTACAATGTGTAGAGTAGCTCTTCAATATTTGAAAGGCTAATGTACAATTTGTAATATACATATACATATGTATCAACCTTTTGTTCTAGTCATCTCCAAAGCCAAGACTCTAACCACTTTAGTTGTGGTGCTCCACCTTTAGCCCCTCCTCTTATTTGAGAAAACACTACAACTATCAATGATTTTTTCAGCGGCATTAGACGTTTTTCACACACAATCCAGTCAGTACGTTGCCTCTGCCATGAGCCATGCCTACCTCCTCTAATAGCCCTCATAGACTGTCACATCAATCTCCTATACATCTACACCAACTACTCCATCAGTTGTCGATCGAGGGATTAGAGACTTAGCGGTTCTCGATCTGCAGTGCAAGGCAATGGGCCACGAGTACAAAAACTATAGCTACGTAGTTGTGTACATTGTGAGTCTTAGTTTGAAATTGGATTATTAACTCATCTTTTCCAATAATTTTCATTTTGCGCCCCTGCTCTGGCTCCCCTGAGGTGACCTTCTAGTTCTGCCCCTGCAAAGTTGTGAATCCAAACGTATAGCTATTATCATTCTTTCTTCCCATTTATATGTGAGAAATCAAGTTTTAAAACTGTATCCCACTTTACATATAGATAGAACGACATATAACATTCACTAGAGTAGCTAGCAAATAAATTTTTCTATCCGCCTATATTCCACTATCATTTTTTTTATCTATTCAAATAAATGTTCAAATTAAATTTCTACATTATTTTTTATCTAAAAAATTATTAAAATAATTTAATTTCACAATAAAAATTCATATTATAAAATAATTAAATAATAATATTTAAAATATTATAAAACTATAAATATAAATAATTTAAATTTAAAAGAGAATGAAATATACTGCTACGGCTTTCTACCCCACCGAGAAGTCGGGAGTCTTGCTGACTCCCAAATACCACGGAAACGACAGACAGTTCATAGGCTGTTCGAAGGAGTCCTGCTGCCTCTGGTTTATTACTTTGTTCGGGTTTTTTTTTTTGTCTTCCTGTCTCTCTTACTTTTCTTTTTAAAAAAAAATCGCTAAAAATCTTCCCTCTCTCTCGTTTTTTTTATACTCTTGTTTTTCCCCTTATTTCTAATACCCTTTTTTTATTTTTTTTTTAGATATATTCTGATTTTTGTTGGACCTTTTTTTTTTTTTTTTTTTTTTTTTTTTATTGTTATAATAAAATTTTTGTTTTTTTTTGGGTTTTAAAACTCAAAATTATTTTTGTTTAATTTTTTTTTATACTTAATTTTTTTTTTCTTTTTTTTATAAAACAACTTTTCCTTTATTATTAGGGTTGAGTACGGTAAGTGAAATTTGGACCATTTGATTGTGAAAGGAATGATTTTATCATTAATTTTTTCTCCTTTCTCATCTGTTTATTTTTTTCCCGGAGACACGGTATTCTTAATAATAATAATAACAATAATAATAGTATTGGTATTTCTGGTTTGAGGTTTTTAATTATTTTATTAAATTGAGCAAATAATGTTGCTTTTCGGCACGTAAAAAAAGGCCAGTAAATAAATGTGTTTGGCTGGTGGTTTCAGACTAGTTGAAAGTGAGGATGGCAAGCAAGAGGCGTATTACAAGGTTATTTGAATTTTGATACATGTACTCGCAACCTATCCCCCCATTAGTATCTTTGAACAAATTTTGATGGGTCCGAGATATCTTGTGAGATTGTTATCGCGAGCTGAATTTTGTTGAGAACTTATCATGAGCGATAACGTTTGATAGCAATTCCAATTCCATAATGCGAGACAATTCGATAACAATTCATTATTGGTGGTCTTGTTTTCCTGCCGATCTTTTAGAATGGCGTTCCGAGATTACCAAGCCAGGACCGAGAGGTTGTCGTTCAATATACTGACATTTATTTTATGTTATTCAATTTTAGATTTTTGAACCATGTAATTAGTAGAGAGTTGTAATTGAATTCACCATACTATTTGTTTGGGCATTTGATATAAATTCTTTGAGTGGGATGTTAATATTTGGATGCTAAGTTGTTGACAACGTTTCAAATATAATACCTAGGAATTAAATCTTTGAATCTTCCAATGGAATATGCAAAGTTCTCTGAAAGGAGAAGCTCATTCAAATTTTTGGTGATGAATAAAGTGGTTTAATCTTCTAATGGACGTGTAAAGTTCCCTACTCTAGGAAGTCTTGGTTGTAACATTCCAAAGATGATGCAGGTTGGATGGAATTATGGAAAGGCTTGCTAATATCATTTATGGAGGTGCTTCGTTCCTTTTTTATTCCAACATTTGTGCTCCTTGCTGTATGGAAGTCTTGATTGGAAATTGCAAGAGGTATCCTGGGGAAACCATTTACTTCGGACGGTAGTAGCCCAATGAAAAATAGGTTGTGTTTTTATTATCCTTACGATGTAAAAAATTATTCCCGATGTAGAACATGAGGGAAGCCATGAGCGTGAGACTAAAAATACAAATACGTCGATGCAAATATTGAAGTTAGTATTTACAATGGTAATATTTCTCTTTAACACTTTCAAGGACCAAATAGAGGGTTGACAATGCTCGTTTCAAAAAGGCTCTTCGGTCCGGAGCATCCAAAAATCCGTTCATGTCGGCACATAAAAAATATATACACCAAAAATGTTTAAGATGCATAATTGTTCGAGAAGCTCAAATGTTAATTGTTCATCTCACGTCATAAAAGGACCTGCACCAAGAAAAGGACCTGGACAGCGCCAAAAAAAGGACATGCACTAACATAAACCCGCTTTAAAAATGACCCTGCACTGCGTTCTATCATTGGTTGCCACCTGCTCTAGAAAGGACCAGCACCAAATGTACGTTTATATTAAAATCTCCATTATAAAGCAAAATAAAATTGAATAATAAAATTATTAACGATCGAGCGAATCTTTAACTCACCCATTAAATTATTGGTGTATAGTCCTCATCGGCATCCTTATTTGCTCTTGGATGTTTTTTCTTTTTGGTTCGATGGGCATGTACGCTTGTAATGATTAATAATTTTATTACAAAATCTACACAATCTCAATGGTTTGGTGATTGCTTTCTCTACTCTTCCCTTGAATCTGTAACTACTTCCTTTAGTTTTTGACATTGTAGGTGGATGAGCTGCTATATTGGAAAGCGATTTTTCGCTTGGGTATTATTTAAGGAAGATGTGATAATATAATTCTTTTGGAGGTGGCCATTAATTTATTTCCTAATGGAAGTAACTCTTTTGATATTCACCATTATCATTCTTGCCTGAACATTGTTTGAGAATTCTATGATATGTTCATCAGGCGCCTTTCCTTGTGAGCCTCCAGTGAATTCCATGGTTATCATATACAATCTCATCCGTTGCATTTGAGTCCACGCTAATCCCATATATAGGAAACGAGCCAACAAATTCATTTCTTAAAACGAAAAACACATGTCGACAAATATTCCATGACCTCAAATTTCTTACAAGACACTTTCGCTGATCCAAAGTATAACACTTCACGAGAATAATCAAAAATATCATCTTGCCCACGATATCGTCTCACCAAATAGGTGTGGTATCCTCAATCTGTGTAACATTAGAGGCATAATCATCACTCTTGTTTTAACTCATCTTTGTAATTCTTAAAAATTGTTATAGTGTATAACTTGGACATGATTTGATCCTCAATACCAACACCGAGCGGACAGTTGAGGCCGTTCATATAAATCCTTATGTTGTGCTTCAAGTTCATTGTACCTCTGTTTTTTATAGCTCTGTCAAATCGTTGAACAAAGACACACAATGAATTCTTGTTGTCAACAAATCTGTCCAAATAAAAGCATTAATACTCTCGAATCTTTGAGTAGTTCTAATGCCACACGTGAAAACATTTTTGTCTTTTATATATCTTTGGTATCACGCATTCACAATTTGATAGAGAGGCCGAAGCCAGAAACATTATCCTTTAAATTATTTCTCACTATCACATCCTCCCATTTTGTCTCAAAATCACTTGGTGAGATAACTTCCCAAATGCAGTTGAGAAAAGGGATACTGAAATTCTTATCGTGCGATTGCCTAACTTGTCATAGCTTCTTTAGAATGTGCCACATACAATATTGATGGACAGTTGTTGGTAACAATATTAATTGCAGCTGTCATTGCAGGATCTTGATCCGTGATGATGACACTAGGTACATTTTCACCCATCTTTCTTCCCATTTATATGTGAGAAATCAAGTTTTCAAACGTATCCCACTTTACATATAGATAGAACGACATATAACATTCACTAGAGTAGCTAGCAAATAAATTTTTCTATCCGCCTATATTCCACTATCATTTTTTTATCTATTCAAATAAATGTTCAAATTAAATTTCTACATTATTTTTTATCTAAAAAATTATTAAAATAATTTAATTTCACAATAAAAATTCATATTATAAAATAATTAAATAATAATATTTAAAATATTATAAAACTATAAATATAAATAATTTAAATTTAAAAGAGAATGAAATATACTGCTACGGCTTTCTACCCCACCGAGAAGTCGGGAGTCTTGCTGACTCCCAAATACCACGGAAACGACAGACAGTTCATAGGCTGTTCGAAGGAGTCCTGCTGCCTCTGGTTTATTACTTTGTTCGAGGGGTTTTTATATATATATATATATATAATCTATGTTTGGAGTCTTCAGGCTTCAGATATACCACATTTTTGCAATTGAGGAATGAGTCTATCCATACCGTCGAGATCAACAAGAAAAGGGTAGCTTTTAATAATTAAAAAAACGACAAAAAGATGTAATTTCTTTTCTCCCCACAAATTTTCCCCCCAATTGAAAAGATCTGAAAAAAAAATAAAAATTAATAATTTAAAATATATTTATACCAAAAATATCCTCATTAAGCATATAAGTTTTACTTCAGAAAAAAAAACAATAATTCTTTCACCAAATTCACAAGAGAAATATATATATATATATATATAATGGAATCGAATCAATGAATCATCCACGTCTAGTAGTACAAAATCCGCAGCGACAGCGCCTAGAAAAGCTCACCCTCCTTGTGAGTGTGAATCACGCAGTCTGAGGCCGGGTACGCCACACATGTAAGCAGGTAACCCTTCTCCATCTGACTGTCATCGAGGAATGACCCATCGGACTGATCCACCGAGCCATTCACCACCCGTCCGGCACAGGTGCAGCAAGCCCCTGCCCTGCAAGAATATGGCAGGTCAAGTCCTGCAGCCTCCGCTGTGTCTAGGAGGTAAGCATCGTCAGGAGCATCAAACTCGCTCTCTTCTCCATTTGGTCCAATCAGCTTGACTTTGTATGTGGCCATCGCAGATGCTTGGAAACAAGGGGATGTTTTCAAGCCCAAGACTTTGGAGAGTGTCTGTACAGAACCAACAGAGGAAGGGCTCTTGAAAAAAGCACTACGAAGTTGCATTTGGGGTCCTCTTTTAATCATGCAAGGTCTCTGAAGCTGCACTTGGGGTGCTCCTTTAATCAGGGAAGGTGAAGAGAGACCCATGGCGGACGTGTTTCCCCGGGGAAAATGTCACACTGTAGAGGCAAAATAGTTACCTCATTAAGGAAAAGAATAATGCAGAAAGCCCTTGATTTAAATGAAAAAAAATGCATATAAATATTAACGCACCACTTGTATATTTTCTTTCATATTTGTTTCTCACGAGGAATTCTTACATACGAAGACAATGGCTGATAGAAATATTTAAAGCAGAAGAAACCGTGTTATCGAATATAAAACCACATTTTATTGGAATTAAGACATGTTCGTTGGTTTGGTTTATTTTTCACACGAGTCATGACCCAATTGAAAAAGAAGACATAGAATAAAGGTAGCCGATGGTAAATGAAAGCCTTCACCATTGGAGCGTGCTACTGGACTTACACTGATAGTGGTTCATTTTATATATTCGTCATCAGAGTTCACCTGAGAGCTGAAGAGTCAAGACTCAAGAGACTAGCCAATGCCATTATGCCGGCCCAAGATATGAATAACAGCAGAGCTACATGATTTCCAAGTCCATAGATTTTTATGGGGTAAAGGAAAAAGACCTCCCAACAGATTCCCCCACAGGCCACAAGACACAGGACAGGGGGGCTGCAAGAACCCCTATAATCTGTTGACAGCTTGTGACACAAGAACCCTTGATTTATCATCAAAATATTTCTGACAATCTTAATCTTTTACCCTGGGTACATTGTGAAAAGGATACAATCACTATGTTATAAGCTAAGAGTGATTAATGATTAGACGAGGCATGAAAGTAGGTTGTCATTTAATACTGCAGCCCTGATAGAAGATGCACCCCAGACAAACAACTATTTTGCTTGTCGGTTATCCATATCTAATAAAAACAATGCCATTGATATTTGGAGAACTATGAAAAGACAGACACCAATAGCCTTCTCAGCTCCATAGATTTATATGGGGCCAAGGCAAACCACAACACTACACAATCCTTTAATCGTGGGGCCAAAAAAAAAAGCATTATGTGAACTAGTGCCTTCGGAAGTATGATATGTATTCTTTATTAAAACTCATATAAGAGATAAAACAGACTAGCTCGTGTGTGGATCTCCGCTCTTCACTCCACTGACTCAAGGCTCTATATTATTATTTTTAACAGATAGAGAAAGCATCTCTAAATCCAAAGATTTTTTATGGGGTCAAGGTAAAACACCACAACTCCAATCAACCAAACACAGTCGTCCTCCTGCGGAGGGGCAAAAAAACAACAACAGAAGGATTAATGAAGTCTTTTCTCTTTTTCCCACAAGACCATGCAATGCCCGTTTTGCAATAGAATTATTAAATACAAGGTTCTGAATAACATCACTCCCGTAGCACCACATTCAGCTTCAATGAAAGCATTACTCAACTCCATATGTATCTTCTTACATGGACATCCAATGTCAGATAATATTTTGCTTTACACCCCTTATATATAAAAGCAAATTATCATGATCAACTTTTTTTTTTTTGAGAAGTGGTAAATTTATAAAGGCAACAGCCAGGAAAAATCTAAAAGCATACCAAGAGTAAGATTATTTTGTTGGGTTCGGACAAAACTCACCCAAAAAGCTTGGTATAATTAAACCTGCCCACATCCTTAGGGAACAATATGACATAAACACTTGACGCGCGCATGGAACAACCGAACATATTAAAATGTTAAAAATACATTTATTATGAAACTATTGCCACAAAAACATCCATGCCCAGATACAAACAAAAACTTTTAAAACAATTTATGTGTGTTTTTCATTCGAACCCGAAACAGGTCTTAAGATCCCAAAAAAAAAAAAACCTATGAGAAATATTGAAGAAAACAAAACAACACAGATAAAAAAAACAAAAAATAATTAAACGACTCGGACAAGCTTTAAGGTGAGAAAGTAGATCATACCAAACAGAAAAAAAAAAAACGAGAAGCTGCAAAGATAACCCCCACAACCTGGCAGCGAGAAGCGGAGAAGTCGAGGGATTGCGTTTATAGGAAGCCCGGTGGAGAGAGAGAGCCATAGGCCTTTTTTTTTATTAAAATGTTTGAAGTACCTTTCACACATAAAACTTCTATTAAAAATGAGTTTGCTGTCATTGCTAATAATTTTAAGAATTAAAATTAATATATCATTTGAATCAATCCCTTAAACGATGCTAATAATATTTCCAAATTCCAACAATATAAATTATTAACACCAAACTTACATATTATAGCGCATCCCGAACACCATGTAAGCACCCACTTCTAAATGTTTTTTTTTTTTGAAAAATAAATTTAATAAAAATAATTAAAATTTTCACTATTCACTTTCTTCAATTAACAAAAATTAAAACATTATTCTTTCATATTTAACATTTGCTTCTCCACTTTCTAAATAATTATATATATATATATATTCCTCTTTTTCGTTTTCAATTTTTATCCCTATTTTCTATAAATAACATTTTAATCAAATAATAAATTAAGATAGAAACTAAAAAATATCACAAAATATTAATTATTAAAATAATAAACAAATATTTTTGATTATTTTTTCTAATACAAATACAACGCATGGTTAATGATGCTTCCATAAGATCAAAAGTTTCTAACATAATTAATTGTTGACACACACACACACACAAAAGCTATTAAATTACATAATTGTATTTAGTGTAAATTTTCATTTATATTTAACTATAGCTCTTAAAAGCTAAGTCCTACTTATCACTCCCATATACTTGAAGCTCATTTATGGCCATTGTACTAAGCTACAAATATTCTGTCCAAAAGTGTGAATTTGCTGCTTCAAGCTTTATTGGCTCGATACTCATCAACTCAAAGCACTGAGCCCAATACTCAAATCTTTGCTTGGCACTACTATGTTCGCCACTCCAATTTGGGTGTGCCAAGCTACCTGTTGCGCCAATTAGCTCATGCTACAAGTAGCCCCCAGTAATAATTTTGTCCTATTCTTTTCTTCTTTTATGTTTTTTACAAGGGTAAAGTAACATTTTAAACTCCATTTTTTGTAATTTTAGGGTTCTTTACCCCATTAGAGCTAGAACTGTGAAAAATATAAAGGTTTGAGCTATGATTGAGGTGATTTGACAAGCACGTGAAACTACCTTTTATCTCTATCTCATCCTCTTATAATGAATTTTACCTTGTGTATGTAGAGACATAACATGTTAGCTTAAACCATATTATAAGGTGAAGACAACTTTAATGTGATGTTTTAACTATTAACTCTTCTTAATCATCTTTGTTATTTGTATTATTTTATTGAATATCTTGAATGCTTCATATCTAACGTTTATTTGGCCAACTTATCCTTTACTTTATGTTAACTTATAATGAATCCAAATATGAAATAAATAACTGAAAAATTAAGATAATTAAACTAAAAACTACATAAGTTGCAAAAGTCCATGTATGTTTTTAAGACTTCTAGTTATCTAGTTAGCGATAGTGACGAAATGCCCTAAGACTAACAACTTGTAATCAGAAAATTGCCAACCCACACTAGTGAAGAATCAAGTACATAAAATTGCAAGCAGAAACATTCGAAAGATAAATATATTACAAAAAAAAATATTAATTATGGATTTTGTATCTAAATGCTAATTAAATGTTCCAGGCATAGCATATCAGTGTGACAAAGGTATGAAGCACACAAACAGGTATAAGCACATAGATGTGACAAGGTTTAGAATCCAATCTGCTAGATTGATCATCAATCCGTGAAGCAAAACATTGTTTTTCAGCCACACTTCTGCATATTTTGGCTTCGGCATTTAAACCATGACTGACAAAATAACCCTAATAGATGTCGCACATTTTTTACTGTTGTGATTAATAATTAGATGCTGCGATCTCAGTCACTCTTGTTCCATAGCATCCCTGATCGTATTGGGTTTGGATTTTTAGCTGGGAGAGAGCAGTAGGAATAGGTTGACTTTTTTAGGAACCACAGCAAAGATGATCCCAGGGAGCATGTATACACGCATGCTCATTCGCTCTTGACAGCCTGATAGAACTTGAGAACAAACATTAATGAAGCTCGAAAACTTATTGTACCAAGCATTAGGAAAAATGCATAGCACATGAAAGCATTATAGCCAAAGAAGAATAATAGTTGCATGAAAACCCCCATATTTGTTTTGGCGTAATAGAAGATGCAATAGCCAAACATGAAAATAGCTGTTGATCCCCCCTAAGCACAGATCTGCTTGAACAACCATAAAATAATATAAAATTAGGTTGGTACTGAGAGTTGCAAATAAAAGCTCAAAGCTTTCCAGAATGAAGAAAATAAACAAGGTAAAATAGCAAGATGCAACTAGCAAAATTAGGTAAGAGCAACACACCTCCACCACCAATCATGATCTTCCAGGTAAAGCTGAATGTATGTTAAACCTATGCTGATAAATGTAGTGAGCATAATAAGGACCACAAACATAATAAACAAAATGCCATACAGGGTGTAGATTTTAAAGCCCCACAAGCTTGCGTACAAGTGATGTAATTCAAGAACAATTGCACTGAAAGGTAAAAGACCACCAATGAACATTTGACCAGGCGTTTTCCTGTACCAAGCTAGCGGTGGAATATCCCTTATGCACCTCTTTGTCACACAAGGTGCTTGAAATTCAGACCTAAAACAGTATCCAATCACTCCACCCAAACCAAACAATGGGACAGCAACAAATATATATATAATGACAATCAGCATAATACTGCCAACTGGAAGTGCAGTTGTGGAACCATAAAATATGGCAATCGTATTAAGAATAGACACCATCATAAAAAGTGGACCTAGGAAAAGGATCCTGGTAAGAAGAGAACTTTTTTCCTGAAAGAATCACAATTATAACAGTCACCCAAAAAAATGAAGGAAAATATAGCAAAAACGAAGAAATGAAGTACAATACAATTAATAATTACCCATCCAGCTACAACAAATTGACTGTGGAAAGAAGCAGCAGTGTAGCCAGCAACAACAAATGTAAAAGTATAAATCATAACAAGAGAAGTAGACAATGCTCCACGATTGTATGGAAAAAGGATGCCAAGAAATGCCAGAAAGAATAAGAAGAGGGCCTTGAGGGAAAAAGCGCACAAAAACTTAGAAATTATAAAAACGAGAGTTATTAAAGTCCAACAAATGGGAAGTATACAGCAAGGTTTGGTGCATGGCACCAATGAAGGGAATGACTTGAAAATGAAAGATTTGGAGCCATTCAGCTCCAGACTAATTTATGCATTTTAATCCCTGGACCTTGATCGTGACAATACAAAATCTCAGGAGTCAGGACCTTTTTATACTATCTGATATCATGCTTACATGTTTTCCTTTTGATCTCATTATTAATATCTTTTAATTATAATTTTACTTTATTGGGGTGGGCGGGGATAAGGGGGAGGGGGGGCTTATTCTGGAAAAATATGAAGGCAGCTTTCAGTTGTGCAATGGACAAGCAACAATGAAGGCTTTGGATATTAAGCAAGCTACAGTATCTTTCCACAATAAACAACCTCTGAGCATTATTTAGGGAATATTAGTAGATTGGACATATGCTGTAGCTTACAGGGTTAACAACTGTGTACCAGTGCCTATCACAGCAAAAAACAAGGACAGGTATTGAGGATATCTAAATATGTCACCATGAATGAATTTCCAGCCAATATCCTTATCTTCTTCTTCATCTCTAGTGGAACACCTGCAATAAAAATGAACAATTGGAAGGAAAATTGAATTTGCTCAGAGCTCTACTAAGCTACAAGAATCATTTGGATACAGGAACTAGAACCTGCTAGTGCATTACTTTCTCAGATCATTCTTCAGACGCCTCATAAAAAGCACGGTAAGTAATCCCATCAAGAGCACAATGATGACAACTGAGTTGATGATTGAAAACCAATGAATTTTCTGATGAACTGGTAGCATTGAAACCTTTGAATATTTGTCCATTCTATTATTGAAACTTTTTAAGGTTGAATTCCAGAAGACAGAATAGGAAAATCTAACATTGATTTCAGCATCTTCTGATATATCGACAACATAACTTGGATCGCTAAAAGCTTGTACTTCTATCACTTGGTTACCATTGTAGAGTGCATCAAACTGCACATGTGTGAATAAATAGTATCTTGGCCCATTTTCATGAAGGTTCCAATCCTCTTTGTCAACCTTTCCAATGAACCCCCATAATTGAAGATCATCATAGTACATCTGAAAATAATATTCACTGGTAATAACATCCCTAAACTTTGCAACCTCATCTTTGTGGAGACTTTTCTGGCACAAGGCCACCAAATTTCTGGACTCCTGAAATTTCAACTCATATAAAGAATTGGTCAAACGATCACCATTCAAAATCTCTCCAAGGGATTCCTTCTTCCTAATAAGTTGAACTACATACCGTAAAAGTAAAAAGTCAAAATCATGCAAGCAGTGTAAGTAGATAAAATAATGAAAAAAACCATGTTGAGAGCATGACACCATTGGCATATCATACAATTTATTAAAAATGTGTGTGAGTGTGATAGAGATAACAGAAATTTTCAAATTGGAAAACTAAAATAAAGTACAAACTAGAGACATCATGGTTTTACTTGACACAATGCATTTGGCCAATAATTGTTTTGTCTACGTGAATATTCTGGAGAGTTGGAGGATACCAGTTTCCCATACAAATGATACACAAATATATATCAAAGTGATCAAACTCTCAAACTCTTGCATCATCACATTCCCATCCATGAACACACACACACACTCTTTCTCTCTCTCTCTCTCTCTATATATATATATATATGTGTGTGTGTGTGTGTGTGTGTGTGTGTGTACACGCGCGCGCGCGCAAGCATGCAACACATCGATTTAAGTCTGTAACACATCACCAATAGGTGGCAATGAACTCTCACCCTATTTTTTCAATGATTATTTGTGTTTTTTTTCAATTGTAATATATATGTGCTTTTTTAAAATTGTTAATGTTTCTTTGAAATTTTTTATTTTTAAATTATGTTTATTTTTTACAAATGGCAGTTGATGTAAAATTTTTCTCAATATAAACTTTATTTTATGTAGTTGATTTAAAAAAAAATATTTTTTTTAAAAAAAAACTTTTTTGTCATTCACTGTTGAGACACCTGCCTCGATCATACTGAGGCACCTAGCTCACTGGACGACCTTGTTTGCACTATACATCCATGTTGTATCGCTTGTCGTAGGTCACAACTGCTTTGATAAAACTACATCGTCATCACTTGTCGGTCAAAGATTATATCAAAGTGATTAAACTCTCAAACTCTTGCATCATCACATCCCTAGCTAGCCATGAACACACACACACACACAATATATATATATATATATAGTGTGTGTGTGTGTGTGAGCGCGCACGCAAGCATGCAACACAATTGATTTAAGTCTATAACTCATCACCAATAGGTGGCTATGAACTTTCACCCTATTTTTCTCAATGATTATTTGTGTTTTTTTCAATTGTAATACATATGTGTTTTTTTTTAATTTTCAATGTTTTTTTAAATTTTTTAAAAATAGATTTATTTTTTAAGAATGGTAGTTGATGTAAGATTTTTTTCAATATAAAATTTATTTTATGTAGTTAATTTAAACAAAAATCATTATTACTAGTATAAGTTTTTTATTTTAAAACTAATTTTGCATTATTTTCATTTCATTTCATTTGTTTTTAAAAAAAAACTTTTTTGTCATTCACTATTGAGGCACCCGCCAAGCACCCGACTCACTAGATGACCTAGGGTCTGTACTGTCTTGCCTTCCATACTTTTAAAGGTTGCCTTTGGGCATAGTTGGTTAAAACATATTGCATATATATATTGCACATGTATGAATGTCCTTCTGGGTCATAGAAGAAATGCACGTTTTTGAGAGCATCATTCATGATTGGACATTTCTTTTACTGATAACCATATAACAAGTCACTAATGATATGAAATCTAAGAATATAAGAAATTCATGAAGATGAAGGTTTTAAAGTTTCCACCACACAACTTTACCAACGATGTTTGGGTGAAGAAGAGCGACATTCATGATTGGATGGTTATTTAAATGACTGGTGTTATAAGCATATTTACTTAAATGACTGGTGTTATAAGGTTTTATTTAAATGACTGGTGTTATGACTTTATATTCAATATTATACGCATATTTACTTATTCAGTAGGTATATCAACGTATATAATTAAAATAATAGAACAAACTTCTGTTTCTCCGATACTGTATTGATGTAGATCACACATGCTATACCTGTATTTACACATACAAAATTACTTCTGCATCCATATTTTTAGCTGCCTATCTCATATCTTTACCTATTCAAATTTCATGTTTAATTCTTGTGTCGCATTATCATATTGTACTAACCCATGCATTCAGGTCATCCGTTTAAAGTTGAAAAAGAAGTTCATGCTACTAAATGGAAAGATATTTCAATTGGCTCAAGGAATTGGCAATGCAAAATCATATTTTAAGTGGCTATTATTTATTAAACAGCTACTAAGTATATCAAAGAAAGAAGCTATTGTAGGAATGTCAAAACACTGAGTCTAACCTCTAAAGCTTACCTGGTTTGCAGAATGGAAAGTCGAAGTATTGATAGGTCTCACTGCAAGACAATATCAAATTAAAATGTTTTTTAAAAAAAAATCAAGGTGCATTTGGTCTCTTTTGAAGCAAAAACATCATAAAAGGTCAACTTGGATTATATAAGAACTATAATACACTAATTAGGATCTAAAACGAGGACGGTACACCTATTCAAGACACCCTGTAATGAAATGTCTTTAGTATATCACTGGTAGTTAATGTCTCTCTTTCTCTCTCTCATGCTTTTTCCACTTCCCTCTTCCCTTCTCTCTGTCTTCTTTTTATTGTCACCATCGATATATTCAATTTCGTATACTATCTTTTCTTTCAAAACCACAAATCTTCTATTGTTAACATAATCATAACCAGACAAGTGCAAAAAAACAAAGGGACGCATCTCTCAAGGCAACAACAAGAATCCAAAAAATACGGGAAAAAAAATATGAACACAGCGCTGGATTAAGGAAAATTACCTGGGATTGCTCAAGGGACCCACTTTGTTAGCGAACAAAGGGACGCGATCTCCTACATTGTAGCGGTGATCGTCGGAGGACGAAGCAGCTGACCAGAGTATAAACCCTAGCGTTACCAGGTGCACCAGCGAGAGACGCAGTCTTAGAGATTCAGTCATGACTCACAAGCTGCCGGCTGAAAGGGAGACAGAGAACATTGACGTTGGATCCGAAACGGGTGAGGACATTTCATAATGGCACCCGCCAATATTAATTTTTTTATTAATTTATTTTTCAGGCAACTAGTATGTTTTTATCAAAATATAATTTATCGAAATTAAAACTTTCAAAATACAATATATAAAAAACAATAAATTTGATAAATATAATTTTAACTTTCAAAATACAATATATAAAATATTAAAGAGCACGAAAAAATTACTCAATTTTTTTTTAAAACTTCAAATAACTACTACTGTGACAATGAAATTGAAATCTTAATAAATTTTATAAACTAAAATTTATTAGTTAAATTTATATTTAGTTTTTTATATTATATGTTTGATGGGGCAGCGTCTCTCTCTCCCTCCCTCTGCCGTCGAGTTATAAGCCTCAATCTCAATTCCAATTTGAATCTTAATTCCTCTCGTTCATCCCAAGTCACAAAAAAGTAGTTAAGATCAAAGAGCGAGAGAGATCTGACGATGGCAAAAATGCGACCGATTAGGGGAGACGCGACCCAATTGCAGTGTTCTATCAGGCCGATTGAGGGAGACGTGTCCTGGGGGATAGGATCCACCTGAGGCTAGTGAGGAAGGGGACTGCTTAGAGGAAGTCGACCAAGCCACCGCTCGCGTGACAAGGGGCGAGCTAGGTGAGCCTATGAATCATGGATGAAGGGGTTTGTTTAGATGAAAACTCAATGAGCTGCTAGGTGGACTTAGGCGTGAGATGAGAAAAGTGGTTGTTTGTAACTTGTAAGGAAATTTTAGAGTGTTGAAAGGAGGGGTGATGGATGACGTGACACTTGAGTTAAAAGCTAAAAGCTAAAAGATAAATTTATTATAATAGTAATTTTTATTTATATTTAATTATAATTTTTGCTATAGATAATATATTGAAGATACACTAAACTTCTTGTTTGATTTTAAAAAAATGGTTTTGGTTTATGATTTTTTAACTTCTTCATATTGTAAGTTGAATTTTAATTTAAATTCAAGATTCAAACAAATTTTTGTTCGGTACATGTTTTTATAATTGAAATTATAACTTTTTTTTAAAAAAAATGCCTTCTATGGATTTAAATTCAAAATTACTATTTTATAATGGGACGCTAATATTGGGTCGGAATTATGCCTTTTAGAGTGTCGAAAGAGTTGAGATGTGATGGATGATGTGGTACTTTAGTTAAAAATTAAAAATTAAAATAAATTTATTATAATAGTAATTTATTAGAGATAAATTTTATTTATATTTAATTATAATAACTTTTAATTGGAAATACTCTAAACTTATTTGATTTTAAAAAATAGTTTTGATTTATGATTTTTTTTAAATTTCTTGATATTGTAAGTTGAATTTTATTTTAATTTAAGATTTAAACAAAATTTAGTTGGTACATTTTTTTATAATGAGTAATGCTACGTATAGATACATTGTGGAGGTAATCCGCACAGGGACATCTTTACTATCGTTAGATTGATATTATTATTTTTTAAAAAAAATTTATTCATACTAATCCAACGGTAAAGAGAGTGTCTGACGGATTACCTCCATAATGTCCCTACAAATAAATTTTTTCTTTTATAATTGAGATTATAACTTTTTTTTTACAAAAAAATCGCGATTTAAATTCAAAATCACTATTTTAAAATTGCAGTGTTCTATTAGATCGATGAGGGAGATGTGACTTAGTGGACAAGAGAGAGAGAAGCCACTTGAGGCTGGTGAGGAGGGTGATTGCTTAGAGAAGCCGACTAAGTAGCCGCTCATGTGGTAAGGTAAGGGGCAAGCCAAGTGAGCATATAAATCATGGATGAAGCTGTTTGCTTAGATGAAGGCCCGAGAAGCTGCTTGGCGGACTCTTGTAGGCATGAGATGAGCAAAGTGGTTGTTTGTAATGGAATTTTAGTATGTCAAAAGAGTTAGGGGTGATGGTTGATGTGAGAATGTATTTTTAAAAGTGTGTTTTTTGAAATCTAAGTCTCATAAAAATGTTAAAAAAAATATTATGGAACTAAGTAATAAAGTCAATGAAAGAGAAAATTAATATATATATATAATTTAAATGTTTAGCCAAAATGAATTTATATTTTAAAATAAAAAATAATTAATTGAAAAAAATATTTTTAAAAACAAGTAGTTTATTCAAATAATAATTGAATTAAGTGTTATTTTATTTAAAAAACAAATGTATCAAATAACTTTTGAATTCTAACGTTTATTTTTGAAAACAAAAAAATTTGTTTTAAAAAAGTGTGCAAAACAGGGCCATCATTCCGGTTCCATATTTTATTAACCAATCTAGCGAACTTATTTACACACTAAGACCGTTTCTGTATGGTCTAGCTGGTGATGTAGGTTTCAATGGGCAATACCTTTCGCCCAACTAGCCACTAAAATAAATTATATTTCTTCACAAATATGTATAAGCTATGAAAAAAAGGAGTGATCATATTCAATCATTCATTTATTTATTTTTTTGAGTTGTAAGAAAACCAATCAGCTGGCAAACACTCGTTTTTGTCACCTACCGTTCATATATGAGGTATAAAATACTTGACACTATCAATATTCAAACAAGAAATATATGCATCATACACAACCCACCACGCATACCAACTGATCCACCACAGGAGCTCGATTAACGAATAATATTTTTTTAACATGAAGCCCTATCGAGATATACGTGACATTGTCATGTGGCTGCCACATCATCTAAAAAAACCTATTAAAACCTTTTAAAATTTAACTCTTTAAAATAATCTAAAATATTTCTTTTAAAATTATTTATTAATTAAAATATTATTTTAAAATTATTTATTTATTTTTAAAAATGAAAAAAAAAGTGAGAAAGAAAAAATATGAAAGTAAATGTAACAAGAGAAAATATGATATTTCATTAAATAGAAAGCGAATAGTTTTAAGTTAAATTTAAAGAGTTACTATAATATCATTTACAACAGTCTGTATAAATTTAGGTCTTTAAAATAATCAAAAGTACTATTTTTCTTCATTTTAACAAGCTACTTTTTTAAAGCTAATTTTTTAACTTTTCTATTTTAATCATTTATTTATTTTTTAAATCAAAAAAATATATGGTGAGAAAAAGAATAGAAAAGTAAATAAGGGAGAGAATCTAATATTTTAATAAAAGGTAGTAAATATTGTTATGTTAAAGTTAGAGAATTATTAATTATTTTATTAAATTTTTTGTTATAATAGAGAATTTGAAAAGTATAGTTTTAGTATTTTTGTTAACTTAATTTTATAAACTAACCAAAAAGTACATATAAAGAGGTTGTAGTACATAATCTAATAAAAAGTTTAAAAAGTATCATTTTTATGCATTTTTGTTAAATTAGCTTTTAAAATTAATTAAATAATACAAATAGAGAATCTATAATGAATGCTCTGATAAAGGAATTGCTCAAGATTGCGCAATAAAGTGAGGACTTGATATCTTGCATATAGAACAATGTAAGAAATAAAATAACAAGCAAAAGTTTAAATATTACAAGTAAATTGCTCAAAAAGTTTAATTGCTCAAGAGAATAAACTACTCAATAATATAACATATTAAACAGTACACATGATTGTTGGATAAGTTGAGTACTTAATATCTTAGGTGTTAAGCAATGGAAGAAAAGAAATATCAAACATGATCTTACCATATCAAACCGTGATAAATGATAATATATTTTTTATATGACATTCATGTAACACAGTAACAGTTTTGCGTCACTTGCCACATAGATCTGATTTTGCGTTCCATTGAGTTCTTCCAGTGAAGTATGTCCCCCCATCAACCATCCTGGTAGATAGCTCCGTAGTTATTTAACACCTACACTCCCCGTTGTGCCAAACCCTATGGGGTTGGTGAAGTCGCAATCAAGAATGTGCATTGACTCGTAGTTTTTACAATTATTGGAAGCCACATAAAAATTAAACGGGCAAAATATTATTTGCAGTGAAGGGACGAGCTCGTCGCATCTTCCTTTATTTCTCTAAACCAGACCACGCGATACACGTGCCATATCGCAAAGCCCTTTCCTGTTCCCCGTACGGGTGTCAGATCATTTATGTTTCAAAGTAAAACAGTCTCCCAGCTCGCTCTCCTAAGTGAGACAGACAAACAAAACCGCAACCGCAATAATTGTTTTCAAAAGAAAGCAATTCAAACGGCTTCAATCGGTCCAAACGGGAGTGGATCTTCGCCAAGCAAAAGAGACCTTAAAATGGCTTCAAACAGTCCGTCGTAATGCACGATCAAGTGGCCGCCGTCGCGAACCTCATGATACCGAATCCATGGCAGCTTCTGTGAGACAAATCTCTGCAGATACGGTGGCACCACCTTGTCCTCGTACCCTTGCCATATGTGAACAGAGCTCTCGTTTTTCAGGAAAGGGTTGCTCAGTGCCAGTGGGTCAAACCCCCAGTCGCCAAAAGCAGCCATGAAGTCCTGGCGAAGAGAGTCGAAGACCCGTCGCTGCCTTAGTTTCTCCTGCTCAATAAACCAAACACAATCTCAGATCATATGGGCATATGCAGTTGGATCATGGATAGAATAGAAGAACACTAAACCCCTCAACCCATAAAAATATATATATATCATTTCTGGACAAATTTGGAACATTATATATATTCGATCGAGTACCATATACGTTAAGTTGGAATCAAACCATACAAGCCTCGAATCTTTTGTTACAAAGTTGTCATATATACCTGACTGAGCATCGGGAAGCCTGTGGTGTTCTTCAAGGCATCCATGTCTCGACGGCTAAAAAAAAAAGAGCTTCTTTCCAGGGAAGAAGAAGAAGGAAACCACAGGCGGGTCAAGCACCAATGCAGCAGCCCTGGGACGAAACGCGAGGCTCGGACCGACCATTGTACCACCTTTTTTCTGTAGTCATTTTTGGTCAATTCTTCCGGCAGAGACGGCCACCAATAATTCACTACTGGCACCACCAGAGCCACTCCCGCCAACCTTGGGGGGAAAAAACACACACACACGCAGAGACATTTCAAACCTGGAAAAGACAAACCTACGGCTGTCTTCATTTCTTATAACAATCCTCTACCCCCATCCCAAGTAATACTGATAATAATGTGGATTGTGAAGAAGTGAACAGACAATATATATGGACCATGCGCTACCCAGCTCTATAACCATTGGGCTAAACAAGCGACATGAGAACGTACGGATAATGGAACGAGTGGTGATAACAAAAATCTAGCGTTTTCTTGCCTGTTTGGGATGTACTTGAGGCAGCTCCAGGCAGGGTACGAGGCGATTGAGATACTAATCACGTAGAACTTGGGTCCGATTTCAAGCCAATCCGCGAGCTCTTGGATGTCAAGCGCTTCGCTCTTCACAGAGTGTCTCGGATTCGGATCACTCTCCCCATAACCAGCCCGATCGAACATCAGAAAATAGATTCCCAATTCGTCCACCAATTCCTGGGCATTAGTCACAGACAACTAATTAGACTTCCAAGTATACGGAGGCAAAAAAAAAAAAAGGAAAACAAAACAAAATAAAATAAAAATGTCAAATGTGGGTGCGTGTACCCTCGAAGCCATGAGATTCATGTCCTTGGAGCTTCCAAATCCATGAACGACGACGATATTGTACCTGGAATCGTTCTTGGGCACGCCCTTCTCACGGTAGGCTAGGTACCTACCGTCGCTGAGTCTGGCTCTGTGTGAACTCGGAGGAGGGCGTTCGGGACCTGGGGTGGGCTGGGTGGCCTGCAAAGCCAGCCCCAACAGCCCCGCCAGCAGCACCGCCGTCACCGCCTTTGGAGGAATCACCATCGGTTTTGTGTTTGTGTCCTTGTTGGAGCAGGCCGACGATGTTTGGTAACTGAAATTTTAATGAATCCCAAAAAGACAGGACCAGGTGTTTCAGTTGAGTTGAGCTGGGCAAAATGGGCACAGCCCGCACGGGTCCTTCAAAAATCAAAAGCTTCCCTGCATAAATGTTTTTTTTTAAAGGTTTTATAGTTTATAACCATGTGTGGGAATATTCTATATTTTCTGTCCAAAATTCAAATTTTTAGATTTTTAGATTTTAGTTTTTAATAAGTGAATTTAATTTATAACTATTTTTAAAAGCTGTTTTAAATTATTTTTTATTTTAAAATCTAAACTCAATTTTTTAAGGGAGATATAAATAATTTTTTTTACTTTTCTCTTATGTTATTACCTCAATTCATAATTTTTTTTCCATTTTCATGTAACTCAATTTAAAAAAAAACACTTTTTTAATATATATTCTTTTTCCTATCAAACAAAAAAGAATTTTACATTAAAATTCAACACAAAATACAATTGAATACAAAAAATATAATACATAAATCAAAACTCATATGAAAAAGCTATAAATAATTGGTTGGCTTGTCGAAATATCATGAGTACATAAACAAATAAATAAGAAGAGCCCTTTATTTCATTTTGACCTAGTTTGATATTGCTTTTGAAAGATTGATTCTACTTATTTTATACTTGGAAGCACCAAAACTCATTTGGTAATAAAAAAAGCACTTAATACATATTTATTCTAGCTCATTCATTATTCCATTTATCAATTAGCTAATTTTCATTACAAATTCAAATGATATTATACTAATATTTATTGTATAATAAGAACAAATTTTAATCAATATTAGTATAATATTAATTACCTAGTTCTCATTATAAATTTAAGAGTGTACACATTTTTTGGTTTTGCCCTGTAAATTTGGTAGATAATTTAATTGACAAAATACTTATAGTAGGTAAATTATTTAAAAGTTCATTTATTTTTTAAAAAACTTCTAACTAATTTAACTGTTGAACTATTTACCATATGTAATTTATTTAAAAATTTAGAAGCATAACTTATTTAATAGATAAGTTATTTTCTTTAAATTATAAAATAATCACGAAAGTAGGAACAAAATAAAATGAAACATTTTTGCTTGATCTATACACTCTTTTGATATATAATAAAAATTTTATTTATTTATTTATTTGTTTGTTTATTATATGAATTGATGAAATCAGATTAGTAATGTTAATTTTAATTTCTTTTTTAAATAGTATAATTGTTTTTTAAATAATGTTTTCATAAAAAATTATAATTTTATTTTGTACTTAATATAATTATAAAACCATCAAAATTCTAACGTAAATTAGATTTTTAAAAACTAAAACGTGCATAAGCAGTCTATATTAAGAGCATCCACACTAGATTATTCAAATTCTAAAATTTAGAGAAAGTTTTAAATTTTGAAAAAAAAATCCTACATCAAGTCCTTCAAACTCTAAAATTTAGAGAATAAAAATAGAGATTAGAGAGAGAATCTCCATATTTAGAGAATCATTATTCATCCTCCAAATAATTTTTTAATATATTTCTTGTTATATGTGTATTTTAAATTGATTGTAATAAATAGATGAAATTAAAAAAATATTAAATAAAAAATAATAATTTATTATATAGAGATAGAGATAGAGAAACTGATACATATAATTTTTTAAATAGTTTTAAATTTTTAACCGTACATCCATCAAAATAATAATAGAGAAAATAGAGGTGATGCAAATACTCTAATAAGACTAGTGGAATGCTAGCTTGCATTTTTTTAAAGAGAACATACATACATAACATTATTATTCGTTTTGTATTAATAAAAAAAACTTATTTAATCTTATATATTATGATTAGTTGAAGGAAGGGAAGGGGAAGGATGGAGATTTTTTGAGCGCTTCTCTTGAGATATTAACAATTTACCATGAACGTTCCCAATATACGGGAGAGATCGGACAAGTACTAAAATAACCCGAACGACTTCAGGGATCGACGAAACAACATTACAGCCTATACCCTAGAGATCTCAATGCTACTCGACCAAGTTTCTCAAACCATACTATTATTATTTATTAGGAGAGAATAATGTATGGGTAAACATTTTACACATCACCCATTAAAGACGTAGTTTCAATTTTGTAATAAAAAAAAAAAAAAAAAAACACTCACGCGCACAAGCATTCTTATTACCATGGACGTACACTACAAGTCTACAAACAATCAACAATAAAGCCCGTGGAAGTTTCGGGCATTAAGTAGTTTGTTCATTTGATGCCATGCCTTCAAGAGCCTAAGGAGCAATGGGCAGGGACTAGAGATCATTGGTGCAGGAGTTCCATCAAGATGGTTTCACAATGACTGCTGTCGTAGATAAGAAAATGGCCAGCATTGTGAACCTCGTGATATCGGATCCAAGGAAGCTTCTCTGAAAGGTATCGATTCAATTCCTTGGGAATGAATTTGTCATTGTACCCTTGCCAAATGTGAACCGAACCCTCGTTATTTGGGAAAGGATCCTTTATGTCCGTTGGGTCGAATTCCCATTCACCATAACCAGCTATCATGTCTCGGAAAAGAGATTCATACTCACCTTGCTGTTTTATCTTCTCCTGAAATCAGCAATGCATGCGCGAATTGATCAGCTGAACAGCTCGGCTAGATGCGTGTGGTTTGTCAACTAAAACACATGCCATTAAAAGTACTCTCTACTCTAGATAAATAATGCATTTTACCTGTGTGGAAAACTACAAATGCATTAGAAAGGTTGAACTACCTGACCAACGCTTAAGGTTTCAGACAACTTGCTCAAGAAATCCAAGTCTTCTGCACAGAAAACAGACATGTTCCCCGACATCACGCTTAGTGTAGGAAACCACTTTTGAGTCATCCACAAATAGAACAACCAAGGGGTGTAATGAGCAATTCGGAAGACCCACTGGTCTCGCTTGGGTAACTTCCCTAAGGCCATTCTAGAAAGACTGGCTGGAAAACAAGGCCACCAGTAGTTTACAAACGGAACAACTAGGGCGACTCCAGATAACCTGCGAATATGGTTTTTCCACTGCATCATATATCAATGAGCACTCAAGATATTTTGGATGGGTTATACAGTTATACAGCCATCAAAGCAAGGATTCAAATTAATTGCCAGTGACCTGTGTGGTATGTATTTTAGGCAACTCCAAAGAGGGTAGGCTCCCATGGACAATCCGATCAGATAAAACTTAGGTCCAATCTGCAACTTGTCTGCTAGTTCTTGGACATCAAATGCTTCACTCTTCACAGAACGAGACGGATATGGATCGCTGTCTCCATAACCAGCTCGATCGAAGAAAAGGAAATATATCTTTCGATCCTCGATGAATTCCTGAAAAATTAAACCATTGCAGCCAATTTAACTACCGATGGATGTGTCAGAATCTCACAATTCAAGCTGTTGAGATTTTTTAAGTTGCAGAAAATAAAACTATGACAAGCAGTCAATTATGCATTGTCAATAACTATAATAATGAATTCCACACCTGACCACATGATAAATAATCAAGGAAATGAAAAAATGTTAAGTATCATAAATCAAATATAGAGATAAATCAAATATACTTTTTGGGAAGGGGAGCATTGAGAATGAAGGAATTTAGAATCGGAATTTAACTATAGATAAGGGTAACTGGACATCTTTTGAGCTGTCGAACCCATGAAACACAAGGATCTTGAACTTGGCATCCTCTTTGGGAACTCCTGCCTCTCTGTAGGCCAAATGTCTCCCATCAGTGAGCCTAACCCGAGGGGAAGTAATAGTTGGGCCACCTGGTGACCCACATATTTTAGGCGGGGGAGGCCTTATTGCATGATAAGTCCAAACCAGAAAACCCACTACCAATGCCACTGCTATTGGCATAAACATTCTGGAAAGAAAATGCCAGTTGCTCCTGTATCTTAAAACGATGAAGATAAAAGGAATCATCATCGAAAGCAGATAACTGAATTTCATCTAATTCGGAATTTTGAAACATCAGAATAAAGCACAATAGTAAACCCATGACAAAACAGGTATACATTTCAGAGAGCAGAGGGTTTATCACCCACCAGAAAGCTCACCGCCAATGACAAAAACATTCCTGAGACATGAAAATTAAGCTAATTGCTCCTTTATCTTACTACGGCCAGATAAAATGAACTATTATCATAAGCTGATTAATGAATTTCATCTAATGCGCAATTTTCAAACTTCACAATAAAGTACAATATAACATCAAAATGACCCATAAATTTCTAGGGGCAAATCTATCTATATTATGATCATGGAACTTATCAAATTTAATTGTTTGAAGCCCACTGAAATTCAACAAACCACCATTTGCTTCAGTCTGGCGTTATGAGGGCTGTCAAAGCAGGAAAATGGAAGAAAAACAGGAAGACAAAGAAAAAGTGATATTATTTTGCTATTATTGTTGGTAACAACTAACAACGGTAGGGCCCTTGATTTGCTTGTAGAGTTGGCTTCCAATTTTAACAATGCTTGGTTTCGTTTGGGCAATGTGTTAACTTTAATACATAATACATAAATGGGATTATGAGTAATATCAAATTGGATTGTTTGACTCTTTAAATGGACTTGATTGTTTCATTGCTATATGCTAGTTAAAATTTTCATTGCGTAATTATTATCACATTTTTTCTTTATTTTTCTTCGACTATGAAATTCATTCGTCCCCAGGACCCCAGCCACTATTTTTTTTTTTTAAATAATCCTAGAATCACCTAATGATTGTCAGTCAATTCTAGAAATCTTATCTCGAGTATTCACATAATACAGGACATGCCAACAAAGAATTAGCAAACATGACAATATGTTGGAAGCATCTCATCTGTATTTTACATTTTACGGCTAGGGAAAGTCAAATTCACCATCAAAGGTTGGATGGTAAAACTACAACAGATGAAAGGTTTGAATTCAAGAACTTTGAACCCCAAGTGATTGAGCTGATTAAACTGATTATTAAACGCGCCAAGCGTAGTGAACAAGTGCGGACGACAAAGCAGCGCCCAGAAAAACAAAAAAAAAAAAAAAGCCAAGTTGCCATAAAAGGGTATTAAACTATTAATGGTTTTAGCATAAATCAAGGTGGAACAGTTGAACCCGTGAAGTAGAACATGCACAGGGACACACCTACGCAACCTTGGAAGGGAAAAACAAAGGAATCTCCAAATTTTGAGGCAAAAAAGAACTAACTTTTGAGTAATTAGAAGCAACCCTGCTAGCACTGCAGGACCCTGGACTAGCAGAAGAGGCGCTGCAGCAAGGCTCCTGCCGTGGTTCCCTCACGGAGACCTCACTATACCATCAGTCATGTATTCATGTACTTGACGAGACGCGACTAATGACTTTGTGACTTGTGAGTGAGCAGGGTCTGAACAACCTACCGGCCAAGGAATGTGGAGTGTCTACTAACTCATGGCAAGTCTAGCCTGATTCGACCCAAAGAGACACACGGGGGGTAAAATTATATTTTAGGGGAAAAAATAGTATAAGAGCATTGGAGTAGTTATTTTTGACTAAAATTTAATAAAAATAGTTTTATAAATTTTAACTATTAATTATTTATAATATTATCAATATTTTTTATTTATTATAATAAAATATTATTTGTATATAATTTTTACGATTCACACCATCGAAAGAATCCTTCGGGGATTCCGGCATAACGCCTCCATGGCCTCAACAGGTCATGGAGAGATGGACCCGATCCGGTGGTGGGAAGACCATTCCCAATAGGATTTGACGCAATGGGTCGAGGATAGATGGATCAGATCCAACCCCGCAAACGAGGTTAGCAAATGGATCGGCTTCGAATTTTAATGTTCGCCAAAGTTTTACTTGCCTAGCTAGATTTATTAAGCCATTTAGCCATTCTTCAAATTTCTATAGCATTTAAAGAAGCGGCAATGGACTCCTTTTATGGCATTTAAGTAAATGGCTGTCTATAATTTAATTATCTATAGAATTAGTTATTAAAATAGTATTATTTTTAAATAAATTTATATCACTCATAAATACTTTTAAATTAATCAGATAAATAATTTTTTTAAACAATCATATTTTTAAAAATAATATAATCCTACAAAACATAGTCATTAGAGAAAACAATAAATTGTTTTTTTTAAATAATAATAAAGACAACAAAAAATCTCAATAAAAAGAGAAAATAATTTTTTTTAAAAATATAATTCTAAAGGATTATATTTTATTCAGTCGCAATTACATTAAATTTTTGTTTAAAACAATTATTGCCTAAAAGGTTATTTTTGGTATGAATTTTAATTTTTATATTTTATTTTATTGAATTTTAATTTGAAAATAATTTTTATTTGATAAGAAAAATAACATATATTAGAAAGGTTTTTTTTTTCAAAATGGGTATCATAAAAATATTCAAAAATAAATATAGAAAGTCCAGATAATAAATTAGAGAAAAGTAAAAGTAAAAAAATATTTTGAATCTTCTGTTAAATTTAAAAACAGAAAACATTTATAAATAATTTTTAACAATAACTATGAGATCCACATATTTTAAAAATTAAATTGATCTAAATCTATCATTTTTAAAAACAATCATCATTTTCCTTTATATCAAACACAATCTAAGAATTTTTTATTTAAATTATAATAATAATTTTTTTATTATCTTTTATTTTATTAATACAATAATATTTTACGATAGCAATAATTTAAATCATAAAAAACTACATGTCATTAATTCTCATTTTGAAAAATGAAATGAGAATACAACAATAAGCTAGTTCAACAATATTTCTTAAAGGTATTTTATACTTATAAGATAAATAATTGCAGTAAAACTTGTTTTAACAACTACAAAAAGTGTTTATAATTATTTTTTTGATTTTTTAAAAAAATTAAAAGCAGAAACAATATAAGAATTGTTTTTAAAATCAACTTTACCAATAAATTGTTTTAAAAAAATTTAAAAATATCATTATTATCCATACCTTCTTCAATCGTCGTAAAGTTGTCCTACTGAGTTTGAGCATCTTTATGTTCAAGGGTGAGCATTGAAAATTTTAGATCTTTAAAATCTTAATAATGAAAAAATTATTACGACAAAAGATAAACTTAACTTTTAAATCTTTACTTTAAAAAAAAATTAAATTGGCGGGGGGGGGGGGGGGGGTGGTGGTGGAGGAGGAGGAGTTGAATACCGTCCGATAACCGAAAATATATAGTTAAACCTGGAGATATTTTTTATTTTATATTTCTTTAAATATTTTTTATTTGGATCGGACAAGATCCGACCCAAATCCGATGCTTGTCGTAACTGATCAAATCGCATCGAAATAATCCAAATCGTACACGGATCGGGTTGATTTCCCCATCCCCGCGCTGCTGTGATGTCGTCCCCATCGACCAAGGCCGCTGCTGGTGCCACCCAGATCCCAGCAATCGTCATCCACCGGAAACCACGGATGCCTGTCTCTACCCACCTCGAATCTCTCTCCAGTCTTACCATCCTACTCCAACGACCCCAACTCTAATCTGTAACGAGCCTTGCCATTCGATCTGCAACGAGCCTCGTCATTTGCCGCACGCCAACTCCGGTCTGCAACAACAAGCTCCGACGCCGTCAACATAGACCCAAAGTCGCCGCTAGTTCCACTACTGTATCCAGATCCCAGATTCCAGCTGCTGTCGTCTATCAGCAACCACCGAATTCGCTACTCCAGCCATCCCAAATTCCTCTCCAGTCACGCCATCAACCCTGGTCTACTCTGTAGCGGGGTCACTGCCAGCGGGTTAATCCCAGCCTACTGCATTCTAAATAGTAATTCTCCTTCGATCAATAGTGTTCTCCAATTTGGAATTTGGTTTAATTTAATCATAACAAAAAAAAAGTTGGTAACCCGTGCAAAAGTGCACAGATTAGGCTCTCTAGCTGTGCATGAGTGCAAGATTTAGCTTGCTGTCTTCAAAAACCACCCAGCATACACCAAAATATTAGACAACATAAAATCATATATAGTATGTGTTTATTCAAATTTTGGTAGTTTATTCAACTTACAATATAAAACTATATCTAACCCATGGACTGAAATCATAATTCATATATGATATATATGTTTTTTGCTGCATTTGTTTGCGTATGTTATTAGAAACATAATCCTTTTTTTATATCTGCAAAATGGATTCTACAATTGATAGTCATAGTGATGGAAGTTTATCTAATCCTCTTAAAAGTGTACATCACATTCAGGCCATCACCAAGAAAATAACATTAACGTTGACTCTAAAAGTGAAGAATCAAAAGAGCATGCTAATTCTGCACTAGTCAAAAGGAAGTGAAAAACATCAGTTGTTTGGAATGATTTTCATGAATTTAAACTCCCAAAGGATGACCTAAAAGCGATTTGCAATTAATGTAAATCCAGATTTTCTATTGGTGGGAGGGGGTCTAACACCAGCCATTTAAAGAGACATTCAAAGTCTTTCTTGCAAAAGAAATTGCACCAATCTAGGCATAGGCATGAGGAAAAAATGAAAGGAAAAAAGAGACATCAGTTGTTTAGTGAGTCCATTTCTTATACCTGGAGCTATGTTTTCCAATGAAAAAAATGAGAAAAGCTATTGCTACTTCTATTATGATTCATGACTAGCATTGTTGAGGATACTGTTTGGTTGTGGGCCTCCGAGCTTGGCAATCCTGTTTTTTAGAGTGTTTCACATAAGACTATAAAAACTGATTACATGACAATATATGAATTAGAGAAAAAAAAATCTCTTGACATTGTTGAAGAGTGTGGGCAAGATAAGTCTGACTATGGATATGTAGAGATCAAGTCACCGAGTAGCCGAATACATGGTTATAATCGGTCATTTTATTGATTCAGGGTGGAAATTACAAAAAAGAATTTTGATCTTCATGATAGTGCCACCACCAAGGCGTGGAATTGACGTGGCAAATACAATTTTTAAGTGTTTGCAGATCTGTGGGATTGAAAATAAGGTATTTTCTATATGAGTTGATAATGCCTCTTACAATGACGTTTGTTTAAGAAATCTGAAAATTACTTTAGGACTAAATAATAAGTTTGTTCTTGGAGCAAGTTGTTTCGTGTTAGATGTTATGCACATATATTGAATTTGCTAGTGCAACAAGGTCTTGGTGAGTCAGGTGAGATTACAAGCATCATTGAAAATGTCCGTGGGAGTGTTAAATATATTAACCAATCTAATTCAAGGTTGAAGATTTTTTTTGTGAAATTGCGAAGCAAATGCGGGTGGAAGTGTAGAAGCTTATTATTAATTGTCCTACTTGATGGAATTCAGCTCATGAAATGTTGTCTGCTGCCTTCAAAATTCAAGGATGTATTTCCAGGATACAAGGAGAGGGAGCCACATTATAATTATTTGCCATCTTCAAGGACTGGAAAAAAGTTGACAAGGTTTGTTATCTTTTAAAAACTTTTAGTTTAGCTACTCATGTCATCTCAAGCAATTATTATCCCGCTGCTAATTTATATCTTCCTGGAATTTATAGAGTTGAGGATGTAATTGATGTTGCGGCAAATGATAAAGATGAGTTTATGAGACAATGGCATGGTCAATGAAAGAAAATTTTAACAAATATTGGGGTGAATGCAATTTATTGATGGCCAGTGGCCCAGTGCTAGTGTTTTAGATCCAAGATGTAGATTCCATTTGTTGAATGTATACTTTCCATTGATATACAAATAAGATTCAGTGGCAACATACAATTTGGAAAAATTGGAGGATGGAATGAAAGATTTGTATGATGAGTACTTGGCTTTGAGCTTGGAAGAGTTATCCTCTGTTGGGGAAAATGAAACGAGAACAAATATATCATCTGCCAGCCTACCTCCAACTACAATTGCTATTGGGTTTGATAAACTTATTACGCTAATGCCTCTCCTCCAATGAAATCAAACTTAGAGACTTATCTTGAAGAGTTATCAAAAGAAGAAGAAGAAAGAAATAGACTTATCTTGAAGAGGGTCTTCATGTGTGTGATGCGAGTTCTAGAATCTTTGAAGAACAATAGCTCCAAATACAAAATGTTATCAAAGAACAAAGATAGCATTTGACATACTTGCTGTTAATATATACAGTTGCATGTGAGTCTACATTCAGTGCAAGTGGAAGAGTTCTTGATTCTTATCGTTCTAGCTTAGCTGAAGAGACTTTCCAAGCATTAATTTATGGTGGGGATTGCCCAGGCAACAAATTTGGTTTGAAGAGAGAAGGTATAAACTTTAAGTTGTTAAACCGTTGTTATTTGGGTTGATTGTGAATGATCTAACTCTTTTTTTTTTTAAGTCTGGATGAACCTTAATTAAACCAGATCTGTCTGCCTCTAGTGTCTTCAATTGGATATTAGTTTGCTTGCTTGTTCATTTTCTGGTCTTGTTTGATTTAGCTGAATGGTTGGAACATGGTTATGAAATTTTAGAATTATTATTGTAATTTAGAACCGTGAATTTATTATGAATTATGACTTTAGGTTATTTCAATATGATGTAAGGAGCTATTGTGAAGTATTGCTATTTAAATTATTTTAATGTAATTATGTTATTTATTGATACGAGAAAAATTAAGTATTTTATTTTTATTTGATTTTGTTTGGCTTGCTTGCCTAAATAAGTCAACAAGCCAGTCAAAAGCCTTATAATTTTTCAAACTAAGCCAAGGAATAGTAATCGATTGGTTTGGTCGGTTTGTATACAATTTTTAAATCAAACTAAAGATATTCGGTTTTGAAAAAAATTAAACCAAAATCAACCAATAAAGGATAAAAATCATTGGTTTTTCGGTTTAAATTGATTTTTTAATTTTAATGACAAATTAAAAAAGAAAAGATACATTCATCTCAAATATTATAACTAATCGGCTTCTAATATACAAGCAAAAAAAATAGTCTGAAAACATTAGACATTTACATAAGAAAATGCAATATTAAATCTATCAGACTATTAAATTTGAGAATTAATGAACATCTACGTTCATTGAATAATTAAAATTGTAAATTGATTGAATTTCATCGGTTTTTCAAAAGTAAAAATTAAATAAATAAATTTTATTTTAAAAATTAAATTTTTTTGTTCGATTCTTAATTACTCCTTGTCAACACAACTACATAATGTCAATGGGATGGGGTGGGAAGAGATTATTCCTATCCCATTGTAGAATTCCTACCTTGCCCTTGTTTTGCTTACAAAAATGTTCGAACCTAAGACCTTTTAATCATTAGGCTAAATGATTGTTAATATGGTGATGTAATTAGTACATGTATTTAAAACTTAATATGTAAATAATATTAGTAATAATAATAATAATAAAAGAGTATATGTTTTTATTTTAAAAAATAATATTAATTATAAAGTATATATATTTATATTATAATAAAAACAAATGTATTGATAATATTTTAATATAAAATAATTAATTTAGATTTAAATTTAAATGTTTTAATAAATGAATTTATGATTAATAATTTAATTAAATATTATTTGATTGAGAAATGTATTAATATTTAAACTAATAATATTATTTACATGGTTTATTACTTTTAATTTATAGATGAATTATGTATCATTTAAAGCCAAAATTCACTTTTACCATGTATGAGTATAGTTTGTATCATGAATGAAATAATTTATAGATAAATATATTAAGTAGATTCAAATTTAGTTTTGAATTTATGAATAAGTTGATTTAAGATTTAATAATTTGATTAAATATTTTTCAATTGAGAAATGGGTTAATATTTGAAGTAATAATATTATTTATACTGTTTATTACTTTTAATTCAAATACGAAATACTTATTATTAAAAGTCAAAACTTATTTTCACCGATAAAACTTATATCATGAATGAAATAATTTATATATTTACAGTAATTAGATTTAATTTTTTAAATTTATTAATAAACTAATTTAAAATTAAAATGACTTAATTAAATATTATTTAATCAAGAAATGCATTAATGTTTGAAGTAATATTATAATTTATATTGTCTATTACTTTTAATTCAAATATGAAATACTTATTATTAAAAGTCAAAATTTATTTTCATTGCGAATGACTTATGTCATAAATAAAATAGTTTGTGGACATACATATTAACTATATATAAACTTAGTTTTAAATTTATTAATAGGTTGATTTAAGACTAAATGATTCAATTGAATATTATCTAATTGAAAATATATATTAATATTTAAACTAATAATATAATTTATATAATTTATTATTTTAAATTTTAATATGAAATACCTACTATCAAAAGTTAACTTTTATTTTTATCATTTATGACTGATCTTATGAATAAAATAATTTATAGATAGACATTAATTAGATTCAAATTTAATTTTAAATTTATTTATAGATTGATTTAGGATTAGATGATCCAATAAAAAAAATTATGAGAGTGAGTTTTAATTTTTTTATAGTAGATATCTTATATTTAGGTTAAAAGTAATAAATTATTAATTGATATTATTAGTTCGGATTATATAATCTTAAATTAATTTATTAATAAATGTAAAATTAAATTTAAATTGATTTAATTTGTAGTTTATGTTAAAATATTATTAGTATATTATTTTTATTATAATATAAATATATATACTTTAGAATAATTATTTTTAAAATAAAATATGTATCTTTTTAATAATAATAATATTAATAATATTATTATTGCTAATAATATTATTTATATGTTAGATTTTAAATATATAAACTAATTAAGTAAGTATATTATACAATGATCATCTAATTTACACCATTACTATAGCAAGTAGAAGGTTTTGGGTTCGAGTATTATTTTGAATCAGGATCATCTATTGTTATTGTAAGGGATAATAGATCAAAAATTATGTACTTTTGATTTTTTACATTAAAATTATACTGTTTTAATATGTATTTTTTTTAAAATATTAAAATAATGTAATTTTGATTTACTATATTTTACTGTTACTGTTGAGCAGTAGAGGGTTCGAAGTCAATTTTTTTTCCTCACATAATTTTAAAAATTCCTGCCCGAGTAAGATCCGGGTCAAATTGCCGTAAGGACGAAGCTTTATACGAAGGCTGCATGGAGCTAAAGGCCAGGCCTAGGCTACACATTTTCGTTAAGCGGGTCTGGCCTATTTAGGCAAAAGCCTCGCTCAGCCTGGTATATTTCCAGCCTTTGTCCCGATTGGTCCTCCCCTAATTAGCTCATTGATTTACTATACGCCTATCCCAGACTAACCCTCCCCGGCGTCCCCGCACGCAGTTCAATAATTTACTACAAACTATAATCACGCATGATGTTTCAATCGTGTCGGTAGTTCAATCAACGGCCATCAATTTTACATAACTCCGGTATATATGATACATAGTATATGAATTAAATGATATTTGACTAGACTTATTAAAAATAAATTATAATAATTTTTTATTACTTATAAATCATTTATTTTCTGTTCACATGTAATAAAGAAAATTAAAAAAGTGAAAAGAAAAAATATAAATTTTAATAGCAGTTAAGTTATGAAGTAATATCCTCTCACTGGATTGACTTAAAAAAAGAAGAAGAAAGAAGTTAATTCGATTCGACAAGTGTTTGGCAATAATTCGAAACTTTGAAAAGCAGTTACCCGTATGAATGACATGCAAAATGGAGAATATATATAAATATCACTATGAAAGACATGCAAAATGGAGCGAGGTCGACAAGTGTTTGGCAATAATTCGAGACTTTGAAAACCAGTTACCAGTACACTGCGCAGAATTGCACTTTTATAATCACTGAGAAAGTGGTCACTGCCTGTCAGGCCCCCCATAGAATCGAAGAAACCGCTTTGATTTGGGGCGGCCCGGGCCATAGGGGACATAGTCTACTGGTCGAACCCTGTGGAGTGCAGAGTTGTGGGCACGCAAAAACAGATCACCGGACCGCTGGGCCTAAACCCATGTAACATCTATATACGCTAAAAACAGAGGAATCTCCTCTGTTTGGTGCAGTAGCAAGGACAGCAGTCTATAATCAATAGTACAGTCTGTCTTTAAGACAAACTTCTACCAGTTAACAGCCTAACAGTATGGTAGCTGTGGATTTGTACACCAGGGGTTCTTGCCCTCCGCCTCTGGTATTTTCGGGTCCTCATATTCTCTAGCACCTGTACGTCCCATATGGAAAGCATAATGTAAAGAACTCTGCGCAGCGTAAATCTGAAGTACACATACAAGTTATGACCATCTCATCAATCAAAATATTCAATTCAGAACATGCACCAATGATTTTTCTTTACTTTTTATGTTGGAAAAATTATTTCAATCGCCTTGACAAAAATAATAATAATAATAATAACACAATCTCATAATATAATAAATATTTGTACAACCGGCTCATGATATTTTTGCGTAATCGTGAGGGATTGGACAGCTATGATTTTTTTTTCTCCCCCATCCGATAAATTGATAGGCTGTTATGTCGTCACGGTTACTCAAAGATTACCCAACCTCAGTTGTATCTAGCATTGCTCCTCACAATATAACAAAAAAAATCATGACACTTGGAAGAAAACTACATTTTGTACTAGGTGATGTAAATTATGTTTCTCATACTCACTTTGGTCCCATTATATATATCTTAATACGCACAAAGGAAAAAAAAAAAATTTGACGTGAAATATCGAACTTAAACCGTAACCACAAAGCATGCGATATGTTCCCATACTTTCAAATATATTAGTATTTAACTAATAATTTAAAAAATTAAAGATAATACTTAAAATGTATTAACTTGAAATAAAAAAATAATTTGGCGGTGGATTCTTTTTGTAACTACCAGCCGCATGAGAGGCGATTCTATAATTTTTTTTAGTGTGTTAAACATTCATTACGAAAATTAAATATAATATTATTAGTAAAATATTATATAAAATATTATAAAATCATTGTACTTGTAGAAGTCTTTAAATATATCACCTTTAAAAAATACATAAAATCTTCATACAAGTCTTCATAGCTTGATATTGTTACATAATAGCTTCATCATTAATATTATTAAATACATTAATTTTGATATATGTAATCAAATAATCATGTATAATTGGCAATCAAACACTACAAAATTCACTACATCAAACACTAATACAACTACAAATGAACAATATATTCAACACTATAAACATCAAACACTAGATATTTATAGATTTTAAAATTTTCTAAATCAAAATCTAATTGAAAATTTTGAATAGCAGTTGCATAATATCAATTATCAAATTATCAATTATAAAAAGCACTAAAGCAAACTATGTATTTTTTAAATTAATAAAAATTTCACAAGCAAGCACTGAGGCAACAACTTGAATGTGTATCCGTAGAACCGCACAAGTAGAATAGAACATTAGTAGGTGGGCAATGGTTGCCAGCATCGCAGCGTCTAGGTCTCGAGAGAGAGATACTAGTGCTGGATATGGGTTTGGGATGGGCTGGATGGCACCCAGCTAGTTTGGATGCGGGAGACTAGTTGGATGAAGTAGGAAGATGCTGGTATAAGTGAAATCGGTTCGGTTTAAGTCGATTTAAGTCATTTTTCAAACTAATTTGATACTTCTCAATTTGGACAAAATAAAACTAAACCAAACCTATTGCTTGGACCAAACAATACCGGATCAAATTGATTCGGCTTTGGTCAGCTCGGTTTGAACCAGTGGTTTAAAAGATTGTCAGTGTGGAACACTTTGAGTTAGTTTGTTTTATCAATTTTTTGAGTTCTTAAAAATTAAAATGATATAAAACAAAAAGTAAATTAAGTGTAAATATATTAATACAAATATATATATATATATCAAATTTATAATTATATGTCTCAAAATTAAATAATATAATTCATAAATACAACACATCAATTATTAACAAACAATCTTAAATAAATAAATTAAAACATAAAATTTTAAAAAATAAATAAATAATAATATTATTTGATTCCATATAATTTAAATTATACTTTTAAAATTTCAAATAAAATCAAACTTATATATTATTTAATTTTAAATTAAATTAGATCTCTTTGATTTGTACTGTGCACCAAAATGAGATGCCTAGCAGCTTCTGTATCGATGTGAGATAACGCGTAACGTAAAGACAGAACAGGGTGTGCAACCTTTTTTTTTTTTCTAATATTTTAATTAAATATTATTATTAAAAAAAATTAATAGTGGATCAGGGTGCGCCGCCCCTGGCCACGTCCCACTCTTTTCTCCGGACAAATTGTCTTTTTCATTTTTATTTGTCTAAAATACTAACACAATCTTCACTTTTGAGTTTTGACTCTCAAGTTTTCCATTGCCCTCCACAATGTTCTAGATAAACCACCCGTATTATTTAGTTCAAGCAAGTATCCAATAGTAAAGTCCTAGTAATTTAAAGCTTGTTATCTATATATGTCTGAGCCGTAATGCTCCATGAATTTTTTAATATTCGATGATTAATTAATTTTGTATTTGTTCTCTCTAGATAAATTTAGAGTTCTAATAGTTTATTTTATAATAAAAAAATATGCCGTTAAGGCACTAGTATCAGATTTTTATAAGATTCTATTTCCTTTTATTTATGAAAAAAATTATAAAATTATTATTCACACAATAAAATTTTATATTTAATATTTTTTATAGAGTTTAAATAGTATTTCTTAATATATTAAGAAATATTTTTTACTTATTATAATTATTAAATTATATAAAAAAAATTCTCTCACCTTTCTTTTTCATGTTTTCATAACTTTTGCATTTATTTCATATTAAATTATAAAAAAATTTAATAAATAAAAAAATATATTTTAATTATATAGAGAGTGATTAAGAAAATATATTATGATGTATATTTATATAGGAAAACAAAAAATAATTTAAATATATAAAAGTAAAAAAAATGAGTAGGTGTCTGTTGTGACTGCCTTTATATGCAGCAACAAAAACGGGTGTAATAAATAAACAAAAAATAATAATATAAGGACCTAACTATATGCAGGTGTGGCTAGCAGACACTCTGTGAGTAACTAGGGATGTCAATGGGGCGAGTTATACCGGGTGTCCATCCGGTTCCGCCCCTAATCAGACGGGTTTAGAATTAGTATAATCGGGTTTGGGGCGAATTTGAGACATATATCTCCGATCCGATAAGAATTTAGGACGGGTTTAGGACGGGATAACCCGTCCCCAACCCATATATATATAAGTTAATATAGTGGGTTTATCAGATATTCACCCTGACCCGACCCTGGACAGATTTCGGATTAGCATAATCGGGTTCAGGGCAATGCCACATTGCGTGTGATGGCAGATGCACCGATGACTTTTCATTTATTTTTTTAATTCACCTTATCAATCTGAAAAAAAAAAATAACGCCATCTTATAAAAAATTTGAAACCAAATAAAAAAAACATGACACCAAAGGAAATTACGCTATATGATATAAACTATTTCTCCCACACTCACTTTGATTTCATCACCTCAATACTCACAAAGAATATTTCTTTTTGATGTGAAAGATCAAAAAGGAAATTTTCTTATACCTTCAAATATATTAATATTTAACCAATATATAATAGAAAAAATTAAATACAAAATACTTAAAATGTATTAATTTGACATAAAGAAATAATTTGACGGTAGATTCTTTTTATAGTTTCCAGTCACCTCTTATTTCTTTCTTCAAATTTATGTGCGACAAAATGCTTTTGTTAATTATATTTATTTGGCTAAAAGACTAACACAATTTTCACTTAGACTCTCCAAGTTTTTCATTGCCCTCAACAATGTTCTAGATAAATCACCCGTATTATTTATTTCAAGCATGTATTGTATGCAATAGTAAAGTCCTAATAATTTAAAGCTTTGTTTATCTATATATGTCTGAGCGGTAATGCTCCATGAAATCTTTTACTATTTGATGCTTAATTAATTTTGTATTTGTTGTCTCAAATGAATAAATTTGGAGCTCTAATATTTCATTTTATAATACATACATTTGCTAACCCCGGGGGGGGAACCAGAATTTTAAACAGTGAGGGGGGGTCAATGAATCATTTTTTTTAAATTTAAAATAGCATTCATATAATATTAACAAAAGAAAATTTCTTAATGCAAACATGGTGTGTACACCATTGATTTATTTTTTAAAAAATAAAATCAACGATTAGGATATCAATATACGTGCATATTGACTTGCATGTAACACATCTATTAATAAAACTTAAAATATTAATAACTAGAAAATTAAAAAATAATTGATCATAAAAAAATTAAATTAAAATAAAAAATATAAATAATTATTATTAATTTATTACAACGTATTTTTCAAAAAAAAAAAAAATCAGTACGTTTTTACATTACTGAAATTATTTATAATTGAGTATGTATTAAATACCTAAGAAAGTTGGTCTCTGTGGATTACCTTAAAAAGAAAATTTCCTATTCAAAAAAAAAAAAAAAAAAAAAAAAAACAAAACCCCAACGAAAAGGAGGGGGGCATGGCCACCCATGGTTCCCATATAGCTCGTCCCTATGTGCAGCAACAAAAATTAATGTAACAAATACGCAAAAAATAATAATATAATGACCGTACTATATATAGGTGTGGTGGGAAGATGTTTGAACATTGCATGTAATGTGGTGCTGCTATTGTACTTTTTCTTTTATCAAGAGCAAACACAATACCACATTGGGCAAGGCACAAACATTTAAGTGTCACACTAATAATACTTAAATACAACTAGTTAATTTACAAACAATGTATGTGATATAATAATCTCAATATGAGACCTTTAATTTAGTGTAAAACATTATACATTATAAAATGTTTAAACAACTTAAAATAGTTGTTGGATACAACTTTTTCAATCACTTCTTCAATAATCATTAGACATAAATTAGCTACTTTAGTCTCCTCTTTATGTTCATTGTCTAATTCACTCCAATGATAGTTGTTATTAGTAACAATGAGTATCTTGCTTTTTGATGGTGGCTTGTTGTATTTAAGTTTTTTATTCTTTTTTCTTTTATAGTTTTTTGTATTCTAAAACAAAATAAGAAGGTTTATTTCAACTCCTCGCTATTGGTGGATTTGGATTGTCTTTCATCTTCTCTTTTGAATTTACTTGTTTTTTTATCACGAAGATTAATTTGCTAAACTTATTGGAAAACATAAATGAAATAATAAATTGAGTACCATAAAAAATTGAATATGATTTTGAATGCGGTTTTAATTCAAAAACGGTGAAAATATGAAAGCATGTTTGGCGAAAGGGTGTTTCACTGTTTTCTGTATTTGAATACAAAGAACACGTGTGTTTATTTATTTGATACATATTTTTTGTTTTAGCATTCAAACATAGTTACTATGCAACTAATATCCAAATCTCAAAAAATGAAAAATATCTAATAAGTGTTTTCATTTTTTGTTTTATGTATTCTTTTTTGGACTCGGTCTCTCTTTCTCTTCCCCAACAATGGCCTTTCCCGTGACCACTCCCGGGCTTTACCCCCACCCCACCACTCTATTCTCCCACGCTTTTGTAGATGGATCCATAACTAGAGTTGGAACCATAACCGAAACCACTTTTGTATTCGGATCCACTACTGTTTTCACCCCTTCCAATGCCACTTTGCTCACTCTTTTTTAAACCCATACACTAGACTCATAACTATGACAACCACTTGATCCGCCTCATCTTGTGCCCACCGTAGCCCCTGCCCAACCATCGCCTCACTTTTTAACTAAAACGTATTTAATAACTACTTTTTCTTTAGACATAGATATTTGAGAGTGAGAGTTATGGGAAAAAATTGCAAGTGGTTCTAAATTGAGATTTGGTGATTGAATCTGGAGAAAAAAAATCTCTCCACGCACACTTAATTTGCATCAATAAAATAAGCTAATAGTGGGGTCCTCAACAATCTGTATATTATGATGAAAATAATCACCAAATAAAAAATACATATATTCAATTCAATTAAAAATATTTTTAATATAGTTTTTGAAAATATAAAAACTGCATACAACACCAAACATAGCTTGAATTTGTATACTTTTTTTTGTGAGATGTGAATATAAAATCATAGTTTGAAAACCTAGTTTCAAAATCTTGAAAACATTGGTGCACAATATGAGTCCACTCAATTCCATATGATATGAGCTAATTATTTCACTGTAATCACAACCCATAAATTAAATACATTTTTTTAAATCGATAGACCACTTGTATTTAAGCCACAAATGGGCTGAACTAATCTAAAATGAGTGTGAGCTATCATACTGGGGCTTTATCTCGAACACATAGAGACCGGCATACATGTTACTTGTTGGGATGTTTGTCTCACATCGCCCAGAGAAAGTAATGCATATATAAAGAAGAAAATATGCTTTAAATGTCACAATATGTTTTAAAGCTATGCAAGTCAATGTGCCAAGCCCAGGGACAAACAGATCGTAACACATGATCGGGCCTTTACCTAAACTCGATTCTAACAAACTAGTATCGAACCTGGTTGTCCTATGGTTATCCCCTTTAAGTATTCGTGATATTAAAAGTCTTTTTGGCGTGGTATGATCGAGCAAGCGTGTCCCATTACTACGGGTATCCAGTTATGATGTCACATTAATATCGAACCGGTTTGATCTTTTCACAAGATGTGGATTGATGGGAGTTACAAGAAATCCTCGATTTCGTAGGTATGTCTCCAGCCTATGGTTTACTCTCAATGTATGACAAAGGGAGAGATTATTGGGATGTTTTTTCGACATCGTTTAAGGGCAAGCAAGTCAAGGCATATATAAAGAAAAAATAATACTTTAAATATCATGATACGTTTTAAAGCGTGCGGGCCGATTAGTAGCCCAAAGCGGACAACATCATAACACGTAATTAGGCCTTTACCTATGCCCGATTCTAATAAATTGGTATTAAAGCCTGGTTGTCTTGTTATTATCCCATTAAGTATTTCGTGATATCGAAAGTCTTATCGTGTGATCGCGACGTGTCCCATTGGTGTGGTAGTATTCGAGTTATGATATCACCTTAATATCGAATTGATTTAATCTCTCCACGAGGTGAAGATTGAGTGGGAGTTACAAGAAATCCCCAGTTTCATAGGTGTGTCTCTAGCCTATGGTATATGATCGATGTGTGACAAATGAAGAGATTGTTGGAATATTTGTCTCACAACTCAAGAACAATAACGTCAAAGTATATATAAGAAGAAAGACTGTTTTAAATGTCATGAAGCATTTTAAAGTCATACGGACTAATATGACTCACCTAAAGCAAATAATATCGTAACATATAATCAAACCGTTAACTAAATTTAATTCTAACATTACTCAAAGTCTCAAACTCAAAGAGACCTGTGAGAGAAACGAGCACCAAACTACTAAATAAGCTTGAAAGACATCATTCAATGCCAAAACTTTGCTATCATTATCAATATCATGACCGTCATTCTTGGCTCTTGGTCATAAGTGCGTCTAACTAATTAGAAAATTAAATGCATATAGCGAACTATTTCCTTTCTTTTTCTGTTTTTTTTTCTCTAGCTAGGGCGAACATTTGCTTTGTAGGGCAATTTCAACCACGCAAAACTAGCCTAGATTAGGCCTTGAGTGATAGCACTCGCTTTCTAATTTGTTGGTAATAATGAATGTTCACCAAGAAACTGCTCCCTTTCTAGAGTAGGAGAGTACGTAAGATTCAAAGTGGTGCCACTGAATTAAATTTTTTAATTATTTATCTAACAAACCCAAAGATAAAATAAATATGAAAATAAAATTACTTTCATAGGCACTTATACCTCAAGGGAATCTAATGCTTCTCGAACGTGTACTCAATTATTGAATAATGTGCCAGTTAATTGTAACAACGCTTAATCATTACTATCGCGATCGACAAGCCAGGGTATTTTAAAGCGTGTTACGTAACATTAACATAGCTGCAACATCAGTCTTTACACGAAATGTTTAGTAGGGTGGCCTCAAGAACGTGGACACCGACCGTCTTAGTATACCCAAAATCACATATACATATATATATACATATATAAGAGCTATTTTCAATGCATCAGGTAAAGGCATAGGTAAAATTATATTTAACTAAAAATTTTCTCTAAATGCATTAGTTAAATGTATAATTAAAGAAAAAAAAAAAATTTAACTTTATCTTTTGCTTTACCGGATCCTATCATATCAGAATATAATAAGAAATTATTCTTCACTCACTCTCCTCTTCTCATCGCAAATAAATATTAGGTAAAATTTTACTGTAACAAACTAAATATTACTTTACTCATTTTAGTTAGTTAAAATGATTAAATATGCTCTAAAATGCAAATAAATACCTGTACACTTCTATGCGGCTCCTTCCTTACCGTATATATAGATCGACCATGTCCGTGGGGAATTCTATGTATCCCGCCCCAGACCCAGTAATACATATATTGTTTCGGCCGTTTATATGACATGACCCACGATAACATAATTACATCAGACAAATACATATAGCTCGTATGCATGCAGATCCATATTTCACGTGAAAACTAGATCTATGTAACATTAGCCACATGGGATTGCCCCATGACCCAGGAGCCTCCCATTCAAACTAGCACGTTATCGATACATAGATAATGCCCATGGTTTTGCCCACGACTCACACCCTCCCTTTCCGTAGACAATAAAAAAAGTAATGTTTAGAATATTTATGGGGTCATAATCATAGCTCTAAAGTGTCACTGCCCTAACATAACAGTAGGCCACACATACATGAATCCATATCCAACCCCGGCGTAACGCAAAGTCTTCCCATCCATATATGTACAATGAATTTGCCAAAAAATCAAACCGAAATAAAGTATATTAATTATTATAAAGATACCCTTACAAATAAAAATAACCTCCACGATTAAAGCTACTGGATTAAGACCCATAAGATACCAGCGGCCAAGTAGTGGGAACGCCACTGAAGCCCTTTCAATATCCTTGTCCACGAGGGAGTGATAATGATAAACACTACAGGAAGTTTGTCAAGATAGTTAAGTGGAAGAGGATGTTACTTTCAAACGGCTTCCATTGGGAGAAGAAGATAAACAATAGTGGAAGAAGATAAACACTAAAATTAATTAGTTATAGAAGAGGAATTTTAAATATTTATTAATTAATATTTGATTGACGCGAGACATTTTTAATATTTAGCTGATAATTTTTTCTTTATGGGATATTTTTAATGTACCCATTCACTCTCAACATTAATAATATACATATATATAATTAAAATATCGAGAAACACATCGAGAAACACACGGGCTTAGAAATTTCTATCACCTATCGCTATGCATATACGTGGACTATAATTATTGCTTATAGTCAAATGTCCCATTCAGCACCCCCACATCCTACGTATGTGACAATATAAAACCCCGTTAGAACTAGCAAAAAGATATATTGACCAAGATAACCTATGGCAAATAGGCATTGATTCTAGGGACATGGAATGTTTGTAGAGATTATTAATTAATTGAATTGAGTGTGTATGTGTATATATATATTGGGACGATGTTGAATTCGTATGCCCTGTCCAGCAATTTTTGACAATCTGGGTCTATCTTCAACTAATAATTAGTCTTCACCTCTAAAATTAAAAGATCAACATGCACTTTCCCATTCAAATTGAGTTACATATGTCGGCTCTGCATGGTAAGCATAGAAAAGAGTATGAAGAATTTTATGTAAAAAAAATGGATGAAAATAAAAAAAGATAAAAAAAAAATACGCTGTTGGATGAAAAAAGTATTTTTTTATAGTTTAATTGATTTAAAAAATATATATATAAAAATGTAGTAGTGTTTAAAATATTAATTTTAATTTGTACTTATTTATATAAGTATGTAATTTTATTTAATACGTGAAAAAAAAATAATTTTATAATTTTGATACTTTTTAATAGGAAATCTCGTCATTTTTTTGGTCACAAAAATAACATTTTTCATTTTTTTTTCTTTCAATCCTTCATTTTTCACGCACGGTTAAAAAATTAGTTTTTTCATATTTTTTTCACCCATTCTTATTTTCCATGCTTTTTTCACATTAACGAGGGATGGGTTTTCCATCGTGTTATCTTTGTATTATCATGACTTAGAGCACTCACACTAGGCTAGTTAAATGTTAAATTTAACCAAAATATAGCTAGAAAATGAAAAAATACTCCTGCAATAGGCCCTCTATTGTTACAGTAATTTTAGCCTTTAGTTAAATGGCTGGCCAAATTTAGCCAGCCAATTTCAATAGCTAAAAATTATTTTGTAAGAAAATAATAAGATCACGGGTGTAAGAATGCAGGGGTAAGAACGTGCGGCAGGGAGGAGGCGTGGGAGAGAGAGGGGGGACCACCTGGCGCAGCCGGTGAACAGGGGAGGAGGCGAGATCCGGCGCGGCGAGAGGAGGGGGAGGGGGGAGATCTGGTGCGGCGGGGAGAGGGAGGGGAAAGACTAGCCGCGGCGGGCAAAGAGGAAGAGGAGAGACTTGACGCAACAGGCGGAGAGGGGGTGGGGAGGGAGGCGTGACGGGTGATGAAGAGGGGAGACGCAGCGGGCGTGCGAGACAGTGCAAGCGAAGAGAAGGGAGGAGAGAGGAAAGTGAGATACATTATTTTAATTAAATGTTAAAATTTTATTGAGCCTGCTATTTCCTAGCGTAAAATCAGAATAGTTATAACTTATAAAAAGTGATTGTTTGGTTAAATTATAGATAAAATATATCTAGACAGGTGTGAGTGCTCTTATGGTACTATAATAAAAAGAAAATTAATGACCATTTTTTTCTCACAATGCGACATGCAATAATACAAAACCGGCTGTATATATATTTTTTCATAAATTTATGCACACACTTTAATCAAACTAATACAATTTAAACAAACCACTCGAAACATTAAATTAAATTATTATGAATATATTAGTAAAGTCAATATTAAATATTATTAATATTAACATTTTATATTATCTTTATTAATGATTCTCTCTCTTGTATGACATGAAGTAATTGTATTTTCTCTCCCTAGCTTGCTAGTACGACTAGATATAATTAGATTTTTTAAAAATATCTATCATTTTATATTTCACTTAACATTATTCTTAATCTATAAATGAACCGTCACGTTAATGAATAGTTGAATACCCAGGATCATATGGTTATTGAGAAAATCTTGCAAGTAGTTTATAGAGACACCATAATTTCCCATCAAATTTTTGTAATTTTTTCAAGTAGTATTTTTAATTTAGACACTCAAACGTTAACCATTTACACTTAAATTTTTAGAGGATAATCTCTCATTGAGAGCATTTTCAATAATAATATGAATTTTATTTTCATATATGGAGAATTTTTTATTTGTGAAGAGTATTTTTTTTCTTTTAATTCTAACAATATTTTTCATTTCAATTTAATTTTTATTAAAATAATAATTTTTATTATATTTCTAATATAATAAACTTTCATTTGGAGATAGGAGAGAGGAGAAAGAAGATTAAAAATAATAAAATAGTATGTGGAGAATGAATAGTGACTCTTTAAAAATAAAGAGTTACTATAACATTTTGTATATGTGAAAAGTCAAATGAAGAATTTGTTTGAGCTTATTTTTGACATTTGATATTATTTATAGACAATAGAGAGCCTCTTGAAGTTACTCTGGTGTTATTTTAAAGATTTTTTATCCTATTTTTTCGCACTTGAAGGAACGTCTTGAGTAGTGAGGTTTAGCCAAAAGTAAATGTAAATATTCCACTTATTTTGAAGGTTTTGTTTATATATTAATACAAGTTTACTTATCCTATTTTCTAACTAATTTAACTCTAAGGCTTACGTTCGGTTTTTAACAATTAAATTGAATGGGATAATATCTTTATTGTAGTATTTCTATTTCTTTTATACATTCTAAAATTAATTGAGTACATAGTTGATTTTAACATCTAAAAAATTAATTATCATGTGGATTTGATAAAACTCTATTATGGTATTTTCTTATTTATTTATAAAATTTGTTCTGCTACTTACTATAAAGTTATTTTATCTGTATATTAGTTAAATTTTGAAAATAGTTTTTTTATTTAATATCTTTTGATTTATGATATGTGTTTTAAATTTAATTGTTCGAAGCTATCATGATCATGTTTACTGCCGATTTAATTTGTGCATAAGTTAAATTTTCATGATAGCTTTTCTTTTTTATTTAAATCAAATTAATTTGTGCAATTTGATTTATGATATTTAGTACTAAATTGATAAATTAAAGAATGAAATATAGATTAAGATATTTGTAATTAAATATTAAACTAGTGTATTAATCTTTAATGCTTTAGGATAATACGCGAGGACAAAGAAAATAGTAAGAATTTCCTATCTCTTCTATCTAAATAAATATTTTTATTTGTTGGAATAGATAGCCCTTTTGGTGCTTGGGCCCGCCTATCATAGCAAGGTATATATTTCTATTTATCTCGTTTATGTTTACATTTTTATGATAATCCGTTGAAGTTATATGATATTGATTGCTTGTAATTATACTTAGATTTTGTAAGTTATGAATTTTGACCTAATTTTTATATTTTCTTTATGTTTGTACAAGGTAAATTGACAAGATCAGTCTTCAACCAACTATACTACACTGAGTTGCAGCAACGATTAATGCAAAAGTATTACTCAAATTAGAATTCAATATATTAACATATTATAAAATATATAGATTGGAGATCAATTCGTGATACTTTTCTTTTGAGTTAAAAAGATCAATCCAAGGCCGAACGATACTTTTGCTCACCCCTCTAGAGCTCATTACCGTATTTATTCTCATTCTTCTTTCTTTTGTCCCAATATATATATATATATATATATATATATATATATATATATATATATATATATATATATATTAGGCATATTCAACTCGTTTGCCTACTTCAACACTCTTCATCTCAACACACTGGAGAGTTCCTTTCGTGAGGGTACAAAATCGAAACTAGGAACATCGTTGATTAGACATCCCTCCTTTCCGAATCATTTGACGTGGCGGAGCAACGAAGAACGTTACTGCTAAAAAAAAAAAGTTAGAGAGAGATGGATCTTGATGTGTCCAAGGATGTTACATTTAATTGATATTATAACAATTTATGTCGGCCATTTTATCGAATAACAGTTTTGCATTCCACACGTGGGTTCGAAGGGTTGGTGTGCAAGGAAAAAAAAAAAGTCAGGATCCCATATTGTTGTACAGTAAATGATATTATTTTATTTTAAAATAATATTGTATTAATATGTATCTTTTAAAACAACTCTTAAAATAATATCATTTTGATGTATAGTTGGAATACTGTACAATAGAGATTCCCTGCTCGAAAAAATTAGATAAAAAATTTTTGGGGGCGTTTTCCAACGCTACAATTGCCGCATGGAGGAAGAAACATTTTAACTACTCGGAGGACGAGATGAGTAAAAAAAAATGAAAAGTCTTCTTGTATTTTTATAACACGAATCACATGCATTATTGATTGATGTGATGCTATGTGATTGAATAACACTTCACTAGTAATTAAATGATACATCAATAATATAGCGTAATTTTCAATCTGCTACATCAACCAGTAATATATAAAACTTGCACAGTTGCACACAACAAAATAGAAGTGATACCAGATATAAAACTTGCACAGTTGCTCCGATCCCACCGGAAGCACAAAAACTAGGGCTATAAAATTTTGGATCGGATCCGATCAATAGTATTTGAATCCAATTTAACTCGTTATTCCTACGCCTTAACAGCAGGAATGATAAATTATTAAAATTTATTGACTTTAAATCAAATTTGTAAATATTTCATTGACCCTTGTTCTATGATGTTTAGCCGTGAACAAGAAATAATCCACAATATATGATAGCAATACTATATTGGTGTAATGCAATATTATCAAGTACTAAAAACAATATCAATTAAAAACAAACAATTAGATATCAATCAAGATCAAATAGTTAGTGTAAACCCACCACAGGGATCTTTTCTTGACAAGAATTATTTAATAAAGAAGAAAAGATTAATCCAAACTCAAAAATGTACATTGATCCATGAGTATAATTATTTGATTTTTTTAATAGCTTTTGCTTTTTTTGTTCTTTGATGAGGAAAAACCACCAATACAAACCCTAATTGTGTTAATAATGATAGAAGTGAAAATGAAAGAGAGATATGTATGTATATATATACATATAAACTTTTTATTTTTATTTTTATTTAGTTCAATAATCATCCGAGGGCGGCTCGAACTTTTTTAGAATATTTAACATTTACTACAAAGCTTAAATATAACATGAGCAGTTACTAATACATCAAACACTAGCCATTGAGTAGACATTAAATAGCATAATTATACTATAGCAAATTATCAATTAGCAAAAAACAAATGCAAATTTATGAATTATGACTTGCATGTACTCATTTTAATTACATGGCCACTTTGAGATTATTTAAACACATAAAAATAATAAAAGAAATTTACAGGTTTATTTTATTATTATCAAGATTTAAATAATAAAATAGCTCCTAAATTTACTATTTTTTTCTAACTTCATTCATATAGTGCAAAGAAAAAAAGACTTAACAATGCTAATTTTTTGTTTTACAAATATTATTACGAAAGGTATTTTTTAACTTGTAAATATATGATAAGGGTGGATCAAACTTGTGAATTTGGCAACTCCCATAAATAATTATAAGTAAGATTATCTTAGAATTCGAACCTAATCACTCGCTTTAATTTCCATGCGGCTCAACCAGTTATATAATTAACAAGAGTAACTACAAATTAAAGGTGTGAAAAAGAAAATGTAAAATAAAGGAAACCACAAAATGGCGGACCGCCAGACAAACGGACAAAAGAGTTCATTATTATCCGCGGTAGCCCAAGGCAATGCCCAATATGCCCACGGACGGGGGAGGAAGGGAAGTCTCGGATTTGTCCGGACAACGACTTTTTATTTTGCAGCACAAATTTTCCCTGGCGTATAACAGTTGCAACTCGGAGCTGCTTCTCTTGAGACTAAGAGCCTCTACGGTACATTGATCTATCTATATATATATATACTCAATAGATCATAACGTAGCCTCCCAAGAGCCCCATATTATATGTATATGTGCGTGTATATATATATGTGCGTGTCACCCTCCCTTCAATGTGCAAGAACGTCTGAACAGCAGCAACCTTGGAAAGCATTGCATCGTATGTGTAGCTATTCTCTCACTCTCACTCTCTGATCTGATCTGATCTGATCTGCTTTCATAATTCAGAAATGTCAAGAATGACAGATCCACTAATAGTAGGGAGAGTGATTGAGGATGTGGTGGACTACTTTTGCCCGACCGTGAAAATGACAGTCACCTACGCCGTGGCCAAGCAGGTCTCCAATGGCCACGAGCTCTTCCCTTCCGCCATCACCACCAAGCCTAAGGTTGAGGTTCACGGCGGCGATCTCCGCTCCTTCTTCACTCTGGTACATATACATATAAATATATTTTTAATTAATTCTCCGCTATAACTACCTTATTTTATGGGTGTTTGGGACCGTTGCATTATATGGCGGCTATGCTTGCAGATCATGACAGACCCAGATGTCCCCGGTCCTAGCGATCCATACTTAAGGGAGCACCTACACTGGTATTGGTGGCTTTTAATTTAATAGGCACATCTAATATAAGCAGGTGGTCAACTGGTCTTTCGGACCATTTATTGATTGGTCCAAATGTCATGTACTCCTGCACAATTTGAATTCCCATTCCTTCCCAGTGGTTTGCACATACATTTAATTTTATTTACTTTTTCTTCATGTTTCTCTATTTTTATCTTTACATATATATATATATATATATATATATATATATATATATATATATATACATATATATAAGGAAATGAAAACCTGCATCAGCGTTCAGAATGTAGTCAGAACTATCTAAATTGGACACATGAAATTTTGCAGGATAGTCACGGACATCCCAGGTACCACAGATACCACTTTTGGTGAGTTCTAATGATCTCATAATCAACCCCTATATAAATATATGTATAAATCTCTATCATAATTCTATATATAGATAAGGGGTCGAATGATTAGCATATAATTTTATATTCATGTTTCTACTGCTTATTATACTGGATTTCAAATAGGCAAGGAGATGGTGCAATATGAGATCCCAAAGCCTAACATTGGGATCCATAGGTTCGTGTTCCTTCTGTTCAGGCAGAAAGGGAGGCAGACGGTTGTCGCCCCGGCGGCCAGGGAACGCTTCTGCACCCGAACCTTTGCCGATAATAATGGCCTCGGCCTGCCTGTTGCTGGAGTCTTCTTCAATGCCCAAAGGGAGACAGCTGCTAGGCGCCGCTAGCAAGACCACCACATAGCTCAAACCAGCCCAGAGACTTCTATTGCATGAAGCATTGAAGCCACATTTCCTAGCTACCAAGTGTCAGAAATTATGGTTTTGTGTAGAAATAATGAGCCAGTGACAGGTCGCCGCCTAGCTACTTTGGCTTAGTCAAGAATAACCCCCCCCCCCCCCCCCCCCTCTCTCTCTCTCTCTCTCTCTCTCTCTCTCTCTCTCTCTCACATCAATCGACCGAGAACATATGTTCCACCTCCAAACGTCTTGCTATAATTTCAAGTCCTGCAATTTGACCACTTTCTTCATGTATCAGCTACTTGCTTAGTTTGTCTGGAACCCTCAAAAATGGAGTAAAATTTATATAAATCTAGGGCCTTCTTAGTATCGAATTATATAAAATTTCAGGCCAGGCGTGACACTATATATATACACTTATATCTAGAGGCTAATTGGTTGGATGATGGCAATTAATATTCTGATCAATTGAAAAATCAAGAACCAACCTAAGTTATATCCTGCCCATTCTTTATTTGTCCCTACAGTGCAGTTGGGATGGGCCTGATATATATTAAGTTGGGAAATTCAAAATTGGATAGTGCCTGAAATAATTCATATTAACTTCTCTAAAATATAATTTTTTTTAATTTTTGGATAAAAAAACGATCTTTAAACTGTAAAATTTAGAGATTAAAAATAGAGATTGGAGAGACAATTTCTATATTTAAAGAATATTTTAATGGTTGTAATAAATGAAGAGTTAAAAAATAAATAATAAAAAATAAAAAATATAATTTTAAATAATAAAAATAGAAATGGAGAATGAAATAAAAAAATATAAACTGCGCATAATATTTAGATTTTTTTATCTGTGTGTGAGGACATATAAGGAGTCATCATGCATCCGAGGTTTAATCTCATTCATGAGTTACTAAATCTGCATGTATTCGGGTTTATTTTCATTGTTAATATAATTTGTGATTTTTATTTTAAGAATAAAATTTTTAGTTTTATTATATTAATAATTTTTTATATTTGTGAAAATTTACCTTTTTTCTTGGTGTATTAATAAGAGACAACATATTAATATTAATAAATATTGAATATAGTATTTCAAAATTAATTTGACCCAAATTCTAACTTTCCTTGAAACATTGAACCCATGTATGTAACCAATTAAAAATTAGTTCTATCAGTTACATATAATTCATATCCAGTAATAAATAGAGACACTACATATTAATATATGGCGCAGTTGAGGCGCTTAAGTTGTTGCGTGCAAGTTGTTCCATGGTTGTATACTTTTTAATAAAAAAAATATAAAATTTAGCTCACTCGGCAGCTGATTAATGAATATGCTGTTAAACGGTCAATAACTAAATTCTGCTCCAGTTGATTTAAATATTAAGCCATATAAAATTTAAAATTATTATAATATTAATATTGGATTTAATCTTTTAGGTAACCCGGCCCATAAGTGAAACTAGGTTTGAATCAATTTGAGTCAAACTTAAAGTTTGGTTCGAACATTTAAATCATATAACAATCTGAAAATTAGCTTTACATTCACGCTCCACCAGTTAATTAATTATTATTGAGTTAACTCACTCTTAGTTAATAAATATGAGTTTAAGTAGTGTATAATGGGACTCAGATCCTCAACATATATAAACTTATATATTAAAATTTGAAAATTAGTATGATATTAATTAGAAAAACTAATTAATAAAGATACCCATTAACACATAAAAATTGATGTAAGGCAAGCCATTACTATAAAATATGTAATAAAATACGTGATAGAATTGTCATTGTTATAGCGTGAAAGGGGTATGAGAAAATAAAGTTTTATATTAATATTAATGTTATATATTAAAAGGGTCATTGTTGCATGAAAACACCAACAGGGTGGTTAGTATAGTCAAAAATCGGATTAGGTGATCAATCTGGGAAGAACGGGAAGGTTTCTACAGGTAGCCAAAGCCGAATCCCTCCTCAACTCGGTGGTTGTGGCCGGTCAATGCATGTCTTTAAGAAAAATGAAATGATGCGAGTACAGCTAGTCACCTATCGGCCGTGGCCATGACCTAGAGTCGTAGCCGAACAACCAAAGTTGGCCTATAATAGTGTTTTATTGACCGCTTTAGATTGTTTAAAGCTTATTTTGGAGTTGTTTGATGTTGTAGTATTTTAGAGATGGTTGCTGTTATTCGAGCCATATGGCTTGGTTAGATCCAAAGCCCTAATGCGACAGTTGATTTATTTGTTATGTGATAACTTGATTTGGGTTGATGATGATAACGGTTGGATTTTTGATATAATTTCCAGATAAGCATATATTACTTATTTTACTATTGGGAGTTGTTGATGGTAGGAGACATTTGTTGCCATCACATATTTTTTTAGGCTTGCCATTTATTTTCAATTGAGTGTTGTTGATAGTAAGTAGCATTCGATCGTTACCCCAGCATATTAGTGATGGAGAAATTAGTTGGTGTCATTGGTTGACCACATTGATATCAGGGATGGGTAGGGAACATTCCTTGCCTTGGACTCATAATATTGATAATTTGGCATTTGTTTGTATGTTTGATATTCTAGAATACTATGCATATATTGAATATGTAATTTTAAGTCTTGGTAGAACTTTATGGTAATGTAACACTTTTTATAAATGCTAACAAGAGGTAACTATTGATATTACAATTGAACGTACCAAATACTATTCTTTTGATGTATGATGGACCTCCTTTTAGTTGTATCATTATATTTTTATTATTGTTTCATGAACATGGGTTTGGAGTAGTTATATTTGTTATGATTATGGATTTTAATTGTTATATGTGATTAAGTTGCATTAGTTATATGTCATTGAAAATGTCTAAGGATACATTTGTTGTATGATTGTAGGCGACTGATTTGGATAGCACCAGCAGTGTGATTTATAAGTGTCACTCAATTAAAGTGTTTTGAAATTTGTGGGAATCCTGCCATGTGAGTTTTTTTTTTAAACTGATGGTTAATAAAGAGAACAAAAAAGAGAAGGATAATGATGAAATTCAATGGATACCATTGATGGGAGGGGATTATTTCAGATCGAGAAACTAGCTACAACGGATGATGTGAGGGTAATTAGAGCATCTCCAATGCATTAGGTAAAGGCATAGTTAAAGTTATATTTAGCTACAATTCTTCTCCAATGCATTAGTTAAATGCATAGTTAAAGCAAAAAAAAAAAGCAAAATTTGGCTTTGGCTTTTGCTTTTGCTAAACCTGTCATGTCACAAAAAAATTAAAATTCTCATGTATGCCCTCTTTCCCATCCTTCCCACCCCTCGCGTCCCCCTGTCCCCCATCGCATGCCCCCGGTCCCCCGTCAACCCCGTCCCCCGCCCCCACTGCGTTCCCCTCCCCGTCCCCCCACCCCCACCGCGTTCCCCGTCCCCGCGTCCCCCTGCGTTCCCCTCCCCCCGGCCGCGTCCCCCGCCCCCCCTGCGTTCCCCTCCCCCCGACCGCATCATGTCCTCGTTCGGATCCAAATGTTTCGTAGATGTCCACCAGGAGGGACGACGGCTGAGCAGAAACCAAGGGGAAGGTGAGACTACAATCCAATCCCACGCGTTCGCCGTCGCACGAGAATCGCCCAATTTAGTTAGCTAGTGATTTAGAATTTGGCTTAGGGATATGTTGGGAAAATTAATTTTTAAGCAAAAAAATACATGACTACCATTAGAGTGACATTAGGTAAAGTCCTACTGTAGCAAGCTAAATATACCTTTAGTTCATTTTAGTTAGCTAGAATGATTGGAGATGCTCTTAGTAGACGAGGATTACCTTATTATGGTAATCCCATAAATTCCACGTGCTTTAAGAAACTAATAATTCATCATTATTAAAAAATAATTTTAATATATAATCTACTTTCTCTAGGCGATTTCAATCAAGTTCGTATAATATACCATTCATTAATTTTGGCTCTCAAAGAAGTTGAACCCGAGGCCTTTAAAGAAGTTTTTGATTCAAGCGACAAAAGTCACAAGGCGCAACTGGCATCATTTTAGTGGGCAGCCGCACGAGAGCCCTCTACCACGGTCAACTGGAAAACTTTCTCATACAAATATTTCAGATCAGATAATAAAATAATGCGTTTTTTTTTTTTTTGGGTTAGCTGTGTTGTAGAATTATAAAAGTCGGACACATTATATACGCTGGAAGAGTATATACCGACCAGACACGTACAGGCAATTCCTATAACTTGTCTTGCTATATTAATCAATATACACTAACCTTAATTAATGATGAATTTGGTAAGAAAAATATATAACGTCAGGTCCTATCCCCATCCCCCTTTAGGCTACTTCCTATACACCCTTCTTCCTATAGAGTCTAGCTAGGAGAAGTCTCCCTCTCTCCACACCAAATTGAAGGCATCTTCCTCCACACACAAAAAAAAGAGAGTCTATATATATATATATATATTGTGCTAGTGATGAGATATTATATATATATAGGGTGGGGGTAGCATATACTTCATGTCAATCACGTCCATGCTTTCTTGACCATCCAAGCATATTTGCATATCCACATTATATTATATATATATATATATATATATATATAGAGAGAGAGAGAGAGAGAGAGAGAGAGAGAGAGAGAGAGTCATGTGCAGGAAAAAATTGCGTAGAAGGCGTCAACGAAGATGAAATTTGATGACTTTTTTTAAAATATGATAAATATTAATTTATAATCATTTTAATCAATATAATTTATGATATGATAAAAACTAAATATTAGAATAACCGAGCGGAATGACTAGCTTTTCAGGGCATTCTTCCAAGATTTAATATCAATTAGTATATTTAGTTTTCCTTTATACTTTTACTACTATTAAATTTTAATTAAAATATTTTAAATTAGAAAATTTGAAATGTAGAATGTAAGAAATTGACGGCCTAAATATGGTTTGGTATGCCATATGATTACTAGGGCTTCAGCTATTTATATAAATGTAATCTAATGTTTATTCCGAATATAAGTGACATTAAATCCAATAATTATTTAAACTTACTAAATTTTATTAGTTTTAAAAGAATCAATACTACATACAACTCAAGTTCAATAATTTTTAAATAACTTTGACAACGTGATATCATATCAATTCATAAAAACAAAAAAAAAATCATAAACATCAAATTAGCTACAATTCTGCCCATATTACCTGTAAAAGTTAAATCCAATTATTGTACATTATCTCAACTTATTAACTAGTACATATCTTTAAAAAAAACATTAAAAACAAAGAAAGAATATAATTTTCAACGAGTCAGAAGGTGATGAATAGAAATTTGACCCCTATTTTGTAGGAAGTGCATGATGATGACACGCAGTATCCCATTTCCATTGAATGCGCCTGCATTATTATAAGTAAAAACAATCCCGTCGAATTTGCATTTCCTTTTTAAAAATAATATTAAACAAATACATACATACAAGTACAATTCAACACCATTTACGAATTGTTCAAAAAGGCTTACTGGCAAATAGGCAGAGATCAGATAGTAGCATTCTTTATATACCACCTCTCTAGATTTGTCGCTTTCTCTTCGCCGATGCCTCCCAACATGCTACCCTACTCAAATGACGTGCTTCCATACTCACTTTCTTTGCAATTCCACAGTTCAATGCTCTAAACTTTTCGAGCCCATGTAAGATTTTGCTTTTCCCTTGCTTGGCTCATATTAAACCGATGGATTCATCCATTTATAATAAAACGGGTGTCAACCAAAACGTACGATTTTATCCATGATATTAGTTTTCTCCAATCCCTTAACCTCACAAAAAAATAATTAATTTGGCTCTACCTCGAGTAGAACATGTTTTTTATTGTATTGTTTTCTAGAAAGATGAAATCATGATGAGAAATTTAACCATGAAAGCCCTTGATTGGTTTATGATAATAAAAAAGTCTATTATTAACCAAGAAACGTTTTAGACCCACATATCTAATATAGTTTTTTAAAAAATAGGATTAGCTTAGATAAACTTAAGGTACCTGCAGGTAACTGAATTGATAAGTTGTACAATGGTAGAGCCGAATGTAATAGTAGGTGTGTCCATTTGAAATTCCCCGGAAGCACTTATATGTGGGATGCCATTTAAGAAAACAAATAAACAAACAATATTTTTTTATATAAACTTAAGCGTCAAAAAATAGGAAGCTTTTCTTGTTCTTGTTCAGAACAACAATTATGATATTACAAATCAAGAAGTTAAAATAAGGGCGTTAATTTTAGCTTTAAAAAATCATATATTCTTTTAGATAAGTTGAAGTCAATTATTGTCGGGAAATCTCTTCCTAGAAATACACGATAAATTAAAGTGAAAAAGTAATAAAATATATATGTCATTAAATAATATGCTTACTTAAAATATATATGTGTGTGTGTTGGGATAATTTGTCTTTCATTTCCAAAAAAAGAAAAGAAAAAGTCAAGACGATTAATAAGAATAAAGTATGCCTTAGTGTCATAATATATTTTAAAGTTGTGTAAATTGATGTTAATTTTAACCAGTGTTATAGGAGTTATAATTTTATTCTAAAAAAATCATATGTTCTTTTAAATATGTTTGAATTCTCAAAATGCATTTTAAAGTTTTAGTACTTAATATAGTGACATGTAGACGAACCTAAGCCTTGACCGGTGTGATCTCATATTATTATTATTTCTGTTAAAGTTTTTCTGCAATAATGCCTGGACACGGGAGGAAAAATGTACATTCATTAAAGAATGAATAATAACAGTAAGTGTGCGTTATACCCATCACACCTTTATATATAGTCTTCTTCCCACCATATTAGAGATAAAAGATTAATATTACAGTTCCCAAGCGACAGAACAAGAAAAACGGCGTTCACTCATGCTTCTTTGTTTTGTTTTTGTTTGCTTGTTTGTTTTGTTTTTCTCAGCAAGGAGAGGAGGAATCAGTGTCTCTCATTTGTTTGGGACTTGGGAGGGAAGGTTTGGAAGGATGCATAGAAAGATATCTTTATTTCGTGGGCCTGCAATTTACAGAAATTCCCTTTGAATGTTTGAAAATCGTATATATCTTCTCGATGGACCGTCAAATCTTGCTAGTGCCGCAAGTGTCCTTTTTCGTTTGCTTCGAATGTTGTATGGGCTTGTTAACGCGTGCATTCTTTTACCTTGTAATCCTCCTTCGTTTGTCTGAAACATTTGTAACTTTCGTCATACTCTGCCAATTATCGGCCACACCTAGTTATATAAAACGGCCCAAATTAACATATTGGACCGACCCCAATCAGGGCCTCAACAATGTAAGTATAAAATAAAATATCGATCCACGTTTGTACTTGATTTTAAAAAGAATATGACATGTTTAGGTATATTTGATTGAGATATTTTAGATTTTTATTTTTAAGAACGGAAAATAAAAAATAAAAAATAATTATTAAAAATATTTTGTATTCACAAAATGTTATATATAAACCTTTATCAAAATAACTATATAATGAAAATAGAAATTAATTTATCAAATATGACATAAATATCTCTATATGTAATTCATTCTATATTGTCATGTTAAACTTTTGTTCATCTTTTTTCCTATTAAAATTAAAATTCTAATAATGTTTTATTGGGAGACCCATGCGAGTTCCGTACGTCATGCAATTTAAATACGCACGTGCGATGTAGCCTTCAATTTTATTTATTTATTTATTTATTTATTTATTCATTCATACATCGGCGGTCCAAATCTGCAGTTCTCTCTATTGCGTGTCATTTCACATTTCCCATGTAATGGAACACAAATTTTCAATTCGCATAATGGACCACAATCGGACTTTTAACGGCTCCCGTGCCCGCCAGGGGAACCCATCGCAGGAACCCCTCCGCCAACTGCACGTCACTACTGTTGCCGTGTCCCGCTGCTGCTGCTGCCCTCTCCCGCGTAACCGTAACCGCGAACGTTCTCTTCTGCCCTACCCTCCGAAATTTCAGCACCGAAGGCCGCACCCACACGCCGAACCCCTCCACTCCACTCACACTTCCAACGTAAGTGACCCTGTTAGCCTGCCCCACATTCGTCACCGTCCTCGTGTACCTCACGCGCCTCTCCCGCCCAAGCGCCACCGAGAACGACGGCAGGTTCAGCTCTCCTCCGGGAACGGCCCTCACCGTCGAACAGCTCACCTTTCCCCCCCACACGACGCCAACCTCCGCGTCGCCGTACCCTAGCCCGCACACGTATCCCAGGTAGTCGTTGGGTGCCACGTCGTACACGAGCCCCGGGTCACGCGCGCCTTCTGGGTTCACGTGGCCGCTACCCATCGCCAGCACGCTCGCCGGATTCAGCGCCTCGTCGGGGATGGGTTTGTACTCCCGGGTGACCTGTTCGGCTGACGTCATAATCGCCGATTTGATGGCCGCAGGCGACCAGCCGGCGTTGAGGCTCTTGATCAGCGCCGCCACGCCGCCGAGATGCGGGCACGACTCGGACGTGCCCGCCGTCATTCGGAATGCGGTGTCCGAATCCACGTCATCCTCGGTCCCGAACGGCCACGCGGCCAAGATGTTGACTCCGGGTCCTATGATGTCGGGCTTGAGAACCTGTTGATTCCTCGGACTGGGTCCCCTGGAGGAAAAAAAGGCGACAGCGGGTGCATCAGGTGCGCCTAAAACAGTTCCTTTGTACACAATCGAGGCTGTCGGTTGCGGCGTTGAATTTAGGTAACCCCTGACCACGGATCCAGCCTCGTACCCCGCGTGCATGAAGGGAATATCTTCGTAGGACTGCGCTAAGGTGGTCTCGCCGGCGAGCTGGGAGTTGACGACGAGAGTCGCCGCCCCTCCCGCTCGTTCCACCTCGTACGCTTTCGTCCCCATCTGCACCCGCCCTCCTTGGTCGCACAAGACAACCATTCCCCTCACGTTGATTCCTTCCAGTGATCCGGAGGCGCAGAACCTGGTTTCGGCTAATGCGCCGCCGACGGAGCCGGGGTAGATCAGCGGCGTTGGAGGTAAGCTCTCGTTGCGTCGATTGAGAGACTCGCCGTCGATTGTTTCGGAGTTTCCGAGAGTAGCCGTGGCTCTTATATTCCTGTCCACGGTGCTTGCTCCGACGGTGAGGGCCCAAGGGAAGTCGTTGACCACGGTCCCAAGAAGCGGGCCGGAATTTCCGGCAGATAGGCTGACGAAAATACCTTTCTGCGTGGCGCGAAACGACCCCACGGCGATAACGTCTTCGTATAAGGGAATGCCGGTGTCGCCGCCAATGGAGACGGAGAGAACATCGACGCCGTCCTCGATGGCCGTGTCGAAGCCTTTCAACACGTCGCTATCCTGGCATTGAGTCCGGTTGCAAACCTGGTTGTGGTAATGAGCGCCCAACTTAACCGAGTGGAATAGAATTTGATTACTTTAATTTATAAGCCTTTGCCACAACTTAACTTCGGTTTTAAAGATGAAGTTATGAATTAAATTTGTGGTATGCAATTACATTTTTTTTATTAAGTACAACGTTACATGTTGCCGTAACTTAATTTAATAAATAATATACTTATTCTTCATCATTTATTTATCTTACTAAAATATTTTACATCTTATTATTTATTTCCACCTTATTCTTTTAAGTAATAAATTTTATTTTATTTTTCCCTACCAACTAATTAAAAGTTGTATGTGTAAAAGTTTATATTAAGAAATTATAAAAAAAATATTTAAAAATAAACGATACTTACTATTTATTTTCTATTCGTATATCACGTTTTAATGAATCATATTTTATTTTTATAAATTTATAAATTTATTTTTTAAAATTATAAAAAAAATATTCATTATATCAAAACCTGATGTAATGCTCTCATACGCAGCACATCAGCTGATTATTTTATTTATTTATGATATTCATTTATTTATTTTTAATATGATAATTTTAAAATAAGAATAAGATATAACCACCTAAAATATATATTAATTACAAGTTTGCTATAAATTCAATGATCGCGTGCGAATACAATTTTTATTTAGGGGCCGGATACCTGATACATGGCGAGGTACGCCAAAGGCGCCATGCCGGAGGCGGTGCCGTAGGCGTGTCCCCTCTGATGAGCACCGGGCACAAAATTGCCGGCAGCTATGCTCGCAACATGGGTCCCGTGCCCCTGGAGGTCCATCGGTTCGTCGCTCCCGTCAACGAGGTTTCTTGCGCCAATGATCTTCCCGTTACATCCCTGCCGGAAATCGCAACTCCCTTTCCACCTTGCCGGTTTTGCGACAGGCATGCCGCGGTCGCTGAAGGAAAGGTGCGACGGGTATATTCCTGTGTCCAACACTCCTATTATGGTACCGCTGCCGAGGTTCGAGTTCTCCCAAATCGTTGTGTTGGGGTACAATCCTAGGAACCCGGGGGTGCGAGTTGTCTGCAGCCGCAGTGTTCTCTGGCGGTGGGCACCCACGAAGCCCTCCTTCGCTGCCATGGCCTTCACTTCCGCCGCCGTCAATTTGGCCGCGAATCCACTTATGACGGATCGGTAGGAATGGACCAGGCGCGGGTGGGGGCGGTTGGGGGTGCCCACATTTGTGGTGGTGTAGGTGGGCAAGAAAAACGTGTACCGCCTGTTTAGTTCTTCCCATGTTGGAGGAGTTGCTCTGCCAATATTGGCGGCGGGATCGACATGAACGATGTACGTGTGCAAGCTGTCCGAGTCTGCGTTGTCCTCTGGAGAGACCAGGGCTGTTGTTGCCGAGTAGAAGGTGACCAATACTAACACAAACAGATGTCCTCCTGGAGACATGCTATTTATTATATAGGTGGGTTGTACTGGGATTATTCGTTAAACATTAAAAACATAACGCCATTTATATTATATAGATTTAATCAAAGATGCCGTTAGGTGAACAAGTTGCAATGATGGAAACCATTGATAAATAAAAAAGCAACGGATTAGTGGTGTAGTGAAAATTTCAAATTGTTATACATTACATCTCCTTTGCCCCTCGTTCTTGTACGTCTTGTCTTCTCGTGGGTGCAATCACTGCAATGTGTTGAATTTCAAGTACCCACGAGGAATATATATCCATGGAAAAAGTTGTTTTTTTAATCCCAATATAAATTTGAAATTACCCGAAAATTTATTTTGTACCCAAGTCAGCGAAAGATTAAACTGAATAGTCAACCAAAATAGATGAACGCTACGAAGGGCATGATCTGTATAGCATGCCGGTCCAGATTGCATATAATAAATTATTAATCTATTTTATTTCATGTATATAATTTGAGCAATCCCAAGAGAGTTTTTTTATTTTTACTTTAACAATATTTTTACTTATTCATAATTTCAACTCCAACAATTATTTTTATTCTATCTCTATCTTAATTAAAATAATAATAATATTATTTTATTTTAACTTTTTAAATCTTTATTTACTAATAGATGTGAAGAGAATGAAAAGAGATGAAAAATAATAAACATTATAATATTAAATGAATAATCACTTTATTACTCTTCACAGATAAATATTAAACTTTTTATTCTTTGTAGAGGATAAAAAATTAATATAATATTATTTGACTATCTATTTATAAATAATAGAAGTTTCTTGGAGTTACTCTAATGCATTTTTTTAGGATAATTATGGATCGAATCAATCTTAGTAAAATAGTTGCTTCAATTTTGGGAACTTTACTATGGAAACTGATGATCTTTTACAAAAGAGATTAATCGGAGAAAGTCGGTCACACTGTTAAGGGTTCGAGATAGTTTAACCATAGTTAAATAAAATTCAATATAAATTATTATTTATAATATCTCATGATTTATATTCAAATTTTAGAATAAAAAATTGATCACGTATTTTATTTTATGTAATATGATTTTATTTATATATGTATATAAAGAGATGAGTTATTTAATACAACTAACAACTAACAAAATAGAATTTTATTTTCAAAAACAGATTTGATCAATAAAATATGGTCCATATACATGCTTTTCAAAAAAGTAATACTTTATTTAAATTCTGATTTAAATAAAATAAATATTTTTCATATATTTTTTATTTTAGATTTAAATAAAGTTATTTTTAAAATATATTTTTATTTTCTTTTCTGAAATCTAAATTTAAGTTTTGTATGGAATTCAAATTATTTTTTCCATTATTTTCTTTCCTTTTTTTTTTCTCAACATTACTACTTGAATCTCACCGCATTCTCTCTCTCTCTTTTTTTTCTCAATATTCTATTTAAAAAAACAGTTCTTTTAAAATACATATTCTCTTAAAATTTATTTTATAAAATTAAAATTCATACTCACACTCAAATATAGTAAAAACTTATATCGGAAACATAGTATACCAAATATCTCTTAACCTTAACTATTTGATTTTGTTTTCAATTGTTCTAGGACGCATGGTCTTAGCATTAGAAATTAGTTTGTACAAGTTAACATTGAAGTAAAGAAGAAGAAAAATCTAAAAAAAAAAATAGTGTTTGATTAAATGATATTATTTTTAAAAATAGAATTATTTTTTAAAATTAATATATGTGATAAATTTTAAATTATTTATGAGTAATTTAAATTTATTTAAAATATTAATTTTTAAAATTAATTTTATCTTAAAAAAACATAGACCACTCAAGCCTAACCTGCGAGAGGTTCACGTATCCTTTCAAGTTCTATCACGCCCAATACACGATCTGTGCGTACACCAGAGCACCCACAGTAGTGTGTGACAAATGCACGATTGCGCGTGGATCCTTCAAAAATGGGAATAAAGGGGTGCACAATTGTGCCCCCATAAAGCACACTCAAGTAATGATTCCAGATTTTAAATTGTAAAATTTATAGAGTTCAAAATAAATAGGATTTAAATGAGGATTAAAATTTAATTCTAAATTTTACAAGAGTCCATTGACAAATTTGAATTCAATTCATCGGTTTGTTTTTGAATTCAAATTGAATTCAGTTATAGGGTCAATTTTTTATAGGACCCATTTTATTACCGTTCCTACCTTGTTTTTTTTTTTTTATAACACTTTATCATTATCAATATAATATATTTTTATAATGATATGGGATTAATGTACCCTAATGTCATTCCATATTCGGTCTTTTCAATATATATAAAGAGTTAATTAGTATGAGTAGGCATTTTAATTTTAATGTAACTTTAAATTTTGATGATTTTTTTATAAAATATAATTATTTATTAAAATAATAATAATACAAAATGTCATCGAAACTAACAATTAGCATCGGCATCACACGTATTTGATTTTCCAGTTTATATAAACCATACACAAAACGCGTCAGGCACGACTACTATTGCGTGTGCGCGTGGCCAGTCTTTCTGACGTAAAGGCATAAACCAATTATACATAGTATTTATTAAAGTCAATCAGCCGTTTCTTTTTGTTTTCAACGGTTTTCAAAAATCATGCACCACCTTTCATTATATAGATTAAAGGTCAACCGCGCACATAACTCAATAATGTGAGCGTTATCTTCACCCCAGTCAACCCTCTCACTGTTTTTCCACTATACTTAATATATATATATACATATATTACTAAGTATTAATTTAAATTATTAGATGTTATGATCATGGATGGTAACGGATCAGGTCGAAATCGGATATTGTCTGACTCAAACATATAGTAATGTCTCAAATTCGCCTGTCCTAGTGATTTGTATAGTTTGGGCCAGGGCAGAACAAAATTTTTTACCTAAAATATGATAAAAATATCGGATTAGAATGAGTCAGGCAAAATCTTGGCCTGACCCAATGACTTGTTGGGACAAGTCAAACCCAGCCAAGTTGGGGCGGGACAAGACAGGGTCGAGACAATATTATCATCCCTAATTGCAATAAATGATTTAAGTTAAATTTTAGGAACCATATGGTGATTATATTGTTGCTCACATTTACATGTGAGTATATATATAATCCTAATTTAAATTTAAATTCTAAAAAAATAGTAATTAAAATTCACAATATAAGGTAATATTAAATATAAAAATAATATAATTTGATTAAATAATATCAATATATTTTAACTTGAATATATTTCAATACATTTAATATTAAATTTAAATAGGTATCGTACATGTTAATGTTGCTGAGGAAATATTAAGAAATAAAGATAGTTTACAATATGTAAACATGAGAAATGATATGTGTAATCGGTTTATGTCATTACTGTAAAACTGTGACTGATTAGATAGTTGTGATTTATTTGTTTTTTTCTTCCGATGATCTAATATGATATCACATTGTCAGGGTTATTCACTAATTACGCAACTGTGATAATAGCATTAGAGCATGTTTGGTAAGTATTCTCAAAAGGTGTTTTCTATATTTTAATGCAGAAAATTGATTTTTTTTTGTTTGGTTAGTATTTTCGTTTTACGTTTTCAAAAACATGGTGTTTTTAGAAAAAAAAATGAAAACATCTTCACGATGTTTTCAAGCTGTTCTCTTAGTGTTTTCGGTCAACGCAACGCTGCCCCTCGCCTGTGTGATGCAACCAGCCCCCTCCCACTACACGGCAAGCCCATTGCAACGCCACCACTGTCCCTCCCCCCGCCGCGCGCCAAGCCCAGCGTGACGCAACCGCTGCTCCTCGCCCAGCGTGACGCAACCGCTGCTCCTCCCCCCACCGCACGCCAAGCCCTCGATGCAATCGCTGCCCTGCCCCCGCCACAGTGACTGCCCCTCTGCGCCAATCCCACTGCGACGGCCTGCCGCGACCTTCCCCCTCGACGCGACGCCCTCCTGCTGCCGGATCTCCACGCCCGACAATACCTTCCCGCCCGGTCCGACCTCCCCCTCCAGCGCGGTGCATGTCCCCCTCCCCCAAATTCTAAATTATAAAACGAAATATAGTTTTACAGAAAATCCATACCAAACAAAAAAAATATATTTTTAATTTTATAAAAAATAATTTCTAAATGCAGTTTTTGAAAAAGTATTTTCAGAACAGAAAACAAAAACAGGCACCAAATATTACTCATTCAAACATATAATTTGATGAACTTAATCTAAATATTAATTGCAGATAAACTTGAGAAAATTATTAACTCCATAAAATAACTTTTTACAGAGGTATTTTTTGGTTTAATGTTATGCATATTTTGACAAATGAGAATTAAACAATTGATAAAACTGAGTAAATAATCAATTAAAAATGTTTTCTGGGCGTAGTTTTGAATTTAATATTAATTTTATTTTGTAGACACTCATTAAATTTTAGATATGTAATTTTAAAAATAAACATACAGTTATGATATTATATAATTAAAAACTTGAGAGGATGATATCCGTGGAAAGAAGTGGATTAGGGGGTGAATAAAACGGGGTGCGGATAACAATTTATACAATATTTTAATTCCCCACTTCCCTCTTAGGATACGTACCCACTGTCTCCAATCATATCGCCGAGTATACAAAATACGCCAACCCTACTCCTCGCAGCTAAATCACAAGTAGGATGGCAAAAGTAATTTGACCTGTTCCGATTAACTCCGATTTGGGCGGCTCCGACTCAATTTGATCTATCCAACAAGCTATCAGATTGAGCTCAGATTTTGTTTTATACGTTTTTGAGCTAAACTTTTTAAATAAATTTAATAGAAAAAATAAAAATCCGGTCTCCAAGGTGAACAGCCTCTGATCGATGGAACAATATAGGCAAGGAAAGTCAGCAAAATGAATCCGTAACTTTGGAAAAAGGATTGGCTCCGAGGGCTGGGCTCGGGGGTCCCAGCCCCGAACCCATCGGCTGTCGGCGGACTGCTCGAGCTGCTACCGCAGCGAGAGCGGGTCTCCGCGTGCCGTCCGGGGGACGGACTGGGAACGGCGCTGTTACGTCACGAACTACCAAAACTCTCGAATCTAGGAGTGATCATCGGTCAGTTCACCGATTTGGTTCAGTTCTTGATCACCCCTACTCGAATCGAAATAAATATTTTCGAGTCGAACATTACCCGAACTCGATGCCAAGACACACTTTTCAAACGTTCATTACTGTACAGATAAATTTACTTCACCACAAGCTTTCAAAGGGCTGAAGTGGGGGGTTGCGGGAACGACCCGCCAACAGGGAAGAAGTTATGAAACGTCGGCCGTAGTGAGCTCCAACGGTCGGCCCAGATGTGATATCGAAAGCCCAGTATACACTATAATGGACCCCAAGTAAAATCAACGTGCCACGTGGCTCTTTTGCGCGGGCGTAACAAAATTGAAAACCATTATTTGATCACCGTTAACTAGTTTCAGAATGCCTCCACAAAAATTAAGCAAGAGGCTTGTCATGTCATCTGAATCGGCCATGAGCAGCAGTGGCCCATTAGCCCAACAGAGTGACAAATAATTGATGGTTACGTGAGACACATTTAATCAGTAATTGAGTGACTAAAATGACGGGGTAATTAATTACCCATATAATATAGTAGTGACACAGAAAATGGCACATTATGCAACGAGCATTTGAGCCAGAGATCTGAAACCCTTTATGTAGTCATGCTCCCACATCCTTCGTGAGGGGAGAATGTAAAAAATTGAAAAAAAAAAGTTTAAGAAAATGAAACTTCCCCTGTATGCAAAAATAAATAAATAAATAAAAATATTTTATGCAATAATATTTTATTAGTTAGTGATTTAGTTAAGTTTTATTCATAATTTGATCCGAATTAATAAAATATATCATATTAAGAAAACCTATATAACAATAGTAGCATTACTCATAAATAAAATCAACCAAAATCAGAGGTGAGATATAAAATTAAGGAGGTCGACGGAGATTTTTGGCGGCCATATGGTTTCACTTATAACAAAAAAAAAAAATCACATAATGTGTAAATGACAAGTAAAATTAAATCTGAATAAAATTATTAATTTTTCTTCAACACTTATTATAAGAACACTGGTAGCGGCATCATCAACCATCAAATATTTGATGAATGCAAAAAAAAAAATTACAGCATTGGTATAATCAAAAGGTACATTTGTAACTCTGAGCTATAGTAACATTATGTTTCCCGTCAAATTTGGCGAGGTCCTATAGCATCATCAAAGCCTCGCATGCGTGTGAAACGTTGTACGGATGGATTGTCACCGGGGCGAGAAGGGGGACAAAGATGGGGTGGGGTGGCGAGGTTGACGTCGTTGGGGGAGGGGGATGGGTTGACGTCAGGAAGGGGTGGGGGATGGGTGGCCGGACGCAAGTGAGGGTTGGGGGTGGTGGGCGCTGGATCTCCGTCGGGGGTGGGTCTTTGGATTGGCGGGGAGGGGGATGCCAGGGAGATGGGGGACGACCTGGAGGAGAGAGGGACGAAGCTAGGGCTGGATCAGGGGGGGAGGGGGACGTTGGGGGAGAGGGGGTCGAAGCTGGGGTGGGGTGGCGGTTGGGTCGATGCCGGGGGAGGGGGTGGGGGGTTGATGTCGCGCCGGGAGAGGAGGGATTGGTCGACGCGTTGTCAGGCAAGGGAGATAAGTCTCACTGGTTGGGGGCGTGGTGGGCGACTAGATCACTGGTTGGGGGCGTGGTGAAGGAGACGAGACGTGGCCGATGGTAGACGTTGATGAATCTTATCATTTTGATGAAGCCGATGCGTTTATTTTTTGAAAATTCATTGAATTTTTAAAAATTTAATTTCTTCTTCATCAAATTTGGCATCGGCTTGATGAAGCCGATGCCGGTGCTCTAATCGATGGCTGCCCATGACTGAGGAGAGTTTAAGGCACCGTTCGCCAAAAAGAATGATAAATTCAACGCTTTGTTTTTATTAGAATCCAAGAGTCAACATCCTAAAACCAATTGGCTATAAGATAGGCTACCCTAGGATCTATATCAAGCATACTTGGTTGATTACTTTCTCCAATGTGAGACTCTAACACCCCTCTCACTTGGCAACGTGGATGTTACACACAGCTGAAAATCGTGGGTAAGGTGGAACATTGTGAACAAACTCATCACGAAATGAAAATCGTGAGTGGAAACACAACCTGCTCTGATATCATATTAGAATCTAAGAGTCAACATCCTAAAACCAATTGACTATAGAATAGGCTATCCTTGGATCTATATCAAGCATACTTGGTTGGTCAGACTCTAACAGTTTTTAATAATTTAAACAAATAAATTTTACTACATAAAAGTGCTATTTTTGTGCATAATAAATTCCTATTTCTTAAAAATACTATAATCAAATAGAATTAATTTAATAAAAATCAATAAATTAAAAATAACAACATTAATATATTACTAAAATTATTCAAATAATAATATAAAACCTGTTATATTCTAATAAACATATTATACAAAAATACTACTAAAATAAACAATCATAAAACTAATAAATAATTGCAAATAATAAAATTATATTACCAAGGATTATAATACAAACCCCCTAAAATAAATAAAACTATAACAGAACTTTTTTGTGCTGTTAAAAAATTTAAAATATAACTTTTATATATTGAGTATGTAAATATTTGTTTTCATCTAAATTTATTGACTTTTTTCTAAAAATAATTGCACTTTTTTTCCTTTTATAAACACTAGTAAAGAATTAGAGGCCTTCCAAATTTAAGGGTCTCAATTGATCGCTTCATGCAAAAGGATAGAGCCAACCTGTATGCCATTTGATATTAATATAAAAATTAAATATTCTAAATATTTTAAACCTATTTGATTACTTAATCTACGATATTTACTAGATAACTTTGAAATAATTACATAATAAATTAATTTCTCTAATATAATTCAGTCTTGTAATTTATGTACTACAACTATGGTTTTGAAGTTAAGTATTAATATTAAATGTCTAGGATCCTTGTATCCTTCCGTGCACTGTTTTTTTGTTTGTTTGTTTTTGTTTTGTTACAAAGGGGAACCCTCTAACTTAACATAGGCCACCTTCATATCACTTTGTGCAGGTTGGAATCATTTTTACTTCCATGTATGATAAAATTTTCAAAATGTGTTCTTGATTTTTTTTAATTAGGGTTTTCTTAATGCAATATTGCCTGCAGGAAATACTAAAAAACTTGAGCCCTGCTACTGGAAAAAAGAGAGGGAATTTCTTTCAGCTAGGGCTAGGGGGACTAATTTCTGGAAAGTCGTGTTGAGTTGGATGTTCGATTTTAAAATTGAAATAAAAAAGAAAGAAAAAAGAAGCTGGATAGCATTGTTTTGACAGTTTCTCTCTCCGCGTTAAATCAATGATTAAGTACTGACTCTACCACACTCTTTTTCTCTTCTCCTGCAGATGTCTTTTAAAATACGTTGATTTGATCTTACAAACACTGTTTCAACTTTGGACACAAACCACAACTTGTACTCACATACATTAATTATGGAAGAAATTAAACCGCCACTGAAATCCCGACAAAAAAGGGCTAGCTAGGTTGATTTTGTTGCAAGAAGCTATAAACCCTTTTTACTACTCCGATTGACAATTACAACTATTTGGCAATTTCATTGAGCCAAGCTTGTCCACTGCGTACACTAATAGCTAGTTACATTTTAAATATGTACCGACAGCATGCTCCCAACTAATTGACGCCACCGCGCGCGTTTCCTCTTAATCCAGCAGTGAGGATGATCTGTATGCATGCATTGGGAATAAGTTAACCATATCAAGGTTCATTATGAATTTAGACACCTCTAATGACAACCCACAGCTCGTCAGTTGAAATCTCACCATCACCCCACCCACTATATAGTACTTCTTTTCCTCTTTCACTACTTTTATTGAATTTATAATTAAACTTTTATTAGTTATTAAAATCTATATTACCGTCTTTTTTCACAATATTTTTTATCTTACGTCACGGCAAGAAAAGCTGTATATGCTAGCACTTCAGAAACACTAGTATAGATATACACCAAGTCACCAATATAAATGTTTAACGCAGCGTTGCGACGTCACGATAGCCATTATATACTGACGTTTAAACAACACCGGCATATGTAAACACTGTGCCGGCGCTACAAAAATGGCGCCAGTATATTTTTTTGTACTGACATTCATAAAACGCCGGCATATGTGACTACTGTGCGAATGCACATAAAATGCTGCCATAGGTATTTTATGTTTTATGTTTCAGCATTTTATCAAATGCTAGCATAATGTGTATATGCACTGGTGCGCATACAACACAGGTATAGTTAAATATAATGCGGCACATTTTAAATTTATATATAAGTTATATCTGTCATGCATTCATAAAACGCTAGCGGGGGGTGGTCATGTAAAAAAAATAGTTATGTTTTTTATTTTCATTAAAATTTAAATTAATTAATAATATAGTTTATTTTCGTAAACTAATTGTAATATTGATAAATGAATTATGCTATTTAAAAATTTTATTTCAATCTTAAAACTCTAATAATAAGTTCAACTAACTCAAACATTACAACTAATCTTAATAGCTCCCATTTAGACCTATGAAATAAGTCAAATAATCAAAAGAAATTAAATTAAATCAAATTTGGGTCAATCTAGTCATGCCAGACAGGAGTGCCACAAGCTTTGGGAAACATTTTATACTTTCATGTCATTACTTATGTTTTAGATGATATTAATCAAAGTTCAATATTATAATTTTTATATGTGAGTTTCACTAATTTTAATAACTTGTATCTTGTCCTCTCCAACCAAGCTTTCTAGATTGGCATATGTCTAACTCAGCTTTTAATAATAACAATATATATCAGCATTTTTAAAATGACTGAAAATATTAATTTTTATATATTCCCAATTTACTGCAATATTTGTTAGTACAATGTAAAAAAAACATACTTTCACGGAATTGAAAAACCTATGGATATATAGTTTTTCTTAACCCCAATCAAACAACAATTCAAAATATAATATTCATACATAATGAAATAACCATAAATTCATTCGAATTCATATATGAAATACAAAATGTGAAACTGCCTTTTATCTCCTTCACCTATCACTTTTGTGGCGGCATTTGTTTACAAATACGCCAGCATAAACATTTATCAACTTTTTGTTACACATTCTTGTTTTACTTTGACCTAAACACATTTACTCACACACACAAAAACAAAATTAGTATATATGCATGGTATATATATAACATATATACTGTATGTGTGTATATTATACACTAAATATCATTTAATATTTATTATAACTATGTATATTATATATATATGCACATATATGTTATAAATATTTATTTATTTGTATATAACTTTGAAGAATTACTTTTAAAAGTTACTTTTTAGGGTGATTTTAAAAAGTTGATTTTTATTTAAAATTAATGTTTGGGTTGGATGATAAAAACTATGTTTTATTTACAAAATTAAACTTAATGTTTGGTATAAAATATATACAAATTAAATATAGTTTTGGTTAAAAAATAATATTGCAAATATAAGTATTAATTATTAAATAAAAATAAAAAAGTAATTTTATTTAAACGTAACTTTAAAATAAAATTAGAATAATATTGAAATTAAAATTTTAAATATTATTACAGATGATAGTATATTAATATTTAATTTAAAAATAAAAATAAAAATTATATTATTATCGCCCGTAATTTACTATGCGATCGATAGTCACTCGGGTGATGTATCACTTAGCAGCGGTAGTCTTAGGTAAGTAAAATCTGTTTTTTTTATTTAATGATTTTATTTTGTTTTATTGTAGTGAATAGTGATATGTAACTTTATATAATTACTTATATATAAATACTTTCTGATCTGAGAAATGATCATTAGAATCCCCTTCTACGTATTCCCCCCAAACACATGACACATGACATAAACACTTGAGGATACCACGTTCCCAATAGGTGAGATTTTATATTTTAATTTCTATTTTTAGTTTTGAAGTAAGAACTGAAAAGGCTTTGGCTTTTGCATGTTTTTTTGCTGATACCAAAGTTTATAAAAAGCTAGAAAACTTAGTCTGCGTGATACGGTCTGCATTAACTAGGGCGCTTCAGCTTGCACTATTTTTTTTTTTTCAATTTTAAACTTTGGGGAATGGCCAAATCAAGGGATAAAGAAATTAATTTGATTTGTTTGATTCCATCACCGGCTCATGATTTCCAAACTTTGAAGTAGGCTCATGGGTTTGAGCTGTCCAAAATCAAACTAAAAAAAAAAAAGCAACTTAAGGGTTTGGTGTGTGTTTTTGTTTTCTATTTCTAAAAACGGATATTTGAAGATATTAAGTATAATGTGTTTTCTGTAAAATTAAAAATATTTTTTTGTTTGGTGGGTGTTTTCTGTAAAAATGTTTTTCTGTTTTCTTTTATGCTAGAGAGAAAGAGTAACGTCGGGAGATCTGGGGAGGGGAGGAACCAGTGGGTCGCCGGTCGTGGTAGAGGGCGGCAGACAGGCGAGCCAGGGGTCGCATGTGGAGGGGGGGAGGGGGCGAGCCGGGGGTCTCGCGCAGGGGGGGAGGAGGGGAACCAGGGTCACGCGCGGGGGGGAGGGGAGAGCGAGGGTCGCTGGTCGATCGGAACGGGGGGAGGTGAGTTGTAGAGGGCGACGGACGGGCGAGTCGGGGGTCGCACGCACAGTGGGGAGGGGGCAAGCTGGGGTTCGCGCACGAAGGGGGGGTCGAACCAGGGGTCACGCGCGGGGGAGTCGAGCTGAGGGTCGCCGGTCGTTGCAGATCAGAACGAGGGGAGGTGCGTTGCAAAGGGCGATAGATGGGCGGACAGGCGGCGGACAAGCTTGAAAATCGTTTTCGATAATCTGAAAACAACAAATTGGTGTTCTCTGTTTCCTATATTCAAAATTATTTTATTTTTAAAAATTTAAAAATAAAACAACAGCCAAATAAATTATAACCCGTGTTTTTTGTTTCTGAAAGCAAAAAAAAACACAGCGAACACACATTCTCTAAGTAAAATTTAAAATCTATATTTCAATATACTCTTCATATCTTATTATTTATATATTATTTTATTATTTTTTCAAGTTTTCCCCTGTTCCCATATATCTATCGTTCTCTCTGTCTCTTTGCCGCCGCCCCATGCCAGGCGCCCCCTCTCTCCTCTTCATCCGACCTTGTGAGGACCCAAGACCTTCTCTGTCCGACGACAAGCTTATCGGAAACGGACCCGATTGGGTTGGTTAGGGAAGCTAAGGAGTCGGCGAAGTTGCGGAAGGGGTCAGCTATGGCGTGGAAGCGTCCGCCGCAGTAAACCCGCGTGCCGGAGTAGAAGCGGAAGAGATCGAGGGCACGATAGTCTAGAAGCTACTGGGCCTCTGGGTAGGCAGTAATAAAGATCTAGAAGCCTCTGTCGAGGAGGAAGCCATCGTAGGTGTCGGTACGGACGCGGCCACCGACGGCATCGATCGGAGGCTTCGAGGAGGAGGAAGGGGACGCCGGCGGAGCTTAGTCGTGTGGCCGCCGCTAGATCGGCGAGGCCAGCCCCGATGATGGCGACGCCGGTTCTAATTAAGTTCGCGTTGGGACTGGGATGTTGACGACGAGTCTATGGATATTTGTGCAACTCAGGGTCTGAATCAGAAGTTAAGGGTTGGGGACGGAAAATAGAGGGTGAGGGTCATGGATGGATCAGATTATTTATTTGTATTGTTTTGTTCTATTTTTTGGATGCTATTATCCACGGGTTCTGGCTAACTGTTCGAGGATCGCCGGGGACCCATAGCAGGACTCTCCTCGCGTCGCTGCCGTCAGGGGGTTTGAAAAAACAATATATTATTTTAATATAAAAAAACCATTAGAGTTAAACTTAAAAATGAGTCTTCACGTTTACACCTGAGAGTAACTCCAAAAAAAACTCTCTATTTCTACAAATAGAGAGTCTAATGTCAAAAATGAGCTTTAACAGCCTCTTCATTAAGTTTTCTACATCTATAATTTGCTATAGTGACTCTTCACAAATGAAGAGTTATTATTTATTTTTCACGTAATTTTTTATTATTTTTTATCTTCTTTCTCTCTCTCCTCTCTCTTCTCCCCTGTGCAATTAATATTATTAATAATAAATTATTATTTTAATAAAAATATAGATTAAAAAATAGAGAGACTCTTGGAGTGTATGTTAAAAAATAGCTCTTTACATGTGAAAAATTCTGTATATGTAGAGAAAATTATAAAGAGACTCTTGAAGTTGCTCTAACTATATAAAATAGAGAGTACACTTTGGAGTTGCTGGACAAAAATATACATATTTTTAAATTTAGGAGTCAATCCTAAATATAGATAAAAAAATCAAAATACAAAATACAAATTGCAAATTGCAAATATTAAATGTGTAGGGAATGAAATACAATGTTTTTAAAATTTTAATAATCAAAACAACATGAAAATGAAACCAAAATAAAATTTGTGTGAAAATTTATTTAATGCAAGCCAAAATACAAAAGAACGAAACAAAACAAAAAACACAACCAAACATCTAATTAATTCGTACCAAAACTCGGGTATGCAATTATTAAGGAATTAATATTTTTGACCGGTTGATTCTAATGAAATTAGAGTTGGATGTATGTGTTAGTCTATCGTGTCATTCCAGTGAGGCAACATGGTTGGAAAATCACCATACCTTGTGTCAAAACAACACGTGATCAGATGACAAAAACATGACACCATTTTTGATAAACTTTGGTTTTGAAAATACCTATTTGGGTCGGTGTTTTTGATTTTTTTGTTTTTAAAATTCGTTTTAAAAAAATGTATTGGAAATTGTTTTAGATTTAGTCTTTTTTGTTTGGTAGTAGTTTTTAGTAAAATTAAAAACAGATAATAAGGTCGCCAGAGGACATTGCTGGATTGTGCAGGGAGTCGTCGCGCTGTGGCCGGACTGGCAAGGGAAGCTTTGCGCCGTCGCCAGACTAGTAGGAAGAAGCCATCACAACGCAGATCTAGAGTTGACGGGGGGAGGGCGCTGTCGCTGGACTGTGCGGGGGGGGGGGGTCATCAAGGGTGGGTCGCCGGACTGATAAGAGGGCCGTTGCTGTCGCCGGTAGTGGGGCGGTCGCAGAATTTGATATCGCTTGGCCGAAAAACAGAAAACGCATATTGAAAACACCCAAAATATGTTTTCGTTTTCTTGTATTTAAAACACTTGGTTTTCAAAAACAAAAATTAAAAACAACAACCAAACAAGAAAATAGAGGTATTTTCCGTTTTAAAATGCAGAAAACAGTTTCAGGATACAGCAACCAAACACACTCTAATATTTCTCGATTTGAAGTCCTATTTTTCGAACCGAAAACTTATTTTTCGAACTGAAGTCTTATTTCCTGAATTGAAGTTCAACGCAACTAGTTTTCTAATATTAATGTAATTCTTGAAACGATGTTCTCTCAAATCAATTTAAACACGTCATCTTCTACGATTGCAATGATCAACAAATTCAAAAATTGTTGGAACCGAAGTTCATTGAATTGATTTAAACACATTATTTGTCACTAATGCAATTGATAGTTTCACACCCTCAAATATATCATCTGTCACGTCAATCCGGTTGATGAATCTGATCAATAATCTCAATCCAATATCAGTGTCTGTTATCAAAATTGAATTTTTTATTTCTCCGTACCAAATGATTCAATTTAAACTTGAAGGATACAAAATAGATTACATCCCAATAACAAAACAGGCTCCAAGAAGTATTAAAACAAATCCTCCGAAGGGAAGAGATTTGTGCAAAACAAGTTGGAACACTCATGCTGGCCTTAATAATTTAAGAGTTTTGTTATGTTATTTGGCGATTGCGCGCGTCATCAGTTAACATAACATTTATTTATTAATTTACAAGTTTTAATACATATTCAATAAATACATACATGTCAAATTAGCGCGCGATGATGACACAAAAAAGTATTTTTCATAATATAAGAGGATGATCTTAAGGGCATTCGCTTAAGTTTTCATAAATTTTAACTAAAAATGAATTTTTTAAAAATTTTATTTTAAATTTTATTTTATTTAAAAAAATCATATATATTCTATTTCCTTTAATTTTTATATTTTATTAAAATAGTAATATTCTTCTTTTTTCTCCCTTATACTCTGTCATTTAAAAATTCACGTTTTTAAAAAATATTAAAGTATAATTTTTTTTTTGAAAATAAACATTTTTAAATTTATTTTCTAAATATAACAAAGTTCTATTTATTTTTTAATCTACTAATTATATTCTAGATATGCGAATAAGTATGTCTTATAATTTTTTCTATAGGACATACTCTTTGTTTTCTAATTTTATTCCTCCATTCTTTTAAAAATAAAGGTTTAACTATCTCTAATAAATTTAAGCTAAAATTTAATTTAGAAAATTGACTTAAAATACTGGTCTTCTCCCACTCGGACGACCATGCCGGTCACAGAACAACACCTCTAATGACGGAGCTGAAAGAGAGTCTGCTTCCTCCCAAGCCCGACAGGGCCTCCAACCTCCGTGATGCCTCCTCCCTCAATTTCCCTTGCGCCGCCGGACGCCAGCCATTCCAGATCAATTGTTACTTCAGCCGATCTGTGGCCTCCCGCCACCCTCTCGCCCAATTTGTGCGGGCGAGAGCTGGTGACATAACCAGGAGGAGCCGAGGAGGCTTGTGGAGCTCAAGTTGGAGTAATAAAATAAAAGAATAATATTTAACTAGTAAAATTTATAATTAATTTATTATGTGTTAATTTTATATTAATTTTTAACTCAAATTTAACTCTACCCATGTAAACGATAAACGACAAGAAGTTGAATGGCGACGACTATTTGACCACCTTAGAGGTGACAGCCACCACGGACGGCACAGCCAAGGAACCACTATGGCCGTGGCCCACGATACCACCCAGATAATGTTGCTGCGTCCTCGTGCCTCCACGCTTGGCATGAATGGAAGAACCGACGCCCTAAAGATTAGATCGGTCCTTTAACGATTGGCTTTTGATTGGACCTATACATGTTATGGGGTCTTACGATGGTCAGGTCGAGCTGACTTCAAAACTAATAACTTTATATTTTTTTTTATCAGGATGGACCGCCCAATCTTGAATTGATCACGGGTCTCTCTCTCTCTCTCTCTCTCTCTCTCTCTCTCTCTCTCTCTCTCTCTCTCTCTCTCTCTCTCTCTCTCTCTCTCTCTCTCTCTCTATATATATATATATATATATATATATAAAAGTTGAATTTCAATTTGCATAAGTTGTTTAGAAGATTTATTATTATTTAACAATTAATTAGTTTTTTATAGTGTCATTTTTAATTTTTATATTTTAACAAGTAAATGAACAAGTATGGTTTTTGTTCTATAACAACAAATATGAATGAATATTTTGATGTCATTCGAAATATATATATTAATAAACAAAGAGATAAAATAAATATTAAATAATAATTTAGAATATAATTATAAGTTTAATTTATAATCGTAATCGTACAGAATATTAATTTTTTTTAAAATTTTAATATAAATATTGCAGAATGTATATTCATAAATATAATTATTAAGAATTATGATTTTTTATATGTAATGTGATTGTAAATTTATACATTCATGCTTAAATCATTGGAATCAATAGTAAGTAAAACTAACAAATTTTAATTAGACTACAAAGCAAAATTGGAAATTTCATTAGTCTGGTTGGATCCAAATGTTTCTCCTCAAACCTTGTTTTGAGTCACCAAAGCTTTTTGTTCACCCTTATTGCATGCCAATATTGTTGGTCGAGCTCACTGCTACACTAGCAAGGCAACACCCATCCAAGCATGCTACCTGATTTTTATGGCAATATGCCCATGCATTCAGACATATTTTACTTATGAGGGCTTTTAGACACTTTAAAAGTATTGTAGCTTTTGTTGGGTGACTCTTAACTAGTGAATTCAACTTTCACTTTATTACAAATGGCTATTATTAATTGATACTTATATGTTTTAAGAAAAAGTTTGTTGGATTGATATATTGTGTAGTTAATTTATATAAGAATATAAAAAATAATTTATTGTGTATTTATCATTAGATTAATATGAATAAATTTTTTAAAAAATCTAACGACAATAAAAATATGATATATCTACACAATATAACTATATAACATTACTAATGTTTTAATATAACAATCAACCAGGCCAAATACAATATGTTAGGTATCTTAAATTTCAATTTCAATACCTTATAATGCTTTAATTACTCTAATTAAGGGATAAACCCGTAACGTTAGAAGTTGAAAGATCTCATTGTGTCAACCTTTGTCCTACTGTAATTATTTGTCTCATATTCAAAAAGGGGGAAAAGGCAAATGCTATTGCTCCCGCCCACATTTTCATTTTTCTCCTCCAAATTTGTCCCTTATTCTATATAACATACAATTAACATTAATTTCTTATAACTTTTTTAATTTTAAATTCTAATTTATAAAAAATATATAAGTATTTTATATTTAAATAGATCTATTAAATAAGTCTAATATTATTATATAAAAATATGTATAGGAAAAGATTAAAATAATTACATATAAATAAATCAAATTCAAAAAAGTGAAGTTGCTATATTTTCATGTAAGAGTGTTCAAAATTGTGGAAATTTGAAAACTAGACATTAAAATTTAATTAAATTGTGATTTTGATTGGGTTTCAAATTTATTCAATTTAGTTAGAATAATTTGTCCTACATTATCTAAGGGGGCGCAAGTCAAGACCATTAAAGTCATGTGAGCCAATCCTTAAGGAGTTTAAATTAAAGTAAACAACATTATAACACATGCATACCTGCATTTTGGCTTGATCAAACAAGTAGTATTAGAACTTAGTTGTTTTCAAAATGTTATATGATGTAATTTCATGGACCATGCTATAAAAAATTTTATTATAAGTGTGATTGCTATGATGTGTGGTTGATCTAAGATATGAGATATATTGTTGCCTACAGGAGAAAACCAAGTTTATTAATAAGAAAAAAGCGAGTCTTAATGAGACAATACATTTTAATGTCACATCAATGTCATATTACAATACATCTATTACCTTTTAAAGGAGATAATATTACAATACATGTAGACCTATACTTTGGCCTAATCTAATAAGTGACATCAGAGCATAATTATGTCTGAGATGTCATGTGATATAATTTCATAAACCTTGCTAAAAAAATTCATTAAGTGTGCTTGTTATGCTCTGTGATATGAGAGAGATTGTTGTTTAAAGAAGAAGAGCTAAGTCTTAATGTCATAATACCTTTGAAAGCCATGTGTGGGATGTCCCATAAGTACAAAATAGATAATATTATAACATTTATATAGCCTGCACCTTGATTGGTTTAACAAATATAACTTTGGTTTTAATTTTACATTAGATTTGGTTATTTGATTTATTTTTTATTTTGTAGTCAAATTATTATTTAACAAAAAAACGAAAAAGAATAAAATAACTAAAATAAAGAATACAAAATTTAATGTAAAAGCGCAACCGAAGTGAAATCAAACCAATTAAAATTACAATTCAGTTTAATTTGTGGGTTCAAATTTCAATTTTCAGTTATTTGGAATATTCTTATATTAGACTATAATAAATACACTTTTTTTTTAATTTAATTGATTTATAAATATTTTTCCTTAAGATATGTTATATACATATTTTTATATAGCATTATAATAAAAAAATTACATATATAACTTATAAATTAAAAGTTATAAAGAAATGAAATTTGCTACGCAAGAAGCAATTGGCGTGGAAAAATGCCATTGAAAGACTGTCATTGCTCCATCCCAACGAAATTACATATTCCCTAACATAAAATCATAGAATTCATAGGAAATATTGGTTGATTAGGTCTGTGATTTTCATTGATTTTGGAAAGATTTTATATTTGAAACTTTCAAATATGTATACATAAAAAATACGATAAATTTTTTATACTTATGACATTTGAAATTTTAAAAAAATTATAATAATTTATATAATTAAATAAATGTAGTTAAATTAAATGAAAGTTTTAAATTTGAAGTTGAAGGTGAATATTTATTTTTTGTAACGAACGAAAAGGTAGCAAGTGTCTTTTAAAAATATATATTGTGCCGGGTGGCGGGTGAGAGGTAGATATTTTACGTAATTATCGGGACTTTTTTTCTTTGAATGAGTAAACACTTTTTATGATAATAATAATAATAGTAGTAGTAGTAGTAATAAATAAATAAAGGAGTTGAAAGAAGCGTTGTTGAGGAGTAGTGTCGTGAACAATGCTCGTGTGTCCCAAAGGTAAAGCCAAAAGAGTGAGAAAATATAGGAGGAGCTCCTTTTTGTCTCCCTGGAAATCCGCGAGAAAGATCTTGTCGTGGTCGGACGGTTTAAAAAGAGATACACACAATGTTTGTTTTTTAATACACATGAATTAGTGAAGTAATGCAGAGATCCGTACACAATTAGGGTGGATTTTCCTAAGCTATAGTGGGTTCCCGTCATTTTCCAGTGTAAATTAGGTTCCCGGTAGGGCACCCCACCCAAAGTTAGTGGCCAAAATAAATATTGGTGTCATCGGTTAAATTTTTATTGCATTTGAAATTTAAAATAAATTTTATTTGATGAAAATGGAAATACATTTTTATTTTTTAAAAAATTAAATCCAAAGAGAATTAGAAAAAAATATGTAAAGAAAGGAAAAAATGTTTCAATATCTCGTTAAAAATAATTTTATATTTATAAAAAGTTATTGAGCAACAATGGCGGCACTAGGTGTAAGTGAGTGTGTGCAGTTGACCTGGCCTACTTCTTTAAAATAATAAAAAATAAAAAATTTAATTAACTATTAAAAAATTTAAGTTATCAATTATTTGATTGGTTAAATATTATGAGAGTATTTAGATTTGAATTGTTACTTGCATTGACCAGTTAGTGTGAGACAATATATTTTAATTTTTTTGATTAGCGTTGGATAATTTTACCTCTAGCCGATAATCATTTTTATGTTCAAACAATTTGTATTAAACTCATGAGATAGTGGGTTCTACCTTTCTTACTTACTTGCATTGTTTTTTGATAATTGATTATTTAATATTATACTATCAATCAATTTAATTGAAATTTTAATTATTAGAATTTTAATTTAGAGAGTTTTAAAATACATAAATATCTAGTGTTTGATGTTTATGATATTTAATTTATTTGTCTAATTACGTATTATTATATTTTTGATCTATTATCAGTTTGCCACTTATAGCCTAATACAATGGTATATTTAATTTTTTTAGTAAATATTAAACACCCTAAGAAAAATCTAAGGGTTACCCGAAGAAATAGCAAAGAAATATTGGCATGTCAATTATGCACAAAAAGACTTACATAAAGTATTTTTCAAAATAATATTTTATTCAAATAATAATTTAATTAAATATTATTTTATTCTTATATATATATATATATAATAAATTTGAAAATTAAAATCCATTTTGGAAAACAGAAAACAAATCGTACCAAAAATAATAACAAGGATCCCATTTTCACTCTATGTAAATCATTGAAATTGAAATCAAATTAAACACTAAAAGTTTTATTCCATCATATTCGTAGCAAACGATTTTGTAAGACTCGTAGCAAAATGGGGGACATTTCTGTGTGTGGGAATTTCATCGAACACCTTGCAGGTGTTGTCCCCGAGCGAGCAATTTGGGGTAGAGAAGAAAGGGGAGAGGAGTGGGCAATGGAACTACCGAAACAATTATATATTATATACTAATTTTATTATTACTATAATAACTCATATATATATATATATATATATATATATATATATATATATATATATATATATATATAATACTCATAGGGCAAAAAATTAGGGGACCATGCCGCTCATATAAGTTAAAAACTCTTGTGAGGGCAAATATGCGGCAATGCCGTGGCGGGCCGTAACTCGCAGACCTCAGGTTTACGAGGTTGGTTGGGCTTAATATGGCCCCCACCACCTGGAAAATGAATGGTCAGATTATTTTCTGCGACATAAAATAAAAATTAAAATAAATAGATTAAATAATAAAACATAAAAAAAAATAAAAAAAAATCAAGAGGCCGAAGCTAAGCAAGAAACTAAAACAATTTGGGATTTTATATTTTAGGCCTACATTTGATCTCCTACCTGAATCCAAGTAAGAAATTTGGATTTCAAATTTTGGATATTGGTTATTGGATCCGGGTGCGGGTATACCCGAATTCTTCTTATTTAAAATTAAAACAAACATATGGTTTTTTAAAAAATCTCACATTTTAAGTTTTTTTTTGAGTCGGATCCAAAACCCAACCCAATTAAGTGCAAACTTATTCGGGCCAAAAGAGTTTGGGTTTAAAAGTTTAAAAATCGGCTACGTGTATTTTGCGCAGCCCTTCCTTGCCCCAACCAACTCTTCTCTAGTTCAAGTAATCAAGTCCTTCCTATTTCAAACATAGATCTGATATCTTACCTTTGACTTGGTCACTTCGTGTGAAATGTGTGATAAGCCAGCAATACTTATGATTATGGCTATGCGTTTTTTTTAATAAAGTATATGGGGTATAGGTTCACTCGTCCTTTGTTTCAATGCATTGAAAATTTCTAATATAATAAATGCAAAAAAAAAAATTATGGTAATTTTTATTTTATTTTAATAAAAAAAAAAAGATCACCTGTTATATGCATTTTCTTGCGGCATTCTCCATTACTAACACTAGCTTGCCATCGGTTTTTTTTTTGTTGCTCAAATTACATCACAAATCAAAAACAAAACTAGCAAATGAAATTGATTAATATAGGTTTAAGACATATCTACATGATTTATGTATTTATTTTGACATTGCGGCTTACATAAAAGGTTTTCATATATTGAATGCATATAATTTTACACTATACACACATTTGATGCATATTTTTGTTTTGTATGGCAGCAAAAGATGTCATTGAAAATGTATCACACACTTCCATTTGAATAATACAAGAGAGACAGCCGGCCAATGCCCACGGAAGTACATAATCATATATTTTCTGTATATATTATTAGATGGACATGAAGAAAAGATAAATGAAAAGAAACCTGGCTCTCAGTGTATACCAGACAGACCGTTCTCAATGTATAAGAGACCGAGAATGGGCGACAGCAAAAACGCTGCTCAAATGATAAGTATAATTGACTTACGGTATTATCACAAAATTATATTTGATGTATAATTGATTGTAATTTATTCATATATTTTTTAAATTTGTATTTAATAATTATAATTAGGTATATTATAATATTATTATGTTTAGTTATATAAGTATTATTTTTATTATATTATTATCAACTGAACAAATCATCAATCATTTGCCTTCAATGATCAACCCAAAAGTTGCTCCTGGTGTTATGCAATAAAGTATACTCCCATGTCATAATCTAGTGGATGCGAAGTCTCTCATCTTGAGTTGTAATCCGAAACACCAGTTCTACGTATAATTGAATTTGACTTATTTACCTGCCATTGAGCTTTTGACTTTATTGCAATTTATTTGTTGTCGGTGAAATTTAATTAAAATGTTTGGAAATATACTTTAAATCCCAAAGTATTTACTTGTTAGTAATTATATGGGCTGATGTGCCTTGTGAACAAAGTAAACTACATTAATTGTTTTCTCTTAAATTTGTGTATTATTTAAAAACATAAACCCCGAATGCTTAGACTATATTCCAAGCACTAAATATTTTGATGATTAATATAATTTTGAATGGCTTGAAAGAGTTAGAGATAATTATAGCATGTAGGATACTTAATAAGAGCATCTCTAAATGAGACACTATAAGAGTACTCATAATTGAATAATTAAATGTTTTAATTAATTTATTTAGATAAAGTAATATTAGTTAGAAATTTAATTAGTCGGTATCTCAAAATTTGGTATTTAATAAAATTTTTTGTCAAAATATATATTTCGAGTCAAATTTATAGTCAATATTAATTCATATAAGTAAATTTATTAAAACATTTGACTATTATACTGCAAGTGCTTTGACGTTATACATAGCATAAAGGCAAATATTAGTCTCCAATGATGCGGTATCCTTCATATTATCTTTGTGTGATTCTATAGTGTTAATTAAGTTATTGCCCAACTCTGAAACCCCTCCACAAGGTAAAGAAAGATTTTAATAAAAAAATAAAAAAAATATATTGTATATCGTTAAATTTAGTGTAATGAGTTGAGACTTGAGATTGTAGATGAAAATTTCTTTATTTTAGTGTGAAAATTACTTTAAACTAGAGTTATGGGTTGGAAATGATCTAATGGACTCACTCTTTTTTCATAGCTAAATTTGACAAAAACAATCAATTTTACAAATTTTAATCTTTAGTATGCTATTTTTGTGATATCAAATAGTATGCTCAACAAATATTTTACTATTTTATTTATTTTTTAATTTTAATTTTTTTTGATTTGAAATTATCTTTCTTCTCATCTCGATGAGAACATTAATGAACTCTACGTGAACATTAACAAGTATCACATATATAGTCATAGTTTGAGAATATTATCAAATCTACTTGGAACACGGTACTATTCAATATGACTTGATTCATTTATAGTCATAATTAAAGCATAAAAACTAGATATTTTAGGTACCTACACCAATCAAAAGTATGAAAAATGTTCTTACACAAATAATTAGTTTAGGTGCTTAATCTTAGTGCATTACGAAGGAAGAGAAAATTGTAATACTCTCATCTCGCTAAGATCGAATATGTGTGGAATTCAATGGAACTAAATATAAAGAAAAACTAACAAACCGATAATTACTTTTTGGCTAGCTCTTTTAGCTCAAAATCTTTTTGGGTGATCATGTTTAAATATTTTTAAACTTAATTAATTTTAAGATTTAAAGTTTTGGTTCATAAGAGCAGGTATAGTTACGAACAAAATTTGTATTTGTCTCGAGTACGTTTTACTCAAGCCTAACTTATGAGTTTGCAAATGGGTTCAAATTTAGGATAATTGATCATATTAAATCCAAATTTGATCCCAACCTACTTTAAATTCTATTACATGTTTTTTTTAACTAATTATCTTAACAAAAAAATATCCTAGTCCGGATTTTGTGATTTGTGAATTATGAAATGTGTATATTTAATTAATAAAATATTTATAATTAATATTTTATTTTATTTTCACAGTAATTTTTTTATTTCAATATTGAAAATATTACATTTGGAATTGCTTTAGGTAAGTTTTATTGGTTAAATTCATATTTAACTTGTTTAATTAATTTATTTTTGGCTAACAACATTTCTAACAATGCATTTAGAAATTTTTTGTTTAAATATAATTTTACTAATTTACCCTTGAAAACTTAGTGTATCGATTCGTATATAACACAACATCTTTATACTATATTCAGTCTCTTCAGTGTAATCTATCTTTAGCACAACGTCTCTTCAGCATTAGTTTCGGTTGAGGTTATCATTGCAATCCCAAAAAATGAGACCAACAAAAAAATTCTCAATCCTCCAAAACATACATTTACTGTTGTGTCCTTGCTGCTTTACATCGACAAAGGTGTTGTAGTTGCTATGATGGTGTAGAATTGAGACCTTCACTATTGGTAAAGGGGGAGGGAGGTCATGATTTTCATTTCCGATGAAGAATGAGATGTAGCTAACATGGCCAAACTTGATGGTATAAGAGTTGTGGTTAGAGGCAAAGAAGTCAGAGTAGAAGTAGGAGGAGAGGGGCTACTCACCATAGTTGGAGTAGATGAGGCATATTATATGTGTGGTGTGTATTTGACGTGTTACAAAAAAAGTTATGTATTTACTTAAAAATATAATTAGAGTTAAATTTACCTAATATTATAACTAATTTATTAGAAAATTTTTTTAGTCAAATGTTGTTTTATCTATTGATATTGTAAAGTTACTGGTTATGCTCTTAGCAGTGAAAATTTGTCTCATTAGACTAAAAGTCATTGTCATCCAAATTTTATTTTATTTATTTATTTTACAAATTATGATTTCATTAATGGTTAAGATGAGTACTTTTACCCTATTTAAGTTTTATTCACGTTTTAAATTAAAATTTATCAACTTTCAATAATGTCACCCATTTTTGTATTGTTATTTTAGGACGAAAACATATTCTTAACTATAGAGTTATTATTATTTTAATTAACATACCTCATATATATTTTATAACATGTTATATTATAAAACATAAAATATAATATAAATAAGAGCATTAGGACTCTCTAAATTTTAATTAAAATAGCCAACAAATTTTCAAGTTTAGCTATTCATATTAGTTTTTGCTAAAATAATAGCTTCAACAAATTAGTGCACTACAACGAGGAAGGATTTTTTTCATTTAATACCATATATAAGAGTATTAAAATAATATTAAAGCAAATAACTAAATACAGACATGACTGGTTACGTCTGACAAGCAAATCGGATAATTTACCAAATTCTTTTAGCAATAGTGAGTATGCTGCTAGTGGTTTTTTTTTTTTTTGATTATTCATTGGCTAATTTTGTGTTTTAGTGTGGCTAGTACGGATGCCCTAAAAGAATTTGTATGTACTTTTAGCTTTTCTTTTTCTTTTATCAAGAGAGTAGGGTGAATTCATAAAAGTCCATGAATATGTAATGGAGCTATGATAGAATTAATACCTACACTCTTAAAGGAGTGTTTGGTTTGTATCTGTTTATGAGACTCAACCCCCAATACTTAATAATTCAAACTAATTTATTGTTTGGTTATGTAAGTTTCAAGCCAAACCTAGCTTATAATCCGCTTAGAAAAATATCTGTTGTTATTAGCATATGTGTGTGTGTGTGAGAGAGAGAGAGATATTTTTTTTTATCAAATATGAGCTTCTTTTTTAATCCAATTAAATGGGATATGTTTGCCTTATGGGGTCTCTTGTGGTATTTCCTATTATAACAAATAAATATATCAATCAGTTTTTTTATGCAATCATGGGTAATTTTCTAATGTCTCTCTTCTTTATAGCAGAAGATACCACGATCACTAGGAGATCTCTTATGTTGATAAGATTAAATTTATTAGTGCCCAACAGATTAATAACTTGAATTTCCTACTACAATAAGCCGTAATATATGTTCTACTATATGTATCAAAATTTTATCATATTCTTTAAAGTTGAAACTTTCAAATACTTAGATTAAAAGGGTATGATAAAATATACAGATTAAAACCATGACCTGCTAGTACTGGATTTTACATAATTGTCAGCGGCTAAGATTAATATTAGGTGATGGCTGAATATATTATCTTTCAATCGTTATGCTTTGTTCCCGTGATGGCATGCGAAAAAAATACTATTAACTGATAAATATGAAAGGTTAGAATTTTATAGTATAATAATATTTGAAAAATTCATTTACAGTAAGTAATTCATTCGTGATGCTTTTTTACCCTTGTTATGAAAAATATATAATATTAATTTAACGATAATGAAAATATTTCAACATAAATTAATCACACACTACGTTTATATAGTATTAATAACCACATGACTGTGAAGAGTCATCGATCATCATATAACATATTACTGTTATATATGTGATAAGCTATGGGTGTCTCACTCATTTAAATTATATAATCAGTTGCATTTCACGCCTTGTGAAATCATCACAAAATAGTATAAGTCAATACAAATATGTAGATATTAAATTTACAACAAAAAGAGATTTTGATACTTTAAAGTTATTTTCTAGGGAGATAGTTATCAAATATAATATAAACACATAAAAATATAGTGAGAAACGTTTTTTGAAAAAAAAAAAGATATACTAAATATATTATATATCTTACTATATAAAACGGGAGTTTTATAAAAAAAACTTTGAATTTTTTAAATAACCAAATTAGTCAATATTGATTCAATAAAAAGAGACATTCTGATTAAAAACAACTGCTAAAATTACCTAAATAATTAAAAGAATATTTTTACGAATACGAGTTAATAGAAAAATATAATATAAATATAGAGATAAAATAATGAAAATAATAAAAAGTTGAACTTGTATAAAACTTGACATTTCCTGAAATATCCTAATGAAATAAAATTAATGTAATATAAATTTAAATTACAAATTAATTGAAAATAATGTATTTAAATTGCTAATGTAACCCAAAAAATTAATTTTAAAAGTAAAATGATATAATAAAAATAAAAAGACGATCATACCACTAAAGTAATAAAAAGCGCTTGATAACTTTTAATTTCCTGAATATCATAATTAAATAAAATTGATATACATATACTATTCCAAAATTAAGTAATAAAGTTAATTCACATTGCCAAAGCTACCTAAGAAACAATGACTAATATTTTAAAATCAATGAATAAAAAATCATAACAAAAATAATAAATTTAGTAAAAATTTTAAAATATTTATAAAATAATTTGGAAAAAGTAAAATCTAGCTAAAAACCAGCTCTCTTTCTATATACATATAAGAAATAGTAGAATATATTATAACCAGTTATTATATATAACATTGCGAGTATATATTGTCCAAAATTTGCAAAATACATTGTTATCCATGCATGTACAACTAGTCGTACGTATTTTTTATAATATTATTTGACATTTACACCACGAACAAATAACACATTTTTTAATAAATGTTTCATTACATCATATTAGTTATTGTATATATATATATATATATATATATATATATATATATATATATATATATATATATATATATAGAGAGAGAGAGAGAGAGAGAGAGAGAGAGAGAGAGAGAGAGAGAGAGAGAATATTTGATAAATAACTTAAAGGCCATTTTTGGTATACGGAAAAGGAAAGGAAAATAATTGATTCCATTTCTTTTCTACGTTTAGTACACAAATGGGAAGAAAATTAACGATTCTTATGAGAACGTTATATCCCTATATAGGGATAAGTTGATTTCCTCTTACTCCCAGTTTACAAAGGTTCCATCATGTAAGAGAACGTTTTTTTTTATTTTGGCCTTAATTTTCTTTTGCATTTTGCCGTTGCCCGCCCCCCCCCCCAAAATCCCGTCGCCAGCCCCCACATTCCGTCGCGCGTGCTTAGTTTCAGCCCCTCCCTCTGCCGCCCAGATCCAGCCCCGCCGCCCTTGTCAACCGTTGAAAATGATGAGTTAAGCAGAAATTTTTTAAAAAAAAAATTAAAAATATTTTAGTAATTTTTTAATACATTATCTTGCTTCGAGCTATTAGCATATAATTTTATTGATTAATTAAATATGTATTATGTACATAAAAATGACTTCCGGATTTAAGTTTTTTTTAAAAGTAATATTTTGGAGCTCCCTTGTCCACTTTAATCTTAAAAAAATTAGAAGGTTTTTTTTTTTTATTTATGATAAAATTGTTTTCCAGATGAATTTTAGTTTTCGTTAAATAAAAGGAGGTCATCATCTTCTTTTAATGAGTGATTTTTCTTCTATTTGAGTTAAGCGTTTGTTTGTTTGTTTATTTATTTAAGCGATGAGTTTTTTTTTAATGAATTATGAAATGATCAAAATAAATATATTTTAAAATGACATTTTTGAAAATGTTAAAAAGCGGTCCTATCCTAAGTTATAGTATGGATATCCGAGGTCATCTTTTGACTTGGTCTAAAATAAATATTTTTTGTACTTTATAAGCTACATTATTATGATAATAATCTTAACCACATCTGTCGTTATAAAAAAAAATATTTAAGTTCAATAATTTTATTGTTGATTATTATACTCATCAGTGAAAGTTAGAACTTAGAAAATTGGCGGTACCTTATATGAAAACAATAGTCGTCCCTTAAAATTAAGAATTACGTTGATAATGACTCAGAGTAAATGAATATAAAGCGATAATTTTTTGTAATTTTCTTTTTAAAAAGATAGGGAAGCACTATACATAAAGTGAGAAAGACATATGTCATGTGATGAATAACAATTAAACCATCACACGATGGGAAACTTTTATTCAAAGGATATTGAGAGAACATGATCCCATTCCAGTGTGTTGTTACCCACAAATATTCCCACTGCCAAAAGTTTCTGTATTTTTATTTTTTTTAGCATTCATGCGTTTTTGCTTGTTCCAGATAAATCGCATATGTAACCCGCCAAAAGGTATATACAATCTTTACGAACTTATCATGTTAAATAAATAAATAAAGCACCCACAACTATACACATATAGTCAAGGCTATGATCTAGGATTCCCTTGGCTCATTGCAAAGTCCCATTTTCGCATGTCGCTTTCCCTAACCCTACCACTACACTCGCTCTCTCAAAGAAAGCGTAGGCCATGGTGTTTTGAAAAAGAGAAAAAATATATATAATATTTTAAAAATAAAGTCCTAATAAAAAAAGACAAATTAAAGCACGCACCTTTTTTATATAAATCCCCCATTAGTCCAAGAGCTTTCCCACATAAACTCTCTGGATACAATCCACCGCATGTGAGAATGAGCATCACAGGTTTTGATCACTCCCCAAATCTGATGATGGAAGCAGTTGCTACCCCAACTTTCTTTGAGTGGCTCAAGCCATCTCCCAGTACTCCTCCCACCTCTTCACACCCTCCTCCTCCTCACCATCAACAAGTTAATAACCCACAGGCTACAAACATGATGAACCTCTTGAAGTTCCCTTTCTACTACCAACAACAACAAGAGCAGCAGGAGCAGCTGCTGCTGCAACAACAACGGCAACGACGACGACGAGAGTTTATGATGCAAAACTCGGTTCAGTGTCTGCCGCTACTGAGCCGGTTCAGTGAGACAAATATCCAGGTGGTAGAACAGAAAGTAGCAGCCCAAAAGGGATGTCTTAAAGAGCTGAAGGGAGAGGGGCTAGACAAGGTTGCTGTGACCTTGCACATTGGGCTCCCCAACACCACCCCATTGGGATGCAGCGCCCAAACTGGAACCGATCAGTCATGCAACTTGTGTAAGGAAGAAGAAGACGTGGAGGAGGAGGAGGATGAAGAAGAAGGGCAAGAAGAAGAAGAAGAACAACAGGTGTCCGGGAAGAAGCAAGGAGCTGCTCATGGTGGTTATTCATTCAATAGTGAGAGCCGGTTTTGGATTCCCACCCCAGCTCAGATCCTTGTTGGACCGATGCAGTTTGCTTGCTACATATGTGGCAAGAGCTTCAATCGCTACAACAACATGCAGGTATCAGTACTGTGATTTATGAATTTTAATTATGTTTTGTCTGGTTAAATAACTAAATAGTAGTCCCCATGAATTTGGATCTGCACCATGATCATCCCGAAATTAACCTTTGTCGATTTTGAATATCTGAATTTACGATAGACTTTTCGATCAGATCTTGAAGTCCTCTCCCCCAATTTGGACTTCGAATATATGAATTTACAATCGGACTTACAAAAAAACCCAAAGAACTAATAAAATATTCTATACATGCTTCATTTCCTGTGAGTTGTTTTCTCCACGCTGGAAGCTATATTATATATATATAAAGGCTAGACAAGCTTCTTAAAATTAAACCACAATATAATACTCACATGTACACTAAACTGTCATCAAATTAACAAATTATAACGCAAGAGAGAATAAGAAACTCTTTCTTTATGTATTACTTAGTCTGGATAAACCTTTAATTTGGTTTTCTTGGACTCGTTCTGTCTAGACAAATCATTTAAACACAGATTTAATTTGGTCCATTCTGGGTGGGTCTAAAAATTTCTGATTTTTAGTCTTTTAAGGGTGGGTATCTTGAAATTCTAATATACAAATATTGAACATGAGTTACGTACATTTCCAGTTTTTCATACATACCAACCATCAGTGATTTCATTTTTCTGGGATTGGTCATTGTAATAATAAGGATTTTTTTGCCGGCACGGAAGGAACTGTTTTGTGATAAACTAAGTTATATATATATATATATATAATTTCTGGAATATCTTTCATATATATATATATATGCATGTAAATCAATAATGTGCAGATGCATATGTGGGGACATGGATCAGAGTACAGAAAGGGACCAGAATCTCTAAGGGGCACGCAGCCAGCAGCCATGCTGAGACTGCCGTGCTACTGCTGCGCACAGGGCTGCAAAAACAACATCAACCACCCCCGAGCCAAGCCTCTCAAGGACTTCCGCACCCTCCAGACCCACTTCAAGCGCAAGCACGGCGCCAAGCCCTTCGCCTGCCGCAAATGCGGCAAGGCCTTCGCCGTCAAAGGGGACTGGCGCACCCACGAAAAGAACTGCGGCAAGTTCTGGTACTGCACCTGCGGCTCCGACTTCAAGCACAAGCGGTCCCTTAAGGACCACATCCGCTCCTTCGGGAAGGGCCACTCGCCGCACCCGTGCCACGACGAGTTCGACGACGATAAGGATTGTGTTACTGGGTCTGAGGACGACCAGTGATTATATATATATATATATATAAACCTGCAAATGAAGCTGAATCCAACTTAATGCGCTTGGCTTGTTTAGTTATTTTGTTTAAGGTTAAAGAGTACTGTGAAATGTGAGCCGTGGGAGCTCGTGCTCGGTAACAAAGAATTCTCGAGGGAGAGGGAGTAGTTTGTTAGTGAGCACTTGCAAAATTCAGTTGCAGTAATAAATTAGTTGCTAGTGAAATCCACGTATCTGCTTGTGGTTTTTGGTTAATTATAGTACTCTTGGTAAGTGATTTGAAGAATAATTACGAGCTAGGGTGATGATGATCTCGAGGACTCTCGCTCCATTGTATTATGGAGAGAACTGTTCTAAGGCTCCATGGCTAAATGCATCTACATCGCAAACGTTATTTATATACAATTATGTACTATTGTTTTTTTTTTAAATCCCTCTCCTACATATTCCTTATTTTACTTTCATTATCTTTTTCATGAATCCATACATGCTTTTATACTTTTATGAAATGTCATTTGAATGGAAATAGATCACTAAGCTTGTTTGGTTGTTTTTTATTTTTATTTTTTCTATTTAAATATAGAAAACATCCTTCTATACTCTTGTTTGATAATTATTTTGTTTTTTGTTTTTGAAACCAAGTTGTTAAAATGAAAATACATTTGGCATGTATTCTATTTTCATGTGTTTTCAATGAAACAAGTTGTTAAAATGAAACCGCCTGCCGACGCCCCCCTCCCCCCAGCTGTGATGCCCCCACTTCACAGCATGCAGAAAAAACGAAAAACAACTCTCAACCGCCAAATGTGTTTTCAATCGGACACAAAGCAAATTTTAAATATAATTTTTAAAAACAAAAAACAAAAAACGCATTCGTGGCTCAAGATATTCTATTTTGAATTCAGTTTTATTTTGCAAAAAATGATTCTGATTTCGGCTGTTTTTGAAAACATCTTCGACAGTGTTTTGAAATATAACCTGGGATTTAAAAACAAATTCATCACTGTTTGATTTCATAGCCGATCTCGGTCGAAGTGTGTGATGTATGTTTGACTTTGCTGGTTCAACTTCTGTCTATTGCTTGCCGTTGCCGACTCAGGCAAAAATTCACCACTGGTTCTTGCCGTTGCAGACCCACCCTCTCTCTCTTTCTCTCTCCTAAGAAAGCTGAACACTATAAAAATAAGATTGACGTGTAGAAATAAAAAAAAAAAATAAAAGTTTTACAGTTAAATAGTAGAAAGTAAACTTATATAGATCGACCATCACAAAAATTTCACAAAAAACATTATTTGAATTCACAAACGCGTATTTAAAAAAATTATGTTTTCAGTACACATAGTACAAACGAACATACAGACGAAACACCAAGACATTCTACCTCGAAGCCTAGGTTCGAGTTTCTGGTAGTGCATATATTCGATCGCCCTCTCCCTCCAAATCCGGCTTCTACCTCGCCACTGCCGTCATTCACTCTCTCTGCAGCTCCGGTGAGTCGGCGACTTCCCTCCGTCCCAACCTTCCCCACACCCACGACGCCGACATTGTTACATGGAGCACCCTCATCTCCAACCTCGCCAGCGCCAGACCTGTTTTGAAACTCGTCAACTCGTTGAGCCTGATGTGTTCACCCTCTCTTCTATGATCAAATTATATGTTTGTTTGTTTGTTTGTTTTTTAAGGAAAATGAGGCCATGGGGATTTGGTCATCATCAAATTGAGGTTTTCTCCTATTCATATAGAAAACAAAGTCACTTAAGGGGACCAAACAAAAGGTTGAGGCTGCCGTGCAAGTTTCAGGCCGAAATGGTTTACTCTTTAGAGCCTGTCCGGGGCATAAACATCGCCAAATATTAGAATTTAAGGACCTATCCTAAAATCAATTGGCTCTAGTAGTTGAGACTATCTTTAGATCTATATTAAGCATATTATAATTGATTACTTTTTCCACGCTCTAACAACAAAAGGCCTGGTAGGAAGGCTGACTTGATGATGCACTGTTTGAAAATTATGCGAAAAATTGGATTGAACATTCACTCCTGCAGCGAAGGAATCTAATGAGTACAAGAAGATACTGAATTACCTCAATAAAACTTATGAACCTGTCAGAGCAGGAAGCGCTGTAAGGCTTATTACATTCCTGCACACTGTGGATTTAATTATGTAACTGAACTCCTCACCAATCAATGAGATAATAGAACTTAATTACACTTATTTCAATGCTTGGGAAACAAAGTGCCCGGAAAAAAGCAATGATTCGAGTGTTTCCCTCTTCTGAAGTAATATAGCAAGTACTACACTTCGATGTTGTCCAACCCGCCATCCTCACTTGAATTCCAAAAGCAAGGCTTGCCATCGAGGCCGGAGTAGAGGGTGAGCTTGACGATGGAGGGGCATGCGGGAGGCGTGGAAGGCCGCATATATAAGCGGAGAAGGTGAGGACGAGGATCCAAATCTGATGGTAGAGGAGGCATTGAAGGTGTTTTAAAATCCAATATGAAACTTTGATAAAATTTAACTAAATTTTTTAGAAAATAATATTTTTAATCAAATTTTAACATTGGACGGACATGCATTATGGCTTCTTGTTTTGGTGGCCCACGGATCACGTAATTAAGGGTAACTGATGACTCCATAATTTATTTAAAATGGCCACAAGCACTTGCTTTTTGGACGTTGGGGCCCGAGGTTTCTGGCCATTCAATGTGAGCGCAGAAAACAGTATCATATATTGTGTGACATCATTATTCCGATAAAAATACGATTATATCATAGAGCTCTTTGTTACATAACATAAACATTGGGAGTGGATTCGGTACCATCACCGTTATTTTGTTTTTGATTTTCAAAAATTATCATTAAATTTTATTTTATTTTTGGTTGCTGTTTTTTGCTTTTGTTTTTAGTTTGCCGGAATCTCGTGCAGGAGTGGAAAGCTCATGCGGGCGTCGCGCTAGGGCTGGAGGTCACGTTGGGTGGGCATTGCGCCAGAGCAGGAGGTTGCGCTAGGCGGGCGTCGCGCCAGGGAGAGAGGTCGCAGCGGGCAACAGAGTATTGGGGACGGCAAATCGAGCGCTAAGTAGGAGTCGCACACAGGGATGGCGAACCAGGGGGGTTGCAGCGGCAAGCGGCGACGGAGTCACCAAAAAACAAGTGAAAATAAAAAAACACCAAATAGAAAACATCCATAATGTGTTTTTATTTTTTTGCATTTGAAAATAACTAGTTTCCAAAAATTTTAAAAAAAAAAAAACAAGTACAAAAAAAAACCAGGGATTTTCTGTATTTTAATACAGAAAAAAAACAAATAACAATATTTATTTTAAATATTAACTGTTAGATTAATAAATATGCATATAAATTTTACAGCAATTCAACAGCCGATTTATGTGTAAATTCAACTGAAATAAAATAATAAATAAATAAATATAATTTGTTTATTCATTTATTAATTACTTTCTTTTAATTAACTTTGACATAAATAGACATATTTATTAATATATTAATATTTAATATAATGATTAATTTTTGAAAAATATCTATGATTCGAAATAGCAAAAGTTTATGGCTACTATTCAATTCTTCAGAAAGTTATGTGGTCCTGCAATTTGTTTTCCATGATAGTTGGGTCTGCCGTTCAATTCTAGACAATCGACTGCTGAGTATATATGGAAAATTCAAGAAGACAATGTACACTGCAGGATCAAGCACTCATGTTGTCTAAGTGTTTGGCATCCAAATCATTAAGAAACACTCCACAGTAAGCGGTGTGTGCCTTCATTCTCTTTTCACTAAGCTTCTTGGATCTACATCTATAATAATGCAACGAGTACAGGTGAGATGAGGCCCTGATAATGCATGTATTTCAAAAGCCGATGGAATGTTGCAGCATTCGAGATAACTCATAAGGAGAAACAGAAAATGTTTCGGATCGGATGCTTTGTAGTGGTACTGACTTTAAGAATAACAAATCGTTCTTGTGACAGCAAATAATTTGAATATGCAATGGGTTATAAAAGTTAAAAGTAAACTCGAGCAATATCAATCTTAAGGACTCTCAAATCTGCTATTTCTATTCCAGCTTCCACAATAACATCGATCCCACACTGCCTTTGGCATTAAAGGGGTTGAAATGGAACCCAAGAACACAATTTTTGGGATCAGAAATGAACCCGACAACACAAACTTTCACCATCCATTCCGTGGGATGCTACAATTACAACAAGCACAAGTAATCTTAGGCAAATTAGTCAACTATTCCGAAGGACGAGAGAAAAGACTTGCAGGGCAAGATCATTGATACAAGGACACAGGAGGAAACCTGAACTTGTTTGAGATGAAGGGGACTGCCTGCGGTTGCACAACCAGATCGTGATAAAATGCATACTCGGCCTCATAATCATGCAAATGAAGCTCCTGCTTTTGGTTGCTGTGGTAATGGTGCTTGGCCAAGGCCGATTTCCCAAAGCCAAAGATACTGACTCTATTGCATATTCCTAGAGCCAACATAACAGCTTGCATCCCGGAAGAGTAATGAAACATGGTCCCTTCATGGGTGGAGCTCCATTTCTCTAAAGGCCTCCCCAGATCCTCAACAAATCGCTTCGCAGAGTAGTATTTCACAATCCGGGCACACAAGAGGTCAAACCTCGGGTCCGTGATGAGCAGCGGCCCTCTGTGAGAAGAGTTGCAGATCATGTAGTCCAGGAAATGAGCAGGCTGACAAATGTACATTACAATTGGGACACCCAGCCCGTAGGGATGGCAGAAGCAACCTTCTCTCCGCGCGCACAGATGCAAAATGTTGCTGTTGACAAATGAGACATTGGTTTTTGACCCAACATGACGCTGGTAGTTCTTAACCCTAGCATTGTTCAGCCGAACCACAACCTCATGGCTGTCAATGAGCTCTCCATAATCCTTGTGCAACAAAATCCCACTATTCCCTACAACCGCACAAGACGAGTACCGGGGCGCTGAGCCATCGATGGGATACTTTACCAGACGAGCCAAATCGGACATAATCTCCGGCTGGTGCCGCCGGTTCCGCGCCCAAGCCTGCAAAACCATGCGGAACTGCAACCAGAGCCTATAGAACTTGGGGGAACGAAAATCTATAGGGACCCCATTGGAGGTCCTAGGGTTCTGCGGGTAGGGCCGAAACCTCCGCCACGAAGAGATGGATCTGTGGCGCGCTCTGGTGCGGAAATTTCCTTCCAGCAGCTGCTCGATCTCTTGCCTCAACGAGGCCTCTCCCACGTCTATGGCCGCGAACTTGAGCAGCGTGGAGTTGAACACCACCGGCAAAGCCTGCGCTTCCACGGGGAACACGTTGCGTTCCGACCGCAGCGTCGCGAAACCGAAGGTGACAGTAAACGCAATCGCTGCGACTAGGAGAATGGTGGAGAGCGGATGAACCGAACGCTTCATTGAAACAAAACGCGTAGGTGGCGAGGCCTTCGTGGGTCGCTAGAGGACGACGCGACGAGGATTCTCAGATCCATGGCATTGGAAGCGAACACGGAGCACAGACCTGGCACCCCAATCCAAACAGAGCTGCGAATCGAGAACAAACGCAGATTCAATCGCATCTATGAACACACCATTGTAGATCATTTAACAACAACTCATATCATATCAGACCCTAGCGCGAGGATCAAACTCAGATGAGTCAGATCCAAACGCAAAAGCAACGCGGGTAACAACAAACATTGTAGATCATTCGAGCAACTATTCAAAACCTAAGATTGATCCATTTTCTTCTCTTCTGAGGGAGGCGACGGTGAAGAGGAAGAGGGAGACGAAGATGGATGAAGGAGACGATGGCAGTGAGTCGGTTGGGACTCGGACTCAGACTCGGCCATGATGAATGGGTGGGCGCAATTTGAGAAAAACCGAATGGCTATCAGTTCCATCGTGCGATGATTCCCTCTTCGCTGCTATTTTAAATTTATTTTAAAACCAACCAGAGAAGACAAGCACACATAATGGAATAATTTAATTTTAAATTTAGTTTAAAAGTTTGAATTGGATGTTAATTTCATCTTGCGGTTAATTTCATTTTTTAAAAACAAATTAATGATGCATGGTGGCCGCAGGACTATATATAACAAAATTCTTTTACTTTATTTTAAAAATATTTTTAATGTATTTCATCTTTTAAATATTTTTTAAATATATTTTTTTACATATATTAAATGAAAAAAATAAAAAAATTATAATATGAAAGAATAAAAATAGAGATGTGAAAGGATAAACAAAATATATCAATTAGTGTATTATTTATTTTCTAAAATAGAGATGAAGATTATGAAGTTAGTATGAATGTCCTAAGAGCATGCATATCAGGTTTGACTTTTTCATTCATATTTAGAAATGAACAGTATATTTATTTCTTATAATTTTTTTTCTTTTAAAACTCTCTACATCTTATTTTTTTTCTATATCTCTATTGTTTTAAATAATATTTTTATTATTTATTTAATACTTTTTATCCCTCCAACTAATCAAAAGTTTACATGTGTAAAAATATATATTAAAAAATTATATGAAAATGTTTAATGATAAATAGTTAATCCTCAAATATGATAATTCATCATTCATTTTTTTATCTTTATACCTTATTTTCTGAAACTTGATGTTGATGCTCCTTTTTTCAAATCTGTAAATTTTTTCTTAAATTATAGAAAAATGTTGATTATAGCAAACCTAATATGAATGCTTTAATATATAGGTTTTTTTACAAATTTACAAAAAAAAATCCCAAATTATAGGAAAACATTGATTATATCAAATCTAATGAAGATGCTCTAAAATAGGCCGATCTAGTTCGGTTCATTATGGAGCGGATCTAAACAGACTGATTCATTTCTTCTTACTAGTAACTCATTAAATTTAATCAGGCATTATTTTTTATTTATTAAAATATTATATTGTTTCTCACTGTATTTACTTTTTTATTTATTTTTCTCTTATCACATTTATTTTTTATTTAAAATAATATTTTAATTAATAATTGGTGAAAATATTTACTTTTAAAAATAAATTATTTTTTAAAATCTTTTTTATAAGAAATTTGAGACAAGTGGTATCAAAATAATTAATTTGAAATCTCAACATGGCTTGCCCAGACAACTTTATTTCATTTAATTGGATTTTCCCACTAATATAGTATAATAACAACATTTACATATATTAATCTAGGTGGCATGTATTGAGACACAGATTATTTATGTCTGTTTTTAAAATATTAGTATGTATAATTCTTAATATTTTATATTTTAAAATACTTATGACATTTTAAAAATTCAAAAGTTTTTATGTACTAATTTTATTTTTTATTATTTCATAAGTATATATATATATATATAATATTTATATTAAGATGTTTAAAAAAATCATTATATGTATTAGGTTATTTTAGAAATTTATTATTATTTGTGATAAATATAACAACAAAGAATATAACAAAAATAATAGAGCATATATGTAATTAATTCTTTCTAATATGGGAGGGAGAAAGGTACAGAGTAAGAGGAGAAAATTCCATTTCTATCATATCTTTGTTAGAGAGGAAGTGTACAAATATTTATATTATGATTAGATAATAGAGAAAAATTTGTGTTCCTCCCTAATTGATCGACTTTTCAACACTTTCCCTTATGATATCTATCCTTACAATTTGTATACTTGGTTGTAGGAAAAAATTAGTTAAAAATCTTGTTGGTTCCTATGGCTAAAAGGAAAGGTAAATAAGTTAGAATTCAAACTAAAACTATTATGTACACATATTATAGTGAAATATTTTACTTATTAAAACTATTTAGTTTTAATGAATTTATTAAAAATTAGCTATTTTTTGAATCTTGTAGAACTTCTACAATGTCTAATTAGTATGGCAATGATTATCCGTCCTTTTAATAACTACATCAAAGATAATAATATAAAACTTCAAAAAGCATAGGTTGATAAAGTTTTGTTATTTATAGGGATGAGGTAGTTTGGTGCTTCACTGAGATCTATTAGACTCTTTATATGATTTGCAATCTTTGAAAAACTTTTTGAATGCAAAGGAAAAAAAGTATTTTAATGATCAATCAGTTTTGTTGTATTATATTGCTTAATCAGTTCATTAACTTGACTATCTTTTGTTAGTTTCTTATTAACTTATTGTTTAAAGATTGACAATTGTTGAGAGATTCTTTTGGTATGAAAGTTTAATTTTCACAAATGCCCATAATTCATGAAGGTAGTCATTTGATTGTTGTTATATCATTCCTTATTTCATGACTCATCTATTAATCTTATCAATGTCATTTCCCTTTTGACTTATCCCATTGATGTGATTGATATCCTTACATTATAAAAGATGATCATTTGATCATCTCAATTTTTTTTATTATCTTATCCATTTAACCTTTTTTTTTTCATATTCTCATATATAATAATCCATTACATGGTGGTCTCACAAGTTAATTTATCATATGAAAATGTTACGTTTATCTTTAAAACATTATTTAAGGACGATTTAATATCTTACAGGCTTATTTGATGCACAACTTAAATTGCAAGTTCAAATTTGTTGAATGTTAACTACAAGTTTATGAGCCAAACATTTAACTAAAGTTTATACACACTTAAAATTACACAATTATAAATTTGAATATTGTTTTTTATTATGCAAGTTGGTAATATTCTTCAGAACAAAAGTTGGTTGATGAAAAATTTAAACTATAAGTTTAAAGGGCAATGGAACTGCAATAATAATACTTCAATCTCATATATATATATATATATATATATATATATATATATATAATATATATATATATATATATATAAAGATTCAATATATTTATACACTATAAATTAAATTAATTGTTTAATATTACAAATTAAATTTATTAGGTAGGCCTTAAAATATTTGTTTTAATTATAATTAGTAAGATAAAATTATAAACATACAATGTTTGGGGGGAGGGGAAGCTTAATAATTTTCAATTATAAATGTTAATAATTTAATTTTTGAAGAATTTATTATGTAGCTTGCTATATAGTTAAATGAAAAAAGAGCTTAAAAAGGCATAATTCCTCTCGCATGCAATTTTTTAATTTATTTTTAATTAATTTTTAATAAATTATTTCTATCAATTCATAGTTATTCAATTTCATTTTCAATTATAAATTTTAATAATTTGATTTTGAAGAACTCATTTTATTATAGTATTCAAATGAAAATGAAAGTGCATTATAAATCTTTGATCGTGTAAATCTTTCATCATAATCTAGGACGGGCTTTATTTGATTGATGTGAATTATTTTTAAAAATATAATTATTTTTAGAATAAATTCATATGAATTTATATAATTCATAAATATTTTTAAATTATATCATCTCACTTTTTAACAACTATGATTAGTTTGCATTCGTTGTACTTTTTTCTGGTTAGCATTTTCACATATATATATATATATGTATGTCATGCGTGGACGATGCATAAAAACTTATTTATTATGAAATATTATTTGAAGATTTTAGCCATGCTATAATTAAATCCACTTATTCGAATGGTTAGGTGTCGGCATATACGAATCCAGCTAAGCTTATTTAGCGCTATAATTATAATTATTGATGATGTTCCCTTGAAATAATAATCATTGAATGAAAGCCATTTGAAGTAAATTTACAGAAGAAAGAAAAATGGGTTTAACAGCAATATTATTACAGATACATGAAAGCAAACCCCAAGCCCCGCCGTGGCCACCGTAGCAGACGCCATAACAGATCAACAATGGCAGCCAGCTAGCCAGCCAGCCAGCCATGGTTATATGATCAAACCTTATGCAGCTTGGCAGCTAAAACAAGCGGATTGGCCTTGGAGATGGCCTCTTTCCCGGCCGCCTTGTAGTCAAACTCGCACGCGTGCTTCTCCGGGTACCGGTGGCGCCCACAGAACGTCAACCCGCACCTGCACATGAACCCCGTCAACCCCACGCGCCGCTGGCATGCCCGGCACCTCCCCGGCCGGGCATCCCCCGCTTGCTCGGGAGACGCTTCCCCTCCCACAGCCGCCTCCGCCTGGACTAGTCCTTTTCCGGCAGATTCCTGCCCCAGAGCCGCCGGAGAGGAGGCTGATGCCGCGGGCGGCGGCAATGACGACGAGGTAGCTGCTGCTGCGGCGGCGAGGGTCTTTTTGACGGCGAGTTTGGCGGAGGAGGCCTGGTCCTCCTCCAGGCGGAGGTCTCTGTAGCATTTGGAGCAGAGGTTGTTGGTCGCAGGGCTTCCGAAGAAGCCACAGTTATTTGCACACAGACGGTGGCCTTCCTGGCATCTTTGCTCTTCCGCCATTTTTCTTTCTCTCTCTCTCTCTCTCTCTCGTCTCTTGGATCAATCACAGCCTGCAACGCCCATTAATTAAGTATATTTTACAACAACGAAAAAAAAAAGCAAATTCACGAACAGCAAATCTTAATTTACATGTTTGTTAAGTGATTTTCATAACTAAACCGAAATTGGTTCGGCAGGTCGTCCTTCACTTCCCTCTAATTTATCCGGAACCAAATAGATATTAACCAACTTAGAAAAAACAACAACAACAACCACCACCACCACCACAATAACAATCAACAATCAGGCATTCAACAGCCAACTACCCATAAAAAAAAACACACACACACACACACACAAACAGAGGAAAAAACATGTAATTAATATATTTAAAATAGACGCAATAATAAGAAAGGAGCCGACAAACAAGCCATGAATGATGAAACTAAAGACCATTATTAAGGTAAGAGAAATTAAGAAACTTGCCTGAAGAATAGATGAGGGTACTCAAAATAGGTTCTGGATCTGTAACAAGGGAGGGAGGGAGAGAGAGGGAGAGAGAGAGAGAGCGCGCGTGGTTTTATGGTTAAGACTTTGATGATCCTGTTTGTTTTAGGGACATGACAAGGAAAAACAAAGGAAACGTTGGGTGAAAGGTAAGGAAAGGGAGGGAGAGAGAGAGAGAGAGAGAATCCAAATAATTGGCGTCGCAAAAAGCAAAAGACAAAAAAGCTTGGCTCCCACCACCGCACGGAGAGCCACGCCAACCCGGTATCTGCCTCTGGCCGGCTTCTTTTCTTTTCTTTTCTTTTCTTTTTCTTTTTCTCTTCTCTTCTTTTACCGATTACCGATTACCGATTCAAGTTTGCACGCCTCCAAGGCCTCTTGTCTCCCTTCTCCTTCAATTTAATTTTTACTGCTGTGAATTATTATGATTGTCCCTGTCACGGCGCGCGGTTAACTCTTTTTCCTTTTCTTTTCAAAGATTATTTACCGGATTTGGCTCGGGATTTGACCGTGTGCGTTGAATGTTGTTCTGGCCACAGGCCCCGCGGGGCCTGTCTCTGCTTCAACACACATCTCTTTAATTTATTTTTATATAACTACCAAGATTTTCTTAATTACAACATCCAAACTAAAAATAGTATTATTTTTAAAAATAATATACTTGATAGATAAATTTTAAAGTATTTATGAATAATAATTTTTTTTATTTATAGTTTTTTTTACTTAACCTATAAAAAAAAAAAAAAAAAAAAAAAAAAAAAAAAAAAAAAAAAAAAAAAAAAAAAAAAAAAAAAAAAAAAAAAAAAAAAAAAAAAAAAAAAAAAAATATTTTTTTTAAAAAAAAAAAAAAAAAAAAAAAAAAAAAAAAAAAAAAAAAAATTTTTTTTTTTTTAAAAAAAAATTTTTTTAAAAAAAAAAAAAAAAAAAAAAAAAAAAAAAAAAAAAAAAAAAAAAAAAAAAAAAAAAAAAAAAAAAAAAAAAAAAAAAAAAAAAAAAAAAAAAAAAAAAAAAAAAAAAAAAAAAAAGGGCCAAAAAACCCTTTATTTGTATTTGGAAAAAAATTATTTGACAGCCCACATAAAAAAATATGGATTTCACCAAGATAATTATTTAAATATCAAAAAGGAGGTGATTGACTTCGTCTTGTTGCCGTAAAATAAAATTTTAATTTTAATTATGAAACAAAAACTTAGGAGTATAAAATAGATGACCGACAATGGGGGGGGGGGGGGGGGGACGAAAAATTTTTTTTTTTATTTTTTTTTTTTGCCTAAAAAATTAATAAATAAATAATTTTTTATTTTTTATAAAAGAGGCCTTTGGTTTTTTTTTTGGCCGAATCGTTTTATACTCCTATTAAAAATACATAAAAAATATTTTTTTAAAAAGAATATCAAATTCAAATAAGATTCAAGCTTTAATTTCAATCAAATAAAGTCACGAAGTCAAAAACAAAAACAGCTATCAAACAGCCATTAAAATTAAAGGATTTATTTTTAAAATTTAATTATTTAAATGATAATATTTTTAAAATGAAATATATAAATTATATTAAAATTTTAATTACTTCAATATGTAATTTATTATTGCATATTAAAAATAGTAACTGGAATTATATTGGCATGTTTGAATTTATAATTTTGAAAACATAGTATGTTTGATAGGAAATAAAGAATGTGTTTTAAAATTAGTGTGTTGTTTTAAAATCGTTCCAATAAATTATATAAAAACATAATATGGTAGACCCACGTAACAGGGAAAAGAGAAGATTTATTTAAATAATAATAATAAATTGAGTCACTAACAACAATTAAATTTAAATTTAAAAATAAAAACAACTAAAATATATTTTCAAAAATACATACTTTTTCAAATTAAATTTTGAATAAAGTATTATTTTATTTAAAAAGCAGATGTACCAAATACCTGATTTTTATTTTTGATAATAAAATTATCTTTTCAAAATTGCTAACCAAACCAGGCCATGGAACTTTATTATTATTTTTTAAAATTTTATGAATTAAATTTTTATCTAAGTTAAAATTTAAAAATAAATTCTATGGCATGGCAGCTGTAGGTGTTTTCTCTCTAACATCAAAACTTGCAATGATAACAAGCAACAACTTTACCAACAGCTTTAGTTTTAAACAAAATTTCATCATATAATTTGAAAATAATTCTAAATAGTCATCACGATGTATGGTAGATGAGCAACAAATTATAAAATACACAATATTACAAAAACAGTGCGGTTTTCTCTGGTGTAATAGACTAATAGGTTTCCCTCAAGTTGCACCCACAAATTATATCTTCAACAACCTCCAGCAAAACAACTTTTGTGCTTATTTACAGATACCACAAAAAGCTGAGGTCTGAGAACTGGGCAAGGCAGCTACTCCAGATCAAAATGCAGCTGCCGAAGCTGCTGCTCGGTTAGTTCATCAGCAACTCTAATCTTGGACAACCTTGCAATCCACTCCTTCATCTTAGTCTTCCCTTCAAAGTCTAGCGGCAAAATAATCAACTTTCTTAGTGAAGCTGCCAGGCCTGACAGGAGAGGGCGCACCATGATCAAAAACCACCATGTTCAATTTCAGTGAGTCCATTGAATCTTTTAATGCAGTGAAAATTTGTTTAAAATCCAGCTCTGACACCAGTTTAATTAACACCAGTTCATATTTTTGGGGCTTATATGTTACAAGTTTAAGCATCATGATCAACTGCCACCATGTTCAATTTCAATAAGTACATTCAATGTTTTAATGCAATGAAAATTAGGCTAAAGGGGGGGGGGGGGGGGGGGGGGGGGGTGTTCGGTGGCGAGGGCAGGGAGAGGGCTGTGTGTGTGAAGGAGAAGAACGGCGAAGTGGAGGGGTTGAAGAAGCGGGAGCGGGGAGAGTTAACTGGGTTAACCTCGGTTAAGTGGTCATGGCCATGTGCACTGGACACTCGGTTGGAGGGACCCAAGTTGAAGCCAACTCTTGATTAATAAGAGTGAAGAATCCAACATCTCTGACGGGGCAATGGCCGTATGACTAATAAAAATAATAATATTATTCGAAAAGAATCCAACATAAATATTTAAATATTAAAACTGTATTATTAAAAAATTATTTTCGATTAAATACTATTTAAAAAAATAAAAAATAAATATATTTATATAAATATTCTATTTATGTTTAAGATTATTATTTGAACAGCAATAAAAACATTTTTTTAGAATATTTTTACATTTTCACATTAAATTAAAAATGATAGGTGAAGTTTTTAGCTTTGTAGTGTGATCTTCTATGAGATTTGTTACTTTTTGGTAACAGGTTGCTTCCATTAAGTAGGGACGCGATTTTGCTGCAGCGATATCAAAAGTCTGCGCTGTGTGAATTTTTGTAATTTTAATATTTTTTTGTCATTTTTTTTAAATTAACAGTTGAATTGAATATTCATATATTATACATGTAAATTTTTATGATAATCTAACATTTAACTTTTTGAGAAAATTTAATTATAAATATTTAAAAATTAAAATAAATAAAAATACTTTGTTGTTAGAACACATGCATAAACTTTGTTGTTGTTTTTTTAAAAAAAAATATGGCGAAATAATTCTCAGGACATGCATTTGCTTTTTTCGTTAAAAAGAAAAAGGTTGGGTAAATGATTCTGGGAGGTAGGTAGGCATGCTCAATGAGAATTGGGAAGGAGAAGAAAAGATGTTATTCTATTAAAATAAATTGGAGTAAATCATTATTTTAAAATTTAATATGAATAAATAAATAATACAAGACAATAATAGTCCATCAAACCAAATGCACAAAAGTCATAATACGCACATTAATCTATAATTCAGTATCATGAGGCATTTATAATTTAGAATACATTATCAAGCCAATTTATTGACCGCTTTGTAATTAAAATAATATTTTATTTTTAATACTATTTAAATGTATAATTAAGTTGTTTCTGTCTTCGTTCTTTTTTAGGAATAACAACCGATCGAATCAGATTCAAATACTATTCGATTCAAATTCAATCCAAAAATATTTATTTTAACTTGAACTCAAACGTGACTGAGGTTTTGTGTAATTCAAAACGAATTGGATAAAAACAAATTGAATTCTAAATCCAATTCGATGGCTTGTGGGAATAAGTCAAAGCAAGTTAAAACGACCCTCAAATTGGTTTTGACATCCGTACTCTTTTCTTTCTATAAAATATTTATCTTCATTGACATTAAATTAGTCGTTATAATTTTTAAAATTAAATAAAAATTACAACTATTTCATAATTTTAAAATATTCTCATCAATAATCTCATATTAAATTAACTATTGGATTAATTAAAGTAATAATATAATAATAAATAATTAAAATATTAAAATAAATCTTTAAGAATAATTATAGCTCATTATTATACATTTTAACGTTACACAATTATATTTCTCCCGTGTTCATTCAATTATGCATTTAGAGATAACAATATATAATATCAAGGACAAAACTTACCTTTGACACGTGTTTAACTAATGACGTGCATGTCACATGATATCAATGCTCCTACAAAGCCATTCAAATAATATGAGAGACCTAGATGCACATTAAAATTGCCATTTACAAGCATAATTGAAATTGCATCTCACCTTGTGAAAATTAAATTCCTAAAGATTCAACAAACCAAAGCAAAATTAAACACAACGAAGTTCAGAATAGTAAAGTTAAAATCGGATGTTCAAAACTGTGAATGCTACCACCAAATATGAAACCCGCAGAATTAGTTTGCAACAGCTACTATATATGCATTCCATGCATCCTGTTGTTGAAAACTCGTAACCTCTTCATACTTCACTTCTCGCCCAACACCAAATCCTTCAGTAGTCCTGCCATCTTCGATATCCGGTGTGTTTCGAATCCAGAAATGAACAGACTGAAATCCGGTTTCCTCTAAGCAGTCTTTGATCTCAGGCAATGACCACCTGATGCAAGAACATGCACTCTTATTTATTTATTTTTTGACATATTACAAAAACTATATATATTATATATATCAATGGCAGTGAGAAAATTTCTTCTTGCATGCTAGGATAAATAAGATAAAAGGCATCTTATGAGTAAGAACTCACAGCCTCCAGCTGTATGAAAAAGCATTGCGAAGCTTTTTCTGCTGCTTGTAGAGATGATAATGGAGGCTAATTCTTGTTCTGCGCTGGATGATGTCAAAATCATCTTGCTGCCACACATACTGCAGATTTTGACAGTCAGTAAAATTAACAAGTGACATACATTTGCCATTTATCAAAAATGCATATGCATGTGAGGAATGAATATTTATTGGGAAACTGTTTACTGAGGAAATAAGGATCGCAGGACTTTATTAGACACGTACTACATTTTCAAGGCTGAAAGTCAGCCTGTCAGTTTCACTAAATATGCACACAAATTACAAATACACAACTTGGGCCGTTAACAACACAAAGTGGAGAAGGGTGAGGACCAATGATGCTTTCAACTTAAGAAGGCAGCAGAGGGAGATAACCCTGTTCACCCAGCAACCCATCTGGAGTTATTATACTAAGAAGAAACAAAGATATTGGTTTCTAGGTATGTGATTTTAGTTCCATTTCGAGAGATATCCACCGGTTTGAACAAAATAATCACACCTAAAATCTGAATTATGGTGTGAAAAGCACTCTCGAGTTAAAAGAAGGTAAGTTTAGATTCTTCCAAATGGAAATAACTAAAAATGTCAATGACAGAACAAAAATATATTCATGTTACTCAACCAACCACACTACTCTTTTGCAATTAGCTTAATTCTCCAAATTCAAATTCCATGGAGGCTAATTAAGAAAATCGATGCAGTCAGCTAATATTGATTTCTTCATATGGTATTAACAGAATGTCAATGACTGAACAAAAAATGATTTGTGTTACTTTACCACTCTCCACTCATTTGCGAATATCCAACACTCCAAGTTCAATTTATATCCTCAGAAGTTAATTAAGAGAATAGATGCAATGAAGAAATATCCCACAGTAACGTGGCACAGAAATATCATACCATGAAACTGGGAAACCGCCTCTGAAGCTTCAGCTTGCATTCTGATGATGTACCTCCATATAAGTCCATCACAAATATACCACCCTTTTTAGACAACACCTTAAGAACATGCTTGAAATACGTGATTAGTTCCCCACGTTTGTGAAGGCAACAACAGCTGTAGTTGAAAGCACATACAATGTCTCTAGAAGGTAGCGGGAGGTTTTTCTTCAAGCATTCATCATCAACAGCAGCAGCACTAGATGAACTTCCCCCAATGCCTTCCAATGTCATACTCCTTGTGAGGTTTTCAAGCTCAAATTTGACTAACCTGGACTCTAGTGGTTGCAGTACATTCCCATGAAATAGGGATATTCTGTCTGCAACATCAGGCCCAACTTTATTTACATTGTTTTCCAAACACCAATTTAGTGCTTCAAGGTCTAAATCAAGCCCAATGGCAGTTCGCCGTGGGTCACTGCGAAGCCATTCTGTACTGTCAAATACATTATTAAATGCATGTAATGTATTAGCTTCTTCAGTTTACACCTATTACTGCAGATAGGATGCATGCTAAGGAATTTTTTTGCAAACTAAGACGCTTCTTGAATTGAAGCTCCATCCAATGTTATAAAATCTCTGCCAGGAAAGCCTTATCCATAATAATTAAACAATAACCTCAGTTGATATTCTAACAGCATAAGCTACCTAAGAAAATATTTTTTTTTTTTTAAAAAAGGGCATACCCAGCGTCTCACACCGTGGGGTCAGAATATCTAGGCAGCTTTCCATCTGTTTTTTTTTCTTTTTAGAGAAGCTGATTCGTACCCACGATCACCAGTACACAATGGAGCGAGGCCTGCCCTTTAAAATTAAATAGCTCATTAGTTTGGGGTTAAATTGAGAGCAAGGGAAGAACTGCAAGGGTGAATGACGTATAAAATCCCAGAAAAATATTATGTGTTTTTCGGAAGTTTCATGTAGAATAAACTTTGTGTCAAGTAAACTCTAACTCACCACATTTTTGCTTAAAGGTATAAGGATAAGGTTTAAGACAAAATTAATTTTGTTGAAGTAGAATAACGTCATAAAGTCTTGATGTCTATAATAAAATTTGCACCCCTTTGGGATATTAATTATCCCACCCCAAAAGAGGTACTAATTCAGATATCAATACCCCACACAATTGCAACCCAATCACATTATAAATTTTAAATGGAAGACCATTAGTTCGACCCATGTGTTATCCGAACTCAAAACCCAAACACATCCAAAGTCAAGATACCCACGAAAAAACACACAAAATACGAATTCATGAATGAAGTGGAATATAAATTGTATCTATAAACAAGACGATAGCAACATAATATTTGAATCCCAGAGGCCGAATAAATGTGGGGTTGTTTAGTTGTATCACCTAAGTAAAGCAGTCCCACAGAAATCTTCCTGCATATGAAGAGGCAACCTCCCACCCACATACATGAGAAAGAACTTCAACATATAGCTAATGTCTCCTTTAGGGGACTGCAAATAAAATCCAAACGCTCACAAATCGCACAAAAAAACACTATAGATGAGCAAACAAAGTACTCAATGTTGGGTTCACCTGCACAGATTGCTGGTACAGGTGAAACTTGGATGGAATTTCAGTTGGTGGGTTCGCACCATTTTCACTGTTGTCTTCTTCTTCTTCGTCTTCTTCTTCTGTCGAGATGTTGGTAGGCAGGTCTTGGTCCGTGACGGTGTAGGAATAGCTATCGTCGTCGAATTGTTGGAGACCGCGAGAGCCACCGCGTCGAGGCTTTTGCTGGTGTCTCTGCTTCACCTTCCCGCTCTTCCCCATTCTCTCGTCGCCTGCAACCCGCTCATTGCGACTAGGGGTGTTAAACGGCCCGTCCGGGTCCGGGCCTTGCGGGCCTGGCCCGGCCAGTTCGCATGTGAGTCGGATGAGCTCCAATTCGTTTAATATTTTATTTTTTTAAAATATTTTTTATTTAAAATATTTTATTTTTTTTAAAAAATAAATAATAATTTTAATTTTTATGAAAAAAAATATAACCTATAAATAACTATAAATACGGTAAAACTTATAAAATATTAATACTATATGTAAATTTTTAATAAAATAAACTAAAAAAGTCAAAATAAAAATAAAAATAATAAATAATAAATATCAGCCCGTGAACCCATAGGCTCGGCCTGCTTTGGCCCGTGACCCGAACTAAAGCTCGTTTTGACCCGCGTATAGACAGGCCAAAATTTACAGGCCTGGCTCAGCCCGTTTGACGGCTCAGCCCGCTAGCTTGTTTAACACCCCTAATTGTGACAGGAACTTGACTTATATTCGGATATATGGGCTAGGCCCATGGCCTATTTCTTTCTTTTTAAAAATAAAACTAAATTTTAAGATTTGAGATTTTAAAAAAACAAAATCTATATTTTGCAAGTTTTTTTATTCATCTAATTAATTGATCGGTCTTATTTTTTCAAATAAATAATTTTTAAAAATAATAAATTTAAAATTATTTATATTTTAGTAGTTATATTTTTTGGTGTTAGTATTTTGTTTTTGTTTTTACTTTATTTTTTCGTTTTTTATTACCAGTCCGGTTCCCAGGAAATCGGGTAACCATCTCGGCCCACAACGCAGAACTAATTCATGTCTATCTCGTGAGTGCGGCCCATGATCTCAAAATTCATATGCGCGTGTCTAAGCAGCACCCACCCATGGAAGCAAAAGAGAGGCAAACAAAGGAAAGAGAAAAAAAAAACATAAAAAACAAAAAAGTGAGGAAGAAGAAGAGAGGAGCCGAGGAAGCGTCCGACTGGAAAAACAAGAGGGACGCTGTTTCCGGAACAAGGAAGCTTCCAACCACGCGCGCACGCTCCACGCACGCGAGCTAAAGCGCTACGAATCCAATACCAATACCAATACCAATACCAATACCGACCCTCCCCACCCCACCCATCCGAAGAATGAAAGCCCACCCCCTCTGGCGTCCGTTGACGACAATTCCCAAACACTACCCATGAACCGGTCGATCATCACCATCGCCCTCGATCGAGCCTCCCAAAACCAAGCCCCTATCATCACACCTCCCAACCCCTAGCCGTTACACGACGCATCAGATCAAATCAAATCAAATCAAATCAAACCAAACCAAGTGTGTGTGTGTGTGTGCGCGCGCGCGGGTGTTTCAGGGGTTGAATTGGGTTGTGGGTTAGGTTGAGCTGGGCTTGGCGATCTCCATGCGAGCGAAGCAGCAGCAGAGATGTATAGCAATTTCAAGGAGCAAGCGATCGAGTACGTGAAGCAGGCGGTGCAGGAGGACAATGCCGGGAACTACAGCAAGGCCTTCCCTCTGTACATGAACGCCTTGGAGTATTTCAGGACCCACCTCAAGTACGAGAAGAACCCCAAGATCAAGGAGGCCATCACCCAGAAATTCACTGAGTACTTGCGCCGCGCCGAGGAGATCCGCACCGTCTTGGACGACGGCGGGACTGGTCCCGCCCCCCACGGAGGTGACGCCGCCGTGGCCACCCGCCCTAAGACCAAGCCCAAGGACGGCGGCCCTGGGGACGCGGATGATGCGGAGCAGGCCAAGCTGAGGTCCGGCTTGAACTCCGCCATCGTTAGGGAGAAGCCAAACGTGAAGTGGAATGATGTGGCCGGGCTCGAGAGCGCCAAGCAGGCCCTGCAGGAGGCCGTGGTCTTACCCGTCAAGTTCCCGCAGTTCTTCACCGGTATATGTCATATATGGGTTTGAGCTTGATTTATTTGTTGTGTTGTCTTCATTTGATATTGTGCACACTACTACACTGATGTTGTTTACTTGAATTGATTTGGGTAATACATGGGTTTCTTTTATGATAATTTGAACTGATTGTGTTTGGCACTTGAGATAATTACTTTTTTTTTTTGCTTCAGTGAAACCCTTTATTAATTATTATTGTTTGAAACATGAAAATAAGTTACGTCTTGTTTTTCGAACCGTGGGCGTGAGTTTCCTTTTGGAGCCTCAAATTACGTTATTGATTAGGCACTCTTAAAAATTAAAAGACAGTGAGTTTGAAATTGAATCTCCCGACAAATGGTGAATTTTTGGTTTATCCAAAGTCTTTCATATTATTATATTGAATTGATATAATTTTCCATTTTACCTTTTCTTTTTCCTTTTCCTCCCACTTATCTTACTTTGCTGGAAGCTTTTGATCCTTTGCTCGGTTTCCCAGACTCAGCATCATCTAAATATTGACATAATACCATTGTTGTGGATGGCTGTTCTTTTTAATTGGGCTGTTGTTTTCGTTTTTGTATTTTCACATCTCGTGCACTTCTTGTGTGCGTTTTGATTCTCGTCAATAAATAAATTCTCTTGTAAAAAAAAATCCCTACGTTTTGTTTTTGCTTTCGTACCAATGCATGACCATGTTTTTAAGTAAGGGACAGTGTATAAGAATTATATCGATTAAAGATAATGAGTTTGAGTACCTATTTAGCTTAAGCTCACTAGGTGTCTTTTTTATCACATGAAGGCTTCAATGGTATTATGTCAATATTTAACAGTTTGCCTTTTATTTTTTCTTCTTAACAATAACAATTTTTATGTTGGCCAATAGTTTCAGCATTGCATTAACTTTATTCTGTTCTTATTTTACTCTCTCCGGAGATTGGTGAATATAGGATATTGTTCACTTTGGAAAATTGAACAGGCAAATTCAGTCACTGTCCCTGCAGTTTCAGTTTTTGACAATTTCCAGTTGTTACCTACTTACCTTGATATTTTAAATCGAAATTACAGTTGGTTTCAAGTCCTTTAGCCATTTTTTCATCTTATATCTTCCTACATCCTTGTACGCTCTGCAGTGTTATCATTTAAAATACAAAATATGATCCATTGTCAATTGAATAATAGTGAACCGTGTATATTGAGAAAAGAGTTTCCAACAATTTGTGCAATGATTTCTAAGATATGTTCAATAGCATCAAGTTGTTCGCTTTCTCCTTTCAGGAAAGAGGCGGCCATGGAGAGCTTTTCTGTTGTATGGTCCACCTGGAACAGGAAAGTCATACTTAGCCAAGGCAGTTGCCACAGAAGCAGATTCTACCTTTTTCAGGTAATCTATCCTTAGATGTTCCGCCATATGATATTTTGTTTTCTGTCTTTTGCCCTCTCTATCCCTGCAGCAGACAGGTTGAATCCTTCTTGAATTGAGTAACTAATAAATCAAGGTGAAATGATATGTTTAGGAATAATTTATAATGTATAAGGGGATGTTTGGAAAGTCTCTGAAAATCATTACAAATCATACAAGGCTAGAACACAAAGCTACTGGATTCATCACTGCCCTTTGCAGAATGTTATAGTTTATACATTCACATCTTTCCTTCTTCGGTGCAAGATGTGAATAATTGTCCAGGCTATTTTGAGGTGGGGGTGCGGACAGAAAAGCAAACAAGCAAAAATTAAATTAAAAAAACAGAAACAGAATACAGCCTCATATCCCATGGGAACCAAGCTTGTCAAGATCGCTAGTTTGATCTTAAAATCATCTGATGGTCTGGATAATTTCAAAATGGCTATAAAACAGAAGATCATTAAATCGGGATGGAATTGCTGGTCAGAGCATGGAATCTTGTGATCTGTGGGTGTTCTTACGTGTCCAGCCTATTGCATTTTTTATGAGGGAATTCTTGCAGGAGCACATGATCTTCAATTAGATCTAGCCTCGCCAGCTACTGTCACATGCCATGCTCAATCTTTGCACAAATGATGAAGACAGGAGATTAAATAAGAATCAGCACTCAAGACCTGTGTTCTGCTGTTCCTCTAATCTACTACTTAAATTGCACAAAAATCTGCATAGTGTTGTAAGTGGGGGCTTGGTGTTTCCGAATCTGAGCAAGTCTTGCATCATGGCATGGCAACCACACACTGGGTGGGTCCAGGATCTGGTGCTGCCAGGAGAACCAGAGCTTTGGGAAGCTATGGATGAGCAGGATTGCTGGGCCATGTCTTTTTTGTGTGTGCGTTTGATCTATTCCATGGCTATGGGGTGAGCTCAACCACAGATTTAGCTGAGCATGTGAGATAGGAGTGAGGTCTGTGAGTGATTTCTCGAGGACTGAATTGCTAGATTTATTATTTCACGAAATAATAATTATATTTTTTAATTGAGATTGATGATTATTTTGATAGTTTTTTTTTTGGTCATTAGAAAAAACAAGTTAGCCCTTCAAGCAAAAAATAACAGTTTCAGACTCTTAAAGAAAATTTAAACTTACTTTACTTATCAAAAAAAAAAAAAATTATGACCTCTCACCAGTTTCGTGTAAATACTTGATTTTGACAACCTTGATGGGAACAATCACCATGTAAAGACACTAATGACTAATGGGCTGATCATTTTATTCAGTGGAGTATTAAACATTCAAACATTGCACCGTAGTGCTTATGTGCCTTAGACGAATAACTATTTTTATATCATCATTTGGTCCTGTATATCTTTTCAAGCAAATTCCATGTTCTTGTACTTTTGTGATTCATTTTTAATGTTCACAAACATGGTTAAAGGACCGGCTGTTGTGTTTATGCAGTGTTTCTTCTTCAGATCTGGTTTCAAAGTGGATGGGTGAAAGTGAAAAGCTAGTTTCAAACCTTTTTCAAATGGCTCGTGAAAGTTCTCCTTCTATCATCTTTGTCGATGAAATAGATTCCTTATGTGGCCAGCGAGGTGAAGGCAATGAGAGTGAAGCTTCTCGAAGAATCAAAACTGAACTACTTGTGCAGATGCAGGTTATTTTTCTTGTGTATCTTACTGGTTCCTCCCTGAACTCTGAAAATTGATTGATAGTAAACCCTTTTTCTGAGTTGTTTCATTTTTAACTTAAGAGATGCCTTCACTAAAATTGGAATCTCAATATTTAATTTTATTTGCTTATAATTAAAATTGGAACTTTTCCTTAAAATTTTAAGGAATCTCAACCCTTTTAGTGAAGATTCCTTTTTAAAAATCTTCACTAAAATTTTAAGGAATCTCAACCCTTTTTGTTGCTTATCATCTGTAGTGTGGCAACTTTTCCTCTAGGGTAGTTTACGTCCACCAGTGAGTGCGTTATCTAGTTTACAGACTATAAGGAACTTCCAATTACTGAATTTTTTTATGATTATTTCAAAACTGCTCCCATACTCACAGTGTGGAAGCTTCGGCATTGGATACACTCTTTTTTAAAAAATATATTTATATTTCAAAACTGCTCCCATATGATTATGATTGAAAGTTATGTTCACGTAGACTTTAGTAATGCCTTTAAAAAGGATTCTTAATATCTAGCTGGGTATGTTTGCACTAAAGATTTCTCTATGCTTTTATTATAATCAACTTGCTGTGCTCTGAGTTGTTTATTGTATTTTGTTTGACCTTAGTTATAGATTTGCAGACAGATAAACTGACTTCTTCATTTGATTTTACTGTAAATGTTAATTGAACCTATGTTTTCCTATATTTGCAGGGGGTGGGGCACAATGATGATAAAGTTCTTGTTCTTGCTGCAACAAATACTCCCTATGCTCTGGATCAGGTAAGTAAGTTGTCCTGCTATGAGAAGATCCTTGCGATTATCCTATCAATTGCCTGATGAAAAGTGATTGCAGGCCATCCGACGACGCTTTGACAAACGTATATATATTCCTCTACCAGATGTGAAAGCTCGACAACACATGTTCAAAGTACACTTTCATGACTTCTGCTTTGCTCTATAGCATTTCATTTTATGGGCACTGATGGGTTATATTTTTATTTTTATTTTTTTCCTCTAATGAACTTTTATAGGTGCATCTAGGGGATACACCGCACAACTTGACTGAAAGTGATTTTGAGAACTTAGCTTGGAAGTCTGAGGGATATTCTGGATCAGATATTTCTGTCTGTGTAAGATCAATTATCATATATGGGATATTTGTTCAATCTGGGTTTGATAAAAAATTATTTATATTTATTTTTTAAAAATAATATTTGTGATTAATTTTTTTTTTCGTAAACATAAACGAACAAACTCAAACAAGATTGGGTTCAGTTCGTTTATGTTCGTGAGTATGTGTTCACGAACATATATTTACGAATAATATTTGAGAACATTAATAATTACATTTATGAATAGTTGAGTTCACGAACAAATGAATGAACATATTTATTTATAAATTTTAAATAATTAATGTTTTAGCTTATGAACATTTGAATAAATGAACAATCTATGAGTTCGTGAACAAATAAATAGCTAAATTAATTTATTTATAAATTTTGAATAATTAGATATTTTAGTTCACGAATAATTAAAAGAACGAACATTTTAAGTTCATAAACAAAGTAAAAATATAATGTTCGCAAACAATTATATCAGTATATTCATAAATATTGTTTGTAAATTACTATTTATGAATATTAATGAATTATTCATAAATACCGAACGAACATCGGTGGTTTAGTGTTTATGTTAGGCTTAATTCGTTAATAATAGTAGTAACCTGAGCTTGAACACCTTATTGTTCGGCTCAATTTGTTTTCATTTGTAATTTTCAATTTCAGTTTACTCATATTTTGTATATGATTGGAAATAACTGATCATGTCTTTTTTATTTAAACAATAACACAGATAAAGGATGTCCTCTTTGAACCAGTCCGTAAAACCCAAGACGCAATGTTCTTTGTTCAAAAAGCTGATGATACGTGGGTGCCATGTGGACCAAGGGATCAAGGTGCTGTCCAGATTACTATGCAGGAGCTTGCAGCTCAAGGCCTTGCTTCGAAGGTACAGACGGATGCTCTATATAGAAATTTACCCTGCCCTTGTTTTCTAGTTTTTGCAATCTCCATCATAATGGACTTAAGGTACCCTGTTCCTGCATTGACGTGGATGTTCTAGACTTGTAGTTAATAATTGTCAACCTCTAGGTTGCTCCCCTTTTTTTAGGTTTTAGAATTGTTGCTGCAAATAGATTTTGGATCTAATTTTAACTTTAGTTAGAGAATGACATGTTATATGATAAGGAACAAGAAAAATAAAAGCAACTAAACATGGATGGGAGGTTGATGTACATGTGAACGCCCAGATTTGTAAGGGAGAGCAGTAAGTTTTTGTAAGTGGCCTGTCTCGATTTGGCTTTGCCGCTCAAAATGATACCACACAAAAATTGATGACAAACCCTCTCCCATTTGGTTTAATATCTTGTAGCAACCAAGCTCCATGTGATTTTTCAAAAATTTGTTGCTGATTGTTGTTGTTCTTGCAGATTATTCCTCCCCCGATCAGCAGAACAGATTTCCTTAAGGTGCTTGCTAGGCAGAGGCCTACTGTGAGCAAATCCGATCTTGATGTGCATGAAAGTTTCACCAAGGAGTTTGGCGAAGAAGGTTAATTCGAACGTGATGAGTGGAGCTCCTTGGGCTCATAGCAGTTGTTAGCCCAGTAACTGTAATTGTAATTTGTGTCTTATTTATACTTGTGGATTCTTTGCGATGTGTATAAATTCTCTACTTAAATTTGTTGAATTTTGGGGATGAAAGTGATGGGGTGCCTTCTCCTTTATTTGTGTGAAGAGCTTTTTGTTGCGTAAGGTGTGGACACGGTGTATGTGTGTGTTACTTGTGGCCTTCATTTATAGCCGTGCACGTCCTTGGATTTTTTTAAAATAGAGATAATATTTTTTTTCTTTTTCAGTTCACATGTTAAATTATATAATTTTATTTTTTTTATTTCTATAAATTCATTATTTAACTCCTATTTTGTTAATCCTTTGGTGCATGCGTTGGGTGTCCCCGCCCGTTTCAAACTCGGCATATGAATAAGCCGACCAATTTACCAAAAAAAAAAAAGAGGCTAAACCATGAACCCGGTGGTTTCATACAAATCTCTTGTTTTCGTGGAGCCAACAGATCTTCATGCATATAATTTAACATACCAAAAAGGTTTTAAAGACATGTGATAAGAAGGTATTACAGGATTTTAAAATTAAAAATAGTAAGAGTTTAAATCAAAAGACTTTTCAACTTGGATAATAGATTAATATTATTCTTATTAAAAGATTAGAAGAGTTTTGTCAAAAAAGTTTTGCTTCGAAAAATATGAGACTTAGTAAATTGGGCAGATATTAAAAAACTTTAAAGGATATTAGAATAATATTATTTTACTTAAAGTATCATCATAATTTGATATCATAAGACTATTAAAAGATTAAAGTATATTATAATGATGTAGTCCTACTCGGAGTATAAGGCGAGTTTAACATTAGAAGATGTTAAAGTTTATCACAACGTATGACTTTAAATTAAAATCTTAAGACTTTAAAGGTCAAATAACTTTAAATTAAAAGAGTATAAAAAGACTTTCAATCAAAAGGTTTTTAAAAGTTAAATTAAAAGACTTTAACTAACATAGAAATGAGCCTAATAGATACGTAGGAACTCTAAAATATAGCAAACTATCCAAAAGACTTTAAGTTAAAATTAGATGACTCTGATATTAAACTACATAAATTCTAATTGTTCAATTATATACTTTGATAATATTAGTGGTTAAAAATGTAAGGGCAATAAGTTAATGACATTTAATAAAAGTTATTTGGTTTTTTTGGATCTTAATAAGGTAGGTTCTTATGTTGTCAAATAAAAAGGCAAAGTTGTGTGGTGCCATTAATGAAGGGTGCAACTAACCTTGACTAATAAGTTAACTAGGGTAACCAAAAACATCCATATAGAAAGAAAGAGAAGCCTTTTTATTCAGGGTTGGAACAACAAAAATTGAAATATAGTAAGAAATAAAACTTGAGAAAAAATTGGATTTCTCTGAAAGAGGTAGCTAGCGTTTTTGGTGAATGAGAGATGTCAATTTTTGAAGTAAAATAAATGCAGCAAGCAAGTAAATGCCAAACGTAAAGGAGAAATAGGCATAATAGTCGACATTCTTATTTGTATTAGCTTTGTAACTGCTGTAATAATAAAAATAAAAGAGAAAGATTAATCATTGTAATCGATTGTAACCTCTTTAATTAGTGTATCAACTGAGCAAAAGTTATTGTTATTTGTAGAGTATGTTATTGATTGAACTACATATATCCTATGATCTTTCACTTTACATTTGACTTTTTTTGTGTGTGACTTTGTGAATAAAAGCTCCTTAAAGTTGTAAACCATAAGCCAATTAGTCTAAGGGAATACCTTTTTAAGATATGTTTGACTATCCAGTTGGTGTTGGTGTTTACTAGTTGGTGTTAGAAAGGGTGACTAAGTTCGATTTGGTAGAGGTATATTAGATGTTCAACCAAAGAGTTCAAAAAACATAAAGTTTTAGTTATAGCTTACAACTTTGTACTTATATAGTTAGAAAGAACACAAAGCTTTAACCAATGCTAAAAGTTTTGTAGTTGTTATTAGTATTTGAATTAAGGGTGTACTAATTCACTCTACCAGTATAAGGTTCTTGGAAACTTTATTAAGCTAGTAATTCTCATGCATCATTTCTTAAAGTGTGAACGTTGTTTTCATTTTAACACCCTTTTGTTAACTTGTTGTTTGCGTTTTTTGTAAATTTATAGTTTAAACTCTTTAACTAATCTTTGGTTTCATTTAATATATAACATTTAGTCTAGTTATCTTTTGGTTTTCAATCACTTTTGAATTTTAATTTTCACTTCACAACTTTTAAACGCTATCATTTTATCAAGACTCTTTAAAAGGGTTCGGTATTTTTTATCCTTCAATGTGCTTATATTTGTTTAGATTTTTAGCTTGACTTTTCAATATTTAAATATTATCATTCCAGTGATTTTATATTTTTTTGTTAGTTTAACTTTAAAATAATTTTTGTTGAATATGTTTTATCTCTAAAAAACCATTAAGGGCTTATTTATTATCTCGAAAGAACCATTAAGGATTTATTTTCAAAACTAATGAATGAATGATTGGTTAAAAGTAATATTATTTAAAAAATTAAAATTTGGAAACAAAATAAGATAAGTACAATTTTAGGATTGTATATTAGATAATTTTACTGAGAGAGAAAAATTATATTGTTAATTAGTTAAAGGAGCAAAAGGCAAAATTAATTAGGCAAAAATTTATTGAATAATACTTTAATTAATAATTAAAATATATATAGGAATAAGATTTAATGAATAATAGTTAATACATATATGAATAAAATAAGATAAAAACAATTTTAAAATCTTATATATATATATATAAATAGTACTTTAAAATTAACAAATATAATAAAATGACAAAAATAAATAAACAACTTTTATTTTAGGTTTTTGAAAGCAGTCACTCTGAATCAAATCAACCCAACGTTTTTTGTTTTGTTTTTTTTTTTTAACCCGTCTTCAACGCTGCCCCCAAAATTCAATATTTATGTTTTTTCTCCTTCGAATCTTCTTCGTACCCATCAACAGACCCCGCAGTTTTCCAGAATATTTGACCGTTGTAGAAGAAGCTTCTCCACTTCACTTTTGTATTTTTGATTTTTAGGGTTTTAATTTTTGGTTGGTCCTTCTCCGCCACTACTCACCCAAAAAGCCTACTGTGATTATTCTCCTCTGCCCCTCGACAAGTCAATTCTAGGGTTCGTTGTCGGTCTCAGTTCATACCCTTCAATCCTTCACAGTTTTGACGTGTCTGTGAGAACCAGTCGATTTGAAGAAGCAGCTCGGTTCTTCTTGCTGTTAGGTTCGACAAGTGAAATAACGAGAGTTGGAGGCGAGATTTGAAGATGATTGCAGAGAAGCCCAGTTGGATTCGGCACGGAGGGATGCAGATTTTCTCCATCGACATTCAACCTGGCGGTCTCAGGTTTGCCACTGGTGGAGGCGACCACAAGGTTTGTTTGTGCTCACGTCTTACATTAACTCCGGTTAATGTTGTCGTCGTCGTCGTCTTTCTGTGTGTGTGTTTCGTCATACCCTTTTTCCTGCATTATCTATTTTTGGAAAAGATCATTCGAATTGGCGTATAGTTTTGATTTTGTCGTTTCTTCTTGTTTTTAACTGAACAGTCGATTCGTCGATTAAAAATTAAGCTAAAAAAATATTTCCATACACTTGCTTACTGAATTCAACCGACCCAGCATGCAATTTTTCCAATCTTCGGAGAAGGAACAAATCTTATCCACCAATCATTGTAGGTGAATTCACAATGTTCTTTTAGCTTCTTGCAGCTTATCTGTTTTTCTAATGAAGTTTTAGTTGGACGAGTAGCTCTTGGTCGACCTCATGGTTAATTGAAGTTTATTAACATCAACATTAATATGTACGCTACAACTCAATTTCTAACAATTCTTTGGCCCATTATTCCCAGAAATACACCATAGCTGCTGTATTAGATGATTTGAAAAATGGGCCTCATTCATAAGTAATCATATTTTGGCATTGCTTCTGCTTTAGTTTTCGGCCACATTTAATGTTTCATTGGAGTTATTATACTTTTCTAGGATACCCTATTGGCGCGAGAAATCTTTATTTGATATTGTCTGCATATAGGTTCGGATATGGAATTTGAAATCTGTTGACCGGGACCTGGAGAATGATGCTTCTTCCCAAAGACTCCTAGCAACACTCTGTGATCACTTTGGGTCAGTTAACTGTGTTAGGTGGGCAAAACATGGTCGGTATGTTGCATCAGGATCTGATGATCAGGTAATCCAAATTCATGAGAGAAAGCCAGGTTCTGGAACCACTGAGTTTGGAAGTGGAGAGCCTCCAGATGTTGAAAATTGGAAAGTTGCCATGACTTTGAGAGGACACACCGCAGATGTGGTAATGGAAAGACTTCCTCCCTTTCTCATTAATTTGCAATGATCTGTGATGGTGATTGCTATCTCTAACTGAGGTATGCTTTTCCATGCTTGAAGTAGGTGGATCTCAATTGGTCACCTGATGACTCAACATTGGCTAGTGGGAGCTTGGATAACACTGTTCACATATGGAATATGAGCAGTGGTATATGCACTGCTGTTTTGAGGGGCCACTCTAGTCTTGTCAAGGGAGTCACATGGGATCCCATTGGGTCATTCATTGCAAGCCAATCTGATGATAAAACTGTCATTATTTGGCGAACAAGTGACTGGAGTCTTGTTCACAGGACAGATGGACACTGGACTAAATCGGTGTGTTCATTCTTTTGGTCTCTCCTTTTATACTTTCAAATTTAAACTCTACTGCTTTCCTTTATCTTTTTTTTCTTTTTGTTTTTTAAATCTCTCTCACACCTGATGAGATTGTTTTTTCAGCTTGGATCTACCTTTTTTAGGAGGCTTGGATGGTCTCCTTGTGGCCATTTTATCACTACGACTCACGGTTTTCAAAAGCCTAGGCATTCGGCTCCTGTACTTGAAAGAGGGGAGTGGTCTGCCACTTTTGATTTCTTAGGACACAATGCTCCTGTTATTGTGGTAAAGTTCAACCATTCAATGTTCAGGAAAACACATTTGAACTCTCAGGAAGTAAAAGCGATGCCAGTTGGGTGGGCAAATGGGTCTGTCAAAACTGTAGCGAAAGAATCACAACCATACAATGTTATTGCAATTGGAAGTCAGGACCGCACTATAACTGTGTGGACAACTGCCAGTGCCCGCCCTCTCTTTGTGGCAAAACATTTTTTCTGTCAAAGTGTTGTGGATTTGTCATGGTAAATTAACTGTTTGACTGTCACAAGTTCACCAGATCTTTACAAAATCTAATTTATTGATTTTGATGCTTGTACTATGAATCATCTTTTCATTTCTTTCTTCTGATTGCAGGAGTCCTGATGGTTATTCACTCTTTGCCTGTTCCTTGGATGGAACAGTGGCTACTTTCCATTTTGACGTGAAGGAACTTGGCCACAGACTAACTGATACTGAATTGGATGAACTGAAGAAAAATCGTTATGGAGATGTTAGAGGACGACAATCAAAGTTAGCAGAAAGCCCAGCACAGTTGTTGCTTGAAGCTGCATCCGCTAAACAAGCCACAAGCAAAAAAATGGTTCCAGATATCCGGCAAAATCAACTGCAAATGAAATCTTCTGTTGATTTGGTAGTTGCAGCAAAGGCTTCTGACTCTCAAGTTGGTGATGCAATGAAGAGTGGAGGAGCTATGAGCGAAGGGTTAAATAAAGTGGCCAGAGTTTCTAGTCCTGTGAAGCAAAGAGAATATAGGCGTCCTGATGGCAGAAAGAGGATTATTCCTGAAGCAGTTGGAGTGTCTCTTCAAGAAACTGGGGTGATGGAGTCTCAAGCCCTCAGTTTTCCTCACGGGTCATCAGATCCAATAAATGGCGGTAATGCAGTGGTTCATACTGATGGTAATATTAGAGAAGGTTCTATCAGGAGATCTTTTGGTAGAGATTCTGATTTAAAGGAGCGTTCTGGGGTTACTGCTAGGGCTACCATTACTGAGAGTTTGGTTATTGAGAAGGTTCCAGCTCCTGCTGGGGCCAGAGATGGAAGCCTCAATGTGGAACAGATGGGGATTGTGAAGGCTTCTGGTTCACTAGCTGCATGTAGTAACACCCTTTTGATAAGGGTGTTTGATAAGAAGGAGGGGGATGATAGTTTGGCTGCTTGCTTGGAAGCACGTCCGAGGGAACATACTGTGAATGATATCATTGGCGTGGGAAACACTTTTATTTTGAAAGAGACTGATATTGTTTGTACACAAGGGTCTCAAACACTTTGGTCTGATAGAATCTCTGGAAAAGTCACGGTTTTGTCAGGAAATGCAAAGTTCTGGGCTGTTGGGTGTGAAGATGGATGCCTGCAGGTACTCAAAAGAGACTAATTTATTTCATTTGACTCCTTGTTTCCTATTCATTCTTTATTGGACTATTAGGAACAGTAGGCCATGATACACATCCTGTGAGTCGCTCATCCAAAATTTATCCATATGTTTGTTTTTCCTTTTCCACTTCAAACTACAAAGCATGGGAAAAGAAAATACTAAGCAGCAGTTTTTTTTTTTTTTGGGTGTGTGGGGTGGGGTTGGTTGGTGTTGCCTTGTGGCCGTCAGGGTTTCAGTTCTGGATTCAAAGGATAATAAACATTAGGATCTAATTTAGGTCTGGGGATTATCAACTAGAAGGAACCTTTAAATCTCACCATTTTTAGTGTGGACTTTTGGAGAGACTTATTAGTTGCAGCTTGGAAAGATGTTCTTAGAATTTGCTCATTTGAAGAATTGCTGTGATTACCTTTTAAGTGTTTAGTTTTAATTGACTTAAAGATGTAAAAATACTTCTAGATTTTCGAAGTTTAAGTCTCCAGAATATAGTTTAATAAATTAAATGAAAAAACTTGATTTTGTATTATTACACCAAGGTATAGCTATAACCTCAGTCTCTCTCTATGATATAGAAAGTTGAATTTTTTATTTACTTGCTCTGGTTATAAGAGCCCTTATTTTTCTCTGATAGAACAAATATGGGATGGTTTTCTAACGTTTTTTGTTTATGGTTCTCTATTTGAGCGTAGCATGCAATGAATGCTTCCACATGTCCATTTTTATAAGCGGGTGTTGAAGATTGTATATTTAATGAGACCATTTTTTCTCATAACGTGCAAGTTCAATACAGTGTAGTTGAATCATTATGTTTACATTCAAACTCATATATTAAGAATTCAGCAATTGGTGAGAAAATTATGCCTTTTCTTTCCGTTGTTGAAAAGATTTACACAAAATGTGGGAGACGTGCCATGCCAACAATGATGATGGGATCTGCTGCAACATTTATGGATTGTGATGAGTGTTGGAAGTTGTTGCTTGTCACAAGAAAGGGCTCCATGTACTTGTGGGATTTATTTAACAGGAGTTGTCTTCTTCACGATACTCTGGCTTCTCTTGTTACTTTAAATCAAGACTCAGCAAACAAAGATGCAGGTATTGCATAGAATTTTAAAACGGGATTTGAACAACAGGCCTGCTTTGTTTTACAGTTGTATTCTGATGTTTGTAACCTAATGAGCATATGGGTTTGAAGTTTTCTTTATATCTATGCTACTCTTATAACCTATATTTTTAAAAATCTTGTCATCAATCTCTTTATAGGGACAATCAAAGTTATATCTGCAAAGTTGTCGAAGTCTGGTTCTCCTCTTGTTGTCCTATCTACTCGTCATGCCTTCCTCTTTGATATGAACCTGATGTGCTGGCTGAGAGTTGCCGATGACTGCTTCCCCGCATCAAATTTTGCAAGCTCCTGGAACTTTGGATCCATTCATAGTGGTGAGCTCGCAGCATTGCAGGTGGATGTCAGAAAATTTTTGGCCAGAAAGCCAGGTTGGAGCAGGTGTGTTTTTCTTTTGAAAAATTGGTTCTTATTGAATTAGGCTTTACTTATATTCATTTAAACCTCTCTTTTGCCCTTTTCTTTTGTGGGTATTCAAACCCTAAAGAAAAAAATCAACACGTGTATGTGTCTTTTTTGGCCATATATTACTGGTGTGTGTATGTATATTGTTCTCCAGTTTCATACGATTTATAATTTACTGTTTTAAATCAATTCCTCCCATGTTCTCAAAATGTCAAATGCATATATATGTTTACCGTTTGACACCACAGTGCACGTTTGATTTTCTTCTGATTCTCAGTTTCCTGCACCCATTTCAATTTTTAAGTGAAGTAAAAATCGAGAATAATATGCTTGCTTTGTTGTTCCTGTTTTCGTAAGTTCCCAAATATATGGGAATTGGCATGGAAAAGAAGTATGTATATATATATATATTTTTTGGGAATGTCCAAAACATGGTTCTCATTTTTTTGCATAAAAAGTTGTTGCTTTGATAGCAATAAATAATACAAAATTATTTCTTTATTTGCAATACTTTTTGTATCATAATTGTTGGTGTCAAAGTGATCCAAAGTGTTCTCAACATTTTCACAATAACGTAATGAAACTGCATTCTAATTAAATTGAATATAGATTCCACGAGAATACTTGACAATATTATATGATTGTTATGATTTTTGAGGTTGTTCTGTATATCCTAATTTCATATATTCGGATTTATATGAGATTATATGTTGACATCTAAATGAGAGAGATTAATATTATTGGGGTTCTTTTAACATTATGAGAACAAAATAGTTTTTTTTAATATAAATAGAGATGACATAAACTAGACAATATAGGCCTGTTTGATTGAGTAGTTTTAAAATACGATTCTATTTTCAAAAATATTTTTTTGGGTGCTTTCCCTAGAAGAGTGTTTGGAAGGCTCCGGTTTCTTCGCAACTGGCTTTTGCTTGGACGGCGGTTTTGGGGCGGATTTTGACTGCAAATAACTTGCGTCGGCGTGGGATGATGATTCCTAGTTGGTGTTACATGGGTAAGGTGGCTGGGGAGTCCGTGGATCACCTTCTCCTTCATTGTTTCATTACCCGATTTCTTTGGGATTTTGTCCTGGGGCTGTTTGGTTTGTATTGGGTGATACCTCACAGTATTCTTGGGCTTTTCTTCTTCTGGGGTGGGTGGGCAGAACGTTTGCGGCCTGACGTGCTATTATTCATTGCATTATCTTGTGTCTCTTGCAAGAGCGGAATGCTCGTCCTTTTTAGGGTTGTGAAAGCCGCTTGGATGAACTTCAACTTTGTTTTTTTTTTTTTGGTGCCTTTGGTATTATTTGGTGGGATTTGGGCATTTACGTCTCTCTTTTCTTTTTGATATTATTTTTGTTTGTTCCTTTTGAGCTGGGTTGAGATGGGTTTTTTTATCCGTGTTCCTTTTTGTATTCTCTTTTTTGTGCACTCCTTGTGTAATTGATTTTTTAATAAAATTCACTTATAAAAAAAATTTAAAAATATAATTCAGCCAACAAAGTGTTTGGTACGTATGTTTTCTGAATAAAGTGATAATTCATTCAAATTAATTGTTTTTAAAAACAAGTTTCAACTGTGTTTTTTTAAATTCAAATTTATTTTTTTTGTTGGACTCATTTTCTTATTTTAAAATTTTATTCTTCTTTCTCTATTTTATTGTGCAAACCCACTATATTTTATTTTATTTTATCAATTTTATGGAACTTGGTTTTTAAAAATGCATTTTTTTCTTTCATCATCAAAGGAAACTAGAAATTATTTTTGAATGAAAGGTCTAGAATTGGGAACCGGTAGGAAATCAAATGAGGCTTTAATTGTCAATCTATTTCAAAGTCGTGATAATTTTAATTTTGGTTTCCTGTTTTATAGTATTTGGCTGGTGGTTGTATACCGTTGTAGGTTGACTGATGATGGGATGCAGACACGAGCTCACTTGGAGGCCCAGTTGGCATCCTCACTGGCATTGGAGTCCTGTAATGAATATCGTCAATGCCTCTTGTCCTATATACGTTTTCTAGCAAGGTAGGATCGCTACTTTGTTTCTTCCTTTGGGAAAAAACGTTTTCCTGGTTATTTAGTTATTATGTTTAAAAACATTTGAAGTTAATTAGGGTTTCTTTTTAATTTTATATTTTTAATTTCAGTTTTTGTTTTTCCTTGAGAGGATGCCTTAACCTTGGAGTTGTGTATCTCTTCGTTTTCTGTATCTTTAATGATCATTCTCTATAGATAAAATTTGCAAATTTATCTACATGTTATCTTAAAAAAAAAAAAATCATACTTAAACGCCTCTACATTATACTGTAGCATGACTTGTGTTTCTGGAGCATTTAGCAAATGAATATTCCTATTATGTTTTTATTTATTGTAGAGAAGCTGATGAATCACGATTAAGAGAAGTTTGTGAGAGTTTCCTTGGGCCCCCAACTGGGATGGCAGATTCAACGTTTTCACATCCAGCAGATCCAACATGGGATCCTTGTGTTCTTGTAAGCATTTTCTAATTTTTTATTTATGTTATTTCATATGTTCAGATGGTAAAAAATAATTTTCTCCCTTGATAATTGTTTTGAAAAACTTTTTTTCACATCCAGCAGATCTAACATGCGACCCTTATGTTCTCATAAGCATTTTCCGTTTTCTGTTTATATTATTTTCATTTGTTCAGATAATACATAACAAGTTCTCCTTGATGCAATGTGATGTCGTTTCTTCTACACAATAGTAATAGAAGAGATAAATAGAAATAATTGTGAGGATATATCATTGTATGTTGTTTGCTGATATTGTTTTGCACAATGAGATTAAAGGAATTAACCAAAAATTAGAATTATGGAGGCGAAATTAGCTTGGGGATTTAGATTAAAAAATTGAAGACTAAATATATGGAGTTTAACTTTAGGAACTGAATGAATAATGAACAAAGTATTATTACATTTGTTGACCAATAGATTCCAACTGTAGAATAGTATCGATAATTTAGTGAAATAGAGATAGTGATGATGATTTCAACCGCATGATTAAAACCAAATGACTTAAGTAGAAAAGTACTAACAAAAGTTTTGTGTGATTATAATATGTTATTAAATCTAAAAGAAGAGCTTTTGGATAATTGTTATATGAAACAGGTTGGACAAATAAGAGATAATATACACAAAATTTTAGTATCGTAATATGTGAATGTTAAAATGAATGTGTGATAAATTTAGGATAGACAAGATTTGACATGAGAATAATTGTCGTGTCGATGAAGTAGTTCCAATTGTAAATAAGATGTGAGAGAATTTCTTACGTTGATTTGGTCATGTATGCCAATGTATGCACCTATTAGGTGAGTGGAGAAGATTAGCAAGATAAAAAATTGAAGGAAATATCAAAGAAAGACTAAATGTGATAATAAAAGATAGAAAATTTCTAGATTTGAAAGAAATAATAGTAGCTCATAAGAATGTTTGAAAGAGAATGTTTTGTGTATGGGATTAAATTTGAAGATGTTAAAACTTGTTCAGATTGCTATTCCCATTTGAATTTAGAAATTTCATTATTACCTTCAAACTAGAGCTTGTACTCTTTTAAATGAATTGACTGAGCGGCTGCATGTTTATGTATGGATTGTTTTGTTTCTTTATGCCTTCGTTGCAAGAAGTGGAGATGGAGTGAATCATGATAGAATAGAATTTTGGGTAATCATTGTGAGAGTTCAATTTGGTCTATAGTTAAAACAAGGGCCTTAGTTGTATACTTAGAAGTATTACTTCTCTCTTGGGGTAGGATTTGCCATAATTAGGTGGATTTTTTCTACAAAACTTAATTGCGTTGTGTTCTGCAGGGAATGAAGAAGCACAGGCTCTTGCGGGAAGATATTCTACCAGCAATGGCCTCTAATCGGAAAGTTCAGCGGCTTCTCAACGAGTTCATGGATCTCCTTTCAGAATATGAGATTCCTGAGACTAATAGAGACATCATAAAGGCTGGCCCAACAAAGTCATCCTTCCCGGAAACTGCTCAAATTGACCCTGCCCCCGCTGGTACACCTACCAATCAGAGGGATCCCATCCATCCCGTCCCTCCTGCAACCAATCAAATGGACGCCATTACCCGTATGGAAATAGATCAAAACAACTCTATTCCGTTGCCGAAGGATCAAATGGACCCCATATCCGTTCAAAGGGTCTCCAGTCCCCTTCTAACAACGGGCCAGGACTTAAACTTGCCTTTGTCAGATCAGGTCAACAATGCTCCACAGTCAGGAGATCAGGTGGGTGTGGGATTAGGGATAATGAATTCAAAGTTGCAGGTAACAAATCCACAAAATCTAATCTCTCCTGCCAAAGACATGGACTCCTGAAACTGGCTTCATTGGAGAATCCTAATGTTTGTTTTAGCTGTGAAGTAATACCTGTGCATATCGTTGCAGCTGAGGATAGAATCCTAATTTTCTTTATACTACATTTCGCTAGTCTATGGCGTTTTCAATTCCCCCCAGTTAAACTTGCCCTTTTTGTATCTTTGTTTCATCGACCGTTTTACCACTCTGAGGCTGCGCGGGGCTGGCTAGGATTCTCTATTAGCAATTTTTGGTTTCATCTTTCTTATAACCCCCTTCTTTTCGTAATTATAGTCGATTCTGTTTCTTGTACAATCTGTACGATTGCTTCCAATATTATATTATATCCCCTTTAGAAGTTAACTGATATACAGGCTACCACAATATGTAATATTGTTCCTAAAATGATCTATTATCCCCTTCAGAAGTTTTGTGATATACAGACTACAGTGAATTGATCAGTTATTGACAGTGATTAGAAAACTCAAATCGTGCTCACGCTTGAGGCGTTTATCTGTGTTTTTTTTTTTTAAATACCAGAACAAGAGATCAAATGCCCTCAATGTAGGCGCCATAGGCATGCTATTTCTACGCCCATGCAAAAATTCACTTGTGGATATTTGTATCATATTAATTATTTGGGCCGGGGATATTGATATGTTACAATTAGTATGTAAGAAAATTAAAGATATAATCTACGGTTCGGTATAGTCGGATTTTGGGTTTAAATTGTGGTTTTTAATTATTTTATTGATGTATTAAACCTGTCGACTCAACTTTGCCCTAAAATTGCGGCTCAATAAACCCTGTGATGGAGAGGAAATTGATTATGTGAGGGGGAAAAAAGTTTTCTTATAGTTTTACTTTGCGTGTTTTGTGTTTTATAGTGATTAAATTTCATACTAGTGGCGTAAGTTATAATCATATGCTGTCATATCAAGTTGATTGCAAGTGAAATTTGTTCGATAAAATTGCATATAGCATTATTTATATATAAATAAATATAAAATAATAATATATATTAAATAATTATTTATATAAAAAATAAGTATGTAATAACAATTACATAATTGATATAAATAAAATAAATTGTAAATACAAATAATAATACATTAAATAACTAAATGTAATATATAACTTAAAATAGCTAAATTTTATTATAAATAAAAATAATAAAAATAAATCAAATTATTACATAATTAATTATAAAACTTAAAAAGTAAAAATAAATAACTGATATAATAAAAGCAATATCTACATAAAATAAAAAATATATATATAATAAAAAAAACTTTAACCAATTTGATTGTTTAGCTATCCCAAATCAAATAAGTAATATACATAAATGTTAACGGGTTAGATCAAGTTTGGTGCTTCGGGTCAGATGGAGGCGGGTCGGGTCGAAGTGTAGTATTTTAGTTTAAATTTGTTTTACTAGAACACTGTGGGGCTGGCTGGCGGACGTTCACGTGAGGGCGGGAAGGCTCGTGGTCGGAGGATGGTGGGGGTGGGGTGGCTGGCGGATGGCGGGGCGGGGCGGGGTGGGGGTGGGAGGCGAGAGAGATAAGCGTTGAGTGGGAGGCAGCATGTAAAACCATTACGGGTAAAAAAATAAAAATAAAATTCCTTAGAAGGAAACTTTTATAAACCTCAGGATGAATGAATTATAATATTATCACCATAATAGTTGATTATTTTTTTATGCATGCACCAAACACAAAAAATAAATAAAATTTGATTTATTGTGTTAATGGACAAAGCAAATATTGCAGGATTATAATAATAATAATAATAATAATAATAATAATAATAATAATCTGATATGTTGCAGATGTTTTATATTAAAAGAGCATCAGGAAGATACCATAGCCCCGTCCCACCAACATTGCGACGTGACAACAGACACCTTGCGCAATTGCGTTAATCCTTAGCTTTTTAATCAATTGACTTTGTACCTACTTAGCTTTTAAATCAATTGATTATGTTGTTTTGGTTGCACAAACAGTGTGTTTTGTAGGCACTTGTGTATGAACTGCACACCGGCCGATCCACTATCAACTATTTATTTATGTGACTATTGGAAAGAGAATAAAGTTGAGATTTTATATTAAAAAATGGATGGGGAATGTAGATAATTAATAGATTATAAAATTGAATTATACTATCATAAAATTTTATATTTTTATAAAATAATTTTATTCAATGAATATAATAATAATAATTGTAAATATATTGTATTATCATGTATTATATTAAAGTAAAGTTTAAATCCATATGTGACATTTAAATATCAAATTTAATTTAATACAAATAGCAAATAAGATATAGATTTAATTACTGAAACTATCTTTTAAATAAAATGAGATGTGGATTAAACAAAAATAAATTTGTATGAAAGTAATTTCTCAAATTTAACCCATTTAAAATACCAAATTATACACAAAAATAAAAACATAATCGAATAAGAATCACTAACAAAGTAATTTCTAAACTTAATCCTTTTGAAATACTAGCTTATACGCAGAAATAAAAACATAGTCAAACAAGAGTCATAACAATACATGAGGACATTTTAGCCCTCTCAATTCTCATAATAATTTAATCGCCATATTTCTATTTATATACACTCCAATTTTTCAAATATAATAAATTAAACAACAATAATATGATCAGACTATTTACACAGATAAATAATTTATTATCATTTTTTTTAATAAAAAATTGAAGAACTTTTTTTTTAAATACATGGTTGAAATCTTTAAATCTTTCTTTATTTTATAATTTCACTATTAAAATCCCGATTTTAATGTCCCGTTACACCACATCTTTTGGTTACAAATTGAAACATCTATACTTCATTACTTCAAAGTTCGAAGTAATATTATTATCATTAATTTTAAATATAGGTATAAAGAGTGATAAAATCGAAAATCTTTTTAAAATATATAAAAACCTCAATTTTACTGGTTAAACAAACAAATGATCAAAGTTTATGAGTTCAAACTTTAAACTTATATATATATATAATTAAAAAAATAACTTAAAGTATACAAGAAAATATTTTAAATTTTAATAATAATAATAATAAATGTAATACAATGCGTGTAACATGAAATCTGAACCGACAGGGAAAAATGACCGTCCATGTGTGCTACCTAATTTTGCAGCGAACCCGTAAGCTTGCACCGCAAAAACTGACCAAATCTAGGTCCCTTTGTGATGCATGGATCGGTGGGAAAACTGTATGTGACAGCTGTTGATGCCTGGATACTTATTGCTGAGTTTTTTTTTTTTTTTTAAATTTTGGTTTGTGAACACTTCTTTGAAAAATGTTCCTATGCTATATTAATTTTAATTTTGCTAGATAGAAAATATAATTTAATGAGGCCAGATTTGTGATGTTGAGGGAAAATACACTTCTTTAAAACATCTATTGTAAGAGTATTAGTAGTAGTATTAGTATTAGTAGTATAGAAAGTATATTTTTTATATTTAAGAAAAAAAATAAAAAGTCATAAAATTATTTCCATAACAGATGTTATATATTTAACTTTATATATGAAAATTTTATAATATTTTTTAATATATTAAAAAGTACTATTCACTTACTATAATTATTAAATTTTATATAAAAATTTTCTCTCATATCTCTCATTCACATTTCTCATAACATTCATTTTTATTTATATTAAATTATAAAAAAATTATTATTAAATAAAATAATAAATATAAAATAATATTTTAATAATCTAGAGTTTGATTTAAAAATCTATTGTAATGTATATTTATATAGGATAATAAAAAGTAGTGTAAAATTATAAATTTAAAAAAATTTATCAAAAAGATGTTATTAGTGCTATAATAATGGACGGTATATTAGAAGAGGTATGTTATTCCGAAATCAGATCCGTGAAGGTTTTTTGGGCCCTGTTAAGGTTTATTATTTTAATATTCTATCAATATTTAAAAAAAATAATCGTTATATTAAATATTTATGTATTATTTATAAAATTTTACAATTTCTGTGTAAATTTAAATAAAATAATAATTAATAGATAATTAAATAATTATAATTGATTTGTTTATTTATTAATTATTTTTTCAATTAAATTTACAAAAAAAATAACTATAAAATTTTATAAACATGTTGAACATGAATGTTAAATCTAACATCAATATTAAATCTAATACTCAATACAATTAATCCATACATGTTTATAAAAACGGGTGATAGGTGTTTCAAATCAATCACACCGGGCGTGTCTCTATCAAGTATGATCAGTTTTTAATAAATTTGTGAGGCCGAGGTAGACAACACTTCGTGTAATTGACACAGCCATCAACGATAGCAGCCCATCCACTAGAACATGGGCCCAGAGTCCCACACGTTGCTTCGCTGAGTCGGCTTTGTCCATGGGCCTCTCCGCGAAATTGAGAGGTGTCCGAATTCATTTGTTTAATTATTTTTTAATTATGAGTTTATTCATATATTGTTTGTGAGTATATTTAATATGATCAAACATTATACCTAAAATTGTTTTCATTTACTTACTTCATGATATGATACCAAAAATTCATACTAATCAAATTCTAATTTTCTAAAATTTTAATTTAATACATTTAAAACAATAAATATAAAACTAGTTATAGTATACTAATATCAACAGTACATGCACCAATTAAGTAGACCCTGCAATTGCTAAATTTATTAATAGAATAAAAACTCTTGATATATAAAACAAAGGTATCTTAGCGAACAAAAACAACTCATTCATGTCTTAAGAAAAGGAGAATGAGGTCAAAAACTGATAGCTTAATTAGAGTAAACGAGTATCTAGATGAAATAAGAAGATATCAATAACAAGAAATACGACATCGATTAGGATATGAAGGCTAAAAATCTTTTACTCAAGAAAACCGTTGATAAACTTAATCTCTATTATAAGCCATTGCAGGAGTATCTGAAACACAAGCAAGAAATAAGTTTAAACTGGCAAAACTCGGCTGAGATTGTTATTCAATTTATAACCTTACCTAATGATAGATCAATTACTCATAGACTTGGATCAACTACTCTTGATCAAAATCCCAATCCAGATTCAACCAAGGAGAAAGACTCTGAACCTCTTCCTTCACTTGAATTCTATAAGAATAAATTCACTCATATTTACTTCGTAATCACGAAGCCTTTACCTAGCTTTGTTTTTGGTGGAGTGGAAACCTTTCAAGGAGAAAATAAAGGAGGATTATTTGTTGTTATTGTCCCCAAAACAGTAACACTTGTGTATAAGGACAAAAAGAATGATATTACAATAGAGGTTGATATTATAGCACCCATGGGTTAAAGTGTTTGGAGCCAAAGGCACATTATATGCTTGCAAAGCCGAAGGCTTCAAGAGTGAAACTAAAAGAGCACCAAAGGTAAAAGTCTAACTCGACATACTTGAGTTGCCCCAAAAACCAAGAGCCCATTTAATATGTTGAGAGATTAGGCATTATCCTTGTGAGTGCTAGAGCAAGGAGACCCTGAAAACAAGGAACAATTCAATATGATAATAGAACTCACATAGCTCTACTTAGGTACCACTTCCATGAACTCTTTAGGAATCCACCTTAAAAATTTCTCAAATCTAAGAGCCATACCGATAAGAGCCAAACAACTAGTCAATCCATAAATCACTAAAGAGACATCTTTAAGAGAACTTGACCAATTGAAGAAACTATAGAATCTTATTAATTTATCTTTTGTTTTTTTCCAATTTAATCTACATAGAAGCTCCGTTAAATACTATAAACTTTTATATGCATGAAAGACATTATATAAATATTTAATCTAACAATCGATTTTTAAAATAAATATTATTGAAATACTAAAATATCAAAAATTTATACCATGCTCAATGCTGATAAAGTGTATATTAACATTAAATCCAAGTCATTGGGTTGATAGTTGTTTACTTAAAATTGAAATTGCGATGGCATTAAAGGGATCTATATATATCATCATTTTTTTAATATTTTATATTTTATATTTCGATAATGAAATTTTATTTATTATATTTACCATTTATATGTGATGATCGAGTTCTTTTTTTTTTTTTGACTTCACATCCGTTAATTACATGGCATTTTATATTTATGTTGAATTTTAAAATGGACATATTTAATATTTTTTTGGGTTCTTTTAGTAAATGAGAGCATTCGTAAGTTCTAAAAATATCTAATTAATTTATTAATACACATGGGTTTTAAAAACTCAACCTGCAAACACCTATTAAATTGATTTTTAAAATAAATATTAATGAGGTATGAAATATCAAAGATTTATACGATGCTGATAAAGATAAATAAATAAAAAGGTCTGATAAAGATTTATACGATGCTGAAATACTGATTAAGAAACCCGATCCAGTTGTGTCCTCATTGTTCATACGTACGTCGTAGCTTACGCGCCTTTCCGATCTAACATATGAATGAGAGCCTACCTTACCTATAATTTTCATAACACGTACACATCCCAAACTGCACTATATATGTAACTGGTTCGGTTTTTTCTACTTTGCCTTGAAGGGAAGGCTGACGCTGCTTGATGACCCATAATAACACCCAGGACAATACAGATACAATAGCTTGAGGGCCCAGTGAAGTTGGGTTTGACGAACGGGACCTGTCCAACTGCCAACGACATTGCCACACTCCTGTCGGATCCTCAGTACAGGATTCAATGCACTATAAGAATTAAGATGGTCAAAAACGACGTTGTTTTTTTTTTTTTTATAATTTTAATGTATACTGTTTTAATGTACTGCATCCTACAAAGGATCCGTACGTGCTCATGTATTTTATCATCTTTTCAACCCATTTCATTTACACAAATTTCCCCATGCACTGCAATTCACACCTGTAGAAATTAACGTACGGCCGGCATGTTCCTCCATCATGCATTGCATGCCACACAACTCGGTCGAATTTTACTTGTTTCGGCCTGTTCAATATGTTAGTTTTAGTATTGTATATATGGAATTCAGACATGCAGTACATGGCTACACTTTTTTTTTTTTAAATTTTTCAAAAGCCGTAACTCTACTTGATATATATATCACTACATCAGATAATTGATATATAAAAAAAAAAAAGTCACTTCAATTCGCCGTTGAGAGTTGAATGGCGGTGGGTCAGAAAACATAAATACGGAGACATTATATGATCCGCCTTCACATTTAAATACCCAAGTTAATTACCTTCGTCAGCGCGTCGCTCTCTACATCCATTCTGGATCTGTTGAACAAGAAATCTACCAGTAATCGATCGATCAACAATAATAATAAAACAAAATAAAACTGGTGTGTGCAAATATATATATACATATATATATATATATATTAAATTATAATTTACATTACTTCGATCACTTTGCAAGCCTTCATATATATGATTAATTAATTATTTGTCGTTTTGTGTTTAACTATATATTTAATGGATTGTAACGTTTGTAGAATTTAAAATATGAAATAAATAAATTGGTATGTAATTTATACTGTAATATGTGCAAAATTAATAAAGTAAATATATCAATAATGCTGACTATATATTCTGTTTAAAATTTTATCTAGTTCAATACAAAAAAATGTTTGGGAAAAAGTTTTGCCTACGAAACTCTTTGTGCAAAAAAACTGAAAAAATAATACAAAATACAAAGAGAACAGGTTAAATATTCGATATGAATACCTGGTCCTGGCCTCCGCACTCCGCTTTTGTTCCACTAACTAGCGAAAGGCTTCAGTAAAATGTTTTACAAGCTCACAATTTTATTTATTTATTTATTTATTTTTATGACTTACATCGGTTACATGATATTTAATTTGTATTTATGTTGATTTTTAATATGAATATATTTAATATTTGAGCTAGGTATTGTGTAGGTATTTTTCACCAAGTGTCAATATCTTATTAATTGTAATCAAATTGATCAAATCACTAGCACATGTAATACTGTCATGTTAGATATATATGAAAAGACTTGCACAATTGTATAAATCATTTCTCTAAACTTTTTTTTAATTTTTATTTATGCTTTTGGCTATATGTCTTAGATTGTTTAAGTAAAATTGAGCATTGTTATGTTCGAAAAAATACATTATTAATATATTAACACATATGGGTTAAGGAAAACCAAATCAGACACGCCTACTAAATTAAAAAAAATAAAAAAATTCAGATAAGTTTGATTTTATGGGAAGAAAATATATATCAAACACACTCTTATATATGGCATATTAATTTGGTTGCCTAATTTTAAAATAAAATCTGTTTTCAAAAATAAAATTTAGCGGTCAAATCTTATTTGATATATTTATTTTTTTGAATAAAGTGCTACTTTATTCAAATTTGGATTTGAATAAAGTAGTTTTTTTTAACAAAAAACTTAACTATTTTTTGTTTTCAATTCAATCTTTGCTTGAAAATTAGATTTTTTATATCCATAATATTTTTTTTTAATTTTTATGAAACCCGATGGCTAGCCTTAGACACCTTAGGTTTTTGATATTCTAGAGACTTCTTTCAGCACATAGTTCAAGTATATTCTAGGGCACTAATCAGCCTAACAAACTTCATGAGACTACTGTGTACTGACCGGCCCAAATTTAATATACAAAAAGTTTATATTCATCTAAATATCTAATTCACATAAATAATTTTAAAATTCTAAAATAAAATTTAAAACTTGCGTACATTTTAGAATTCTCTACAATTACTGTATGGTGCAGTGCATTAAAACTGCATAGTTTTAATATTTCTTATATCAAAACTACACTGTTTTTGATATGAAATTTTTTAAAAAACATCAAAACATTTTTAATGTATTGTTATATAGTAATTATAATTATAGAAGATTTAAACTCTGGAAAAAAGCCCTTTCACTTTCTACCCTTTTTTGAGGATTGGCTACTAAGGTAGCGGAGCCAACTCATAATTACCACATCGGCTTATTTTGCTACTTAATAAGAATTTTTTTATACAAATTACTTTAAATTTTGATAAGTTACTGGAATTGAGAAATCCAATCTAGCTAGTTGTATATCTCCTGATTGCTCATACCAACGTAGCTTTAGCACCTTTCCAATCTAACATGAATCTGAGACTACTTATAATTAATTCTCTCAACATATACACCCCAAACTGCAGTACTACATATGTAACTGGTTTGGTTTTTTCTTCTTTCCCTTGAGGGGGTGGTTGATGCGCGCTAGCTGCATGATGACCCATGCACAAACCCACACAATATCTTGAGAGCCCAGAGATGATGGGTTTGACGTACGGGGCCTGTGAAACTGCCACACTCCTTTGTATCGTATCATGGTTCAACCCATTTCATCAACACATGCAATTTTCCACGTACACAAGCACCGCTTCAAAATTCACACCTGTAGAAGTTAACGTATATACGCACGTGTTCCATCATGGGCACAACTCGGCGTCGTCGTACGTTGTTTCCGCCTTTTGAATCCGTCAACCGCTTGTTAGTTGCTAACTTCTAACTGTCTTCCACCATTTGCATAAGACCCGCGCGACATTATATTAGTTTTTTTAAAAAAATAAAAAATAAAAAGTCCGAGTTGAAAGAGTCAACAACTCTGCTTGATCTGCTGAAAGTCACTGCTCCGTTGAGTGTTGAATGGTGGTGGTAGGTCAGAAAACATAAATACGGAGACAAAAATCTGCCTTCATTTAAATACCCAAGTTACCTTCGTCATCAGCGCATCGCTCCCTACATCCATTCTGGAACCGTTGAACAACAAATCTACCGGTAATCGGCCAATAATAATAATAATAATAATAATAAAAAATACTGGTCCAACTATTACATTATAATTTATATTACTTCAATTTGCAACCGTTGATTATTTATGGTTTTTGAATTTAATTTTATTTATTGGATTGTAATATTTGTAGCATTTAAAATACAAAATAAATAAGGTGGTATCTAATTTGTACCGTTCTATGATTTTTTTTCCTTGCGCAACACACGCAACTTTTATTATCATAGTCATTTAAATACAAGGATATCAGCTCAAACTATACTATGCAAAATGTCTGGAATTGAAGTAGAAATTTTCATATGATGTCGTAGCACACTGACACAGAAATTGTAATATAGAGTTATGATTATCAATATAATGCACACATAAGTTATTCCCCTAGCTATCTTCTTTTCTACCATTTATTTACAACATGTTATCAACTCCAGCTAGCCTTGTCTTAGTTTTAGTTTGGAAAAAAAACCTATGCTTTAGGTGTCGTTGAGAAAAAAATGCCTTCCTCCCATATATTAAATGCTTTTATAGTGACTACTAATGAAAACTGTTGCTATTAATTGTTGTTGCTCTCAATGCCACACTAACAATTCCTTTGAGCCTGTTCTTGTCCGTCTCAATCTTTTAATTGATTGTAATTATTGTCACATAATAGTAATTAGTTGGCAAAGAAGCAGTAGTTGAGAAAAGAAGTATAAAATACAGTTGATGAGTTTAGGTTTTGAATGTTTGAATGATATATATGATAGAGTGATCTCACTTAAGTGAATTTATAGAGAGTTTAAATTTACATAAGCCTTAATTGGCATAGAAGAAGGCTTCAAAATACAGCCTAAGCTTTATATGTATGTTGATTTTGTGTTTGATACATGATGACATAGTTAAAAAGTAAATGAAAGTCAAATCCAAAGTGAGATCAACAAAAATAGGTGTAAACCTCAAATAGTTGATTATCAAGGAGATCGAGTGAACTGATTATATTTGAAGTTTGCATTCAATATATCCAAACACACTTGAATTTAATAGTTAATCAAAACATAGACTTGTGGAGTAAATTCAAACACAAGGTAAATCTAGACAGACTCAATCTGAATGCAGAGCTATACATTAAATCCTGACGTAGAGTTGAAAACTCAATCTAGACACAAAGTTAATTTGGACACAACCTTGAAGTAAATTCGGACAACGAGTTGAGATTATAAATCCAAGCAGGCATTTAAATTAGATGACACCACTTAGATATCCAAATTAGCTTTGAAAGTGTATGGATCCAAATGCAAATTCGGACAGTGTTGTGGAATCAAACAGTATGAGAATATATTCCGGGTAGAACTGTAGCAGATCTAGATAGAGATAAATCCAGAGACAATGTTATAAACCTGGACAATATTACAAATCTAAACAGCATATGAAGATGTTTATATTATGGAAAGTGTTGCGGAAAGATGTTCACATTACGGGTAGTATCTAGATAAAGATATAAATCCAAACAATGTTATATAAACATGGACAATGTTATTACAAATCTGAACGTCGTATTAAGATGTCTGTATTACGGAAAGTGTTGCGAATTTTACAATTTTTGGTTTAGTTGTTCCTTTATATATATATCCAACTACATCCATGCTTAAGTAGAACAATATCATTTTAGATGCTCTAATAGAGATCGATATCTGTATTTGCTAGACTTAAGCATTTCAAAAAATTATGTCGTCCAGCTATTTTTATCCACAAATAATCACTCTATCAAAAGCCTATCCAAAGGTCTCTACCGCCCCGTTCTACCAATCCCTGGCGGTGATTTTTTAAGGAAATCTCCAGGCTTGGCCAAAATCTGGGCTTTTGCCATGGGCAATAACACATCAACGCTCCCCGCTAATGTACCAGCAGAGAAAGTTCAACACCAAAGAGGTCGAAATCTCCAACTACCCGACGCCATACGGGATAGCCTGGTGTAAACCGGGTCGAAATCTCCAACGTTGCCGTACGTAGGACGACAGGAAGGCGACGATGACGTTGGGTGGAAGGCGATAGTAGTTATGCTAGCTAGTGCTTGGCAACGGCGATCGGTGATGTTGCGTGGGGGGTGTCGACGTGACTTTAAAAGCAGGGGGTGGAAGAGAGATGACACTGCCAGCGTAGGGAGAAGATGGGCGTTCGTTGGAATGGATCAGCTCAGGTGGGCGGCGATGTAGGACGGATCAGTGTGTTAGGAGAGGAGATGAGTGGGGAAAAAATATCAAAATAAAGAAATAATAAAAATAATAATATTCAATTAGGCTAACAAAATGAGCCAAAATTAGAAAATTAGAATATCTGCTGCAGCATCTTTTGTGTCTTTTGCGTTGTCCGGTAACATGAATAAGCATATTATTAGTTTTTTTATTATTTAACGTGCTTTGAATTATTCGAATCTATGCTCGAGTTAGTATCGATCGAACAAAGGCTCGAGTATCTCTCAGGCAGAGGTTCTAGCATATTGAGCTCGAGGCGTACTCAAGCTTGAGGCTCGAGCAGGTCTCAATCGGGAGTCTCGAACAGGCATTGAGTTTTTATCATGGCCAGATTTACGGGTTTTTGAATTTTGTCAACTGTAATTTCGATAAAAACTTTAAATGGTCATAACTTTATGCACAATAGTCCGATGTAGGTTCTTTTTTTTTATCTGTAGGTAGCAACTAGAGCCGTTCAAATCCATAGGGAGTTTACCACTCTTAAATTTCCAAAAAACACACTCTTTTGCCTCTAAATTCAAAATTTATGCTATGTTTTTTTTCTTCTGAATATTTACCCTTTAAGTCTCTTTCCTACCTCGCTATTTTTTCTTTAAAAAAGTTACAAACCTAAATGATTTCAAAAAAATTTAGCACTAGTACATATGTTTAATAAAATGAGAGATTAATTGCCCTTCGGTGTGGTAGTTATGAGGTGGGCCTTCTGCAGGGAGATGATAGGAGTTTAAATCAGTTGCACAGTTGAGAAAGAGAGAAGCTAGCTTCTCTTATTTATTTATTTTTTCACCGAGAAAAGAACGTTGGATATATATATATATATATATATATATATATATATATATATATATATATATATATATAGGGGAGTTAAAATGTCAGCAAAAAATCTCGCCGACTAATGGCGTACACGCCATCACTATTAATGTCACCCTGCAGGCTGTAGCTGTACTGCTATCTGCCTATATTATGAATTTGCATTACGCTGCCCATCCATCCCACACTTGCAATATATATTGGCTATATCACTCCCCCCGGCTTCTCACACTTTCTCTCTCTGATCTCTCTGATCTCTGCTCTTTTTCTTTTTCTTTTTTTTCCTGTTTTTTTATATCCCATTACAATGGAGTTGGGACGCATCGCACATTTCCTTGAGAACCGCACTATTTTGGTCACTGGTGCCACTGGCTTTCTTGCAAAGAGTTCTCTCACTTCCCTTCTCGATCTCCCCTCATTTTTTATTTCCGTTTTAAATTTTGCATCCTAAAGTCTCTCCTTAATTATTAGAGAAATGTAGTGCATGTTTTCTTTTTATTAAACTAATTAACGTACAACAAACTAACATCGATCTCTGCGGTTATAATGTTCATGGATGGATGAATATGTAGTTTTTGTTGAGAAGATAATAAGGGTTGAGCCAAATTTCAAGAAGCTGTTTCTTCTTGTCAGAGCTTCGGATTCCAAGTCAGCCACCCAACGTCTCCACCATGAGGTTCTTTTTCCAAACCTTAATTTTTACCCCTCTAAATATCATTCCTGTGTGTGTACAGTACACATTATATAGCAATTGTTATTTTTACTTTTTACTTATGCTTCGTCATCATTGGGCTATATATATATATATATATGAACATGTATATTTGGCAGATTATAGGAAAAGAGGTGTTTAAGGTTTTAAGAGAGAAAATGGGACCAAATAAATTTAGCTCGTTTATATCAGAAAAGGTTACAGCCGTCCCCGGTGACATCTCTACTAGGAACTTGGGAGTGAAGGATTCCGTTTTGAGTGAAGAGATGCTTAGGGAGGTAGATGTAGTCATCAACATAGCTGCAAATACCAACTTCGATGAAAGGTAATTAATTACGAATATTCAAAATTTCCTATAAAATAAACTGTAATCAATTAGGACATAAATATATATATATATATGTATATGTATATAAGTGTGTACGTCTTCAGATTTTGTTATTTTTCTGAGTCATGTTATTCATTAATATTGTAGATATGATGTTGCAATGGGAATCAACACGATGGGGGCTTTGCACATTTCTAACTTTGCAAAGCAATGCGCTAAAATAGAGATGCTCCTCCATGTCTCCACGGGTCTCTCTCCTCGCATAGCCTTTTTTCCAATTACAGCTATACATATAGTCTCTAAATATGAATTTTCATTAATATACGTATGAGATTATGATGCATATACAAAATATAGCTTTTTATTTTTAATTTATTGCACCAACAGATAAAGAAAGCAATAGCTAATAGGCCCTTTAGTCCAAGTTCCATACCGGCCACATCTTCTAACTACCTAGACTGGTGTATGTGTCATACGCTTATACCACATTCTGTGTACCTAGATTAGTCTCCGCTCCATACAGCATTTGATGTCGACCCAGATTGGTCCCTTGTGAAAAGCCCTTTCTTGAAACAACTTTTTTCTCAGAAATTCCTGGAAAATGTAAATAAATAAAACTCGACCTGGTGGTCTTTCAATATGACAAATCAACACTTCAAAAGAGGAAGACCAACATATATCCGTTTTAATTTACTGATACTTCAAAGTACAGAGAAACCATTAGGCCAAAATATTATACAGGAGTAGTACTAATTTAGTCTTTTCTGAAAGGGTGGACCTCCTCTTCACTCGTCAACTCCAACAAGGGCTGTTGATGTTTGAGTCAATAAAACATATATATATATATGTTCTATTTCCATTTTTTTACCAAGCCAAGCGTGTTACTTTTTTTTTTTTGGTTGTTGAGTGTAATTTTGGGTGGTTGGTTTCAGCTTATGTGAGCGGGGAGCGTGGGGGGCTGATTCTCGAGAGCCCATTTCAGATGGGAGACACGCTGAATGGTGTGGGGGGCTTGGACATCGATGCAGAGCAGAAAGTGATTGATGACACTATAAAGCAGCTTCATTCTGAGAACGCCAATGAAAAAGAGATTACAAATGTCATGAAGAATTTAGGCCTTTCAAGGTAAGCACATCTCCACACACCACAATCTACAGTTTCAATTTAGGAACGGTTCAAAATGACTCGTGGGGAAGTGTTTTTTAATTTTGAAAAGAATACTGGTAGTAAAAACAACCTGGCGTAAATTTCATGCTGGAGTCTGATGTGGTGGAAATTCAGAAATTTTAATTTTAATAATTATTCAAATAATATTTTTTAAAAAATATTTAAATATTACGTAATTAATAACATGATTAGAGTATGTAATTAAAAATAATTAATTAAAATAACTTGTTGAAGATATACTAAACAAATTTTACAAATACAATCATTATGGCTATTGGCATGATGGTTTGTGGGTTCGGAAAGGGAAAGCTCATGGGAATAAATAAATAAATAAATATCACATGGTGGAGCATGCGATCATGAATACTGGAGACGCCACCACCAACACCCTGACATGCATTAATTGGAACAACAAACGAATGTTCAATGGTAATAATGGCAATAATGGGAATGACAACTTTGACGCGATACCATTAAAAGCCGAACTCATACTTGACAGGATCCTAGAGATGAGGAGTTAGAAACCCATTAAATTTGCATTAAATTTAGTACATGACACACTGAGCAGTGAGAAGGTACTGTAAAAGATAAAATCTAGGTAAATCATAGAGAATATATCTTTCCGATCAGTAGATTAACTTTTAAAAAAAAATTTATTTAAAAATAATAATATTAATTGCATGGTAGAAAAAATGTCATTGCTGTATAATATAAAAAGATTATGGATGACTTTGTGAATTTACCAAAGTAACAAATACAGTGGTATTGACGTTTTCTTACATGGATTTTGACTTTTGGTAGAGCAAGGCGATACGGATGGCCTAACACGTACGTGTTCACAAAGGCTATGGGGGAGATGTTGTTAGGGGAGTTGAAGGGACATCTGCCCTTAATCATCCTACGCCCCACCATCATCACGAGCACGTTGAAGGAGCCTTTTCCCGGGTGGGTTGAAGGCACCAGGTATATCAATCACAACCAAAAGACGAGATTACACGGCCATTTTCTACTACGGCTATATATATATATATATATATATCATGCTTTTTACTTTGTTAATTAACAACCCTTTTTCTCTGTATGTAACCACACAGAACCATCGACAGCCTAGCTGTTGCCTACGGCAAAGGGAAACTAACGTGCTTCGTTGGGGATCTTAACTCGGTCGTCGATGTGGTAAATTCTAACATTTTCTTCACAAAGCCTGTGTGGACTGTAGTTAGACAGAAAAAGTTTTCCTCAAGTGTAAAATTGCAATATTGGGCTCCTTATCTTCTACTCTAAAAGATGGGTTTTCATACCCAATTATCGCGGTTGGTTGAACCTAGTTCTGCCATCTTACGGCATCAACAATACCTAGACTGCCGCTAATATTTCTACACTTTCCAATTCCAAATAATACATGTGTAGGGTTCTAAGTTAAAGGGTCATGCAGATACCAGCTGACATGGTGGTGAACGCCATGATGGTGGCCATGGCCACAGGTCTTGCAAATCAACACACGGGTGAGATCATTTACCACATTGGTTCTTCAGGAAGAAATCCACTGACGTATGGAAATCTTCAACATTTCGGGCAGCAGTACTTCATCAATGAACCTTGGATTAACAAGGAAGGGAAAGCCATCAAAGTCGGAAAGGTCACAGTCTTGAGCACCATGGATAGCTTCCACAGATACATGACAATCCATTACTTACTGTTCTTGAAGGTCTGTTTTATGTTGAAGCATACTATAGATTTTCTCACCTAATTTAGTTTCCCTGAAACTACAATGCTCTTGTGATCAGGGACTGCAACTCATGAACGCCGCGTTCTGCCAGTATTTCAGAGTGGCTTATAGGGAGCTCAACCGGAAGATCACAACAGTGATGCGTTTGATAGAACTGTACAAACCATACTTGTTTTTCAAGGGCATGTATGTAATTTTATTGCCTTGTATTGAAGTTCATCCCCGGCCAATAAGCTTGTTGATCACATACCCAATTGAACAAATAGAATGATATAACCAACCTGGGTCTTTTATGGCTTACAGCTTCGACGATGTGAACGCAGAGAAGCTGCGAAGGGTAGCAAGAGGAAGCGCTTTGGATGCCGATGTGTTCTGCTTTGACCCCAAAAGCATCAACTGGGAAGAGTATTTCCTCAACATTCATATTCCTGGAGTTGTAAAACGCGTGTTCAAGTGACACCTGAAACGACTGGTGCTACACCTCATCTATTCCATACAGTTCATCGAACCTCATGTATTGGAGGCAGTGAAACAAATAGCTACATGCCCAGGGGTTTACGCAGTTCACTAATTGCATTATTACTACGCATTCCTATATTTTGTTTTAAAGATTATGAACAATTGTATGATAATATATAATAAAGTGGGCTGCAGTTACATGTTAGATGGGTCACTGTTGCCAAGCATTGTCTATCAGCGTTAAAAATACATAATGAAAAAAAAAAAAAGAAAAAAAATTGTCTGCCCAATACTAATACATATGGCTGTTTGCGTTTGACGCAGAATCTGATCCCTTGGAAACCGTAGTATTAAATTTAAAAAAAAAAACACACGGGAGCAAAATCTAAGTGTCAACTGAATGGGAAGTGGCAAAAACACCAATGGCATTGCTAAGGATTTTTTAAAAATAAATAATAATCAATCCTTTTTTTATTAATACAAATGCATGTCAGTGTGTGGTGGTGCAAAATTTGATCCGTTAGATAAACAAAAATTCAACAAGTCACAGGTGGTCTTAAATGAACTAACCTTGGCTAAATCGATTACAGATTACAGGTCCCATCTCCAGAACTAACAAGCTCTGCAACAGGCGAGCAAAAGCAATTACAGATTTTGTCCCAGCGGAGATGGTGACCTATCTTTTCTTTTCCCAGTAGAGACTGCAACTTTTTGTTCACCTTCAAGTATGAGGAAGGAATCTGGTGCTCTATTGACACACTTTGAGGCACACGACTTCAATACTTCATGGCTGCAGTTGAGAGGTTGACCAATTTCAGAAGTTTCTGCATTTGCAAGAACATATGAAGGCCGACGAGAATTTGCTCTGGTTATGCAGAGCCAGGTTCCTGAGAACTGTTCACAGCTTTTACTTGCTAGGGGAACATGCCAAGATCCTTCCTCTGATTCCTGAAATGGTGTCGGCAAAATTTATGCTCCATATCGCAGAATTGACTGAGCTATCTCTCCAGAAAATAATCCCAAAACTTAGTATAGTGCAATTGTGATAAACCAATAAAATGATATAGGTACATCAATCACACAAACAAGCTCAAACCATTCCTAATTGTTTTGGGGATGGATTTGATCTTCTAACCTGACCAAATTAGTTTGGGGTATGGGTTTCGCAGAAACCAGCCAAACCCAGCCAATTTACACCCCAAAAACATACTTCAGCAGTGTGCACACAGTTGACAGTAACATTCGAAGTAGAGATTCCTCCACATTTTTTTGCCTAAATATACCTCTCATTGGGACCACCTTTGCAAACCATATGAAGCCACCACTTGGGCTAGAAGTTTAAAATTATTGGTCAGAACATTCACATTGGATTTCTTATATTTTTTCATAAAGCTAAAAGTACCACTACTCATTTGTAAAAAAAAACCTTCTAAATTTCATTTCCCATAATTTTAAATTTATTAAGATAATTTTCTTATTTTTTTTTCTTTTACTTATTATAGTCATTCAAAAATTAACATCTTTCAAAAAAAATATAAAAAACTATGAAAAAAACTTTTAGAAAATAAATAGTGAATCTCTAAATATAGAAAATCACTATTTATTTCCTATTTTATTTAGAAAAATTGATAAAGAACCATTTTTATTAAAATCCTAAAAAAAATTCAAAATTATAGAGAAAGAGAAAGTATTTATATAAAAAGGCTGGTGTGAATGTTCTTACCCAAATTATGTATATTAAGTTTATCCTAAACAAACAATTTGAAATCAAATTTTTTGTCGGTGCATTAATGACAAACTATCCATTGCAGGTCATGAGAAAGTGCTTCATAACAAAACAAAATCATTGATCAAAAGACATCATGACAGTGCTTTTCATTCAAATTCTCCAACAAAAGTCTAATATTATGGACTCATAATATAGTTTTCAAGGTGACCCCGGCATTGGAAGATCCGGACTAGAGGTGATCAAGGCATTTGTAATATATATATATATATATATATATATATATATAATATAAATAATGATAATTCATAAATTTCATAACTACTTTATGGTGTTTAAATATTTAAAACAAAATCAAAATGTTAAAAACTTGAATTAAAATGTAGCGCAAGCAAAGAACAGCGATGGCGATAGCAACGGCAACAAAGACAATGACAACACCAAAAAGGAAGAGAGAAGTGAGGAGTGAAGGATAGAGTCTGTCCAACGTAGAAGAAGAAAACGGAGAGGAATTGTGCAGAGGGGTGGTGAATAGGGGATGTTGATCATGCAAAGTTTGTATGAGAGCAACAACACCAGCACAAAGGGAACATGCAGAGGCATTGTGCAGAGTGGATGTTGAACGACTTTTGAATCCAATTCACAACCGTAAATATTAACGATTTATTTTAAAAAAAACAAGATGCCTTGTCTGTGAATTTAAAAAAACAAAACAAAAGCAAAAAAGCAAAAACACCCAGGTTTCACCCGGACTAAACGTGCACACCTTGACGTGCGCCTAGAAGGCAGGGAGGCTGCCTTTCACTGTCCAGGCAGGGCCCCCTAGCGCCCAGCACTTTCTCCCGTGCCTAGTCACCTAAGGACGCTATGAAAATTATGCTATATAAAAAATAATAAAATCATGATACCATCTAATTATGCTACTAAAAGTAAGGAGATTCAAAACATACACAAACTTTCAAGTTTGACAGAACACAATTAAACTAAACCATATTTTATAATTTTTATTAGTACAACATGACCTATGTGACCAGAAACATACTGGGAAATGATGCCATATCCATACTACAAATGCATTATAATGAAAATAGAACAGGCAAAGTTAAAATGTTACCTGGATGACTAAAGAATAAGAGGACGGCATTTGAAGCTTCAGATAGCCCTTTACAAAAGTGTACTTCACCTGCAAAGCAAGTGAAAAGAGAAGTTAATGAATATCAGCAACATCAATCCCCTTACAAACCCATAAGAACAGCACTAAAGTCAAAAATTAAAATCAAAATTAGGGTCAATGTCCATGGAACATTTTCTCTTAACATTCCTAACATCAATTCTAAGCCTATTCTCCAACTAGTATAGCCACACATCTACCTTACTAATCCTTGACTGGTCAAAGAGGAAATAAAATAAATAAAGGTAAATTACAAAAATCAAACATGTGGTATGGCCTCATCCACTTCACATGGATGCTCAAAAAGCTATAATTTGCAAGTCTGCACTAAGAGTTATTTCTCATAATTACCACTGTCATCTCCTATAATATTACAATCACAAAATAGCGTAAATTTGTCTTTCTCTACCATAATTGCCTTTTCTGGAAAAGAAAAAAAACTTTTATTCCTCCTTAAGAAACATTATACTCGGAGTTCGTGGTGCTGCTTTTTCATTTCCTGCTAGATAAGTGTGAGGCAGGTAGAAAATTAAAACCAACATTTGACCAGAGACTAAGAGAATGCCAGAGACCAGAAATGACCACCAAGAAGGAGGAGCAATTGATTCTTCAGAATTTAACGCAGTTGCCACAACTTTTCAGAGTTTTCAATCAAGCTGTCGTTGCTCTCTTGGTACCTCATTTTGGACATCTGATCATACTGATTTCACTGGAACTATTTGTGGAGAAGGCCCAGTACTCTGCCAGCATATCTGACATGGAAGAATATTCTCCAGATAACCATAAATCATTCATGCCATGACCATCGTTGTTGTCGTCATTTGTTTATAGAAAGGAGATCAGTTTGATTCAAACAGAATTCTAAAAGGTAAAAAAGCTTATTTGCCTAGTTTTATTCCAGTTTTAAACAAATGCTGTTTGCAGTTATCAACAAACATAAAATTGAACACCGTGTAGAACTAATTAGATCGATTTTAAACTCAAATATGAGGTTGCATGAGAAATCTCAGATGTATTAAATTGGGATGATTTGGGCTTTCTAAAAGATTTCCCAATTATTTGCATTTTTGGGTTATTCATCATCTGTTGCTTGCAGAGAAGGTCCACAGGTCGAAGAGGTGAGCAGATCCAGACTGACATTCTCATCAATGCTTGTTGTTGACAACTTCCAGATCCAGCATTAATCGGGAAAGGTGATGAGCTGTTTCATGCCACATTTCTCCTTTAGGGATTAGGGATTTTGGAGACACTGATATAGTAGATTTGAATGGGACTGACTATTCGTTTGGACAGTTTTGCCTAGAAGTATACTATTAAACCTAGAAAAGTTCATTTTTCTTCACAATGTACATGATAGGTAACACTAAATCTGCGATAACTTTGCTGTGATGCACCAGCCCGAAGCACAGGAGTCAATTGCAAAGAAGTGGATGGAGGTTGCCCCAAGGAAGAAGAAGAGTTTTCGAAAGGAAGGAACATTATGGTAGAAAAAATATGTTTGTAGGCCTTTTTTGGTACTGCAATATTACAGAATCTGACGTAACAATACACCTCTTAGCTCAAAGTGGACCAACCTTTTGAACCAATTGCATGCAAAGTGGACCAAGGCCATACCTGATGCATGCTTTTTGTAATTCACCCACCACATAATTGAATGAAAGGTAAAATGTGAACTTCAAGATCACGATCTTTTTGCAGCTGCAAACAAGCCGAGCTTGTGAGAACCTAGGTGCTCAGCTCAGTAAAAAACTAAAAATAAAATCATATAATAGCTACCAAATCAATCATAACACCTAGTATTAATAAAAACTTACCCACTACTAGATCGGAGGTAACACATATGTTTGCTATTGAAACCAAAAAAGCTGTGGCTTTCCATTCCCATATTGAAAAATTAAAATAAAAACACTTGTGTAGAAAATGTAAAATCAGGCAAATCCCTCATTTGATTTTGTCGTATCAGCATATCACTATTTTCTTCTATCAGCAGCCAAGTAAATATTCCAAAACATAAACTAAAAAGATAATTTGAAGTTGGGATACATACTTGATGATTCTCTTTCCATCTAAGAAAAAAACTCCTTCCAAGGAGTTCAAAAATGTGATCTCGCATTTCATCATTTGTCACAAGAAAACATTTGAGTTTTACTGCAGCGTAGAGCCAATACCTGAATCACAAGTTGAGTGAAAACATACAACAAGGCATTAAAAAAACAAATAAAGGCAATCAGAAAAGGAAACTCCGACTTTAAGTTTAAATATATGACATCCATCAAAGACTAAAAATGTCCATTTAAGGGTTCAAATTAAATATGAAAAGTGCAAATGGCCATTACATGTAATAGGTTTAGGCGAATGAAGACTAATGCAAGAAAGAATGTGTATAAGAAGTGACTTAAAATGAAGAAAAATCAAGAAGATAGTAGAATGCTATTTACCAATCATCATTGGATCCATTTGGAGTTGCGTAAAGAATGCCCTGAGCCACCCATTCTTCAAGCAACTTTCTTTCGGAAGGGCGATCCATAAGTGCTCGTAGACGTTTATTGTGCAATACAATGAGGGGCCATTTCCCTTGGCTCCTATTATAGAGTTCATTCACAACAGCATCAAGCTGCTCTATTGCAAATGCCATAAAGGATCATAATGGGTGATACATAGATTAAAGCATTGAGACAAATAAAAGATGCAGGAAAAAACTCAACAGCACAATTTTCTAATACCTGAGATACACTAAACCCCCCTTCAGCAAAATTCTGTTGGTATAATCCAATATTTGCTGCATCCACTATGGCTTCAAAGTCGGCATGCTCATCCAACCATACCTTCAGTAAATGTTAAAGAAATAAATTAAACAAAACAATCATAAAAAGAATAAGCATGGGATTTCAGTTGGACTAAATCAATGAAAAGTAAAACTACACTGTCACTTAGCGAAAATGTGATTTTTCAGGCTTCTTATTTATTTATTTATTTATCTTTTTTGCACTTCTATATAATTTTTTGTCCCATGATAATTTTAGGAACAATTTCAGAAAATGATATAAGCTCTAAATTTAAATAAATCACATGAAGCACCAACCCAGGTTTGTTAAAATTGCAACAGTAAAAACTTCTAAGGAGGATCAAAGCATCAATCCACCTTATCAATAGAAGGCAAGCTTTAGCATTTAATTCTCTTGATAAATGCAGGGCCAAAATGTACAATTTATTTTGCAATGACTCGAAGCATAATATTACAACTCCACTATGTTATAATACATATAATATAAGCTTAAGCATTTAATCCTGTTGATAAAGCAGGCTCAAAATACAAAAAGTACTTTGTAACAACTTGAAGCCTAATATTACAACTCCTCTATATAAATATTATATATACACACGCACACACATAAGCTTTATCACTTAATTCTGATGATAGAGCAGACCCAAAATATAAAAACTATTATGCAATAACTTGAAGTCTAATATTTGATTTATGATCGATCATATGTGTGTGTAGTGTGTAGTGTGTATATACAAATGACCCAAACGCTTGAACCATTTCATATTATTAATCCAAAGCTTCTATTCATAATTTCATATAATTATGCCAAGAGACAAACTAAGCTTCAGAAGCGGGAAGAGCAAAGTTAAGTAACCAATTGAACCATAAACTGAAAACTCTAAGATTCTGAATTCAATATCAAGTTTTGTCTAATATCGCAACTCAAACCAGAAATAACCATTCGACAAGGTATAAATCCAGAAATTTTCACCCACCTGAAACTCCGCAAAACATGTCTTGACTTCCCTTTCCATAGCCAAGGAAGCCACTGACTGGGCAAATTTCTCAGTCTCCTCTGTATCAATGTCAACTCGAACCAGCTGCTTGGTGCAACTACAACAATGCCCGTCTGAATCAACATTCGATCTCTGAATCATCCAATCACCTTCTCCCATCCACCCCAACCCATGCCACCCGCCCCCGTTTCTCAAAACAGCTTCTCCAATCTGACCAGCTTCCACATCAACTCCCTTCACCTCACCCGCCGCCCTGCTAGAGAACCAACTCTCAATAATCTCCGCTGTCGAGTCCATCACACACCTCACCGAGCTCCTCAGCTTATGCAAATATTCATACACCTTTTCCTTCATTCCCGTCTTCACGCTCACACCCAACAGCGCAGCGAGCTCGGACTCCTCCGCACTCAACCCCACAGCATTCATGTAATCCTCCACCTCGTACGCCTTGTCCGCCTCCAGGCCTGCACAGAAACATAGCAATGCGGGCACGCAGGTGCGCAGCCTCGGGGAAGCGTTGTACTTGGTCATCATGGTCCTGACCAACTCAAAGGCCAAGTGGGCGTCACCCTTGGCTGCGGCGAGCCTGGCGGCGGAAGTGATGGTGGCTTCGTTGGGGCCGATGTTGCTGGACAACATGTGGTCGAATATGCGGAACCCATGTTGGAGGGCCAGTTCCTTGGCTGAATTGTCTAGGATCTGGGGGGAGGAGGGATCATCGGAATCGGATACGGAGACGGAGGCGGAGCAGAGGTAGAGGAGGGCATTGTAGTGGTGTTGGTTCAAGCGAATGTGGGTTGACACTGCGGAATCGAAGAGGGAGATTGCTCCGGCTAGGTCTTTGTTCTTAGAGCAGAGATCGAATTCGAACCGGAATTTGCCTTCCGGGGAGTGGTTCTTGACTTTCTTGTTCTTCGCGGTCCTAGGGTTTCGGGTGGCCATTGATGATGGGGTTGGGGATTTTGGATTGGGGAAACCTTGCGAGCTAAAACCCTACTGCGATTGTAAAAAACCCGACGGCGGCGGCGGCAGGTGTATGAACGCTGCGACCGAATATTAATTAGTTCTTTAAAATATAACAAACTAGTAGGTATAATTGTTAATATTGCCATTACTAGTCGCGCATGCGTGTCGATTTCTAATTTTAGAGCACTGTTATATTCATGTAGTTTTTTATTAGTTTGAAGAGCTAGTTTAATAAAAATACCTTAAAATTATACTTTTCAAACTCTCTAATTTAATAAAAAATTTAATAAAATAAATAGTAACTCTTTAAATTTAATTAAATACTATTCACTCTCTATTTATTAAAATATTATATTTTCTCTCACCATATTTATTTTTTTATTTCTTTTTTCTCTTTTCACATTTACTTTTCTATTTAATAAATAAATAAATATTTAAAAAGTAATATTTTAATTGATAAAATGGTTAAAATAAAGAGATTAAAAAGTGTATTTGGGTTGTTAAAATAGAAAAGATATATTTTTGGTTATTTTGAAAAGTCAAATTTGAAGAGGCTATAGTGGATGCTCTTATAAGGTATAATTAAAAATTAAAAATTAAAAAAATAGTCTATAAGTATATCTGGGTGATATAAGTATTCCCAATCGGGAACGAAATTTAAAACAAACAAACATACACAAATATATATTGTCAGATAGACAGTTGGCCCTTTTTCATGCAACGTTGTCCAACCTTGTATTTGTGCCGTCAAATGAACGGTTTTGTTAATTTGTGAAGAAAGTAGGGTGGAGTCCCAAAATAAAAATAATAATAAGACTGTCTTTAGTTTAGTGTTTTTTACTTTTTTATACTGTAAAACACTTAAAGAGTTTATTAAACAAATTTTGTAAAAACTGTTTTTATATTCAAATACATCAAGCATGTTCTAATATTGCCCAATGTTGTACTTTTAAGATAAAGTACTTTTATGAAGAAAAAGACTATTATGAAAAAAAGCAGGTGAGTATCTGATAAAATATGATTTTAAAAATACTGTAAAATTTTAAAACAGATAATATGTATTTGATAAATTTATAAATAAAACTGCTGTAAAGATTTAAAAAGTTATAAACATCATTTTACTATTATAAATTTTTAATACTTTTTTTACCTTACCCTAACAACCCACCCCCCCCCCAAGCTCGTTGCCCAACTCTTGGGGGGGGGGGGGGGCCCCCCCGCCCCCGTGGCGGGGGCCCCCTCGGGGGAGAGGGGAGGGGGGGAGACTAAGATTGATCAAGAACTATAATAGTTGTAACGGATGAAGAATCAAGAATTAATATTGGTATTTTAATTTTAAAAAAAAATTACTTCATAAAAAGCAAGTTCTAAAAAGTAATCTGTGAATTGCTTGTCTCTTGATCATAAAAAAGCAGAAACCTTTTTTATAAATGGTTTTTTTAAAGTTTACCAAACACCTTTTAATGTTTATGCTTATAAAATACGCAGAAGTAATCTCTTAACAATAATGCTAAACTGGCCTATTGTGTCTTACTTTGATGGTAGTTGACTGAGGTACACTCACATATAAAATCTCACTTTCAATTCCCAAACAAGGTTAGGAGTCATTTAGTAAGTACTTTCATTTTTATGATTTATTTTGATTATTTTGAATATTTATTAGAGTTTGTATTGATTTTAAAATTTTATAAATAAATTATATTTGATAATGAGAGAATGTGTTTCAAAAAGTGTATCATTTTTAAAAAATAAATAATAATAATAATCATAGGAGTCTTCTATCAAAATTAAGTTTAAATTTGAAAATAATAAGTAGTTATAAATAATTTTAAAAAACAACTATGAGACTCATATATTTTTTAAAATTATATTTAAAATTTAATTATATTAATTAATTTGAGACCCATATTTTCAAATTTTAAAAATAAAATACAAGTTGGATATTGTTGTTCCAAACATAACAATCTTTCTCTCTCCCATTAAACCCAAATGCTCTAGGATCCAATGGTAACACTAAAGGCTCTAGGGTGTTTATGGTGGTTGGAGGTACCAATGAGAACGGAATGAGTGATTATGGGATGAGAGTTAGCCTAGCTTGGGGATAAATCAAGAAACTCCATGAGTTATATAGAGTTAAGATTTTCTACTGCTCTCAACGCTTATGGTATTTAGGTTTCCTTTGATCTCAGTCCAATAAATTTAACCGTCTTTATTCAAATTGGTCATCTTAAAACTTATAAAATAATAACTTATAAAATAATAACATATATAATAGAAAAAGCACAAATATCATCAAAAATCACAATAGCACTATAATCCCACACTCTGATATACATAAACTCGTGCCAGCCAACCCACCGAGTAATACAATTGTTTTTTGTATTTTTAATTTTGGGTTCTAACCGAGATTAGGCTTCTGCCAATAAACAAACCTGTTTGTATTAAATAGTTTACAATTATCCTACTCCCCTTATTCCTTTCACCTCCTCACGCCATCAACATCACTAGCACCCGCGCACACACATGATGTCTATATCCTTTAAAGCCAAATTATGATCCACCACACACTCACTTTTAAAGCCTAATGAAAATAACAACAACAACGTGCAATAATAATACCCAACATGCTTCCAATAATTTGTATTCCCATTTTAAAAAATAGAAAATAAATTAAATATGTCCAACTTACATGTATTTTTTAGAAAACTCGAACTATATCGCAATGTTTCAAATTATATTTCAACCAGTACAATTTATGAATGAGTTTTTATATTACTCGAGTATTACCATGTATGTCTCTTAAATTTTACCTTCAAGATTTTCCACTTTCTTTATAATTATAAACTTGAAATCATTTTATATTTAATATGTTATTAGATTAGTACTTAGTTTTCATTTTTATTCATACGGTTCTATTTTCAATTTTAAATATCCGATGAGTAAAGAGATTTATGATCATTTTTAAAAACTCAATTATTGAAAATTTAGTATGATATACTTAATTTCACAATAAATTTTCATTTAAAGTGCTTGATTATACCAAATTTGTTTACTTGTGTTATTTTAAAAAATATTGAGTCTCATGAACATCTTGATAGACTTTTATTATTGAAAATTATTACATTATATATTTTATGAATGTTTATAGTTTAGCCTCAAGTAAAAAATTAAATTGCCATGTCTTTGTGTTATTTCTTACATTTACAAATAGAGCAATGCTACATAGAAGTATCTTTTATGCAGGCTTTTTACGTACACATGATATAGCATTATTTTATTAGTTATAATTGAATTACGTGAGGGATTTGATCAATTTATTAGACTAATGAAATATAGTCAATTTAAGTGTGCATGAAAGCTCGCACAAAAGAAACTTGCAAATAAATTTTCTCTTATAAGTAATCCAAATAATTAAAAGTGTTTTTCTTGCACTATTTTCCTTCGTAGGCAACCAATGTGAGATTGAATTAAGGCAACTCAAATCTAAGGCCGACCATGGAGCTTTTATGGTAACTCAAGTATGGGATGGTACATGAGTCATATGGACAAAGTAGAATACATATTTCTCTTTCTCTTAACATATATATACATACGAGTTTTTGGATATAGTGCCTCATAGTATAGAGTTGATATGAAAATTTACATCATTCCTCGTACTAGTAGTGTAATTTTATAGCATTAGCATATTGTCATGCAACATATGCGATATTATATTTATATATGTTCAAATAACACTTCTTTATTTTCTCCAACGACACATTATATAATTTTATTTCTTCCTTCTTTACTTTCTTAGAACTTGAAGTTTTTTTTTAAATTATTGATCTAGTTGATTTAGGGTTTGACATGTTTTAATTGGGGATTTTAATTTCCCTTGCTAGGTTATTGTTGAAATTTTATTCTTAAGCTTGTAAAAAATCTCTAGAATTTCATTTTTTCATTGTTGGCTAGAGTCTTGAGTTTTTTGTGAGGTTTGAGGACAAGAGTTTGGTTGCGACACTCTTCTTATTTTGTTGTATTTTCAAGTCATTTATTCTGTCACCACGAAAGGACAAACCTTAGTATAATGGTAGAGTCAACTTGAGGTATATGCAAGTAATGTGGATTGTTTTGCCTTTTAAGTTTTGATTCAAAAATAGACCTCTCATCCACTCCATTTGACAAATAGAGAATGTGCATTCATTCTCGGAATTTTTATTTTACTCAGTGATAAAGACAATGATTTTTATCATGTATATTATATTATGTACCCTTTTTTATTATTATATATTTTTTAGATTAATGCTACATACATATAGATTGTACAGATAATTTACGCAGGAATATCATTATTGCGCTGGTTTGATATTATTTTTTAAAAAAATTATTCATATCATTCAATAGTAGAGAGGTCTTTTCTGCATATATTGCCTTAAATAATTTACATGCGAATAAACTTTTTCTTTATTTTAATTTATAATTTTGACAATGACATATGCTTTTAAATATAGTAGTAGTAGTAATTTAATATATAAATATAAATAATTTTATTATTTTAGAATATATAAGAAAAAAGTGTCTCAATGTAAATTTTGCCTTGGGTCCCATAAATCTCAAAGCTGACCCTTAGTAGAGTTACTATCTTATAACCTGAAGGTTATGGATTAAATTGCGGATAAATCTCTTACAATTAATTAGTTGTGAAGGAAGACTACCTCCATATTGACCCTTGTCCAGACAAACTCTATAAGCTATGAGATTTAGATTAAATGTATATTAAAAATTGAATAGATGTACCTCTTAGGAGGGTAGATAATATTGACATTAAATAAGATGAAAAAGTAAAATAAAAAAATTAACTGAAATAAAAGTGATAACAAATAATCTGAAATTATTATATTTAAAAGAAAAAATATGAGTAATATGGAGGAAAATGATCCCATTCGAATATAATCCTATAGCATTTCCTATTTTATTAAGATTAAAACCGATGGGTTTGGTTTAGTTTTGACTTACTAGTGAAATGGTGGAAAATCCAAGTTAATTAATACAAAAGATCCCTATTTGTTTGTCATTTATCACCTAAGGTGGCATATTTTGCACATCAAGACAGACCTGCTGATCTTACGGTCAAATCACATAAATTAATCTATCGCTCTCTCTCCACAGATTGAGTGCGGCTACCTATCGGTTTGTCCTTCCGAACCAAAGGAAATAAAGAGGGTTCCCAAGTGGTCCAAACTCCATGGAGGGACGAACGCAGACGAAGTGTGCAGCGATTGAATCAATTTTTCCGCAGATGTCAATTTGTAAGTTTCAAGTACTTTCCTAAATTGGCACGTATAATTAAATATAACAAATTATGGTAAGTCGGCAACGCTTGGCGTTTGAAAGTTGAAACCTAAATAGGGGCACATGCAATATCCCAACTACCCACGTGGAAACTAAAAACACGCGTCCTAGATCAATACTAACTATATGAATGACGTTTCATCCACACTATGGTCAATTCATGTATTATTAATTAGTCCTAAAGAGTCGTGTTGGATTAACTTAACTTTAACAAGAGCCCAAGGAAAAAAAAAAGGGGGGGGCCTCTAAGTTCGGTCCAGTCACGCGTGCTTAGTTCTAATCCGGTCAGATATCTGCGCCGTGAGGTGAACGGGGTAGGTACCATTACATATCAAGAACAAAGTATATATCCACCACACATTAATGCCATCAAAAGAAATCCACACGTTGGCAGACTAAAATAAGTGGAAAAATGCATTTCCCTTAAGTATACTTGTTTAATGTATAGTGCATCGTTAGGATAACGTTTATCGGGATCAGGCTTTGTGTGTATAATATTTGTGCAGGATTGAAAATTTTACGGCGCCTAAACTACATTCATAGAATGTAGATTGGTCGTCTATTGTTTATAGAATGGAAAGAAAAAAGAAACCTACGAAACTTTCCAAACGCTTTTGTTAACATTAGTGTGAACCGGTTCGCAGACGCATTTTTGGCTTCTAAGCATGGCTGCTGCAGACGCACGTTTGTGAACCTCAACAAATTGGCTACAAATATCGTACGTGAACTCAACCTGAATATCTCTATTCAAACCTGAACTAAACAAGAACAGGGTAAATGGTCCCTACTCATTGACAAACAAACCTAAAGCGGACACATGAGGTTTACTATATTAATAATTAAATATTAAAAATTTAATTATAAATATTAATTTAAAAATGTTAATTATAAAATTTATTTATAAAAATACTCACAGGTTTCATATAAGCTTTTTATTAAAATTTTCATTAATGATATAAGATACGTAAATAACTTATTTTAAATTTAAAATCAATCTAATTAAGTGTTAAAATTCTTTTAACGATTATAGGGTGATGAGTTTGAAATAGTCGAGTTTGAATTTTCTAGTGTACAACATTCCCGTTGTATTCCTGAAATTATGTAGCTTTGAGATTTGTTTTAAAAAATACATACCAATATAACGTAATTTTTGAGATAAATTTATAAAACTATGTATTTTTTAGTATAGCATTCATGCTGTACTGCAGATGATAGTCCACGTGAGCTTTTGTACCCATACAGCGTGTACAACTCCCATCCCCTTATTCCACATTTCCACAAAGGAATGAAAACATTTTTATCTGGATTTAGAAAACAAAAACAATTATATCATTGAAAACGTTTCACAAACAAGGTTTACGACAGCAGCACAATCAAATCCTAAGTACGTACGTTCTCCAAAATATAAAATCATCCACTGCACGCAGCCTCCTACTATATATGGACAGCCTAACCTATACACACACACACCACACTAATGAGGACACTGATGAGATCACTTGAGTTAAGCCTCTCCACAAGTGCAGCAGAGTATATAAACTGCCAAACCTAATATATATTTACACACACACACACACACACACTAATGAGGACACTGAGACCACTTGAGTTATGGCAGAGTCCAATCAATTAAAATCCAATCAAGGATACGAAAGCATCGATATCGTTTAAAACCTGATCACTTTGTTCGTACACGAGCATCGATTAGTTTGTATATCCTGAGTTTGTAGGGTCCATGTAACAGCGAAAATCCTCGTATCTGAGAACGCGGGTCGGTACTAACTTAATACAGCGCTCATATGAAACATGTGTATCATATGTCGAAAAACAAACAAACCACGGAGTACGTCCAGTGCGGCGAGGTAAGCAAGCTGCCACGGCAGAGCACGCTACTCGAGGTGGGACCGGATTCTGCGTGCCGATGTGAACAGGTCCAAAGCGTAGGGACGCCCAAGCCCCCAACAACTAGACACTGGCCCACTTTTGTCGCGTCCTGGGCCCACGTTGGGGCCCATATCGCCATTGTCTCCCGGCGGGAAGTCGGGGCTTTCCGATTGCTTCACGCTTGTTTTGCGGCTGCCGATACGGCTTCTTTGACGCACAAATTCAATTTCGTGTTTTCTTCTTGAACATTTTAAAAAAAATTAATTTTATGTCAACTTTAGTTTATAATTTCGTGTGCTCTAGAATTGACAGTTGAGTTTAGGAAGCTGGTGCGTGGTGCCAAAACAAGAGTCACGGCCTTTACTGTGCAGCTAGCGGTCATTAATTCATTCACGCACCAGAATTTAGGGGTTGACTTGTAAGCATAAGCCTCAACGGTTGTCTGCTTCTCCATATATAAAGTCTTTATCTTTTATCTCCTTCATGATCCATGTTGAAACGATCATTGTCCTTTCTGGCTCATATATATAACCAATAGTGTTGCATGCAGTATTTTTTTTTACTCTCTTCTTTTAATTACAGGCACAATCATGCTTAGGGCACAACACAATCATACAAGATTCTTATATATATATATATACACACACACACACACTTGTTATTTGTTTTCAGACTTTTCGTTGCTGTTTTTTTAGTTTAACATAATAATAATAATAACTTTTATCTTTTTTCCCCATCCTTTTCTTTTTGTAATAATAATAATACTAAGATTAATAATAATGAATGAAACAATAATAATAATAATAATAATAATAATAAAGTTAATAGCAACAATAATATTTAAATTATCCATTTTTATTTTTACCGGACAATTAAGTAATTAACAAGAAAGAATCAACAAAAATGCAAGCTTAATGGATTAATGATTAACTAAAACATCAACAAATCCTCTCTCATGATCCCATGAAGCCAAGGTAACGCAATAATAAGATCATGCAATTGTTCCCAATATATGTCTTCTTTGGTCAGAGCAAAACTGTCATGTATATATATATTTGAAAGAAAGAAACATATATACACCTTTTAATTAGAACTTAATTATAAGAGAAGGCATTACATTTGGAACCCCAAACTCCATGTTCCCACTTCCCACTGTCTTCTTCTATTCTTTTTTTTTTTTCCTAATTGGACTGAAAATACCCTCTTTCAGACCGACTATATGTAGAACACAGCCTACTACTGCAAAAAACTTATGTTCTTCCCAGAGTCCTGCTACTCCGGTGACCACGGGCGCACACGTCATGATGGCGGCTATAAACAACTATTAGTATCACCACATGCAACACATCCCCCTGCATTGCACCACCAATACAACTCCACCCCACCTCCGTCCGGTCCGACTACCATATCCTCCATATCCAACTATTCACAGCCAGCCGCGTGACACTAGCAGTCGAGTATTCCATCTCCACCGGCTCTCCATCCGCCTGGAAATACGACCCGCCCCCACACTGTCCCCAACGTAACTCTCCCTCACCATCGGTAGTGGAGAGTAGGGATATTAATATTAATTGGATTACCCACATGCGATTCAATCTTTTCGGCGAACCAGATCAAAATATGAGGCCTTCAGGTGTAACAGCAGGATGTGGAGGATATAATTGTCACGTGGGGTGGGGGGTGGTCCGGGTGGACGATGCATGGACAACGGGAAATACGGCGGGATGTGTTGCGCTGATACAATAATTTAGCTGCCATCGTGCACTCCTGTGGTTGATTGCTAGAGACTAGAGAGGGGGTTGTTCCATGTTACAGTGGTGGACCCGTGTTCCATGTTGAAAACTTGGTGGTGTTCTACATATATATGTACTCGGAGTAGGCTCTTGTTTGATTTAATTGGAGGAGCATTTTAGTCGAAATAGGATAAAGAAGTACAATGTGGAGGGGAATTAGGAGTTCCCACGAAGCCCATTACATTTTTATTCTTTTTTAGACCTTTACTGCCGTTGCGTTAATGGCAATATTTGGCAGCAGTCGGTTATTTCTTGGTTAGATAATTTATATTGGATTTGTTATCAAAATATCTTTAGATTAGATATTTAAGTTCATCAAAATAATAATATAATATAAAAAACAGGAAAGAAAAATACAAAATAAAATTTTGATGAATGAAGAATAATTCTTTTCAAATTGAAAATTTTCATATATTTACTTTAACTTATATTTATAAATTTTGTTTTAATGTACTCAATTGTACATTATGCATTTAAATATGATAATGACTAATTCAGTGTCAATACTTTGGGAGAATATATCACCTTCATAATCCTATTTTATCTTTCATTGTTCTTCATGTCCTTTTCTGTAATAATCTTTAAATGTTTTTTAAAAAATTTATGAACTTAACCTCTTTAAGTGGTAATTTTGTTTCTCAAATAACTACTAAAATCTAAAATTAACTAAATCTATAGTATTATTGTCGTTAATTATTTACATTCTTTTGAAACCATTTGAATTATTGGTGTTTTTTAGAAACTCTTATCATTATTCAATTTCAAATAAAAAGTTATTGAAAATATTTTAATTTCATAATTTTATGAAATATAGAATATATAATTATGTAAACATTATCAATGTTATAATGACAAATACTTTTTTCAGAAATAAGTTTTAAAACTTAATTATGGTATTACAATATACATAATTTAAGATAATAATAATTTTAAATTATGATTACAAAATCTTGATAAATTTTATAAACTCACACCATGAATACTTCTTTTTTTTTTTTAAAGTTTTTTTAACCCATCCCTCGCATTATATTTCAGTAATGTCTTTTCGAAGGTCATCTCAGAATTTCTCTGATCTCAACCTCTTTAGTCATGTAGTTCTTTTATACCTCTCATCAATAGGATACCCCAAGGGTTAATTAACTCACACCATAAATATGCACGTTACTAAGTGTTAATTACTTTACTTTTAAATAGAGATTGTATATATATGAATTATGAAAATTAATAAGTGCATAATACACTTTAACTAGCTAGGTTGGGTGAAGCTATCAAAAACATTTGCCCAGCTATATTAAGAATAAAATTATTCTCTAAATATAAAGATAAAATAAAGAGTATATTAAAATTGCTCTAAAATAGTAAAATATATCTGTGTATTCGCATATTCTTGTAAATTTATATTCAAATAAATAAAATAATATATTCATATCCATAAATGTTACTCTTCAGATATAGATATGATAGTACTCACATGCAAAATATTCATATTTAATTTTATATTCTAATATCAGTATTTTTACTTATTTTATTTGTACAAATATATAGTTTAGTTTATTGTCAACATATTGTTTAGAACATCAAGTGGTGTAAATTTTTTGAGCTCAGTTATATGACACATGAAAAAATCCTCATATTTGAACCAAGTAATTGCTTGACATTATGTTAGTAACTTAATATCAAAAGATATAAATCCGTATTAATCAGTGGAGCTATCAATAATTAATTTAGTATTAATAATTTATAATATATAGTATTAATTAATTAATACTATCATTTAAAACTAATAATATATTTTATTTGTATTAGGATTACCTTTGATGTTAGACTAATAATAATAATTTTTTTAACACAGTAACACATTTAGTTTGCCCATTTTATAAGGGTATTCTAATAAAAATTAAATAAATTTATAATATAACAAAGTCAATTGATGTTTTAAAAGATCGTAAGATAAAATTAACAATATGTCATAAGGGGTATAATTTTTGAAAAAAATTGAATACAGTCTTTGAAATGAAAACTATATTACAAGTCATTTATATTTTTCTTAAAAATAACATCCTTTTGATGAAAATACAAAAAGCAAGTAGCGCATTGCTTATTATTTTTTATAGAATTAATAGTATCTCTTATAAGTAACAACTTAATTAAACACATGATTAATTTTAAATGATAAGATTATTAATCTTATTTCGTCGGTATTCATTAAATATTATTACTTACCCTAACTTGATAAAATTATAAGTGATTAAGTGTTAATATGATAGTAATAGTATCAGCCATACAATGACATTAATTAGATCACAAGAAAAAAATAATCCTTATATAATTATAAAAGTGTTATTTCTCACGGGAGCAATCTCTGCACACACTTTATTAAACTCAATAAATTTAAGTAATTTTCATAATCATGACAATAGACAAAGTTATTTTAGGTATGAGTGTTCAATCTTAACCCTCCATTACATGGCTATACCACATCCATGTAAAAAAATCGATCCCCTGATTACATTGTTTATGGTTAGGTTTGGTTTAGTAATTAATTTACTCATACACTAGCAGGTTAACTCGAATTAATTATGAAAATTATGTATGTCTGATTTGCTTGTCTCATTTTTTTCATATATAATAACATTTTTTTGTCTTTTTATTTTTTTACTTTATTTCAGCTTACGCCCCCAAAATTATTATTGTTATGTCCATGTGATAACGTCTGATGGGCTACATAAAATATCTTACAAGCCCCCAAGATTTATTATTTAAAAAAAAATATATATACCCATTATCCAAATAAAAAATTCAACAATAAAATTATTAATCGGGGATCTGTCAACAGCAGCTTGCTTTTGCATCCAATAGAAAATTGTTCACGTGCTCTATTAACATGTGCATGCTGTTTGACTCTAACCTATTGTTGTATTATTAGCTTATTGTAAGCTTGAAAGAACAGCTTAACCGTCTGCTTATGTGCGGAGCTAGAAATCCCAGTGACGTTGGCGACAAAGAGGGAACAAAGGACAAAAACAAAACAAAAGAGTGGACTCCACGACAGCGTTTGTGGTTGTTAAAACAAAAATTATTGCATATTTATATTTAAAAATAAAAGAAAAAGGTAATAATTCGGGCGTGGGATAATACCATCAATAAAATGCATTTTTTAAAAAAATATTTTTAAATCATCAAACGGCACATGTGAAAAGAATATAAAAATGTAAACTATTGATTTTTTTTAGTAAACAGTGGAACTCTTTGTACTAAGCATTAGGCATGAAATAAGTATAATCAAGATTTGAATGGCTTAAATATGTTCAAGAACCGAAAAGGCAGATTTGTTTTTTTGTGTAGGCAAAATTTTTAATCGAAAAAATAAATTTTCAAAATACAAAATTTTTCAATCAAATTCACAAATTTTAAATTTATGAACATATTTTTTTCAGCCGGGTGGGAGAACCCTCGAAGGGGCCGGCCCTGGGCCAAAAAATAAAATAAAATATTGGAGTACCCTGTGGCCGGGTAAAGAATGGCATGGCAGTTTTTCTTTTTTTAAATCATAATATACAAAGTTATAGACTTATAATTGTAATAAATGTACATAAATACAATTCTAAAAATATTGGTTGGTTCATTAAAATAAACAAAACATCGTGGTCGTTCTTATTTTATTTTTTACTTGTATGACAACTTTTTAATTTACAGCATATATATAATTCATCTGTGCATGATTTCATTGTTGTTAAAATTCTTTGCTATATCATTTTTTGTTCTTAAAATTTATTATAAATAAAATGATATGAATATACACCATGACATAGAATTTAGTACAGAAATCAACATAAAATAATATAATATGTAAATGATAAATTAAAATACTATATTGGAACTAATGATACATATCAATTAGAACACCGAAATATAAAATAAGTTAACGTATACAGATATAAATAAAAATATAAGGTGGATCATAGCTGCCCCTGTCAATTAATTACATAACAGTATTTCACTACTATTGGTTCACAATAATAATAATAATGATAAAAGAGCCACAATACAAAAATCAATTAATTTAACTATGCAATCAATTATAATCAATTCCGTAATTAATTTAATTACAACTCCCACCTACAATTCTATCCAAAATACCTCCCAATTCTCATCCGCTTAAAAATTAGTGACTGAAGTCAAACCTAAAACCTATCACTTTAAAATTACTGGACCAATCATCCAGACAAGTTTTGAGAGATTAATCAATCATAATTAAAGGAAAATATTATGTATCACTTATATATATATATATATATTGTATTTATTAATTAATTTCCTAGGTATCGTACTGTGTGATATTTTTATTTTTAAAATTGTATACAAATATTTATGTGGAAGTTAAAGAAAAAAATGATTAAAGAAAAAACCAACCACATAATGTACAAACAGGCTAGAGCTACTAATAGTTATAATGTAAATCATATTAATATCATATATGATGAAGGATAAAATCTATCGAAACAAGCCGTGTCTGTATATCCACACAATGTAGAATCTATTAATATCTAATGTAAAACCTGTTTTATTAATTAAAATTTACCATTTATTATATATGATATATATTAATAAATTTAACATTATACAAATTATAAAGTAGATCTAACCTGTTGGTAGATTTGATGGTTTGTTTTACGCGTGACTTCGAACCTCCCTAGTGGCCTCTAAAAAAATACCACATGACATGCCACCTAGGAAATTAATTAATTAATAAAAAATATAAAATGTCAGCATAACAACAGATGGACAATTTCAGTCTTTTTCTTAGGGCAAGAATAAAAATAAAAAAATGACTGATTCCAATGAAAAAACGAAAGAAGCCAGACTTTCATATGCAAATCTGAATAGTCAGTGACTTCTGGCATTAATTATCCAATAACATCATGTGTTGCTACTCCTGACCACCGTACACCATTGCCCTGATAACTGTGCTTGTATTATCCGCCTGTTTCAAATTTAACCTGTTATGGTATTTAATAATAAATATATGGTAGTCTTTAAAAAAAAACAATACGGTAAATTAATTAATCCTCCCGTACTTCTACGAGTAAGCTATCTACTGATAAGATAATGTTTAAAATGATTATTTTAATTAATTTGTACATGAGTGTGGACGAGTGTAACAATACTTTTAGACATTATAACTATCAAGGTAGTAGAGATAACGAACGTGCTATTATCACTGGATGTGTATTGAATTTTATTTACTACTCGAATATATATATACATAAAAACTTTCAGGCTACCGTTTGTCCAACTAGTTATTATTTACAATTCACACAACTTGAACCCATATTATCATTTACTAATGAAAACCAACTGTCAGTATCAATGTCATTTGACTAAAATATACGCTTCTTGAAGGTGTTTATAAGTTCATATTGATCAAACTAATACATAAAGAGTTGTGAGAGAAATTTTCCCAAATTGATAAAAATGTATAAGTCAACTAAGTTATAAGTGGACTACAAGCCTAATTTATCATTGTGTTTTAAATTCGTGCAACCAATATAATAAGTCTAGAGCAATATTATCATACAGACCTTATATTTTTTGAGCATATGATACGATAACATGCATTAAAACATTAATAACAATATTAATATTGGCTTATATATACATACATTGATATTATAGGATTGATGCATGTATGGTGATCGTGTATTGCACTATATTATCCGTCCTCTAATTTTGAAATGAACAATTTAAATTTTCAATTTTGCCTTGTATGTCCCTTTCATATCCTCATAAGAAATTAAAATTTGTATTACGTATTCAATCAATTTGCTTAGAATTATTAGGTTGTTTTTATTGCTCCTCAACACCAACAACCATATTTTCTTGGAAAAGTCTAAATACAAGCCTCTTGTGTACCCATGATTTGGTCAGGCTTATCCGATATTTGATCAAAACGAATAGAATATTGCTATATCATAGGTATATATGCAATGAGACTTTATTAGATAATCTCTAACTAATATACAACTATTTTAGTAATCATCATTATAAATATATGTTGAATATCAATTTATATAAGAACTATTCATTTCAATTGCAAAGGTAGCACAGAATAATATATTTTTTAAAATTTCTTTTTGTCCCGAGCAATCTCTTTGGACAAGGTTATTGACTTGTTATTTATGAGACATTCATATTGAAGATCATAAGTTTTCTCAATACCACTTCTTTTGGTTTGATAGTTGATTTGTATTTTTCATTTTCCAAATTATCATATATATATATATATATATATATATATATATATATATATATACCTTTTTAAAAAGAAAATGTTTATACGATTTATATGAATCTTGATAAAAAGTTAGAAGTAAATTCTCTTGTTAGTAGGTTGTGATATTCTAGGATAATTAGAAAAGTATTTATAATTCAAGAATATCATATGATCATTTGGTTGCTTAAGTTGAGTTGTCCAAAAGAAAGTAAAACACACATAGTTGGATTAATGTCACAAAACTTCTGGTAAAAGAAGAGATAAAGTCATCAAAGGAACTTGAGAAAAATATAAGTGGTCATTAATACAAGAGAACTTAAAGCTTCACAAATCCAAAGACTTTGAGGACATGCATAAAACCAACCTTGACTCTTTAGTCTGCTATATATCTTAGCAAGAATATCAAAGGACTCTAGTTCACCATCAAAATGAGTATATCAAAGAACTTATGATCAACAAAGTTCTATCAAATTAGGCTTACAAAAGAGTTATATGAAGAAGATGATTCCAATAATTAAAGAGATGGACTTGAGACAAGCAAATGGCTATAATATTATTGGGAAATGTCAACAATTAGTATAGTAAAAAAAAGGAAGATTACAAGGACAATTAATAGACTACCTTCTTGAATTGTGAGCATTTATGAAGATCAAACTATTATTTTGAGTTTCAGAATTTAGATTAACATATATTATTGGAGCCTGAAATTAACAACAATATAAATATGAAAAGTAACTGATAAAGTAGAATAATAAATAAAGATAACATCTCAATAGATGTAAAGGGAAAATACAAAATATATATACTAAGATATATTAAGAAGAGAAGTGTATAGAATATCGCACAAGTGCTAAACTATACATCAAGACACTTGAGAACCACTCTTATCATCAACAAGTAACCAATATCTTTGTATCAAATATTAAACAAGCATTACAAAGTATATTTAGAGATCTCAGTAAAGCAATAAGTAACTTCATATTTACAAATCACATACCTTTTTAAAATCTTGTGTTTTCAATTTTGTCTTATTATCTTTGTTATTGTTAAAACAATTAGAAGTCCTTATCCTACGGATTGGATATTGTTAAGTTTGGTTGTAAACTTAAAATACAATTGAGTTTTTAGTAAAGTTACTAATTAGCCTTTTAATGAATCATCATAAAATGATATTATTTTATTTAAGGTTAGTACTAGAATTTCTTGCTGAGATATATACTTGCATACCCCAATTTTTCTTGTGAGGACATCATCATCCCGCTAAAGTTTGACACCAAACTTTCTTACTTATGTTGATGGAGTCTTCAGATATATCAATAAAGCTTCAAGAGGGCTTCTTCAAGTTTTAGATTTAACTTTGTTAATCTTTTTCAAGTCTTTTAAAGGGACTTTCAGACTTTGACTACTAAACTACTTATGGAATAAGCCTAATGTAATGACTCGTGTTTAGGCGATGAGGAGTTAGCCTTATAATGAGGTGAGTGTTATAGAGATAATAGTTTGAGTTTGGGCAAGGACTCTTGCAGCTTCGGTAGCAGGAGTCCGAAGGCGTAATGTCTCGGTGAGAGTCTCGCTGCCTGGTGAGTGAGCAGGGGTTAAGGGGGCAGCGCCTTGTGTGGCAGAGGTTGAGGTGCCTGTGTGACAGTGGTTGAGGTAATCCATTTGTTTTGAGTTGAGGAGGCCTGTGTGATTTGCTCTTATTCTGTGAGTTAGGAGTTTTATCTTATGTGAGATTGAAATGTTAACTATGAACTACTTATTTGTTCTTAACACAACACCAACATTTGTACGTACGACCATTTGTACGCACGGTCAGGGAAATATGATCCATACTAAGCTGTGGTTGTTTACCCATCTTATATTGTGATTATTTCTTTTAGGTATCTACAGGAGTTAGGACAGTCTAGGAGCCTTTCTTATGTAACTGTTTCCTTATTTATTGTGGCTCTGTGTTTGGGGGTATCATGTATATGAACTGATGTAACCCCTTAAGAGGATGACTTTGTATGAGGTTTTTATGTTTAATAGAATGTTATATGTGGATGAATGATGAATGATGTGGGCTTGTGTATCATGTGATGTGTTAATTAGTCGTTGTGTTGGTGAGAACATTACTTATACGGTATTGCATGTAATCCCCTTGTATTTGGTATTTTATTGAACTCCTAAGTGTGGGCATGAAGAATCATTAATTGATTTCTTCGGGTTGAAAATTCAAGAGGTGACATTTAACCTTTTGAAATTATTTTTTAATAAAGTTTTCAATCGAAAAGCTATTAAACCACTTTTAAGTGGAATTTTATTCAAGCTCTTGTGTGCTACGGTAATTCTTAAGAGTCATTAATTATGAGAATGTCAAAAAGTCCAACTATATCCTTCACTAACTCCATATAGGTCGTGAGCCTAATAAATCCTCTTTTTCTTCTCTATTTGTCCTTCTATTGTTGTCCCATTTCTATTTACATATGTATGTTTGTAGGTTTTATCCTTCCATTTGTTTATAATTCTGGACAGTGATAGTGATGATAGCTGCAACTTCCACTTTTTTTAAATGTTTTTTCACTATGGCAATGTGCCATTTATTCAAAATTCCATAATTTCTTTTTTATTCCATATGAGGTTCATCCTATATGCCTTTATTATTCAGATTTTTTGAAGTCGGCAAGGCATTTAAATATTAGCATGATATTAAGTGGTTTTGAATGTTGGCAGCCGTGATGGAATAGAAATAAGTGCATGTGATTGAAATTAAGTGTAAGACTGTTCTTTGAAAAAAAAGAAAAAGAAAAAGCGTAGGACTTGCATGTGCACCCACCGCTACGGAGAAACCTCATGAGTCCTGCGGCTTCTTCTTTCCGTGTCAGTACTTTTTTTTTTTTGATTTCTGGATACGTGACATGTTTAATGAATTGCTTACTTTGATGAAAATCTTATCATAGTAATTAAAAGTACGATATTAAAACTTATATGAACTAGGAAATTAACTAGCATCCGTTTAAAGCTGGCTATATATAGAGAAGAGTGTTTTGGTTAGACTGAAAGGATTTTGGATACTCTGTGATAGTAAATTGGCGATAGATGAAAAATGTAGCCAAAAAGCCCGTTCACGACCCTTTTTAACTTCACGCTCACGCACGCGTTATTCGTGCGCGCCTTCATATTTTACTTTATTTTATACGCCTACATAAATTTATCTTTGTCTGCTTCGCGTTCATATATAATTCATTAGGTGGAGAACTGGAGTGGAGTGGAGTGGATCGAAAACAACCAGTTGCTCTGACCCAAATGCATGCCCCGCAACGCTCACATACAAAACTGTCGCTATGCACTCCCACCATATGTATATATAATACCCAGCCTTCCCTCTTTACTCACTCCTACCTCCATCTCTCTCTCTCTCTCTCTCTCTCTCTCTCTCTCTCTCTCTCTCTCTCTCTCTCTCTCTCTCTCTCTCTCTCTCTCTCTCTCTCTCTCTCTCTCTCTCTCTCTCTCCTCTCTCTCCCTCTATAATTTATCTCTCCATCCCTAGTAAATGGAATCCATGGATGCATATACCTACTTGTTACAGTCCACGTGGTGCTACGTATTCTTCTCCTTCACTATATGCTTTTCTATATTTTCTGTTTTAATGTATGTGCTGAGCCTGAAGCCGTGGCTGTGCTGCGACTGCGACATCTGCCGGAGCTACCTGACGTCGAGTTGGACGGCGGAGCACGACAACCTCTCCGACTGGTACGCCGCCCTCCTCCGCCGCTCCCCCACCTCAACCATCCACATCCACGTCCTCCGCAACACCATCACCGCCGACCCCAATAACGTGGAGCACATACTAAAAACAAACTTCCACAACTACCCCAAAGGGCCCCCCTTCTCCGCCATCCTCGGCGACCTCCTCGGCCGCGGCATCTTCAACTCCGACGGCCCTTCCTGGCGGTTTCAGCGCAAGATGGCCAGCCTGGAGCTGGGCAGCCTCTCGGTCCGCTCCTTCGCCTTCGAGGTCGCCTCGTCCGAAATCTGCTCCCGCCTCCTCCCCCTCCTCCGATCCTCCTCCGCCCAAGACGGCGAGGTTTTAGACCTGCAGGACGTGTTCCGGCGTTTCTCCTTCGACACAATCTGCCGGTTCTCCTTCGGCCTGGACCCCGGGTGCCTCCACCGCTCAATGCCGGAGTCGGAGCTGGCGGTGGCATTCGACCTCGCGTCGAGGCTGTCGGCGGAGAGGGCCATGGCGGGGTCGCCGGCGGCGTGGAAGATAAAGAGGCTGCTCAACGTGGGGTCGGAGAGGCTACTCAGGGAGGCCATCAAGAAGGTGGGCGTGTTGGCCCAGGAGGTGATTAAGCAGAAGCGGGCCGTGGGCTTCGGGGCCCATAACGACCTCCTGTCCCGCTTCATGGCAACCGTCACCGACGACGACGCCTACCTCCGGGACATCGTGGTTAGCTTCCTCCTTGCGGGACGGGACACGGTTGCCTCCGCCCTCACCTCCTTCTTCCACCTGGCAGCGGCCCACCCGGAGGTCATAGCCGCGATCCGGGCCGAGTCCGACAGGATCATCGGGCCCGGCCCGGACACTTCCCACGACCGCCTCGCCAGCTTCGAGCAGATGCGGGACCTGCACTACCTGACCGCGGCCGTCCACGAAAGCATGCGGCTGTACCCGCCAGTGCCGTTCGACTCCAAGTTCAGCCGAGACGACGACGTTTTGCCGGACGGGACCTTCGTCCGTCGCGGCACTCGCGTCACGTACCACCAGTACGCGATGGGGCGGATGGATCGGATCTGGGGCCCGGACTGCGAAGAGTTTCGGCCCGAGAGGTGGATCCGGGATGGCGTGTTCGTGCCCGAGAACCCGTTTCGGTACCCGGTTTTCCAGGCGGGCCTGCGGGTGTGCCTAGGGAAGGAGATGGCGCTGGTGGAGACGAAGAGCGTGGCCCTGGCGCTGGTCCGGCGGTTCGACATCAGGCCCGCGGACCCAGGGCGGGCGTTCCGGTTCGCCCCGGGGCTCACGGCCACCGTCCTGGGAGGCCTGCCAGTGGTGGTAGAAAAGTGGCAGAGTGAGGGAACATGAGGTGACAACCAAATTCGCAAAATCGCGCAGGCAGCATATATGCATGCATGTATGTATGTATGTATGTATGTATGTATGTATGTAAGTACATGATGGGGAGCAGCATGTCCATGTGTGAAAAGTGAATAAATTGACTAATCGTGTATCGTACATATGCAATGCCATGAAATATCTTAGACGTGCGTGCGTGCCTACACACTTTGTGTGACCATAAAAGAGTTTGAATGTTCTTCGATGACAAATTTTACTACCAAAACAATGGAATCAAATCTGGACGATCGCAGCATACACACGGCCTATTTATTTAGTTGTTTGATATGATGAAAACTAGAAGAAGAAAAAATTGCTCCTTGATAATTTTCTATATAAATTTATTGATGACCACAGAGAAACCAACATTTTAAAAACACACATTAAAAAAACTTTAAAATTCTTCAAACTCTTGGGAAATTGAACTTAGTATGAATTTTTGGCATTACAAAAAGGAGCGGCTGTGAGCCCGTAAATAATATGAGTGTGTTATTGTTGGTTTCAACCAAGAGACAAATACATTTTAACATTTTTTTGTAAAAGAAAAAACAAAAAAAAAAACAAATACACATGGAGCGAGAAAGCAAAATGATTGAATGGGCAGTGGCTGGTTTTCACAATCGGAGTCCACGTGTTTCTTTGTCTCATAAGGCTTTTTCGGTTAAGAGATGCCTTGAAAGCATAGGTTATATATATTGGAGAAGGTGGAACATTGACATCACATGTTTGGTATGAAACCCATTTTCTCAATTAAGACATGGAAACCCAAACATTTTAAAAGGAGCCATTGAATGGCTGATTTAGAGAAAGGGTATTATTCCAAAAAAAAAAAAAACAGGAACAGGAAAGAAATTTTAGACACGATATAGGAAAATCTCTTTTAGGATGTTTGAAAAGATGGGATATGTTTTCCTATAACTTGTCTTGGGAAGAGTGTAACATAAAGAAGAGAGAGAAGATAACAATAACAATAAAATACTGAAGAACATTACTGTACATCTAATGCCCAGTGACATTTTTTTGTTTTGTTTTTTCGGTCCGTCTAGATTGGTTCTAATGATAATACTATCTTATTCATATACTCCCAAAAAAGAGTTGAACCACCTCGATTCATTTACAAGTTATTCTTTAATTGTCTGATCCACGAATGGTGGTCTCTCCGGCAGTCCGGCTGGGTGGTGGTGCAGGTGCTTTATGGTATAAGCATTAATATTCAACCGGACGGAAGAATTATAACGAATTAATAATCCAACTAACATTGCATAATTTCAATCATAATATGTATTTATTTTAAAAAATACATAATGATTTTGATTGTGTCTCGTCCGGTTATCAATTCAGCTGTGATTCATCCAATTTAAAAAAAATTATTGTATTTTAGAAGTGAGTCTGGTTCATACTTTTTGTGGATTGGACATGAAGCGATCCAACTCTTTTTTTTTTTTTTTAAATTTTGTTAAGAGTGATAATTTATTTTATATTAAAAATTTATTGATAATTAAATTTATATTTGATTATAAAAAAGAAGAATTAAAATAACTTTAATATATATAATCAATATTAATAAATTTTGTTATTTCGTAACTATTTTGTTGGTATAAAATATAAAATAAAATTTGATCATTCAATTAAAATCTCATCACATAAAATATATATTAAAATTTTAGGGGTTGGGTAAAATGATAAATATAAAAAAAACTCATGAATCCGTTATACCAACATGTTTAAGATTTAAATGAATCAAAATTAGAATAATCCAAGAGGCTTGGTCCATATTTACACTCCTACATAATTCTGGGGGCAATTGGGGTTGGTGCCATATATTTTATTAACATTATATTCTATTTGATCTGTTTGATAGTTTCAAACCCTCCATTTACTATATCTTCATCTTCATTAAATTTCACTTTCTAGTAGTTGAGCTAGTTTCATGGGGCCACCGTGTTGGGTTTCCCTTATATATTATCTAAATTGGGCGCCTAGCTGGTCGGGCAATTATGTTTGAACTTTGCATGAGATTTTGGAATTCAACACATTAAACACCCTCACTTTGTTTTATTTATGTCTAATAGAGAAAGAATGTGTTTATGGGCATACCTTATAAACCTTCATAAGTCTTATTAAGAAGATATAAATATTTGTAGGATGGTAATTTGTAGGCGCATGTGCGTATGAGATGATGTGATGGACGTATTATGATATTCTCAAGATCTAAACAAGATCCTCCAGGTATATGTGTGTGTATACAAAGATGGGGGTAAATCTATATACTTAAAACTATTTTATTTAGTTTTAAAGAATAATTTACTTATGAGAGAGATTCTTATAGATATGGTTATCGTTTGGGTGGTGTTTTAGTGTCATGCACAATATTAAGGTAACAACATGTATGTAAGGGAAATAATACAATGACAAACGATTTATGTAGTTCAATCAATGTGATCTACTCTATGACGGTGAGAGTGTACTTACACCGAGTCCAATCCATTATCACTTTTAATACAACAAGGTCTTGTCCTTGTTACAATAAAATTAACTCTCTCGTCTTTAAAACGCAAATACAAAAATAGTATTATTTTAATACTTACTCACTGTGATGAACGGTCTAACGTAACCTACTCCTATGTGTTCAACTATTTGAACATCTTGACTTTCAACCACTCCTTTACTAAACTCACTATCTGTTCGTTGAATGTTTGAAGATAAAAGATAGGTGAACTCACTGTCAATCACTTTATCAATCTTCTTCTCTCTATGTATGTAGTGTGCACTGCTCATCATTTATTGTATTATCTTTTGATACTTTCCGTGTATTTTGATAATGTTCTGACGCCTTGTTGAAGTATGGCATATCCCTTTCTTTTATAGGACACTCGTTGCATGAAAACCATCTACTAGGGTTAAGCATATTCCAACTTTTGATCTCTATCGTTGAAACACATTATCTTAGTCTTTGATAACGTCCATGTGTTATTTTGATACTTACCGTACTCAGATATGTTGTCCGAATCACTTACTTAAACGGTGACCTTGTATGCATTTTGATTCATTAATTAGTCAAAGCCTCAAAGATGATTGTTTTGTAGCCTCACAAATACTTCGTATCACACATAAGTTATTATCTTCGAGTCTAAACCTTCGGACCTTCGATCAAAATGTTCGGATCTTTGAGTCAGATTAACTCTAGTTTAGAGCCGGTGACACTCTGATCTTTGAGTCAAGCTTTCGAGTCTTCGAATCCAAGTTAGAGCCAGTGACCAACCGAACTTTAACTTAGCTAATCATCTATTTACATCAACGTGTCTTTAAATCTTCGACCTTTTAAGCTTTGACTCTATAACATCACTACTTTTCACCTAATGAGTCTGCAAGTCTTCGAATCTATGAGATCGCTACTTTTCACTTGACTTTGGGTCTTTGAGTCTACGAATCTTCGACTCTGTGGAACTTCGACCTTGTAGGTCTCCGAATCTTATAATTTTCGACCATGAACAGATTATAGTAGTACATAGTCAGACTCCCTCTACGAGCTCACTTTATGAGATCACTCTACGAAGTTATCTAACTAAGTACAGTATGTTGCTGCCCGCTTGCTAAACATAAACTGTTGACAACAATGACAACCTAAAAGGAGTATGGGAACAACACACTATTTATAATAATGACTTTGATAGGATTTCATATGAATGAAACACATCATCAATTTATGGTTTTCAAGCGATTAGGGTTTTTGTTTGCCACACTCTCATTAATGATAAGAATAAATGCCTTGTTAAGAAAGCATGCATGACTTAACGAACTTCCTCAAAAATCAATCAAATCTTTGTAATAAATATATTGTTATCAAGAACTCAAGCAACTTGCCTTTAGTCTTGGGAATAATTAAGTTTTCATATTTGAACAGTAGTGTCAGGATCAATTTTGTTGACCTGTGATGGGGTACTAGGTTTGTGGATATTTTGTCTCAAAACTTTGCGAATAATAACGGTGGCGGCAAGACTTTACAAAACTAAATGTGTATCCAAGGATCGGAGTAGTATTTGAGTATCAAACTGCTATTTAAGCATCAAACAAGTGCCTGATGCTTGGACTTCTATACTTGAATCAAAGTAGTGTAAAAGCTTTAGAATGTTATTCGAGCATTGGATTGGCTATTTGATGTTCAACTATACACCTAGAATTGTCTTTTAGTGTATCTGGTCAATCCGATGAAAGTATTAAATCCAATTAAGATAGCTTATCCGAGAAGATTAGTTATTTGCATTGACATATTTGCACAACCTCTCCGAAATCTTTATTTTACTCCGAAAATGTTATGTTTACTTTATAACGCAAATTAAACTGTGAAAATGTATGTTCTCTCAAAGTAGATTGATATGCTCTTCAAAATTGTTTATTCCTCCTTGAGAAGTTAAGCTATGTATCTGTTAGGGTTAAGTCACTACAAAAATATGTGCAAATGCTTGAAGCAAATTCTTATGTTCTTTGGTCACAAGTTTGACTTATAAACTTCACCCATTTTTTCCATCTTTTTTTATTTTGCCATTTTACATGAAGCATGTGAGACCTCATGTCATCTAGGGGTTTAGCCATAGTGTCACACTAGACCCCACGCTCCAGTCGAGGTGGGCTTGAATTTACTTAGACCGTAGATATCCCGTTAACATAATAATAATAATAATAATAATAATAATAATAATAATAATAATAATAATAATAATAATAATAATAAAGGTTAATTGAAAAAATGTCATTTCAAACTCGAACAAAATGAGGTTTAACTGATATTTATTTAATTTTAATTTTTTAAAACAACAAAGTATATAAATTATTAATCTATAGCAACTAAGCTTGTAAAATCATTGCATATTTTAATAAATAAGTACTTTTATTTATTAGCTTAATTGCTACAAATGAATAGTTTACGAGTTTAATTGGTTTTAAAAAGTATTGAATTTAATAATTTACTTGAGAAAAGTCCTTCCTATATAGATAAATAATTTATCAATTTAATTGATTTGAATATGAATTATTAGAATACTCTAAACGAATAAATTATGAGTTTAATTTATTTGAATAAAGTTTAAGCACTAGATGTGTAAAATTTTAGAACTAAAATTTATTAAATCAAATCAACTAATCATAAAGTATTGACATTGGATTAATCATTATCTTATTTAAATTTATAATTTGACGAATGTAAGAAAAATATAGTTATATTGGACATATAAAAATTCAAAATTTATAATTATGAACTACAATAAATTTATGATATTATTCAAATTTGGAAATTTATTTTTCATTCATCAATTTTTTATTTTAATATTATATTTTTCTCTTCTCTTTTTTAATATTATATTATTATTTTAACAAATACAATGAATAATCCAATATAAGATAACGGATAGAAAAATTTTATATTTATGAAAAATTTATAATTTTCATTAAAATTTAAAAATAATAATGGCTAACCCAATACCAATGCTCTTAAACTCAATAATAGTACTAGATTTTATCTGTATAAAATTTTAGAACTAAATTTTGTGTTTTATACAAATTTAAAAAATCAAAAGTCATAAAATTTACATTTTGACAACTTTTCAAAGATTGAACTAAACAGTATCATCTATAAACACGCATATACGATATATAAATTAAGCCTCGTCATTCTGAAAATATAATAATAATGATGATGAATGAAATATTGGGCTTGACCATTTATCCATTTTAATCATTAGTTTGATAATAATTACAATAATTATTTAAGAAGAACATATTGTCGTATTTCTTTTGGTTAAAATATTAAGAGCAACTCCAATAAAGAAAGCTATACCTCTAAATTTGGCCAAATTTAAATACAAATATACTATAATATAATAGCTATATCATCGGTTAAATTTAAATATGATAATAATTTTAGCTAAATATAGCTGAATTTTTAGCTATTTTTACATAAAAAACTTAAAAATATATATTTAAATTCAAAATAAAAAATATTCTCGAATAAAATTATATTTAATAAATTAAATATAAATTTAGCTAAAGAATATACGTCCACGACATCTAATATTTCAAATAATGTATTTTTTTTTAAATCTTGCTGCGCGCTAACGGCGCACGATGCATGTGGCAGCGTGCCTATCATTAAAATATATTATTATTTATTATTTTTTTTTTAAAAAAAGTAATGGTAAGCGGGCATTGGGACGTGGTGCATCGCGTTTGCAAACAAATAAATATATTATTATTATTGTTTGGACGAATCAAACCAACATATATCAATATATAAACACACGTGAGTATATTTATTCTGTTTGCTAAAATATAACATTTACGTTTACCACAGTCAAGAGAGTGTCTTGCAAGACTACCCAACACAACCACGTGAGTACATTAATATCAGACTCATTAAGTGGGCTATGAAAAATGGAGTGAACAATGTTTTTCTCCTTGGCTTGGTAGATATTGAAGTGGTATAGAAAATAAATGAGAAAAGTCAAAAATTGCATTGGTACGTATGTGCATCATTTTTTTCACCTAAAACTAGGGATGATAACGGGGCGGGTCGGAACAGGGTAGTGGGTGACTCGAGTCTGCTCCGGATGAGTTCGGGTCGGCACGGGGCGGGACAAATGAGTGCGGCAAGTCGGGGCGGTCACGGGTCGGGACGGGTATTTAAAGGCAAAACTGTTAAAAAATCTATTAAATTATCGGGGCGGGGCGGGACGGCCAATACCCGTGACCGCCTCGTTATCTCATCGGGGCGGCGCGGGAAAAAAGAGCCCGAGTCGGAGCGGGCGGGGCAGAATTGCCATCCCTAACCTAAACATAGTAATTGCATTGTTTATGTGTTTTTCTAAAACTGACCATGTCTTTTTAATGTTAATAATATCATATGATCAAATTAATATTTTATATTATATTTCTTTTTTTATACTTTATAAAGTTTATTTACATCATAAAAAATACATTTTCTATCTCTTTTCCATATCAATCAAACAACTATTTTTTTCACCTTTTTTTTTCTTATTTTCTTTTTATACCTTTTTCATATCAAATTCTTCCATCTTTTTTTCCATACTTTGCCAAGCAAAAAGGCCTGCCATTATTATGTAATTATTGTCAAAGGGGAGTTACTAATCTATCGACCTGGCCACGTGAGTTGTTATTTTTTTTGAAAAATAACCTCTGTGACCCAACGTTAGAGCATCCACAGCAGGTTTGGTATAATTAAGTTTTTCCTATAATTTAGGGAAAAAAATACATATTTGTCAAAATTACATTCATATCAGGTTCCCTAAAATAGGGTATAGGGATAGGAAATGAATAGTAAATCCCTATATTTAGGGATTTACTATTTATCCCTAAATATTTTTTCTATAATTTTTTAATATGTATTATTATACTTGTAATATTTTTAGTGGTGATAATAAATGAAAAGATGAGAGAGAAAATAATATAAAATAAATTAAGTAATAAATGTAGATAGAAATAGGGAATGAGATGTTTGATGTTTTTGAAAAATAAGCAAATTAAATACTATTCATCCCCAAAATAGGGATAAAAATACCAAAATTGATGTGGATGCTCTTAATTCTTTGCTTGGCACAACTTGAAAAATATATGAAAAAAAACACGTGAAAAAGAGATAGAAAGCCAAAAGATGGAAAGAAATGATACATAATTGTATTTTTCGATGGGGTGGCTGGTTATGGTAGAAAATGAGTAGAAAACAAACAAACAAATTTATATTTATTATTAATTTTACTATTTTATCCTTTTATTTCATTGATCAATAACTATCTATAAGGGTAATATTAAAATTATATCATACCATAGGCTTTTCATACGTTTTCTGAACATTTGGCCGAAGAAAATGCTTCATGCTTAACAATGCAAATTTTCCTATTTTCCGTGACATTTCCCTATCACCCAGACAAAGGAAATATAATACCTTTTTCCTACACGGAATACTTTTCCATGGCTTTTCAGTAGCAACCAAGCACAACATAACTAAGTACAATCCATAATTGAGTGACCTCCAACGATAATTACCCCAATTATATGATGTCCACCCATTAACTTTGTCTCCTCCTCATTACTTATTTTTAAAAATATAATTATTTTTAAAAATAATAAACTCAAATAATTTTAAAAAAACAATACAAGCATACCAAACATAACTTAACCTTAACATGAGATTCAACATTTAATTTATGAAACATTCATTACTATTTCACCGGTTCAAAATGATAATTGAGGATCCAGGGAGGACAAGAGACAGTTGTCCATTGAAAACAATAATCAAAGCCAAACCAAAACCTAGCATTACCTGATTACTAATTAAAACCAAATGGAAATTTTAGATTAAGGTATTACAAATTAAAACTCAATCATTCATGTTTGGATTTCAAATTACACCTGATCTTAACCCATCTAACACCCCTACTCATTATTAATGTATCTTAGATATGCTAGTACATTTACATGACCTAATTATATAGATGTCTAAAAAGATATTTCAAATGGGTTATTAAATTCAAAACCAACAATTTCATTTAAGAAAAGAATATCGAACTCGAGCTAGGCTTGAAATTTTGAACTCAAATTCTGCTCGTTTAGCACTTCATTGAATTCGAGCTTGTGTAAATTAATTTTTAAAGTTGAATCAAGTAGAATAGAATAGATCTATTGGTTTGTTTTGTCTAAATTGTATTATTATTTAAAAAATTATTCTATTTTTTATATAAAAATATAATTATATTTGTTAATATTTAATAATATTTAAATTTTAAAATTAAATTATAATATAATATAATTTATTAAGTTATAATGACAGATACTATAATCACTATTAAGTTAATAACTAATAAATAACATATTAGTCAACAAGAAAATAACATTTAATTTGAGTAATGTTAGATTTTAATGTAATTTTCATATCACTAACAAACAAATAATCTTTTAATACTATAGAATATTTGGGCTTAGCGGCATTTCACAAATGTCACGAGTGTGTATTGCGGAGATAGACTTGTGTCGGCATTTTTACGAAATGACGGTATAGATCATAATTTTAGCTGGTATTTTTTAGCACTAGTACAAATTAATCTAAGGTGGCATTACCCAAAACGCCACAACAGGCTTCATTTATGGTGGCGTTTTTTTGTTGCCGCTACAAGTCGTCTTATAGTGGTGTTTCTAAAATGTCGCTATGAGTATTACTTTGGGTGGCATTCAGTTATATTGGCATTTTAAAAACGCTGCAACAATCTATCATAAATGCTAAAATCAGTCCTAGTTTACTTTAATTTCATGATTTCTTGAATGCTATAGCTATAATTTTATTTATAGCATTTAGGTGCAATTTTAGGTCGCACAGTTTTTGATCGAATGCTCTAACTATCCAAGTATAATACTTACTTTCATTTCATGTAAAAATACAAGTACAAGATACTATTAAGGCTTTATATGCTCAATGTGCAAATATATCAAAAAAAAAAAAACTAATAAAGATTTAAGACAATAAAAAAACTTACATGTATTACCCAAAAGTATCATGATCTCTTACATATTTTACAAAAATATAATACATGCATCCGATCAATGCCGGTGATCATATTTTAAATATTTTATAGGAATACATTACCAAAAAAAGCATGCACACTCAACTGTACCATCCTTTGATAGTAAAGGATGGTATTCCTTGTACCATCCTTTGCTTTAGAATACACACTCAACTATACTCAGCATGCACACTCAACTATACTATCCTTTGCTTCAGAAAGCATGCCATCTTATAGTAATCCAAATCATCAAAAACAAATGCCTACTTAGCCTCATGGTATCCACTGGACCATCCTTTGCTTTAGATGGAAATATTGAAAAATCATTAATCAACCTTGTGTAATCTCTTAAACTTGGAAAAAACAAAGATTCAATTGTATAAGGTGACAACTCAGTTGAATAAATTTTCTCACCATTAACAGAATAATCCACCAACCACCAAACATACATGACAAAAGAGTCAACCTAATAAAACATCATAAGGACGGTCATAAGTCGATGAAATCACACATATATAAGCAATTGAAATAACAGTTAAAAGTAGGCCGAGGTAATACCATGTAAAGGTCGAAATCCAAATATTCCACAATATGAAACAAAAACGCGTACAATTCCACTAGTATCAGTACTTATTAAAAGCAAACCATTGTTTTGAAGGGACTAGGAAAATATCAAATATACCCTCACAATAGATCCTAACTATGAGAAAAATCTACAAGTTTGTCACCAATGACAACAACAAATCCTCTTGACACCCAATTTGAAAAGAACTACCGTTTGAATTATTAAAAATTATAACAAAGTTTAAAATAGATACCTCAATAAATATCGATTTGCTGCAACTCCTAGGGTTTCAAAACCATCCAGAGTTAACAATAACAATCCAATTAATTGAGTGTCACTCCCAGACCCTACAAGGACAAACCTCAAAGTTTGATAAAGAAAATAGGCCAAATGAAGAAAATTGAATATTAGCAATACCACATTGATTAAACCAAAAGTAAATTAGTAAAACATACTTGGAACATATACTCCTAAGTCCTAATTCTATTATGGAGTTATATAGCATAATTATATAAATTCATTAACTACAACTTTAATATGTAACTTTTACAATGAAGTTCATGATACATAAAAATAAAAATTAGCCTATAACTCAAACATGTATGTAATTTCATCCATGACAGTTGTACCAACGCAAGTGGCACCTCCTTTCAAGATGGTTGAGATGACTGGAGCTGTTGTGGTGGCTGTGACATGAGTTCTTGCCTAGTCATAGTTTCCATACCCAGTCTCATGTATCCATCCACATCAAATTTGCCTCAAATTTTTATATACCTAGAAAAACAATAAATAATAAGTAATAACATAGAATAGACTCGCACTTGAGCAACACACAGTCTTCAGAAGTTTATATATATATATATATATATATATATATATATATATATATATATATATATATATATATATATATTACACCCAAAAGTTGAAATTGGATTATAGTCGTGAAAAATAACAAATCAAATAAAAATTGGACAAAAGCATAATAACCCAGAAACCAAAAAGTGAGAACAATATTAGCTTGTTTTCATTTTTATTTTTGTTTTAGAGCGAGATAAAAAGAAAAAAAAATCCCATAGGAATATATAATTTTAGACAATGTTTGGTACATTAAAAAATTGATAAAGAGCAAAGAACAGGTTAGAGTGTATTTTTTTTCAGTACATTAGGATTCAAAATGGACGTGAGGAATTTCGTGTAAAAACAAAATTTTAAAATACATTACTGACCCTTCACTTTAATAGTATATAAAATTTATAAAAGTTAGATTAATGTTTCTTCTCCGCTGATCTACTACACCTCTTCCCCAAGCCTATGTCAATTTTGTTGTTTGTTGTTAAATCGATACACTAACAGCATAGAACTAGGGATACCTTTTGTTTACCTTGAAAATTGTTGAACCAGATGGAGATGTGCTGAGTGCAGAAAAATAAACTGGCCATTAAAAAATGTCAGTTGCCATGCGCTGTTTTTTCTTAGAGTTATATTGCTCTCAACCTCAACTCTTATTTGTTCTTTCATAAATGCATGCAGATAGCATTGAATCTCATTTGAAAAGAAGAAACACGGTAACAGGTGTGGAATTAATTAAGCAAGAAGAGCATGAAGCTAATAATTTTATACAATTGTGAATTATCATCTTCCATTATATTTAAAATAATTGTACTTAAAAAAATAAAATTTATGAAAAAAGTAAAATGAAAATAAATTGAAGGGCACATATTCAATTTTGTAGTATTAACAGCAAGAGCCATTTTCGAGTTTTAATAAATTCAATATTTAAGGGCATGATAAAACTACATTGAATAAATATAGCAAGTAATACGACCACTAAAGACCAATAGAAAGACATGTCAAGTGTTTTGCCTAAAATGTCTACTACATTAAGAAAGGGACACAAATTAACCTACTAACGTTAGCTAATGCCATAGATAAGATAATGTTCTGTGTATCAAAGACCAAAATAATGGAAAATAGCTGGGGAAAAAAAAGAACGAGAATCACAGGTAGAGTTCATGAAGGATAACGTCACTAGTGTGAACTAGTTTGCAGCCTTTTTGAACTTGCATCAACATCAAGCACTTCCAGTTGGAGGTCGCGCTGCCTCTTTGAGCTTGCATGCATTACGTACGCACATCATCCTGGAACTTGCGAATATCAAAAAGTTCACCCCTGTCGAAGACAACCAGCAATATGATGATGGAAGAAAACCGATGTTTATAAAGAAGTTAGGCACCCGGCCCCCAGGGTTTCGTTTTTGATGGCCGGTTTAATTTATGGGTCAGCCATGAGGGCTGAAACGTACTGTCAAAAAAGTCTTACTTAGGCATATGTGTGCTCGGCTGGTTAGCCAAAAAGAGGTCAAGCAAACTCTGTACAAAAGAAACAAGAAACCACCGGTACTGCTGGTTGAAATTTGGACAACCCAAGAAAAGAAGAGGTTGGGGAAAGATTGGGGGGCCAAAAGTGGCGCATAGAAGAAAAATGAGAGAGGGAGAGAGGGAGAGAGAGACTACATGATGAAAAGTCACGAGGAAAGTCGAAACAGCCTGTGTCGTGAAGGTGGTAGGAAGGGAGGCGGCATCGAGACGCGCGAGGCACCCCAGTGGCTGGTGAAAAATGTTACCATGACATGTGTTCCCAAACTGGGCAGAAAAAGCACACTTCCCCCCTAGTGAAAAGTTCCCATCTCTATGCGTAGCGGGGTGGTAAGAACAATCCACATCATAGAGATGCTCATCGTCAATCTCAAAAGGGATGTCCAATTCAACCAACTCCTTTGGTGTTTTGGACCAACATTATAAGCCGGAAAATAAACCATGACTCCATGGTTTCTGCCAGCATAAGCGATGGTGAGGTCTTGGTATGTGGCGACCGTACCGAAGAGGTATGGAGGCGGAACAGTGCATGGGCATTAGGCTTTGGCGAGGTCATATGAGGAATTGTGGACGATTCGACAGCAACAATTTTCTGGGCATTTTTACCAGTCGTCTTGTTGTTGCTGCTGCTGTTGGGCTCCAATCTGTAGACTTCACGCCCCATTCCTGATCCATCTCCGTAACTCTGATCCAGAAGCTGGATCCTACCAAAACGATGCCTGCAATCCCACGGATAACAAGTCTCTGGTACAACTCTAGTTTTCTCACCCCCGACCACGTATATCGCTGGATCAGAACCTGAATCGCCGTCGTGTAATGTGAAAACTCCCACGCCTGCTGGTAAATTCGCCTCGTAAAAGTTGAACACGATCTCAAACGATGGCGGATCATCCTTGTTGCCCTCGAATCCTGCAAGATATTTCAGATCTCAGAGACGGTTGATATCCGTAAAGTAAAGATATTTCGCATCATCTTCCATGGGCCACCCGGAGACGGAGTCAACAAACCCTAGCTTCCAGAGGAGACGTAGTCGTTCTTTTTGTTTTTAGTCCCTACATTTCATACTGTTTGACTTCTTTCCATACTATTCTCAACTTTTACGTTTATATTTTTATGTTTGAGTCGTACTATTGGACTGGAAGAGATCACCGATTATTTTATTCGTTTTTCTAGATTTCTTCGATTACATGCTCAGAATTGGAATATTCGTGATTGACATTGCTGTTTAATGTTGTTTTCCTTCCGATCCCATTTTCATCGGCCGCAGATTTTCGCCCACCCCCTCACATAGACACCTTAATGAAGATGCACTGCATATGCTTCGTGTTTACATTGTCCGTGCCGTGCGGCGGCACTACATCGTACGCTCGCGCTGCTTGGTTCCCATATTTATGAAAAGCATCAACCACAGTGACAAGGAGGGTGGTCTACTGTTCCTCAAAAAGTTTCCCATTCGGTAGCAGCTAATGTTGTTCTTATCCAAGACCTTTGGACTTCTCTTCTCATGGTTTTCAAGTTCAGACCCTGGGGCCAGATCTTGGGTAAGTGTTGTAATATGTATATATGAGCTTGACATTTTTGCCGCTGATTAATGTTTTTGAGTTTCAAGCTGCGGGCTTGTGTTCGATGATGGGTGTTGTTTAGATTGTAGAAATAGTGCATGGAATGATTGCATCCCGATCAGTCCAGCCATATCAGTGCAAAAGAAGTGAAGGTCCTGGCGCTCAAAATTTCAACTAGCGCATTATTATGTTTAAACAGCCAAGAGATCTTACTTTTATTATCAGAGAAGCACAAGAACACCCACATATCAACTTACACAAGAATTTTCATGACAAGAAGCCATATATATATATTGATGAAGGTAGATGAATTTCACCAAAGAAATTAAGGAATATGTAGCGATATGCATGCAACAAAGGTAGATGAATTTCACCAAAGAAATTAAGGAAAATAAAGAGAAATAGAAGAGAAAAAGATGTAAAAGAACATGTGGAGAGCTGACCCTAACTTTTTTCTTCCAAAAGTAACCTTCCGAACCATTTTCATTTAGGCTTGGTCACGTGTTTGGTCATGCAAAAGAACTATTTTCTGTAGAGACACTAGCATACAAAATCTATTGAGGAATTCAGAAAAAAAAAATGAGGGAAAAAGTATATTAGTGAAGTAAAAAAGGAGAATGAAAGGGCAGCTTAGTTATCTATTTCATTTTCCCCAAAAATAATCTCCAAAACCTTTTTAATAAAGAATGGTCACCCTCCATACTCTACTTAAGTACCTGAAAATATTTAATTTAGATTGCCCAGTTCCTCATGTAAGAAGAGTTGCATTCAAGTTTTCATTTGACGTACGTGCATCTTACAATTTCAAGTGATATTTTGTGTAATGCTATTCGGGAAAGACCATGTATTAAGCTAATGTACTGATGGGATTTAAATGGAAGTGCTTCTGAAAGGGGAAGTGCAATAGGTAAGTTACATTGCACTATCATGAATGTTGTTATAACTAAGTCAATTCCACCATAAAATGCTGATCTGTCAAACTGTGATATGAGTAGGCTGGGCCTGGGACCCATATGACTAGTTATCATTTGAGAAGGAGCTTATATTCTTCGGATTGAGTGCATACTGGAGTTTGACAAGTTGCATTAAAATTTTCATGTGTCATGCATGTTACAAATATGAAGTGATATTTAATGTTTTCATCCCCAATGTAAAAGATTTAGATAGACAAAACCGAGTTGTAAGCTAATAGTCATTTGATATTTTAATAAATGCGTACAGACGAGCCATGTTTCTAGTGGGATTTAATACTTGGAAAGTGCTCCTGGAAAGTAAGTGCCCAGAATAGGTACGTTACACAACATGAATATACACTGCACTATTATGCCACCTGTAATATCTAGGCAATACTAGATGAAATGCTGATGTGTTAAACTGGCATATTAGCAAGCCAGGTCCCATATGACAGGTCATAGCTGTGCAATTTCAACTTCTTAAGGAGTGGCTAATTATTACTGGTGTGCTGTCCACTGGAGCTTGGTGGGCCCACAACCTTTTAGTCTCTATTGAGGAAATGTGTAACCTTATTTATTGATTATTAGTGCACAAAAAAGAGGCAACTAATCTATCCTTCCCTGCTTTAGGAATCAGCGAATTATTGATAATTATTGTTTCCTAATTGTTAAGTATGTATGACCCATTTTAGGAGCCACATCAGATCCCAATATCTATAATATGTGCTCGAGGTTATCCTTTATTGGATACAAATATTTTTTATCTGTTTGTTTGAGCTTCTAACTTTGTGTGAACTAATGATTTTGATTATTTTTTTACATTTACAAATGTTAACATTTTTAAAATTAATGCAGATTTTGTCTTTTCCAAATTCGTTTGTCTTTATTGGTTAGCAGCTTTATCGAAATTTATAACTGATGCCAAGAGTATGATATCAAAAAAAAAAAAAAAAATTTTATAGATCTGATTACAATTTTCCGTTGAACAATGGAACATATGTAAGATTTTAACTGTTGTTAATTGCTTTTATTGGATACCAGTGATCAGTCTGTCTGTTTATGACACAGGATCTAATCTGCTGCTCTTTCGAGATTGAAATTTTAGTCTCATGCAGAGAACTTCACTTCACTTAAGCTCTATATATGAGTTTCACTTTCATAGAATTTCTGTCTCTATTTCTATCTGCAATGGCTTTATGTGTTCTTAAGGGACTGCTCCAACAATATGTGCAGTCACTGTTTGAAGAGGTAACATATTTCCTTTTTAAAATGTATTGTTCGTCATTAGATTTTTGTGCGGATGTTTTGGTTGTTTTCTTAATGATATCAGGATACTTTCATCAGATGGACCTGCTGTCTGAGAAATCTGGACCTGTTAGGGTGTAATTAATTTTATTGTCTGAATCTGGTTCTAATTTATTTAAGCGCTTTTCATGATATTAAACGCTCTTTGTTCATGAGATCAAATGCCTATATTCAACCAATCAATGTTGCTTCTTTGCTCGACACTTTTTGCTTTCGCTTTCTACTTAGTTTTCAGGCTTTGATGTTACTTATCAAAAAAAAAAAAGTTTTCAGGCTTTGATGTCATGTGGGTGATTTCTTACTAAGTGCTATTTGGAAGGGAATATTTTGTCTGCTGGTAATGTGTCTTCCTCTTATTCACTGCAGGGGGTTATAAGCGATCAGTTTTTTCAAATTCTATCAATGAGAAGTGCAGACGAAACTGAGAGTGCCGTGCAGTCGATCAATAGTTACTGTCATGATGTGGGAGCACTAATATCTGAATTGAAAAGCTACATGTACCTCAATTTTAATTATGTAGAGTATCACTTGCTGAATTTGTTTTTCCTTTTCATTTCTTTGTTTTGTTTACGTTTTTCTGTCGATGCTTTGTGTAGATTTTGATGCACCTTTCTCATTATTGCAGTGGTCTTCCTGACATTGAATTCTCGAGGCTGGCTATGCTGGCACGTGAAGCAGAGTTGAAAAGTCTGCGGTAAATATGACAACCTTTTCACTATCGGGATTCCCATAAAGATGAACTGTATGGTCTGTTCTTATATTCAATAGATAAAAAAAGCAAAGGATTATTGGAACATTTTGATATACAGCATCCCTTCCTCTTAAATAACATTCCTTTTAAGAATGGGCATATTTAGAAATTAGATGGCATGCATGCAGAAAGGTTGTCACTCAAAGAGTAGTTTAAAGCTACATTACAAATGTGTCATGGGTCTGTTAAATTACATTGTACAAATTTATAGCCACTGTGAAGGGAGATACGGCCTTCACTTGTCTAAGACTGTTGCCTATGCTGGAAGCTTGAGGGTTGGAACTAGGTGCATCCCTGAGGCATGCAGGATTGCTAAACATTAAAATTCTGTAAAAGCTTTCATATTTGGTGATTTATCGGTTTTAAAAAGTTTTGTTTGTTTATTTTTGTATTTTATTATCCTGTTTCATTCTTGGTTAAAGAAAGGTAATAAAAAAATTCAAAGGTCATTCAACTGTTTTGTGAAACTTCATGAAGGTCTCCACCTTTCTTGGTAAACACACCACCTTTTTTTTCCATGTTCATAGCAGGTAAAAAAATATTTAAACACTTAGAGTCTTAGACTCATTAAAATTTATCACTGCTTACCTTTTTGAGTTTAGATAATCAACTGGCTTTCAAAATCATGCAAGTTGGCAAATCAATTTTGAAACGGTCGCAGCACATGAATGCAAGCTTATACAGTGTTGCATACAAACAATTCAGAAGAAAATTCAGTGTGCTAAACATTTTTCACCATTTTAATGAGCCTGCATCTTATGGTATGTTTAATTCCAAAGTAGAAAGTAAGAAAATTATGGAGAAAATTGATAACGTTGCAAAATGTCTGTAGGGCAATATTAGCATTTATAATTTCAATAAGTTACTTTATGTTATTTATTCTGTTGACAAACATGATAAATCTGTAGGATGGTCAAGCTTTTAATATTTATTTATCTTTCATCTTCCAATTTGTCTGTATATAAATATATTTTTAGGTAAGTCTATATAAATATGTTCTTCATGGATTTTTATCATTTGCTCTCATCATTGTCTGATAGCCCATTGTATTTTACTGCATCTTGTGTTCCAGTATTGGTGCCGAGCACATGAAACTTGCATGTGCTAGTTTTATTCAAGCATGTGATGAGGAGAACAAAGGAAAGTAAGCATGTGATGACTTCTTTACAGCCAGTTTATATCTACAGGCATTGGGATATGTCATGAGAGGTTTTACTGTTTAGTATCATGGAATCCTACTATCAGACTAGTTCTAGATTTGTATATGCTTTTATACGGACAACATTTAATGTAACTGAATTGTAAAATGAAAATTTTATTTCTATTAGATACTTCTTGTCATGTTAAAGCCTTTTCCTGGACTAAGGTGTTGGAAGCTTGGCCCTTGGATAATTCGATTTCAGTTCATATGATGGAATAGACGAGTGAAATGAACACCTCGCAAACAACAGTTTGCTACTATTACTTGCTCTAACTTTATTTTTTAAGCATAAAAGCTATAAATCTCCTCAGTTTTGCAGCTTGAGTCAAACCTTTGCATAAAAGCTATTAACCCTGGGAATGGTTAATATGCTGCTCAAAAGAATGACAATTTTGCAGTCCGGTAGAATCCACATAATAAATTTGTGTTTTAAAACCATAAGACTTATCATTTTTCCATTAATTGAGGAGTCATTATCTTGCAAAAAAATTTTTTTTTTTATAAATTGTTGGGAAAAATTTTTTTTTTTTTTTTAAAAAAAAAGTAAAAAAAAAAAAAAAAGTTTTTTTTTTTTTTTTTTTTTTTTATTTACTTTTTTTTTTTTTTTTTTTTTTTTTTTTTTTTTTTTTTTTTTTTTTTTATTACAGTTTTTTTTTTTTTTTACCTACAAGTAGACTTGCCCACTTGGATATGCTTTATCTTTTTTTTTTTTTTAAATTTATGTCCATATTTAAATTTTGTGTTTTTTCTATGAAATTGGATTTGGTGGAATCTTATACTCATCTGTTTGGAATGACATCATTGCAGATTCTGCCATGCCCTATCATGGATGAAGAATGAATTCGATATCACAAGGAGCAAGTTTGAAGCCTTTGTTAAGGTATTATCTTAGTCCTCTCCTCTGGTTAAGGCTTTGTTAAGGTATTTTTGCCTTTGTTAAGGCAAAAATAATAAATGACGATAAAAATAAAAACAATCCCACCCTCTAAAAATACTAATGATTACTATAAACAACTAGAACAATAATTAAGCTCCTGTATTGTTGGTTTTTGGGGGATCAATTTGCACTTAAAAGTTACTTTTTGGAGCATTACAACTTGAAGGCTTGTATATTTGTTGGCCTTTGTTATTCAGTTTGGCCAATCTTAAAAACCGAACTTGGAATGATTACACCTCCTCCCTCCCCATTCCTCCTTTAATCTTGCTCTTCTTGCAAGTGGAATGTTTATATATTTTTTAAACTATCATTAGCCTTTTTTTTGAAAGGTAGTGCTTGTGAGATTGTCAAATTAGGACAAACCAACAAACTATTCTATTGGCTTTCATTTTGAATATTACAGAATGTTTACTGCTGCCACTTGCCAATATAAAATATACTTTCCTATTTCAGTTGGTTCACGTTCTTGTTTGGGAAAAAGGAAAATGTGACTAGTAACATTGTTGAATATTAACCCTTTTCTTTGTTTTTTTAAAAATTTATTTCAGATTTATTGTTCATTAAATTTCAATTTTCTTGTCAACAACATTTTGTGAATTATATTTTTAGCTGACGTTCTTATTAGAAAGAGTTCTCATAACTTGTGTGTCTAATGCTAACATGCAAAAAATTCAGTGGTTGCATTACATAAATAAGGTATGGATAGGATGATCATAAACTTTTAGAAAGTAGAATTCTTTAAGGGGTACAGATAGAAACACCATTATTAAAAATACTGTTTTACGAATTTTACAAGGACTGATCGTTTCTGAAATTTCAAGGCAAAATATCTTGTTTTGAAGTTTGGAGAATTGATTAAAATAATTTACTCATTCATACAAGATTTTTTTCCTTTTTTATTAAAAAAAAATCTGCATTGCACTTTCGTTACTCATAGCTTAAGAAGTGTGACTGTGTAGTAAAAAAACATGGTTACACATTTGATGTTTTTTTTTTCCTTTGGGCCACCTTGGTGCAGATGGAGCAGAAGATTATTAGGCTTGAAAGCAGGCAACAGGGTAGCTGTAGATGTGCTGCTGCTAAAGTCACCTCAGATTCTGTGAGTTCTTCCTGAGGACCTGGTAGCTTGTTTGAAAAGCTTAGTACTCTGGCCAAAACGTATTTATTTTTTGTCCTCTCAACTGCAGCATGATGTATTTAACTGCACCTTTGCATAATGATCAGAACTTCCTGAATTGGTACTCCATTGTCCTTCCACTCATATTTTTGGTTTTGGTCATTCTATTCTTTCCGTCTCTCTTTCTTCTGCTTTGAAAGAGCAGATAAGTAATATAGATAATCCAAAATCACTGAAAGAGGTTTATCTAGATCGATTGTGTAGCCTTCTGCGCTTAATTACATGGTACCTTGACATCATACTCCACTTTCAAGTTTCTGAAGCGAAAAGAATCTGTAGGGGCAGCCAGGCAGAGAATGTTGGGCAGACATTCTCACTTGGTTGCACCAACTAGAGGCCCATGAAGGGCAAGTTTGTCTTTTCACTTTATATTTTGTTACACTAATAGTAATATATATAAGCTGTAAGATAAGAGCACTCTCATCGCTCTCATTTACAGTTTCTTTCGTCATAATCCCACATTATTTAATAATTCTATTCATCAAATTAATAATATATTATTATTACGGATCTACTGCAATGGAGCGGTCGGCAATGAAGAAGAAGACGGCGTCTGGGGGGGGGGGTTGCGTTTTGCCGTTGGGCGTTGGGGTCAGGGGCGTGGGGGGCTCCATCGAGGGAGGGGAGGGGGGCGTTTTGCCACGGCCGTCGGGGTCAGGGGCGTGGGGGCTCCGTCGAGGGAGGGATTAAGGGAGGGGGGGTTTTGCCGTCGGCCGTCGGGGTCAGGGGAGGGAGGCGGAAGCATCGTTCATGGTGGTGGGGGCGGCAGATGAAGATTGTAGTGGAGGGCGATGACGATGGCTATATTTGGCGAAGAAAGAACGGTTTATGGGGCTCAAAGTTACACATTTGCATTTTAATGAGACCGATGTAGTGCTATGTCTTTAATATTCATCAATTTTTATATTTTTATGCATTTTGATGAGACGGATGCCACTGCTCTAAGAGCATCCATACATATAGTGAATCTCCTCTATCGTGTGTGTATTCTCATCCATGTGAGTAGAGTGCAAGAGACAGAGGAGATCTGATCCTAGGAAAGAAGGAAACCAGGAGTTACGTTTTGTAGTAGCCGTGTGTGTAGAGAGAGAAGAGAGAGAATTTGAAGCTATAGTGGCTCCAAGTTACACATGCCAGTAATGTTCACCTCTCCTCATAAACAATAAATTACAAAGCAAAATTTAAATAAGTAGCTTTAGGAATAAATTTATTATACTCCAGCTTACCTGATAAGAATGATAAATGATTTCTGTTCTAGTTCACTCTAATGAATATGGAGTATGGATATTCTTTGCTAAGAAGCATCAATCAATATGATACTAAAACGCGTGAATTGTTGATGCATTAAATTTGAAGGCATGGTTCCAGCTAATTGATTTCCATACACCAGTAATTTTGTGCAAAAGGTTGGATCTTTTAAAGCAGGCAGTGGAAAAAAGGAAGGACAAACCCGTTGGATACCCATCTATAGATATAGATTTTATAATTTTTTATTACAGATCTAAAAGTGCAGACTGAGTTTTGAAGCAACAAAAAGTTCAATGTCCTGAACAATGCGCTCTTCCATAAAACAATAGATCACAGTAAAAATACAAATCATTTGCATAAACCTGATGAATAACGAGGTCATTTAATTCCTGGACAACATATATACAATTTTCCTGCTATTTACTATTAATCAGAATACAAAATTTTACATTCAGCAACTGAAAATTAAGAAAAATTTAATACACATTTTACAGGTCTTCCTACGCTAACCCCTCAAAACTTGATGTACTTAGAAAGCGGTAGCTGCCTCTAAACACAGGAGGAGATTCATGGCCCCAAGTTCTATAGGAAAACCAACTGCTTGCAGTGAGCCAAGTGGGTCAAGATTGCTTCGAATAGTTCCCTCGAACATAATTGGATCTTGAGGAATATTACTTAGCCTTGACCGCAAATCATGCAGTTCAATTGAGGATATGTCAATGCCATCTATCATGATCTGACCAACAGCAGGCTCAACAATCCAGCAAATTGATTGTATAAGAGTTGATTTACCGCTGCCTGTCCTACCTACAATGCCAGTTTTCATCCCTCCTAGGAAGGTACAAGTGAGGCCTCACAACACAAATGGCATCTGTGGTGCATATGGGACCTACAATCACCAAATTATAGCCATATATTACAAGTATTAATGTGAGGATTTCTATGGCAACAAAAAACTCCTCTCCCCAAATAAAAGAAATATAGAGCTAGTATTTACTTGAAGATTTGAAATAGAGATTTCACCATAAGATGGCCAAGAGTAGTCTGGCTTATTTTTTTTACTCACTAGAGCAGGCTCACTTGGAATGTTAGTGTACTGAAGCATTCGCTCGACAGAAATAATTTTGTTCTCTATGTAACTTGGAATGTTAGTGTACTGAAGAGTTTGCTATTACCCAAGCTTGTGTCATGTTCAAGTTAAGTCCATGTCACTGCTAAGCCCGCAAAGCCTTGAAATGAAAAAAAAAATAAAAAAAATAAAAGCAAAAACAATATTTGTCAACTAAATATTAGTTAATAAAGATCTAAGTATGCTCTCATTATTATAATAAACAAGAAGTGCGCTTAATTATTACATTTGTGTATATTAATTTTATTATAGAAAAGAAGAAATAAGAATGTAGCTTCACACTAACTCACCAGGATCAATTGTTCCCTCTGGTATAGAGATCAAGAATACCAAAGAAAACACACATGTTACAGAGCACAACATATCCAGGCGAAATCATAGCTACTCCATTGCAGCAGCAATATATGTGAAATGTGGGACGAAAATAAGCATCTTGTAGGATCATACTCGCCACCTTGAATCTCAATTGCTGATCAAAGCTTCTGATAGTTGTTGATCCTGAGATCATTTCAGCAAAATGTTGTATCAGTGGAGCTTTGCAGACTCCAACCAACCTTCATAGTTCTCGTGTTGAAGATATGTAATATTGCTGCATTTCAAGAGAAGCGTGGAAACCATGATTCAAGGTTTTAGCCTCACATTATCAGTCATGATAGAAGATATTTCAAACAAACTGAACCCAACATAATTTATCCTAAGTCATATCCTAATAATTGATCTGTTCAAAATGGGATAACATGAAATTTAAAATTTCCAAGGATGAAAAGCACTAACTTCACACCTAAAATCATAGAATTTGAAACAGAAATTCCAAGGAGATATATCCTAGAAAGAATACAAATATCCATGATATCCTAAAAGGAATACAGACAGCCATTACTTATTGTGATAGCAATTTTACCTCTAAAGGACTCTACAGCATAGGGATTACCGGTGGTACCAGCAAGCCATAGCAATGACAGGGATACAAGTGATGAAGACCTGCCATGCAACCTGCGACATTATTGCAACAATACTAATAAGTTGTATAATTGAACTGGCAGACTGGATAAATAGAGATGGAATGTTCAAATCCACTGCACTTTGGTCTGTAGAAACCTGTAAGAGCAAAATAACTCCATGAAATTCAAATTTGAATGGATTTCAAAAAAATAAATCTATCCAATGAAATATGTTCTTCACATACTCCATTTAGAATTCTTCCACTTGGAGTGGAATCAAAGAAACTCATAGGTTCCCGGAAAATGCAAAAATGGATCTTGTTGAAGAGTAGGTTGGCGGTCTTGCACCCAAGTGTTACAAGTAGCAAACTTCTAGAAATAATACACAAACAACTTCCAATGGCCAAGACTACATATACAGTTACAAGAGTGCTGCCCTTAACTGCAGGTTCCACACCGTCAGATGTGGGAGCTGCCCATGTCATCCAATAATTGCTTCCTATCTGAAGGACCTGAAACAGAATCTGAGACAACAGTATAGAGGGGACAAGAGCACCTCCATATGTCATCGTAATGTATTTCCAGTAGATGGAGAAACCAACTTTACCCTTCACCCTCTCTTCCTCTTGACCAAGCTGGCAATTTGACCCCTCTGCCTCTCCATTCTGACCATCATGGGCCTCTTCTCTCTGCACTGTCATCTTACTACATTCCGCAAAGCTTCATTATGTGCATCCACAAGTTCCATACAATCAGTTCCCTGAATGCAACTGTCATTGTATTTTCTAGATTGTGTAATTCTTCCAGCATTCATGACCTAGGTGAAATAAATTTGTATTTCATTAAATGATCTTATTTATATATACACACAAAGGGCAGTGAAGGAAAATAGTTCATCACTCACCAGGATATGATCAGCAGCTGGTAAGAATTCTACTTGATGAGTCACATAAATTTTTTTATCACTATATTTCAGGAGAGCCAAAGAGATTATCAGTATGAAACAGGATAAATGTGTGTGTGTGTGTGTGTGTGTTATGGCCAGAAATGTAATGCAAAGAGCCAAGTCTCATAAGCTTGTAAATATTGCACATAGTAAAGTAACAATTTTCATTTATTAATCTTCAAACAAATCAACCCCTATAATCTGGATGGAGGCTTGCCTTAAATAAATGAGTTCCAGTTTGAGCATCAACAGCACTAAATAGATCATCAAACAAATAAATATCAGCATCTTGGTATAAAGCACGTGCAATCTGTATTCTTTGCTTCTGTCCACCACTCAAGTTGATTCCCCTCTCACCTATAATTGTTTGATCACCAAAGGAGAGAATTTCCAAATCTTTCTTCAGGGAACATGCTACGACGACCCTTCATATCTTTCTCTGTCCATTTCTTTGCCAAACAAAATGCTATCTTCTATCTTGCCACTCTGTGTCCAGGGTAACTCAGAAACCAATGCCTTTTCCCAATCCCACGCAGCTGAACAATCCCAGATACGAAGGAGATGGCCGACAAAGAAAGAAACCTTATCCATGTGTAAACACGTCAGCACATGTATGTTAAGTCGGTTGATTCAGCACATGTGGCAGACACTTTAGCTGCCATGTATATATAATAAGACTCAAACATAAAAATATAAAAAGTAAAAGTCGAAAATAATATGGAAATACAATGACATTATAAAAGAACGACTATATTATATCTCCTCTGCAAGCTAATTACTAATTAGCTAAGCTAGGGTTTCTCGTTTGTTGACTGACTCCGTCTCCGGGTGGCCCATGGAAGACGATGCGAAATATCTTTACTTCACGGATATCAACCGTCTTTGCAGACTGAACCTTGCAGAATTGGAGCGCAACAAGGATGATCCGCCATCGTTTGAGATCGTGTTCAATTTTTACGAGGTGAATTTACCAGCAGGCATGGGACTTTTTCACGTTACACGACAACGATTCAGGTTCTGATCCAGCGGTGTATGTGGTCGGGGGGTGAGAAAACTAGGGTAATACCAGAGTCTTGTTATCCGTGGGATTGCTGGCATCGTTGTGGTAGGATGGAGGTTCTGGATCAGAGTTACGGAGATGAAGGAATGGGGCGTCAAGTCTACAGATTGGAGCCCAACAACAGCAGCAACAACAACAACAACAACAACAACAACAAGATCGTTGCTGTCGAATCGTCCACAATTCCTCATATGACCTCGGCAAAGCCTAATGCCATGACCGCCAAGATCGATGGAAAAGTGTACGTTATGGCTAACTCCCCATATTTCTACACTAGAAGGTGCCCAGTCCGGACGTTTGAGGTCTACGATCCAGTCGCGAATTCATGGGAAGCTTTGGAAGATTGCCCGTTTTTTCAGCAATGTTCCACCCTTCCTGATGCTTTGTTCTCGCTGAATCATTGGGTTATTGTTCGATCAGCATCTTGGTATAAAGCACGTGCAATCTGTATTCTTTGCTTCTGTCCACCACTCAAGTTGATTCCCCTCTCACCTATAATTGTTTGATCACCAAAGGAGAGAATTTCCAAATCTTTCTTCAGGGAACATGCTACGACGACCCTTCATATCTTTCTCTGTCCATTTCTTTGCCAAACAAAATGCTATCTTCTATCTTGCCACTCTGTGTCCAGGGTAACTCAGAAACCAATGCCTTTTCCCAATCCCACGCAGCTGAACAATCCCAGATACGAAGGAGATGGCCGACAAAGAAAGAAACCTTATCCATGTGTAAACACGTCAGCACATGTATGTTAAGTCGGTTGATTCAGCACATGTGGCAGACACTTTAGCTGCCATGTATATATAATAAGACTCAAACATAAAAATATAAAAAGTAAAAGTCGAAAATAATATGGAAATACAATGACATTATAAAAGAACGACTATATTATATCTCCTCTGCAAGCTAATTACTAATTAGCTAAGCTAGGGTTTCTCGTTTGTTGACTGACTCCGTCTCCGGGTGGCCCATGGAAGACGATGCGAAATATCTTTACTTCACGGATATCAACCGTCTTTGCAGACTGAACCTTGCAGAATTGGAGCGCAACAAGGATGATCCGCCATCGTTTGAGATCGTGTTCAATTTTTACGAGGTGAATTTACCAGCAGGCATGGGACTTTTCACGTTACACGACAACGATTCAGGTTCTGATCCAGCGGTGTATGTGGTCGGGGGTGAGAAAACTAGGGTAATACCAGAGTCTTGTTATCCGTGGGATTGCTGGCATCGTTGTGGTAGGATGGAGGTTCTGGATCAGAGTTACGGAGATGAAGGAATGGGGCGTCAAGTCTACAGATTGGAGCCCAACAACAGCAGCAACAACAACAACAACAACAACAACAACAAGATCGTTGCTGTCGAATCGTCCACAATTCCTCATATGACCTCGGCAAAGCCTAATGCCATGACCGCCAAGATCGATGGAAAAGTGTACGTTATGGCTAACTCCCCATATTTCTACGATCCAGTCGCGAATTCATGGGAAGCTTTGGAAGATTGCCCGTTTTTTCAGCTATGTTCCACCCTTCCTGATGCTTTGTTCTCGCTGAATCATTGGGTTATTGTTCGTAATCTGGACCGTCTTTTGGTATATGATGTTGACGCCCGAGTTTGGTTGGAAGACGGCACAAATCTCATCCAGCGCCATTTCTCGTCACTTGACGACACTGTTCCGCCTCCGTACCTCTTCGGTACGGTCGCCACATACGAAGGCCTCACCATCGCTTTTGCTGGCAGAAAACATGGAGTCATGGTTTATTTTCCGGCTTATAATGTTGGTCCAAAACACCAAAGGTTGGTTGAATTGGACATCCCTTTTGAGATTGACGATGAGCATCTCTATGATGTGGATTGTTCTTACCATCCCCGCTACAGTGCTATTAGAGATGGGAACATTTTTCATCTGGGAGGGGGTAAGATGTGCTTTTTCTGCTCCGTTTGGGATTATGGACACGCCATGGTAACAATTTTTCAACTCAAGCTTCAAAGATTTGGGGTGCACTACGGCAGCGTTTCTGCTGATGTCCTGCGCTCCCATTCCTACCACCTTCACGAACTACTAGGCTGTTTCGGCTTTCCTCGTGAGCTTTTCATCATGTATGATCTCTCTCTCTCTCGCCCTCCCTCTCCCTCTCTCATTTATTCGTTCTATTATTGCGCCAACTGCATTTTGGCCCCACTCAATCTTTCCCCAAACCTCTTCTTTTCTTGGGTTGTCCAAAATTTCAATCTAGTCAGTACCGGCGGTTTCAGAGTTTGCTTGACCTCTTTTATTGGCTAAATTCTCAGCGCGTAGTACACTACATGCCTAAGTAAGACATTTATTTGACAGTACAGTTTCAAGCCCTCATGGCTGACCCATATAATTAAACGCAGGCCATCAAAAATATCAGAAACACAAGTCTTTGGGGGAGGCCGGGTGCCTATATTGTTTCCTTCATATATAAATTTATAACATCGGTTTTCTTCCATCATCATATTGCTGGTTGTCTTCGACAGGGGTGAACTTTTTGATATTCGCAAGTTCCAGGATGATGTGCGTAATGCAAGCTCAAAGAGGCAGCGCGACCTCCAACTGGAAGTGCTTGATGTTGATGCAAGTTCAAAAAGGCTGCAAACTAATTCCCACTAGTGACGTTATCCTTCATGAACTCTAGCTGTGATTCTCGTTCTTTTTTCTTCCAGCTATTTTCCATTCTTTTGATCTTTAACGTTAGTAGGTTAATTTGTGTCCCTTTCTTAATGTAGTAGATATTTTTTTAGGCAAAACACTTGACATGTCTTTCTATTGGTCTTTAGTGGTCGTATTACTTGCTATATTTATTCAATGTAGTTTTATAGTGCCCTTAAATATTGAATTTATTAAAACTCGAAAATGGCTCTTGCTGTTAATACTATAAAATTGAATATGTGCCCTTCAATTTATTTTCATGTTACTTTTTTCATAAATTTTATTTTTAAGTACAATTATTTTAAATATAATGGAAGATGATAATTCACAATTGTATAAAATTGTTAGCTTCATGCTCTTCTTGCTTAATTAATTCGACACTTGTTACCGTATTTCTTCTTTTCAAATGAGATTCAATGCTATCTGCATGCATTTATGAAAGAACAAATAAGAGTAGAGGTTGAGAGTAATACAACTCTAAAAAAATAAAAAAATAATATTAGCAATACATATGGCAAAAATAGTAAATGACGATAAAAATAAAAACCATCCCACCTTCTAAAAATACTAATAATTACTATAAAGAGCTAGAACAATAATTAAACTCCTGTATTATTGGTTTTTGGGGGATCAATTTGCACTTAAAAGTTACTTCTTGGAGCATTACAACTTGAAGGGTTGTAAATTTGTTGGCCTTTGTTATTCCGTTTGGCCAATCTTAAAAAACGAACTTATATTGTTTAATGTTGTATGTCTATAAGATTGGGACGATGTAGGTTTCGTCCAAAAGTTACAAATAAAAAAATAAGTCAAAAATAATTCATCATATGTAAAATATATAATTATTTGAAATTTTCAATAGAAATTACAAAATCTAGAAATCCGTACATATTTAATTTGGTTCAATAAATTTCAGTTTGGAAAATGGCCGAAAGTCCATATTTCTAGAAATTAAGTCTTATTTCCTAAATTGAAATCCTGTTTTCTGAATCAAATTCCTTATTTCTCGAATCGAAGTCATTATTTATGAATCAAAGTTCTTATTTCTTGAACCGAAATACTATTTCTCTCAAATTGATTTAAACACTTCATCTTTCATGAATGCAACAATTGGCAAAGACAAAAATTAATAAAACTGAAGTTTACCAAACCGATTGAAACACGTAATTTGTCATGAATGCAATTAATAGTTTAATGCCCTTAAATACATAATTTGCCATATTAATCTAATTGATGAATAGGTGGGCAATTATTATCCGATTAAATATATAATAAATCTATTTACAGTCTCTAAAATAAGACAGCATTGCAGGTCTTACGTTTTTATTAAAATGATATAATTTTAATTAAATACAAAGGACATGAAATGCAGTCACCAAAATGAGAACCACAATTAGTATTACTCTTAAATATAATAGTTGATTACTTGATTTGTCTTAAAAGTATATTCTTCATTTGATATTAACCTCTTAGGTTTTTGTTATGCCACACCATTAATGAGAAATAAATGTCACATAAGAGTACGAGGTGACAGATGATTCATTAGAATTGACCAAGTCTTTCTATTAAATTCTCTTGTAATTAATAACTCCATCAATTCACCTTGTGATTGGAAATAAATAAATCTTTATATTAAAGAGAAATGTCAAAAGTAACGTTATTTACCAATTGTGCAGTACAATGTCTTTGTATGTTTTGCATTGAAACTTTGCGAATATTAAGCATAGATGATAAGAGCTTTACAAAACAAGTACATATGAGAATTTGAGTGACATCCAAATGTACAATTGTTGTCCAAGAATCGAATCACCATCCAAAAATTGAACAACTATCCAAGCATTAAATCACTATCTAAGCATATCAGATGAACAATCCAACTTTGAATTTCTATATGAGCATTAACCATCCAATCTTCAATTACACTTAGCTTTGCCTTGAAAGCATTTGGTCACTTGCAAGGAAAATCTTGATCCAATAATGTGAAAGTTGTTCAAAATCCCTAGTCTTTATTTTTTTTTTGTACATTTTACAATTTTCAATTCTTTCCAATTGATCCTTGTTCATATACTCCATGGGAAACAATTTGAGCTCAATGCACAGGTCAAAAGGCATAAATATCAATATTGTCCGTTGCCATCTCTATTCTTGGGTATACAATGGACAATAGCTCCTCAGTGCCGAAAGAGAGGAACCAACTCGTTGACAACGAGTTGTCTAAGAAGAGAGAAACTCCTGCAAAGTTACATCTATAGCCACTACCAATGGAACTAGCCTAGCTCAAGGATGAGAGGATGCCAAAAACTTACCAGAGGTCCGAAGGCTCATCAGATTCGTAGTTGCAACTTGCAAGCTCAACGACAATGCTTTAGGTCCGAAGAGTATGAATATTCTTCACTAAGAAGCATCAATCAATACGATACTAAAACATGTGAATTGTATAATGCATTAAATTGGAAACCTATTTGAAATAATAATAATAATAATTACTTGTCCATTGAATCAATAAAAATAATGCACTCCTATCGAATTAAATTTGAAGGCATGATTCCAGCTAATTGATTTCCATACACCAGCCATCTTGTGCAAAAGGTAAGATCTTTTAAAGCAGGTAGTGGGAAAAAGGAAAGACAAAGACAAACCTGTTAGATACCCATCTATAGATATAGATTTTATTACAAATCTAAAAGTGCAAACGGTATTTTGATGCAACAAAAAGTTCAATTTCCAGAACAATGCGCTCTTCCATAAATCAATAGATCACCGTACAAATACAAACCATTTGTGTAAACCTCTTCATGGATAACAAGGTCATTTAATTCTCGGAAAACATATATACAATTTTCCTGCTATTTACAATTCATCAGATTACAAAAAATTACACCAGCAATACATACAAAAAATATCCTCATTCATCAACTGAAAAATAAGATAAATTTAATACACATTTTACAGGTCTTCCTACTCTAACCCCTCAAAACTAAATATACTTCGAATGCCATAACCGCCTCTAAACACAGGAGATTCATGACCCCAAGTTCTATAGGAAAACCAACTGCTTGCAAAGAAACCGTATGTAGCCAAATTGCATAGTTTTGCTGTCTATCAGAATGAGTTATTTTTCTACGGCTTCAGGCGTCAATAATTCAATGCTAAGGCCTAGAGGTTGTCTAAATCAACTGGAAGGGAAATCTATGATGTGCACTATTATTGAATCTCTAAAATCCAAGAACTACATTCTCGGAGAAGTGGAAACTTCTGATGCTCAGCAATGTTCAAGAAGACTAGCATTTTGCTGCGAAACTCAGAGACATCTTCCTTGCACCTGAATGAGCCAGCACATCCGCATTGCTCAGCCAAATGTGCAGCCTTCACCTGATTGCATTTCAGGCACACCAAATCCTGCACATGGAAGAGACGCTCTCTCTGCCTGACAATTTGCAAAAGAGCATTCTCCATAACTTCACGGTCATATGGCTGTCCACACTGGGGCACCGCACAGCGCCATTGTTGAGCAAGTAAAGAAGAGTCCCGGCATAAGTCTAGATCTCTGCAATCATTGCAGTAGCTGCATATACAAATTCTGCAAGTCAGAATTTACTTCCAAGGGCGAACTTTTGATAATCTTACCTGATATTTAGATTTTGTAACTACTTCAACCTTCTTGAAAGGTGTTATTTAACAAAAAAAACGTTTCCACTGCTGCCATTAACTTTGTTATTGTGATTATTTTGTTTTCCTTTTTTTGGTTGTGGAAAATGGATTTTAGTGCACTGCACAAAATTTGCAGCTTACTAAGAACCAATCCAGGGAAGGTAAAATGCCCCATAATGGTATAAAATACAACATAAATAGTTTTAATCAAGATTTCCATCGGGCAACATAACAAAAGTTGACTGCAAAATTTCCTTTCAAGCTCGAAGGCCTAAAGCAGTAGGATTGAGGAAAAAAGGAAAATAACTGAGCATAGATTGCCAATTTTATTTGAACATGTTGCTATATATTTTAAAAATAAGAAAAAGAAAGTGAACCTAGTGAAAAAACAAGTCATGATATCTGCTCTCTAGTTCCCATCAGATAATGCGATCTCTGGAAAAAAAAAATCATAGACAAGACAAATATACAACTGCTGGTCAAATTCTCTTTACCTGCAAATGACATTGGGCAAGACAAAAGATGAGTAAGAATCACGAAATTCTGCTTCCGGAGAAAACTCTCTCACACGTACATATTTCAAGAGGTTCTTCCTCATGACCTGTATCCAAGTCCCATGCATAAAAAAAGTCAGGGAAGTGCATGTTGAATTGGAATGTGAGAAAGCCTGTTAGGGTATGAGATAAGATAAGAGTCAAGAATAATGCTTAGCAATATAGAAACCAAAAGGTGATAAAATATTGAAAGACAACTAAAACGGGCGATTTAAAAAAAAAAAAAAAAACTATCCTAAGTGTGAAGCCTAATGGTTCACGTGGAAGGCATATAAGGTCTATCAACTATCTTTTCTCTTTAAAGTTTGAGATCTTATTATAATTATCTTTCAGGATTGTGAATGAATTAGCCTAATGTTCGCGTTTAACTCGATAAAAAAATTATTTATATTCGCTTGTTAAAGAATAGTGATATTCAGAAGCACAAAAATAGTGTTTGTAAAAATTATTAACGTGAATGAAAATTATTCATGAGTGGATAATTAATAAACTTATTACTATATATAAAAGTTTTTCTATTAAATATAATTTAATAATTATTAATAAATAAAAATATGTTATTTATTACTATTACTATCATATTGATGTAAAGTATATATATACAAATTGTTTAAATATATTAAATAATGATAATATAACCTAACAAATAACAGGCTTTTATTTGTGCAACAAACAATTGAAATTTTAGAATTGTGTTTATAAACATTTAAATATCTCTTATATGATACCTTAATAAAAGCATGCAACGTGATTGATTTGAATCATGAACACTTGTCCGTATAATATTGATTAGGAAAACAAGAAGAAAGAAGCAGTGTACAAGAGTAAGGTATGCTGATGCAGTAAAGATTGAAATGAAAGGGCCCATTTGGAAGCCATGAAACAAGTGTTAACTATTGAATTATTAGTTGCTACTCACACAGCCTAGAGCTATGTTACAATGAATAATGTTTAAAACAACTCTTACCAATATATCATGCTGTACATTTTGGTCAAGAGCCATAACAGCGCAGACATGCTTAATGAACTCCAAAGCAGGGTCACCTGAACTGATATTACTGGGTTGAAGGATCCCATGTGACACATGTTGTTCATCAGAGTTGATTGATCTCTTCATATGAACAACAGTATCACGAACAATCCTAAGAAGCTTGTCTGTGAAGTAAGAGCTAACCTGCAGTGTGTATAATGGCCATATATATACTGTTTTCTAAAAAAACACTATTGAGGAATGAGGATGAACATCAGAAACGTATGAGAAACTCAAAAATACCTGCGCTTTAAGGTATTCTGTCATGCGAGATTCAAACTTCTCGGCAGCTGCTGCAGTAATTGATGGAGTACAGAGGTTGCCATCACTGGCAGATGATCTAATTGCATCTTGATCTTGTGCATATTTCCATGGGATGTATGAAAATTCAGAAACAATCAAAACAAAATGGTCCTGCAAACGAGAACGTTAACGCTAGCTCATTTATTTTCAAAGAAATAAATAACTGAAAAAGTGATCCTCCTAATATGTCCAGTCACACAGCACAAGCATACTTGGACCACGTACCTGAATAGCCTTGGGTAAATAGTCAGCAATATTCCAGCTAGATATGATATCTACTTGGGGTTCATCATGCACACTTTCATCGGTTGGTCTCAATTCTGATGATGTTTCTTCTTGGGATTTGGCTTGAATGCCACCAAAATTATACTATAAAAAAATCAAGTAAAAAGTAAGGTAAAGTAAATGAAATGTGTTGTATAGTTGCTTCTCAATTACTTCTCTTGTAAAGAAAACCCATGCTACATGTTATCATATTCAGAGTGACAACTTAATTAGTGAGTTACAATATAACTAGGTAGGATAGTTTATAATTAAAAAATATCCTAATCTCTTCCTTACAATATATACATTCCTCTATTTACACACATATTCATATATACATTGAAAAGATACATAAAAATAAGGATATGCTTGTTTTATCTATTTTTTTATTTTATTTTTAAAATGTGATTTTTTTTTGCCTTTTATGCTGAAATAAAAATTCAATTTGATATTTACATTTGTTGTTTCTAGTAATAATGCAAAAGAATATACTTAAACCATATTTCAAAATTTTATTATTTAAAAGGGCATTCCTCACGAGACTTCTTGTGTAAATACTCTATCTCAAAATAGAGTAAATAAGCATGAGAATAGACAATTTAAAACTAGTCATGCTTTCTTATTTCAAATAAACATTTATAAATAATTTTAGGTTGATACAATTCCTACAAAATGTTTTTCAATTAATCGCATGCCATCGTTTAATTTGCATGATGAGATCCCCTACAAAATCCTCTTTCCACACAAGTCCCTATTTCCAGTTGATCTTAGGATCTTTGGTAAATCTTATGTCCTTAAAGTGCATCTTCCTTAGTTATTCTCATCTTTAAAAAGGTTATTAACGTTTTTAACCTAATCTTAAAAAATAGTCTCAATCGATGTTACCTTCCTAGAAAACGCATCCTACTTTTAGTCTTCTTCTCCTCCCACACCTCGAGGAGAGAATGGTGATGTGTTAGTCTACTCCCTCCCATCTTTTGAAGTTGTTACAGGGCCTGTTCCTCTTGCAACTCTCAAGCCTCATATCACTCAAATCTACTCCAAGCTCCAACCTCTTTCTTGATGTCTTGTACCTGCTTCTTTGTCCTCAGATTCAGTCCCGAGTGAAGATTTACCGATTGCGTTGTGTAAAGGTAAATGCTACTACTCCTATCTTATTCCTTAGTTTGTTTCTTAAAATTATTTGTCCCCTTATTCTTGTTCTTTGTTGTCTCTTTCGATTCTATAATAGTTCCCAAAACTGTTAGTGAAGCCCTCTTTAACTTTGATTGGCACCAAGCAATAATTGATGAAATAAAAGCTTTAGATGACAATGATACTTGAAGCTTGATTGATTTACCAACTGGAAAACGAGCTATCGACTACAAATGTGTGTTCATAGTTAAAGTCATCTAGTTGCTAAAGGCTATGTTCAAAAATATAACCTGAACTATTATAATACGTTTTCTCCTATTGCCAAATTGACCTTTATTCAATTTTTTCTTTTTGTGGTTGCTAATTTTGTTGCTCGCAGGGAGTCTGAGTGTGTGTCATCTATGTAAGTCTTTATATGATTTCAAACAAAGTCCTTATGCTTGGTTTGGAAAACTTAGTTAGGCTATTGAAACATGAGGTATGATAAAAAGCAAGGCTAACGATTTTGTGCACAATCAAATTTTGGTATTATCCTTTCAATTGTGTACGAGGATGATATTATTATTATTGGCACCGATACTTGAGGATGCTTAAATATTTCTTATGTGTTGAAATTACAAGGAGGAGACGATAAATCTTTCTTTTTCATAGAAAATGTCTTTGATTAGTGAAACCTTATAATGCTTCAATGACTCCAAACATGCATATGATAAGAGATGGTGAACAATTTGTTGACCTTAAGAAAGATCGAAAGTTGATTGGAAAGTTTAGTCATCTTACTGTCACCTTTTAGATATTATGTCAGTATTATTAGTCAATTCTTGTCATTCACAAATGTTCATCATTGAAATAAATTTTGTGTTACTTAAAAAAGAAATACCTAAAAGTGGTCTCATGTTCGCAAATCATGAGCACACTCATATTAAATGTTTCTCAGATGCATATTGGAAAGGTTCCATAGTGGATAAAAGATCCACAATGTGCCTTTGTTGGATGAAATTTGGTATCGTGAAAGAGTAAAAAATAAAATGTTGTGTCATAATCCATTGCCGAATCAAAATATAAGATTATGACACAGTTTGTAGGTTTGTGTGTAAGATAATGTAGATATATTATCTATAAGTCGGTCTTAACTTTCTCATACTAGCTAAATTATAGCGTAACAACCAAGCTGTATATATTACTTCTAATCCTATGTTTCAAAAATGATCTAAGCATATTGAAATTGATCGTCATATCATCTATAGAAAAATTCAACTTGAATTGATTTCCACATAATAATAGAAAATCATGAAACAATTAAGGTACAACTTCACCAAAACTCTAAATGAGATTCAAATTACTAATCTTTGTAACAAGTTGACCATAATTAATATCTATGCTCTACTTGAGGAGCGATATAGTAATTAGAGTGACACCTTAATTAGTAGGATACACACTCTCTCTCTCTCTCTTTATATATATATATATATATATATATATATATATATATATCCATGTATTGCATTGAGAAAATATATGAAAATAATATTCTCTTGCATTTGTATCACTACACAATAATTACAGTTAGATATATTATATTATTACTTTAAAAGATTTTTTTCCTCTGCATTTTTTCAATCACATGTCCCATTATAGCTCTTTTTGTTGAACCCTCTACTTTCAAAGGGTTTTGTGACCAACAACTAAATATTTATTTTTCAAAGTCACCATCCATTTGAGACCACCTGAGGTACTTTCCTACACAGGCACTTGTTTTATTTACATTTCCATTCCCTCCACAATATTGTTGACAGGGAGAATATTAGCATATAAAAGTGATAAATCATTGTCATATTTTTCAGTCTCGTTTATTGAAGTTTCTAAGGTGTCCATTAATGTTCGGTGTTGACAGTGAGGTCTTCCAAATGTGGAATTGATGTAAATCAGTCGAATGTAAGATCACGATCTTCAAGTTCAGGTAAAAAACACAATTACAATTTTTTCATAAAAGAAGAATATAGACTTGAAGAAAATATAAAAATAGGGTAGAACAGTCCACACTTAGATTTTAGATTATTTTGCCTTGAAACTGTATCACTTCCTATTTGTGTGGTATCATTTTTCTTTGTTTGGATCACGTTGTAGTGGAGTATTGTGTCAATCTCATGTTAGTGCGTGGAGGTTAAGTGTTGTACTAATTCTTGCTGCAACTCTCGAACATATTTCTGTAGGGAAGAACATACAGGTTCCTTTGATGGTGGTTTCGTTGTGAAAGCTTCTAGTCCTCAAGAGGAAGAATAAGAAAATATTTAAAAGAGCTTGGTAATCGACTGCAAGCTAAATCAATAAAATTATCAATTGATCTCCGTGTTCATGTGGAAGTAAAACAAAGGAATTCTATTTGTAGTGCAAATTCTATAAGAATTTAGTTTTAAGGGAAGTGTTATCAGTTTAAATTGGAAAATTAATTCAATGTTCTTCAACAAAAATAAATCCAATGTTCTTCTTAATCCTTAACCATTTTTCCCCTGCTTTATGTTACCATTTTTTTTGTTCCCTACAAATAAAAATAAAATATTGAATGGTAGAACAAACTACTTGCTGATGATATTTTGTAACAGCATAAAAACAAGTGACCAAACCTGATCCATAAAAAGTAAGCAATGCCAAAAGTGCAAAGGTTCAAGCTCAATCCACTCAAATAAATCTCTGCGGAACAAAAGGACACTGATTACCAGAAAGAAGACAAAATATCATGAACATATTACGGTCAACTGATGCTAACCTCGTTTGTAGAGTTTTGATTACACTCTCGCTGTATGCTTTGGCTGCAAGTAAATCAAATTTTCCTGTATCTATAATAATCTTTGAAAAATTTGCAAATATAATTGTGGCACCCAATTTGCGAAACTCAGCCAACAATAGCGCAAAAACCTTTTGCATGACCTGATAATATTGATAACAATAAAAATAAAAATAAAAACTAAACAGTTAGTTGAACATTATTAGAACAACCCTTGTTATATAATGTATTATGTATGTGCATACAATAAGTTCTCTATATCAAATGGAATGGTTGAAAAATATAAAGTCAAATTAGTTATTAAATGTTATACAGACGTATGCGATCAATTATTAAGAAAATTTTACTCCTTTGACTAAATCAAGTACTATTAAAGTCCTATTTTCTCTTGTAGCTAATCTAAGCTAGTTATTATAACAGTTTGATGTGAAGAATATTTTCCCTGATAGTGATTTGATGAAAGAAGTGCATATGTATTCTCCTCATGGTTATACATCAAAAGAAGCAAAGGCATGCAAGATAAAAAAAAAAAAAAAGCATTATAAAATTTGAAACAATCACTAGGAGCTTGATTTGATCAATTGAATCACTTAATGCAAACATATAGTTTTAAGCAAGCTTTAGCTGATTACACTCTCTTCAATAATAGAGATGATGATGATATTACTTTGTTTATTGTTTATGGTGATGACATAATTATTACAAGTAAATCTCATGTACTTTTTGTGTGCGTTTTAATTCTCGTAAATAAATAAATTCTCTTACTTATCGAAAAAAGAAATAATTATTACAAGTAATAACATATGTGAGATAGAACACCCTTCGAGTTATTAGACAAAGGAGAAAAGCTTCTATATCATTTCAAATAAAGGAATTAGAGACTTTTAAATACTTACTAGGCAATGAAGTATCCCCATCTAAACAAGGATTTTTTGGGACAACGAAAATGTCTTAGACAACCAAAAGGAGACTAGTAACTTAGCCTAACCTACAGATACCCCTATTGAAGTGAATCATAGTATAACTATCAATCCTGATAAACTTCCAACGAACAAAGATAAATATCAAAAGTTAATAGGAAAACTGATTTATCTTGACTCATACCAAACCTGACATATCACATGCAATTAATGTTATAAGTTAGTTCATGCATAATTCGAATGATTGATCCATGACTACTTTGAAGCATATTCTAGCATATCTGAAGTCCTATTGTGTTCTCCAAGCATAGATACCCGAATATTATGTTTTCTCTAACTTGGGCTTTGTTGGATCCAAATTGGATAAAAAAAAATCTACTTTTAGATAAATGCCAAATGTGATTTCCTTGACTAGTGCAAAAGTTGAATAATAATAATAATAATTTATGACGCAATAGAAATTTTGTATATTAAGAAAACAAATCAACTAGTTAATATAATGATTCATGTGGTTTCCAGTGTGAGCATGTATGATATCTATACACCAACTTAAAGTAAATTATATCTGTCAATTATAGTGATAAATTGAGTTTCATAAAGTGAATTCTTACTAAATTAGGTTTTCCCAAATCTTGTGTATAAATATAATTGTATTCTCTCATTAAAATAATAAGAAAGAACTCTCCATCCTCTTTCTCCTCATAGAAAGAGTAAGAGAGAAAGATAAGACATTCATTATGTGGTGATAAAATAAAAAGAATCTCTAACTTATGAGTCAAACCAGGATTCTTTCGAAATAAGGCAATGTCCAACATTATAGACGTACACTCCCCTCAAGCTGGTGTATATATATTATATATATTTAACTCATTGCATATAAATTTCATCCTAGCAATGCTAATAACTTTTGTAAATATATCAACAAATTGGCTTCTAATTGGAAAATGAAATGTGCAAATTGTTTTGTTCAATAGTTTGTCTCAACGTGACAGCTTACCTGTTTTTTTTTTCATGTTGTTACCATTGATTGAAATCTGATGAAATTTTTGTCAACCCAATGGGCTATAGTAGCAGAGTTGATGCTTGATGTATGAAAATAACCACAAAATGTAATCTCATTTGAGTGAGCTCAAAGGGGAATGTATTACAAATCACAGCATGAACAGTAAAAACGTTGTGTTGAGAACATAAATAATGGCTTAAAACCATAATTGGAAAGTGCAACCAACCCTAATTTGTCTAGACAGTTAAGATGAGTCCGGGGTGACCAAGAGTCAACCTACAAAAGCAAGTGTTTACAATTACAGGTTCAAGTTCAAATTCAACACTGTCTTGAGAGACAGAAAACAAAGATAAACCCAAATTTCTTCAGAGAGATATTAAGCCTTCTTGGAGATCGGTAAAGGATGAACAAAAGCAAACTATTATATCCATGTAGAGGCTATGTAGAAAAAGTGACAATATTTGTACTCTATCAGTGCTATAATTGTAAAAGAATTGAGAGAGGAGAGAAAGAATGATCCATTGTGAGCGAGCTCCTAGTCTCAAATCACTCAAATCATTGTATTGATAGGAGACACCACACCCATGATCTTAATATATATGGATTCACTTGATATAGGTTATGCCTCACCACCGTGAAGTAGGTTATATTGATCGAAACACATAAATCAATGTATTTTTAATTTTAAATATTAGACTTTATTGATAGATGTGGCCTAACAAATCAGCTAGGACTAATGAGTTCAATAAAAGTATGGTCAACGTAACAACCATGTGTTACCATAATGGATGTGTCCTCCCCATTATTGAACAAATGCCTCAAATTGATAGTAATTCCTAATAAGCTATTTAGACATGGAGATTGTACTTGTTCCCGCATGAACAGAGGTCCACATGTAGTCTAAGAGGGTTAGAGGTGGTCTAGAAGGGGGTCGTGCAAGTTGAAACAATGGGAGTAAACAACCTAGCCCACAATGCTAAGACTCTGCAATTGGTTCAAGCAGAGAAAGAGATGTGGCATCCAAAATCCCCGATACCATGTCATGTGACTGATTATCTTTATTTATTAAGAAGAGAGCTTCTTAGGTCACCAAACTACAAACATTGGCGTCGCATGAAACTTTTAACGAAGGAGAATAAATACATAATAATAAAATAAACCAATAAAGGGACATAATTTAGATAAAACAAGGAAGGAAACACCATAGATAAAAGGTATTACTAGTGACTTGCTCGAAATTTTTATACCTTTCACATATATTAGATATTGCCTTTAGGGTAAGTCTTGTTGGTCAGCATATGCATGATCCATATACATCACATTTGGAGGCAGTATACCAGATACTTAGGCAGCTGAAATATAGTGACATTGATTGGACTAGTTCATTGGATTTACTAGCGTTCAACTGAAAGAGATGCTATGCTCTTTGGAGGTAATTTAGTTACATGGACGATGCTAGAACAGAATTTAGAACAGTTTCCTGGGGCATTGTGAGTTCTTGTGGTTGAAGAACATCAAAATTGTGTATGGAAATGGTACTGCTCATGAAACTGTAATGACACAGCAAAACTGTCATCAGAATCATAATCCAATCCAGGTGTTTCGCCCAAAAATTGTAAAAAAAAAACATGGAACAAAGGTATTTCACCCAAAATTATGAGCACGTTGGTTATGCAAGACATTGATGCATGGTGTTGAGTTGTATTATATGTGCGCATGATAAGCTACTGTGTTCTATTTTTTTAAAGAACCACATGCTTGTTTTTAATCGTTTAGCATATGTAAGAGAATTTGTTAGTCAAAATGACCGGCCCGGAAATCAAACAAAGAATCATCATATAAATTACCACAAATTTTGGACAAATAGTAATCAATGACTTTTTCGAAAAGTATCTAGTCCTTAAATTGAGAAGAAAAATTAATTGAAATTGATTTTGAGTTCTGTATTCAACAGATGAAAATTTTAATAAGCAAGGAAGGGCCCAACTCCAACGTTTCAATATTAAAAAGTGAGGTCACAATGTTTCTAATATTTTGTTAGCTAGAAAAAAGTAACCATCATAAAATAAATTAGACCAAATGAAATGGAGCGCATTTCTACAGACGTTTATTTACCTTGTGAAGCATCTGATGAAGAGCTGGGTCATGAAGCTTTGATTGTGGGCTGCAACGAAAAGGACAATAAGTAATTACATGTCACGATCCGGATACAAAATTTGATAATTCAATATGCTGTAACCTGCAGAGCCAACGATACAAATGCTGCAATATTGCATCAGCAAAAACATTTCCCGATGTGACTGCATCCGCAAGGCATCTTTGGATAAGTTGTTTTAAGACGCGAAAAGCTGGAGTAGATAAAGTAGCCTCATCAAAGCCACATTGTTCATTTCCAATGTCTTGCTCAAATCCAAACAATGCACCACCTTCCATTTCATTCAGTTGGTTACTTTTCAGAATAGCATTTACAGCTAGATGATGAATCTGAAAAAACAAATGCATTCACTCAACCAAATTTCAAACATGAAAGGAGCTCAGAAAAGTATTATATATATGCAAGACCTTCAGCTCCACAGCTACTTTTCTATATGCTCCAGGATAGTTGAGAACAGGTTGATGGACCTAATTCAACAAAATAATGTTAACTCAGACGAGCACTTCAGAGAATCCATAAAAAACGCTAAACTTAAATATTCAACAAGGAAAATAAAGCCAGGCGACAGCACAGGTACAGCCAAAGAGCAAGCATGAGTGTAGAAAATATAAATGCTTTGGTTAGGAAGTTTTTTTTCCCTTGTTTAGAATAGATTTGCTGCTTCTATTTTTCCCTTACTAAGATTTTGCAGATTTTCTGTTTTTGCTATATTGCTGGGATTCCTAAATTAACGGAATTCTGTTTCCTTTTTCGGTGGTCTGATATACCAGCCATTGCCTTACACATTTTTGGGGTGTAATTCATTATTTGAATGAGAAAAAACTCAAAGATTTCTAAATGGTATCAGAGCCACTCTAAACCCTAATCCAATCGTTTTTCAGTTGCTGTACCTACCCATTACCAAATATGGCATGGCCTCACAATCAGCCCTCTAAACCTCTAGATCAACCCATTATTGCACCAAAAATGACAGAGTTATTTGAGATTGAAACCAGACTGTATGACCTACGACAAGGAGAATTGAGTGTTAATATTTTAACGCCCACACATGCTGTTGGCTGTATTGAATGTATGAAATTCATTCCTGGAATTGCCCAGATGACTCTATTACGTATAATAAAATTGAGAAAGAGACCATAAGATTTATCCTTGGTCTCAATACAGACCTAGACAAAGTCAGGGGGATTATCGGACTTAAACCCTTTCCTGCCATTCAGGAGGCCTTCGCAGGAATTCAAAGAGAGGAAACCAGGAAGAAGTTGATGATGATAAACAACCATACCAAACCCACTGTTGAAGGATCAGCCTTGTACACTCATAATTCCTCTCTTAATAAGACCAAAAGGACGACCTGGTCATGTGAAAGAAACATGCTGGAAGATATGAGAGGGGGAACCAGGAAAATGCAGCTGTTAAAACCAACAACAAAACCCTTCACCAAGGAACAAATTGAGGCACTGCAGAAAATGTTAACTAACATTTCCCGCCCTGTACAAGCAACTCAATCCCCTGCAGAACAACCCAACAGCCTTTTAGCATGTCAAGGTACTTCATCCTTTGTTCACATTGTTCAAAGCAATAAACCAAAATCCTGGATACCTGACTCGGGAGCTTTGGATCACATGACCAGAGACATCAATGTCTTCAAAAATTACAGCCCATGTACCAGTCACTCTACAGTTCGAATGGCTTATGGTTCACTATTACCAGTAGCAGGAACTGTAGCAATTGGATTGACAAAGGATCTTTACCTTTATTCCATTCTTTATGTTCCAAAATTGGACTGCAAGCTAATATTAATCAGCAAACGTACTCTGGACTTGGAATTTATTATGACCTTCATGATTTTCAGGCAGTGGATTCGGGGAAGGTGACTGGCAGTAGAGTACTATAATGCTCCTTATACCAACTAGGCATCCTAAACAGACTAGTATACCAACTTCATTTTAAAAATGCCCACTTAAATGAAGACCTTGATAAAGAAGTCTACATGAATATACCTCATGGATAAGAGAATGGCTCAAACAACAAACTAGTATATACGTTGAAGAAATCCTTATATGGATACAAACAATCACCCTGTGCTTGGTTGACAAGTTTGCTAAACACGTAATCACAAATGGGTAGAATCAATGTTAATCAATATAATCAAACTTTAAAGAAGTCTTGATAGATTATGATTCAAAGGAAATTATTAGACTTAAAATGATGCCTGTAACAAAATTTGGGATCAAGGATCCCGGGAAACTCAAATACCTTTTAGGAATGAAGGTGGTTCGATTTAAGGAAAGAATTGTCATATCCTAAAGAAAATATATCATAGACTTATTAAATGAGACAAGCCTAATTGAGTTAAAGCTGCTGACACAACAGTTAGAAGTGAAGAAAACGGCCCACTTGACAAAGGAAAATGCCAGACTATCGTAGATAAGCTAATCTACCTATCCCACACAAGACCAGATATTTCATTTTCAATTAGTGTCGTGAGACAACATATGAATAATCCAATGAGGATCATTTGGAAGCAGTGAATAGAATCTTGATATATACGAAGAAGACACAAGGACACAATTTGCCCTTCAAAAGGTCTAAAAACCATGAGATTGAGACATACACATATGCTAGTAGGGCAAGAGAGGTGATTGATATAAGATCAACCACCAGCTACTCTTCGTATGTTTAGCAAAATCTTATCACTTGAGAAACAAAAAGCAAACTGTTGTCTCTAGGGAGCAGTGCTAAATCAGAACATCTTGCTCTTGCTCTAGAAACCTTGTGGGTCATGACCGAACCAAACACATCAATATGTTCCAACAAGGCTTCAAGACACAAACCAAAGCACTAGCAAGGCCAAACTTTGATATACAAGCCAAGTTGAGGGTGTGTATGTGCGCACACGCGTGTGTGGTGGTGGGGGGTACAGAATGGGGACCAACAAGGGAGCATAGCGGCAGCAAGCCTACTCAGTAAGCTTCGTCATGCCGGGGAGGTAGAAAATATAGATGTTTTGGTTAAGAAATTTTTTACCTTGTTTAGATAAGATTTGTTGTTTCTATTTTTCTCTTAATTCAATTTTGCAGATTTCTTGTTTCACCTATTTTGGTGAAATTCCTAATTTAAAGGAATTTTGTTTCCCTTATGGTGGTCTGATATACCAGCCTTATATTTTTTGGGGTGCAATTCATTATTTGAATGAGGAAAAACATTAAGATTTCTACACATGGCATACTGCCGTGCTGCTCATATTGTGCAGGCCCTATATGTCTAGTTACCTAGTCCGGTCACTAACCTCATCAGCAAAGCATGTATCTTCTTCATTAGTGCCCCCTAGATCTGGAATGCCATCATCCGATATCCATAGTACCTGTCAGTATCATAATCAAGACCTGAGTAAATAGCTTAAATGAAGCATACAAGTATGAAAAAGAGATTATTTGTAAACACTATGAAAAGGTTTCAAAAAGAACTATGCAGCAGAAAATTTTTATAATAAGGTATGATAAGACACAAACTCTGCTGCACCCCAAAGAGCTTTATATGATAGCACTTCCACCAAAAAACACAAGCACAATTATAGCTTCAAAGCTCCTGATCCAGAGGTTATAGTTAATGACACTACTGACAAACACGAGTGGCATCAGGGTCACGTGTGACTGTTTTCTTTTAATTTGGCAATGTCTCTAAAACCTTTGAACCTTTGATTGAGCAAATGGGACAAGGAAAAAACCTGTTGCTGATCACGCAAGGCTCTTGAGAAGAAGACATCTGCTGTATATAATAGCCAATCAAGTTCAATGTTACCTAGTGGCACCTGCTCCAGTAGAAATGCAACATGTTCATTACAAGATTAACAGAAGAAGATAAGCAAACCTACAGCTATTTTGATTAGAACATTATACATGGGCATATCTTGAAAGAGAAATTCTCTCATTCAACCACTGGGATGATGCAGCACACCGTTGCATTCCAATTTTTGCCGCCACAGTCTGCCATCCAAGGGCCTACATAAAGAGAGAAAATTCAGCATAGAGAAAACACTGGTAACACATAAATTTGTATACCTGATAGTTACTGTCACGAGCATTAGAAGGAATGCTGACGCAAGGGAAATCCTCTAAAGCGTGTATACTTGACTTTATCAAATGAATGTTTGGGCACTCGATGACAGCAATCGCAGGTCCATTATGTTGATGCCTGTCAATAAAGAATAAATGTCACTATTGGGACAACATCAACCATTTAATGTCATTACAAAAACCTCTAGGAATTAGTTCTCTTATGTGTGAAGCACTGCACGAGCGTAAATATTTGGACCAAATTTCAGTTGTAGCACTTATGTTTAAATTTTCATTTTCATTCTCTTATGGGAATAAAATGGAAGTACCATATCCATTCTCATTTTCCCAAGTATTGAATCATTCTAATTCTCATGGACTTAGATTTTGTAATAAAGGTAATTAAGTAATTGCAAGCATACAATAAATTAATCACTATGCAGAAAAGTAATGAAAATTTTTATTTAAAGTCTCATGTCAATCTCATTCTTTTAACAATTTCATTCCATCCAAACTGATTCAAACGAGAAGTGAAAAACAAGACAAGTTGATGTAAACACCATACATTTCATGTTGATCGGTATTATGAATGATTGACACGGTTCAAAGTTGCATTCGTCATCACATCACGGAATTGGATGTCGCGATCGTGAATGACTCGTTACATCTCGGATGAGATGCAACTTTAGGCATGAAATGATATTCAATTTAAAAAATAAAAATCAAAAAAGATAAAAGAAAAATCAAATCATCACATTAGAATGATTAAAAAAATAAAATAAATAATTTCAAATGCATGTTATAACTTCAAATAAAAGAAAAGACACCGAAATATTATTGTAATATTAAAATAAACATACCATTATATATTATATGATTTATAATTTATTTAAAAAATTATAAAATTATAATCTATAATCATTAATAAAATTAGTTTCTAGATTTGATTGTCTCAAATTTAATTTGTTTTTATATAAATAATATCATTTTTTAGGAAAAATACAGCAAAAAATAATAATTCAACATAGGTATAATTTATTTATTTATTGTTTTTACAAATGCAAGTTTAAAAAAATACACATGTAAACTTAGGTAAAAGAAATTTATTTTTAAAAAATTAAAGTAAACTAATAAACATAAATAAAGGTAAAATAGAAAAACTAACGTCGGCGTTAGCAGAGTGAAAGAAAAAGGAAGAAAAAAATAACGTCGACAATTGGTAGTGACGCATTGTGGAGAAGAAACAAAAATAGAAGAAAAAAGATGAGATAGACGCACGATGCAGGGCAATCAGCAGCGATGCAGCGACGCAGGAGCGATCAGCAGCGACATACGACACCGCAACATTCGGCTACAGCAGCGATCGACAGCGTGAAGTGTAAGTGCAGTCGACCAAGAAGAATATGAAGAAAAATAAGTAAAGGAAGAAAAGGAAATTGTATGACGTATCGGCAATTTCAGACGAGATCTCATCCGAAAGGAGACACATCATCGATTTCTTAGTTGACTTGGTGTGCCTGACCAAGATCAACGAGATACAGGACAAACACAAGAAGTCCTACCGGACCTGGATCTCATATCGGAAAGCTCCGATCCCGTGACAACTCGAGACATCTCGAATTCGTCTGATACTTCGAACCATGATGATTGAATGGTGGTTCTAACATCCACATATTGCACAAAGCTACTGACATTAATCTCATGGTCCTAAAATTCATTTATTGGTGTTGCTCGATAACGAACATAATATAAATTAATTGTAATTGATCAAGATTAAGTAGAATTATTTTAATATATTTAAATATTCAAATAGTCGATTATGGAATTAAAACAAGAGATATAAGACAAATTCATAGACTGAGAATTAATTTTTTGAAAAATGAAACAAGAAAATAGAATATTAGATGTCAACTTTACTGATTTTTTTTTAATTTTATTTTTAGCCAGGCCAGAGTTTGGGAGAGAATGAGAGATATATAAAAATGCACAGAACTGCTGGGAGATTGCAGCCACCTGTCCATCGACAGTGTATCTGTCAGTCTGTCTGCTGTGCCACTGGGAGATCGTCCATTGATGGGCTGCCGCTGCTCATGCCAAGAACCTTAGGGGCTAAGAGAACCCTCCATCAAGAGATGCAGAAAATCATAACCATCGTTTGGCGGGGGCACTTTTTTTCTTTTTGGAAAAAGACATGGGCAATAGTTGGTGATTAAACGTAATGACCAATTAAACGACGATTACAAAAATCCCTCCAATTGCCGACTAATAAGCTATCAATTCATCAAAGCACCAAATTATGGTTAATCGGTGATTAATTGTGCTTTTTAGAACAACGTCTGATCATTTTCAGGAAACAAATGTCCTTAAAAGGATAAATGTACCCAAAAAAAACAGGCAAGGTGTAGCTTAAATGATTTTGAACATGGTGCCATCATCTGTATATGTGTGCGCAAATCATTCTCAACTATACACAGTGTGGGTATGTTAAAATTTTCAACACAAAAAATGCCAAGTTCACAAATAGAATCAGTTTATATACATCAAAGATCATACTAACTGCAGGGAACTTCAAGAAGGAGGATGTGGACAAGGCAAAACCTGTGCTCATTTATTGTTCTCTGCAAAATCTTTTCAGCATCTCTCAAATATCCAACATAGTCCACCTGAATGTCAGGATATATGAGTTGTTCACATAGACTAACAAACCACCAGACAAAAAGCATATAAAACTCTCACCTTGAACTTGATACCATTTGTTGATAGAGGTTCAATAGACAATGATTGGCAAGCCTCTCGGAATTGCTTTTCAAGAATAGAAGGCGATAATTCCTTGTTCTGGAAAGGATTAACCACTACAGCATAAATCGTTTTAGACACGGGAAAATATCCAACATACACTGCTCGACCTTCAGACATACTGTAATAACAGAATTTTACAAAGAAATTAGACTGTGACTTCACAAGCAAAGAGAAGATATAAGCTGTGTCTAATTAAACAGGTGTGTTAACATGCTGACTCTGAGATAATTTATGTCAGAAATCAATAGAGTACTCCAAAACAGTACAGTAATTATTTTTTCCCTGAGTTAACATGCTGACTCAATTTTTTGTGATTAACGATGAACATCATAAGCATTAAATCGGTGTTGATGCACATGATACAATGGATGTTTGGAAAGAATAGGGAAGATTTATAGAAGAAATGAAGGTATTTGAGCAAAGTTGGCTTTGAATGACCAATAGATAAGAACAAGTCCATGGTGGCTAGGGGCCATGTGAGCCTCGATACTTTGGTTGCCCTGACAGAATATGTGAGATGCTGTTTAAAAACACTTGGATGCAAGTGATCAATAAGTTAGAGTTTTGAAATGTACAGGAAATATAACTTCTTTCTTTATCAGAGCACGGGAAATATAACTTTGATAGGAAAGAGGATCAATATTCAGCCCTAGTTTGTTGTAAAAATGACAAATCTAATTATCATAAAGTGTAGATTCAAGACAACACCCTGCAATCAATGAACATGATCTATGCTTTAATCGCTTGTAATCTGTAAACCTCACGGTAAAATCATGAATGCCATATAATTATACAATATTAACCAATAAAACATAAAATCATATTATCCTATAATTTGCATCCCAAAATACCTATGATACAAATAAAAGAAAGAGATGAGCTGATCCAGATAACTGCACTCTGTAGTCGTCTTCATATGCAGTTCATTCAGACTCCATCCATCTTGAGCATTTCGCTTCTTAGCTGCTTTGTCAACTTTGCAGACACATCCCATCTGTAGGACAGCATTAAAATCCAAAGGCACCTTTGTCTCATAAATTCCCTGACCATAGATTGCACTCTTATTAGAATAGATAATTATGATCAATCAAGTGAGATATGATCTACACATCAAAATTTAAATTGATGCCAATTTGAGTAATGCACCCTTTTAAGGTGATATTTCATATTTGCATTGCAAGAATTGAGTGTCAAAAGAACAAAATTAAAACAGAGAATCTGTTATGTCACGTGACTTAATGAAACTCCAGGATCCCACTCTCTGTTCTTTCCTCCTGCCACTACCCCTCTTCTCTCTTGATCTCTCTTCTGCCGCGAGACTAAATCTCCTTCTCTTCTATTATCTCTAGGGTTGAGACATCCAGGCAACCATAACCTTGTATCCCACGCATTTCTTCCACCAACAACTTTTTGGGACGTTTTGAATATTTACCTATAGCATTCCACATGTTCAATTGACACTTTAATCAAGTGATCAAAGTGAGAATCTACAAAGATGCCATGAGATAAAAAAGTCTACCACCAACCATTTCTCAGGTTCACAATGAGTTGACACGGATCCATACAATCCCACCTTTTGTATCAGCCCAATTTTTACCATATTCATCAAGTTTGATGACACGAATTACCTCAAGTGGTCTCAATCCATGTCCTTAGCCATAACTAGTTGGGGCTATAATGGTCATATCTTTGGTACTTTTGAAAGCCATGAAGATATTGGACCAACTCAAGACAAAAGAGATGTAGAAAATGCACTGATCATGTCAGGTCTTGATTTTATGGATCCTTCAATAGCACAGGTTTGCTTCTTGACACGGCTGCAGAAAATTAGGAGGTGGCTAACAAGACAGAAGGAGGATTTTATGGATTTAGAAATTCAGACAGCTTCTTCTTCTGTACAGTTAAGAAATTTAGAAGGTGCTTTGTGGATCTTTCAATAGCACAGGTTTGCTTCTACCTTTCTAATTCAAGTTTTTGCCGGGATTGATGCTCATGTTAATAACTTAAACATGTTAAACGAAGAGAGATGGCTCTCATGTTAAACGAAGAGAGGTGGTTTTGCCACAATATTATGCCAAATTATGCAGTGTTAGGCGAGAACATGATTTCAAGTCACTTATTCTCAGTTCGTATTAAGGGCATTGATATCTTCTTCTACTACATACTCAGAGTACAGTTTCTTCTGCTGCTGCTACCAGCCAAGAGGTAAAGACATTTAGAGACCTTGTAGTGTCTATATTTGTGTTGAAATGATGGCTTAGGTTCATATTCAGAAAGAGGGGGCGATTGTGGAAGGATAAAGAACAATGCATGCACTGGGTGCTGCAAGTACAGGATCTGAAGGGATTCTTCAGTTCACTGAGAGACTATCAGATGAGAAGCAGGACAGGACGACAAATATCTTTTGAAATACAATAAATGTGCCCTTTGAACTAGTATATTGTAGCTCAAAATCCTTTTTCCTATGAATGTCACATTGCCAGTGTAAAGACACATGGTGTTATGGAAGCCAAGAGAAAGAAATTTATTCTGTAGTGAATCATATACACTGAAAATTAAAATGCTAAAATAGTAAAATTGCACCCAAAAAAAAAACACATTTTCTAGCTCATTAGAATAAAACCAGAGCCACTAATGATCTAAATGATGCCTAGAGCCAGTGATCAAAGAAAACCAGCAACAGAAAATCATGTGCATGTTAGGTGAGTATAGTGTGTTGACCTCAACTTCTGGATCTGCTAAGTGAGCTGCAAGTTTCTTATTTTCTCCCCTAAATTGATCTTCTTCAATAATTACCTGCAAAATAAAAACAAAACAAACAATAAAATCATATTAAACAATACAGTAATTCAAGGCAAACAGTTCTAATGGACTTCCTAATATTCCAAGCACAAAAATTTTGAATGGACCTCAATTAAGTTATAACTATTGTGTCCATGAGGAAGAGTCTTGTGCACCCGTCTTCCAGGAAATTCTTCTGTTATAGAAGCTTTAGAGTTGAGGTAAAATACTCTAGGAACATTTACAGGGACCTTCAGCATGATACCTTCTACAACTACCCATGCAAAAAATTGGCCAAGTTTTGAACTTGGGAGCAGCTGGATAATCTGAGCATAGAGGGATGAAATTAATATCACAAATTGTTAGGATTAGCAGACTTGCAAAATGAATGAAACCGTGTCACCTGCCAATGGCAGCGCGTGAGGGCTAACTCCTGCCTCTGGAAATATGAATTAACACCAACTCTGCCTTGTGCTTGCTTATGATTGAGCAGATCACTTGCCAGTTCTAATATTCCATTAGTTTGGTTTGATATTCCTGAATCGCCGAATCTGTCAATGTTTTTAAAATAAAAAATAAAAAATAAAACAAAATTATTTTAGCTGAAAGTAAACAATTCTATTGAGCAAACATATATCTAACCCCACTTCCAAGGAAATGTGCACAAACATAGAGTAGTTTGGTAGTTGAGACATGAACATGTCAGATGTGGCTAAGTAACACATCCACTTCAAATCGGTTACTAATCAAATTATGAATATAGAGTATTACAGGCCCAGTCAATATAAGGATGGAACCACATTCTATTCAGCATCCAATAGTCATTTTAATTTAAACAACATTATATCAGTAAGCTACAATGTAAGAACTTTTCATAGCAAACTTATATTACATATACCAAAAATCTTGACACAATTAATTTACTTATATTGGAGATACTAATATATGTTTGTGGGCTTGGCCGATCTTGGAATGTAGATCACGTAAAGTGATCCATAAACACACTTCAATATCTTTTTTTTCTCTTTCATTATATGGTATTGGTGTTAGAACAGTGTTTTAAATAGCAGAAACAGCCAAACAGTGTTTTAACATCCATGAGCGCAGCAGGTATAATGTAACATATTAGTTATTGAATAAATATAAACTTTATGTCAGTCTTGATTTATATAGTCAATCCCATATTATTGGAATTAAGACTAGTAGATGTGGTTTGATTTATTATCTTCTACTAAATGACATTAATTAAAAAAATATTATTATATATTATATTCTACAATAAACTAATATTATAATCTACTTCATAATAAAATTTTATTTAATTGGTTGAGTTAAATAAAATAAAAGTAATTTAGTCATTCGAATACATTAAAGACATTCTTACTGTATCAACCACAAGTCAACAATTAAATAGAACTCTCTGCCTACCAAAATTGAAGCTTATGTGGAGTCAACAATGAAATAGTCCTATTGGAGTTGGGGACCAACAGACCTTCAAGCATCACACCTATTTTTGTGTCATCATTTTTCCAACCTGATGAATAATAATCTTCTACGAAAGCTTATGTGGCAACGCCAATCGCAAAAAAGCAATTGATTTTACTTTCAAATTGGGATCTTGATCTTTGAAAGATGTAATTTCTTTCTCCCCCGATCACTAAAAAAATGATAATTTTTTGTTTTCTTTCTTCCCCAATCTCTCTTTTTAATGGCTTTTTGGTTGAAGTGTTGATCTTCTAGATAATAAGACCAGGGAGAAAAGTGCAGAATCCAGAGATTGAAACAGGTTATTCTAATAAGCACAGAAATAAATAAATAAATACCTCTGTCTCTTTCTCTTCTCTCGAACACCCTTCCATTTCCTTTTCCTCGTTTCTAGCCATCCATGATAATCAACATTTCTGTCAATATGATCAGTTGAGATACCATTTTCTGGCAATGATTGTTGTTGTACAGATTTCTCCAGCAAACTTCTGTTGCTTGAATCTTGCTTGTCATTAAATTTGTATGAACGAACAATAGGTCTAGGTCCAACTCCAGAATTTATGTCTTCATTCATTAAGTCTTCCAAATCTATGGTGTTCTTCTCATGCATCACTTGATTGTCTGTTATCAAATCATTATCTATTTTTTCTTTATGTGATCCAAACATATCAACTAGTTTTCGCTGTCTGAATTTGTCCTCCTTCTCTCGGACCTTCTTATGCAGCCACTCAGGATGTAGTACTCGGGGAACAGGATTCAAAACCTAAAGAATTCGACTCATGAGGTGGGAACAGGAAAGCATAAATTCAACAGAGAATAATTCAAGTCGTCACACCTTTTGCATTGCAGCAGGGATGGTGACAATTTTTTGAATTGTAGAACCAAGCCTCTGCTTGTAATAAGACCAATCAATAATGGAGCGAATGCCAACATCTGAAGAAATCTTGCACCATTTACGTACATAAAACTTCATAATTTCTGCACAATAAAAAACAATACATGCTCTCCTTTAATATCAAAAAAGTAAGTGTAATCAATTATCAAATTAATATCATAGTTTTCTACCAGCTTCAGTTTCAAATATTGCAACAGGAACTGCCCGCTCACTCACAGGTGTCCCCTGAACAAACATTTAGGGCACAATTAAGATAATCACAAAAGAAATAACAAAAAGAAAATGTTAATCGGTGCAACAACAGAATTTTTATGCTAGACGAATGAAAAAAAAAGGGTTGTGTTGCCAATAAAACAATCTCATTATAGTTATAACAATCTCGTTAATTTGATGATACTACATGGGTTCAAAATTTTCGTAATGATGACTATTCATGCTTGGTGAGAATTATAACCCTTACCCTCATGATTAAATGATATACCAAAAACATGGTTTGTTAGTGTTTAACTCACTACATGCATATATTTCATCTTTTCAATTTTAACATTTTTTCAAGATTAATTTTTATAACAGAGATGTTTACATGGTGTCTAACCAAAAAAGTAAAGCTTAAAAACTAAGAAACTAACCACAAACATCATCCGAGTCACCCACAAGACTAATGAGATGTCTGTACATCAGCAAACACATCTCATGAAGCAACGCAAGAGAAGAGTTTTCAGGCGGAGTCCACAGCCTAGACTAGAAGAGTCAATTGCTCCATCATAAAATTGTTTGGTCCACCTCGGGTGGTTCAAAATTTCGATGTTATAATGTCGAGCTAACCATTAGAATAGTTCAAAATCGATAACCCTATGCCAAATAGTTGACATCTTAAACGTGAAAGCATGTCCGTGCCTCATTTTCATGTTGCAGCTTCAATATACTTATTCCAACCCTCCACAACAGTCTTGTGATGTTATACAATGGAGGCTGGGGTACATTTATGTAGACCAGGCTATACTACAGCAACTTTTCATGAAAATATAATCCCGAAATATAAATATACTAAAATACCATCCCTATAGAGATAGTACCCTACAGGGTTTCAATTAAATAAAACCCCTTAACATGCTATAATCTTTTTATCCATATAGAGATCAATTGTTCTGAATTTTTTAGTGACTTTGACTCTAGATTGGAAGTTAAATTATTCAATGAATGCAATGATCCACATTCGATGCATCACCCAGTACAAACAAAAAAGAGGAAGGATACACCCACCTATCATTTTTGAAATTACGAAAATACCTTGAAAAAGTTATTTTTGATAATGTTCGAATAATAATCTTAGAATATAAATAGAATATTCGAATAATGTTATTTGAATATTGTATTTATGTTCAAATAAAATTCTTGGAACACACTCACTTAATTTTTTTATTATATTTGTTCGAAAATAATTTTTAAAACATTGTATTTTTATTCTAACAATATTATTCGAATATTATATTTATATTTGAAAATTCGTAAAATATTTATATTCAGATGATGTTATTCGACCATGTCATTCATATTCAAATATTACTATCCGAACATTTTATTTTTTTATAAAGGATAACTTAGTTATTTCAAATTAATGGTGGGAGCGTTTAGCTTTTTCAGAGGTGTGAATATCACTCCACAACCAAAAAAAAAAAAAAACAAAACAAACCTTTGGTTCACACGCAACTATATACTGGCATCGTAGACCTTTATCTTTGACCATTGCATCACCAAGAAAATCAGAAAGTCGCTTAGCTGTGGTCACTGCACATGATTTTTGCTCACCATAGTCTACCAAGGACTTGCTCATGGTACTTGATTCTGATATGTAATCAAGTAACTCACTGTCTGCTATGTCCACTCCTTGACTCTGAACAAAATAAAAAACAAAAAAATTTATGAGTATTCATTCATAAACAGCCTAAGGAAAGAAATTCGGAACAATGCATGATTAAACTCTCATACATCAAGAAGATCAAGCCACCGATTTGCTACAGAAGCAACTGCTGAGTAGCATTCCTCTAGGGTTGATCCATGTAGGAACTTGTCGAAGAGCTCTGCCTGAAAAGAAGAATCCAATACATAAATTTGTAATTTTATGTAAATGAAATTCAATATAGTACATTAATAACGAATATTTTAATACCACAAGTAACCTCTTTGAAAAGAAAATCAAATAAAGCCTGGTTTAATCGCAATTGTTAGTTGCTTCAACAACTGTGTTACATTCAATTTTTAAAAAAAAATTATAAGAGCGGATAATATATGGCTGTGACTTTTACTAACAAACATGCAATGAAAGTTTGCTACGTATGAACAATAAGATACACAATACATCACATGATTTTGTTAAGATTAAGATTTTCATCTAAAACTTGACCTTTTATATCATTTGTGTTTTCTAGGATGTCAGCATAAGCATTACGCTACGGTACTATGGAATGTGATGTCCAAATTCCAAATTCTTGCATTCGTGAAGAGGAAAAGTAGGTTGGCGGTCATGTAAGGCAATGAATGAATCAAATGTTCATAAATATTTTTGTGATCAGCACGGTAAAAACTCTTTCATGCTAGTTTATTAAGAAAGTCATTCATTCATTTACATTATTTTATTATCTATAAGTCATTCTTCTTTGTTTGGACTGCACAAATGAATAAACATAAACATGTTAATGTTTGCACTGTTTCTGTTCACAAACATTTATTGTGTTTTAAACGTTTAATGTTCATACATATTGTTTGTTTAAGCTATTACGTATATTCTTTAGATAATTTGTATTAACCATATTAAATAGTGATACAAATGAATCTCATTTCATTGATATTTTCATATAATACATGACTAAATATACATATATATAAAAAGAAAAATTTTATCTATGGTAATATGAATATTAGGGTATCAAGCCAAATTATACAATATATCACTAATTACACAATATCATTCTAATTACGGTAACATTCCCCCACAAGTTGAAACTATAAAGACCCGTATTTTAAGTAGTGTTAAAAAATAGTCATTTTATGGGAATGCAGCTAATCTGAACGGTAATAATGTCGTCGATGTGAGTATTTTAACACTAATTGGGCTTGATTTAGAGTTAGAACCCCAAGAAGCTGCTTTGTGGACTTTTAGAGATCTTATGGTTGATCTTGTGTGTGAAGTATCATTTGAAGATGAGATCAACTGAATAATAATGTACTCGTCATTTTGAACATTTTGAAAGTAATTTAACTCAATTTGACATGCATAACCATGGAAGGTCACTTATTTATTTTTGAAAATTTTTTGTTATAATTTTCACATAAGTATAAATAGCCAAAAGAGAGAAAAAGAATGCAGCCGCGTTCGTTTGGGATGTGTGTGGAGGAAGAGACCTTGGAGGCATGGATTTTGGGCGATTTTGGCTATCTGATCCATGATAGTACCTTCAGGTAGGTATTCCTATCTCTCCATATGAATCCTAATAGGATTAACATGCATGATTTGGATGAAATCGAGGGTTTGGGGATGAATCGAGGGTTTGTCAGATTTTGAGTACTAACCTTCAATTCGAGTTTGTTTTGGAGCCTAATATGACTAGGATGAGTTAATAATCTATTTTAGAGGTGGATTGAGGCTTAGAACAACAGATTTAGAGTCCTTGGACAGGATTCCCGACAAATAGAGTCAACAAGCTCATTTTGAGCGAAGGCAATCAATGTGGTTGGCTGAGGGAGGTCGACTAGGAGATTTTGTTCGACCTCAACTAAGAGTATGGTCGACCTAGGATGGAATAGCAACACTCACAGAGAAAGCACTATCGAAGGAACCTGTATGTCCTCCCCCACAAAAATATGTTCAAGATATGCCGCAAGAATTAGTACAATACTTAACCTCCACACACTAACATGAGATTGACACAATACTCCACAACATATCCAAACAAAGAAAAATGATACCACACAAATGGGAAGTGATACAGTTTCAAGGCAAAATAATCTAAAATCTGAGTGTTGACTGTTCTACCCAATTTTCATATTTCCTTCATATATTCTTCTTTTATGAAAAAAATGTAATTTGTGTTTTTAACCAGAACTTGAAGATTGTGATCCTACATTGGACTGATTTACATCAATTCCACATTAGAAAGACCCCACAGTCAACACCAAACATTAATGGAAGCCTTAGAAACTTGAATAAACGAGACTGAAAAATATGACAACCCTGGGGCTAGGAGAACCCTCGATCAAGAGATGCAGAAAATCACATCAAGGGTTTGCTTCCCTTGATGCAGCCTTATTTAAAATAATAAAACAAAATAAAAAAAGCCCTAGACACAAAAAAATTAAAATAATAAATAAACAAATACCTGAAAGACTTTGATGAGCTTCAGCTCACCTCTGCGCTTAATTTCAAAACCCTTCAGTTCTGCGAGAGTTCCATCATCATTAAAAACAGCATAACGTTTTTTTATTAAAATTCCCTCTTCTTTGGAAGCTGGAAGAATCATCGCCTACATGCAAAAAAGTTTCAAGGAAATGATGCATGAAATTTTTCTACTTGATCAGAAACCTCAATATCCTCCAAAAATTAGTTATTACACGCTACCTTATATGGTCCATCCACTTCAAATTCAATTGAACATTCACTGTGGGTAGCATATGTTTTATTGATGGGATCTTTTAGTGTCTGTTAGAATCAAAAGTAAGAAACATCAAGATAACTACATCCACCCACAAAACCTCTATTCAGTACACTTACGCAGAAATTTGAAAAGTGCAAGTAAAAATATATTTGGAATATGGAAAGGTACAGATATGAAGGAGAGGGGGAAGGCTGACCTGATATTGATCATTTGTATTATTTCTGGCCACATCAACATTAAGCATAACACAAGGATATGAGATAGTCAGCTTCTTCTTTGGGTCCCTGAAATTGTTCACTCCAGAAAAATAGTCAATCACTGGCAGAATATTGCTCAGAGAAAACCAACAAAAAAATTTCTCCCACAACGGCAATATTCAAGTCATGGTTCTAATAGTATTACATTTAGTACTTCATGACTAGAAACAAAATGTGCACATCGTTAACAAATCAGGATGCCAGTCACTGAACCAGAAATGAGCTACCTTGTTTTGTTTTTTTATTAAAGAGTTACCTTGTTTTAAAAGTAAAATTCTCTGGGAACGATCCAGGTAATGCACACCAGATGCCATCTGTATCTAATTCAAGTGGTCTACCTATTTTTTCAACCAGTAAACGAGCATTTTGGATAATTTTTGCCCCAGTGTATGTAACTACCCCAGCCATTTCCATTGAGTACCATCTTGCACCCCTGAATAACACCAAGTAAATGCGTCTTGAGAACATAAAACCACATACAAAGCAACACGGAAACTCATTAAAAAAACCAAATTACTCAAAACTCACTTGCGCATCACATATCCATAGAAAGAATTGAGAATACATTTATGAGCAAGCTGCAGTGAATCATAAAGAACTACCAAATCCTGCAGTCATTATTAAGTCATGCCAGTAATTAATATCGTTTCAAAACTAAATTAAAATGTTCGAGAAGAGTGCAACAAGAGTTCTCATACTTGAGCTTCCTGAATTTTTATAGAATTTCCACTGGACTTTGCTTCTGACAACTTCCCCTTCCACACCTTATTAAGCCCTTTGTACTCATACCTTCTATCTCGAAAGCTTAATCCAGAAAATTACAAATAAAAATGAATATCACGAAAGCAAATGATAGAAATCTTTAAAAAAATCTGTGTTTACAGTTCCTGCATATGTTTCAAGAAGATGGAAAATGGAGAAAAAAAATATGCTACTTGATATGACTGTCATCATCAAAAATTTAAGCGCACAGGCAACATAATAAGGTTACAAATTTTGAGCTACTTACCTGCGAACAGTATCAACATAAAATGGGTTCTCCCGCATGCAAATCGCTGCCTCTCGGATTTCAGTCACAGGCTTGTCCAGTACTTTTTTATAAGCCTAAAAATTGCCAGGTACATCACATTAAGCATAGTCTTTGAAATTATATACCAGCTATTAATGATTGTACCTTTTGACAATATTTCTTGAGCCGCTCTTTGAGCTTTGACTGCTGTTCCATTTTGGGCAGGTCAAGAAAAGATTTTGACCGCTGGCCATCTCCAGCAATAAACTCAGATTCGATCTGTCTCTTCAAGTGATAATAGTCACTGAAAGAATATAAAGATAAAAAGTATTATTTGATGCCTTGAAACAACTGGAAGACATATAAACATGAAAACGGAAAGAATAAGTAAAACCTTCTCTTTGCCATGTATGTCTCCCCACGCCAAACCCACTCAAGCTTTCGGAGGCAAGTTTTGCCTGGGCGGTTGAAATCACATGCAGTGCAGACCTCATCTGAAACTATGGATGGTGGCTGAAAGTATATAATATGAAAGTTCAGGGTATAAAAAAGGAATATATATATATATACACACACACACACACCTATCAAAAGCATATCATGTTTAAAAGAACAAACAAAATGACTTTAGCGGAAACCAATTGCACAGTAAATGGCCAAGCCAGCCAGAAGCTAAGGGGGCTTCAAGCTCTTGATTGAACCCGACAAATCTTATAATAGCTCAAGCAGTTTCAAAGTTCTTTTAAACCCTAAAGATCAAACTAATGCAACAGAATATATACGTTTAACAAAACTATGGAGGGTGGCTGAAAGTATATAATATTTTTTTGATATGTAAGATAAATTTTATTGAGAAAAAAGCACACGCAAGACATGCACGAATAGCAAAATGACAACAACCCGCTCAAAAGCAGCAACCATTTATAATGTCCCACATGGAGAAAAAATAGACCTCACCCGAAGCATACAACCAATCCCTCAAATAACGAAAAAAATAATAGAAAGCTCGGCAAAAGACTACTCCCGATCATTAAACACTAAATGTCGCCCCATATCCCCTAGCCAACACGCAAACAAGGCGCGAAGGGATGAAAAAAAGCATATCCCACAACACACACCTATCCAAAAGCATATCAAGATTAAAAAACAAGCAAAAAAAAACAATGCCTTCAACAAAAACCAATCGCATAGTAAATGGCCAAGCTAGCCAAAAGCTAAGAGGGCTTCAAATGTGACAAATCTAATAATAGCTCAAGTAGTCTCCAAGTTCTTTTAAACCCCGAAGATCAAACTAATGCAACAAAATATACACGTTTAATAAAGATGTCTATATTCTCATATTCAATGAAACACCACATTGGGTCAATTGCTCACCCAACAACCAAATAATTTGTTCTCCATAAAAACATTTTCAATAATAATATATATTTTATATCTACACATGAAGAATTCTTTATTTGCGAAGAGTATTTTTTTTCTCTAAGTCCAACAATAGTTTTCATTTTAACTTTATTTTTATTAAAATAATAATTTTTATCATATTTTCTAATAAAATAAACTTTCATTTGGAGAGATCAGATAAAAAATAATAAAATAGTAGAGAATGAATAAAAACTCTTTAAAAATAAAAAATCACTATAATATTTTGTAAATGTGGAAAATTAAATGAAGAATTTATTGGAACTTATTTTTAACATTTAACTCTTTATTTGTAAACAATAAACCTCTTGGAATTACTCTAAGCTTTTCAAATTAACTATCTTTGAACCATTAGAGAACTTATATTTTAAAATGCATAAGTGAGTTCTTCTGAAATGATTTGTGAGATATCCAAGACATCTCTCATATATGCAAGTTAGTTTTGCAGACCACTCACAAGCACGAAAGTTGAAAATACTCATTGTGGCATCACCAATGGAATTATACAATAAAATAGATAAATAAATATAACAATATTAATTCAATGATGTAGAAATTAAATAGTTGAGCAACATACCTGAAGCCTGTTTGTCAAAATAATGTTTGGATACATTGCAGCCACATCAAGATGATAAATAAGAGGACATTCATCACGGATGGGTTCATCTCTCAACCTCTCAAGCTGCAAATAGAAAAGAAATTAGATGAGAGAGAGAGAGAGACTTATCAGCCTGAATACCACGTGTGGCAGACCAAAAATAAGAAACTTGGATACTCACATTAGAAACACATTTAATTAAATAAACAAATAAATATGAGAATAAAATTTATAATAAAAAAACTGTTACAAATTTTTTTGATATTATAATTAGTTTAGTTAAAAATACTAGAGAAAGGAAAATATTTCAAGAATTAGAGAAAGTAAAACAAGTCAATAAAAGGAGACAAAAAATTATGCACTTGGACATAACCATAAGATTACAATAATGCCCATTTTTATTTTTGAAGTTTCTTCAATAATTTTATATAAAAAAAAAATAAAAGATAAAAGCTTGTTGTTGGAAGATTATTGGATCACATATGACAAACACAATAATTAATAATTCAAGTAGAGCATGATCCATATTTTTAGACAAAATGCAAACTTTAGGCTTCACGGGAGAAGTATTACTGCACCTTTTCCATTATAGCATTTTTCACTTCATCATAATTGGAGACCGATTCCAAGTCCATCTTACCCTCCACTCTTATGGCATATTGCAAATCACGATCAAGGTTGGCAAGCAATTGCTAAAATAAAAAAGATTACGACAAGACAAAAAATTCATGCAAAATAATAATCATGAATGAAATAGAAAAGTGAATGCAAGGAAAGATTGCAAAAGCAAGGTATAAGCTTGAAGATTTTCATAAATTAATATTAAAAAATAAATCATAATTTTTATTGGAAAAAAAAATCTATATTAACCAAAATAAATAAATCGTATCTGTAGAGTTTGTTCAATACGCAATATTATGTGACATTAAAAATTACACGACCTGCAGAATCATAACATAGCAAATCTACTCCAGCTAAGGCGAACGTGCCTAACACAACAGGGATCATTATAATTAATGAACAAATAGATAATTTTATTTATTAATGTCATAGAGTCAAATACATATTATTATCAGGATTTTATTTAATTTTATGGTGACAACCAAATATCAGATCTTCAAGTACAGAATTTATACATATTTTAATTACTAATGTCATTGACTCACTGATAGACTGAGTTGATACATACAACCCTTACTCTTTTAATTAAAAGCAGTAGCTTATAAAAATGCAACCTAATTAATATTCAATAACTTAATCTTAACTTGAACTAGACCTACAAATAATGAAATCAAATATATGGTTTGAGGGACAGTTTCCATAGCTGAAGTTGTTTTAAGCTATAGCAATAAAGTCCACATTTCAGATTCAGGCTCAAACCTCTGATGTCACCATTAGAACATCCATCCATCCAAATCATTCATATTGATAACCATTCATCAACGTTGTGCATCAAATTTACTTGATGAGTTATGATTAAAACTACATACATTAAATAGTATACTCCTCATTCCATGGTTTCATATTCTGAGAGTTCATATTTATTACAGAAACAGCTATGGGAAATTTCCTACTTGAACTTAGAAGTGAGCTTTTGATTTTCCAAATGTAAATTTATGAGCAAGTGGAAGGAAAAATCATTCATTCCTAAGTTTATATGACCTTTGTAACCCATAACAAAAAATATATATCTGTAAAATTGATACGCATACAGAAAATCATATGAACAATCTTTTGAGACATTGGAGAAACAATGAATGTCAAAGAAAATCAGACAGACAATTGCAGCATTTCAATTGTGAAGAAACCAGTATAATAGTTAATTTTACTGCCCCAGCTGGAAGCCATTTCTGAAAGAACAATAAATTAATGATCGGCCTTATCAATGGATGAAATGAGTGAAACAAAATACCTCATAAGCTGATGGATCAAGCTTGAAACTAGTTGGAAGGTCAGATCTAAAAACGCCACTTTCGAGGCATTCAACATGTCCACCAATGTATGTCTCACTCTCTAGGAGTCGATTTTTGTGAAACTTCTCGGGATCAGATTGGTGCTTATTGGGGCAGATAACATTAGCCCTGTATGCCTGAATGCAGAAACAAACTAAATACTTCGAAGTACTAACCAAAGAAAAAAAAATGATTCAAACAAAATCACACGATAAGACAAATATAATTGTTTGAAATTTTCAGGAAAAGAAATGACACAGGTCAATAAATGCATGGAAGGAACCAACCTGGACCATAAGAAGCATTTCACAAAGGGTCCCACTCCCTTTCCTCAAAACCTCATCCGGTGGCATGGGTATTATGGTTGCAAGTGAGAAAATGAACGGATGGACGTAGGTCATATACAAGTAATAAGTTGCAACAGCATCAGATACAGAATAGGAAGCCATCATCTGAAACAACATTTGCAACGAGTTAGAAAAAATATATTATCAGAAATCTATTAGAGAAACTGAAATGTCAACTGCAACATTATATTTCAACTACAACATTAAGTGAAATTGGCAGTTACATTGCTATCAACAGAAATGTTGTATAGCCATATTAAAGAAGGCAGGCAGACTTTGATTATGGGGATGTTTCTGCCACAACAGCACATTTTGTTACTTGTCAGTCACAATATTGGTCATCAAGACCTCCTTTTATAAAGAATCTTCCCATAGAAATTCATTGAATTAACCACGGCTGCCCTAATTCTATTGTACCCACTCTCTAAGCAAAACCAAAAGCAGTACAAGAATGGTAACAATTAACTCATACTTGGGGCTTCTCCTTTGCGAAGTGAACCATATCTTCTGGATTCACTTCTAGCGGATCATAACCCAATTTTGCCTTTGTAACAGCCTGAAATAAATAAAAATAATAATAATAAACACATTAATTTTCAAACAAAAGAATCACACCCATAAGTAAAAGATCAACTTGCAATTTTAATGTTTATAAGTAGGTAACATAAAACTTAGGTAAAATAAGTACAACAGATCCAATCCATTACCTGAAGCATTGAAAATAGAACTAAGGTTATATTATGCCCCTAATATGTCACTACAGTTGGTGAATACTCTTCTGTTTGTTTTGTTTTTTTTTTTTTGGGTCAATTAGATTTCATGTTTAGCATCAAGAAAAGGAAGAGCCTATATAAACCTGCTGCGAAGTTCATTAGCATGGTAAAACTAGAAATAATAGAGTTCTAGGTGTAGGAAAATTTTAATTGTAGGAAATAGTATAGTTCTACACTATTGTAAGGCCCTTATTGCAAATACGTCTATTATAAATAGATGTGGTAGATCCTCATTGTTATCTAAAACCTTCACCCTTTCAAAATCAACCATCGTTTAAGTCATCAAAATATGAACTTTTTAAAGCCAGTTTCAAATGATACAAATCATGAAGTTGTTAATCCGGTCATTGCCATTTCTTGAAAAAAAGTTATAGAAAGCACAAAGCATAGTTTTTGAGGCTGGGCTTGGGTTTGAGCTCAGTAGATCTTAAGTGAGCCAAGCTAGAACGCGCCAAAGCTAGAGTCAACTTGGGGTGGGTAAATGATATGTTTGCAATGAAACTTAGGAAAAAAAATTGCTAAACAGGCACTACTTCCACCTATATTTACTTGAACCAGGAAACATCAAAGAAATTGAACGTAATCTAAAAAAACCAACATTTTCCTCTCAAGAGGGTAAGAACAAGACGCCACTAAGTGACTTTCTTTAGTTAGCTTATATATGCCATTGTTAATTTAACAAGAACAGAACCCAAATTAAATGTCACCTTAAGACCTTGACTTCCCTGTGGTAGATAACTATCACGTTTGACCCACGCAAAACAATCCAGATGGCAAGCAAATTTTGCACGACATTCACCCTGAATTGTGTCACATTGGAATCCAATCTCCTGCAAACTCAAAAGGCAAAATAAAGTAATACCTATTATTATTTTATAATGCACCATTTCCTGAAATCAAATAAACAAACATTATGCAAGGTAATGCAAATTTTAAAGAAGGCTACCACATTAACAGTCTTGGCCTCCTTTTCTATTTTGTTTTCTTTTTTAATATTTTTCAATGACAGTCAGCATTAATATATTAAAAAGGCAAAATCAGCCACTTTGAAGTTTGAGATACAGTTAATGCAGTGGCAATGTGGTATCGTTATAAAATGTTCATAAGCAGTTAATAAATAGTTTTGCTAATAATATTTTAATAAGACAATGCAAAATTATTATAGCAGCCAAGACTACTCAAAGAACATTAAAACAAAACTTTCCTTCACAAAAAAATTAAATGCTTTCAATTGGTGCATTACGCATTGCTAACTGCAAAGAGATGAAAGATATATATCACTATTAACATATTTTAATAGACAACATGGAACTTGCTCAAGATTTGTCCCACTTAATTCATTTGACACATGCAAAAGAAAATCGCAACAATGATGACTGATCTTGCTTGGGGAGAATTTGTTACAGAATGATAACAAATAAAAAGCTTTAGCACAAATTAATTTGTCATTAGAAAAATCCCAGAGAAAAGCATATGAATTCATACAAAAATTTTAAGTTTAGCACTCTCAATGATAAGTAAAACATATCTAATTGTATGATGTTGTGTAACTAAGTGCAGCTGCTCGGCAAAAGGTACGCACATCCATCATTTTCATGCCATGATATGCTGCTCTCCTTTCCAAGAATGGCCAGTCAAAGAAATCCCCATTGTAAGTGACATATATACCAGGTTTCACCTCTTGCATGTGGCCAAACCATTGTTTAAGCAGCTCTTCCTGTAAATTGGACCGAAAAATAAAGTAATTAACCTCAAAACGATAAAAACAATTTGAAAACAAAATTCATGAAATGTCATTACCTCATTCTTCACATTTGTAACTTTAAAACACCCTTCGAACTCTGGTTTTGGAGTATACTCCAAATCATCTATATCTTCCCAAACACACTAGATATAAATGCAGAAGGATCAAAATTTCTTTCTCATCATACATGCAAATTCTTATTATATTAGTGCATAAAGAGATTAACATAATGCATAAATATAAACATAGACAAATAATATATATAATATATTAAAATGGTGTGTGAGAGAATCTTGCAGCAATCAGGCTTTGTAGAGCTAAAGTATGCAAACAAATTACATTAGCAAAAAAATCAAACTACATTTGAATACTGGAAGACAACGGATCCTAATCAAGAATCTGCAACATCCATATCAAAGATGGAAGATGCAGTTTAAGCCTAAACTAGAAAAGAAAGATGACAGATTTATATAATTGAACCGCTTGTACTTTATATATTAGAACCATTAGAATTAGAATCCTACCCCCCGAAGTATAATTCCTTCAGGAAGTTGAAACTCAAAAGAAAGGGAGCAATATTAACATTTTTCAAAAGGTGTTCTTAAAAGACTATGTCCTTGCATCAACATTTTAATCACATCCAAAACTGTAATACTATAACTCAATAAGTTAAATTTATTTTGGAACAATTGCAGTAAAAAATGATGCCATATTCAAAATGTTGGCACAGCCAAAAATACAGAACACATGACACAAGTAACAAGTATCAAAAGAAATCATCCAGAAAATGTAATGAAAAAAGGAAAGAGCAGCTCTAGAATACCTACCTCTCTGTTAATTATCAAGAACCCTTGCCCATCAACCATGTATGATATCATCATTACTAAATCATATTCAGAATCTGGAAATTTCAAAGGAAGCTTTGTTGTCTCAATATCAAATGCACAAACATGAACTTCAGCACGCTGCAGGAGATCATTCCTCTTTGCCAATTCAACACCAGCACTGGACATGCTAACATCATACCACTGGCCACACCTTACATCTGAATGGAAATAAAATTTATTAAATATTAAATAAGTAAAATCACTCAATCAATCCAGCAACCAATTGGAGAGTATAGAATTACCTTCATCAATGGCAAAACGAACATGATAGGGCACATCATACTCGCGGAGATCAACAATGCAGTCTATAAAATCTTGAAGGTGCTGCTTACTGCAATTTCAAACCCAAATAAGCCAAGAGCAGGATAAATTCTCTTAACTGTCATGCAAAATATTTCCTATTTTATTCGATATACAATACCATTATGCATAACATAGACAAGTACTATGAAAAAAAAATTCACAAGCTGCAAACAATTTGAATTTAATAAAATTAGTCAAATCAAAATAGATCAAAAATAGGGAGCCCCAACCTCTTCCCTGTTAATATTGATTCATATGCTTCAGCAGTATCAACTTCTGCCTGATTTCTTTCAACAACATGCTGTAGATCTCTCTTCACGTGCATTAGTTGTTGAACAGTGTCGAAAGAAATTTTTAAATACAACTTCTGTAGGCCAGACAAATGATTTTTCTGCTCAAGAGCATACAAAGGAATCAGAACTCTGGTTTGGGGAAATAAAAATTGATTTTTCCCCATTTAGGTATGAATAAAATATTAAAGTCAGTGGACATGATGAAGAAATAACATTAGAAGAGATCTAATAAATATAAGAAACAAGTTGGAAATACTTAATGTGAATACAAAGACAAATACTTGAGCCAGATAAACAATATTGAAAGTATAAGTCAAAACTTGGGACCAATTATATGGAATTTGGTTTTTGTTTTAAAAAACTAATCAAAAGCACTAAGTATATGCCATACAGAGGCTATGAATTCAAATGCACACACGGCTTTTATGAGATATTATCCTAGAAAGCTGCCGTATTAATGCTGAAGCAAAACCTTGGTTAGCTGAACCACGAGTCCTGAATCTTGTGTTGAAGCACATTAAATTATACACCAAAAAAAAAAAGCCAATTCATAAAATATCTCTGTAATGAGAGCTATGATTTCATACAGCTTCCACTTGACATGGTCAATATCATTGAACGTGAGTAACTGGCCAGGAAACAAAAACAATAATTGCCATGATGGAATTAAAAATCAGTCACAAAAGTTCCAACAATCAGTCCTCAAAATTTGTGCAGAATCCCATATTTATTTCATTTCAGAACAGTCAGGTTTTTAGCAAAGACTATAGTTTAAGAACAGCTTAGTTATTGTGCAAGAGCTGTTAACTGCTGTTCTGCAATTGCAAATAAAAGAGCTCGGAATTTATTTCTTTTACGACTTCATGTTACAGTTATTCCATGTGCATTGAAAATTGTTAGGTGAGTCTTCAGTTGAGGTAGTGAACAGTTAACTACAGATAGCAAAAATAAGAATTATAAGATATTGATAGAAAGCCAAAACAACAGAGAGGTGGCTTAGGGATCTAGAAACAACAGTATGGTAAATAAAAAATAAAGTAAAAAACAAAAGATAACACTAAATTGTCACTTACTAAATGGAGATCTTCTTTCTCCACAATTTTTATAGTAGCAATATGACCTTCATATCGACGCCTTAAATATGTCTCGACATCCATTTCCATTTTCTCCTAAAAATCATTATTGTCGGTGAATCTATTTAGTTAGTAAATCTTAAATTTACAAATTCAACTTTACAAATAGTGATAACACTATACCTTTGTGGCAACATATATATACGGCCGGAACTTATACTTACATTTGAAAGTAGAACCATCCTGCCATCAACAAAACAAAATATGAAATATGCATTGATTTTAGGTTTCTAAATGATAGCGGAGCGACCCCAGTTTATTGGGATTAAGGTTTGTTGGTTTGGCTTGGTTTGGTTATCAATGATAGCTGAGGTTTCCACTGCATGCACCAGCTAGGAAATGCCAATACCTGAGTAACAAAATAGAGGTCTACACAGCTATACGATTTTCCGGTTTCTTGATCCTCCAAAGAAGACTGCACATAACAAACAGAATCACCAATTTTTTTTGTAAGTAAATCAAATTTTATTAGATGAAAAATTGCAAAGAAGAACCGCGCGAATACAAGCAAAGCAGAATGACCAATTAGTTCCACGTGTGACTAAAGACCTGGCAATTTAAACAGCTCAATCTATAATGAATAAAAACAATAAAGAAGCTCGAGTGTAGAGCATTTTCTCCAACATCAAATTTACATTACTTAGTTTTCCTGGGAAATCAGCATAGGTTCTGAGCACAATTTCCATGAGATTAGGGTTGACTGATCACTGATTAGCTCCACATGTAACCAGAGAACTCGTAGTTTAACCAGTTTCGCGAATATAGGCCTGGCTAACCTCTGTGGGGAATTTCGAATATAAGCAGTAAAGCAGCTCAAGTACATCCGCAGGTAGCATTTTCTCGGGAATCGAAACTTCTTTTCTTTGGTTTTCGTGGGAAATCAATGTAAAAGATAAGGAAATTTTGCAGGAAAGTAGGGATTACTCACGGAAGCACAGGTGAGCAGCCATCCGAGGCGCTTTTCACCGTCGCAGAAGAGATCAAAACCGAGCTTGGATTCGAGTTCTTCTTGGGCGCTTCGGACGGACGACTTCGGCTTCATGGGGTTTGTGAAATCTCTCCTTTTTCCCTGTCCATCCATGGCTGGTGCTTGGATCTGTGGTGTTGAGCCTTCTGGCTTTGAGGGTTTGGATCTACAGAGATTGGGGTTTCTGTAAACCCTCCTCGCTGGGTCGTCAAAAACAAAAAAACATTTCCCGCGCTCTTGTTGATATTTGTTTTTTTTTTTGTTTTTTTGTTTTTTTGGTTGTTTTTGAGTCAACATCAAACCGGCCCAAAACGGCCCAGTACAACGGCAATGGATCTGGGCTGGTATTCAGATGGACACTCTCGCAGAACACACACACTGTCTCTCTCTCTATATATAAAGGTCCCGCCTCTGTTTTTATGTACCTCTCCTCCGAACCCTAGAGCCGCATCGTCTTCGTCGTCTCTGCCGATCCAAAATTCCCAGGTATCTCTCTTTCTACGACAACTTGTTTGTTTGATTTTTCTTCCCCCTACCCCTACGAGTTATGCGTAACCATAACCATCGGGTTGGATTCGGTTTTTGATTAATGCTATTAAAATTGTGATCAGATATGAAGGTTATCGCTGCGTACTTGTTGGCTCTTCTGGGCGGAAACACATGTCCCTCCGCTACTGATATCAAGAAGATCCTCGGATCAGGTTCCTTTTTTGTCTCTCCTTGTCTCTTCGGTGTTTTTTAAATGCATTATATACGGCATCTTATGTTGTTGAGTCTTTTCCGAGTGTCTTCGGCTGTCTATGTTTTTTCTTAGTTTGAGTTTTTTAGCCTCGGAAAATCATCTGCATATCGAGGGTCTCGTTGTATTCGCGATTCGTGATTGGTATTGTTCGTCTGTTCACAAATAATAAATTAGCCCAGACATACAAGACATGCCATTATATCAAAACCTGCTTGTGATCAGCTATTCTCAATAATAGCTGAACCTCCTTATAGCTCAATGAGAGGTTCTGTATGTGTTGTCTGAATTTTAAATGAACATTGGACAACTTCTATCCTGCTTTCAAGTCTACCACCTTAATGTTTTGAAATTGGGTTTTGTCTTCTTATCCAAGGTTTGAAATAATCACTATGTGCTTACTAGAAGTATTTTTTTTCCGAGTGTAGTTGGAGCCGAGGCTGAAGATGATATGATTGAGCTCCTCATGTCCCAAGTTAAAGGAAAAGACATCACCGAGCTGATTGCATCTGGGAGGGAGAAGTTGGCTTCCGTTCCCGCTGGTGGCGGTGGTGGTGTTGCTGTAGCTGCTGCAGCTGGTACTGCTGCAGCTCCTGCTGCTGCTGAGGCTAAGAAAGAGGAGAAAGTGGAGGAGAAAGAGGAAGAATCCGATGATGTAAGTTTTATAAATAAAATGTATTATTTATGTATTTATGTTGCATTGTTGCTATTTGGGTACGTTGTATTGATTTTGATGTGTTCCAAACTTTTTTGCAGGATATGGGTTTCAGTCTTTTCGATTAGTGAGTTGCTGTGCTATGGTTCCTGGTTTTGAAGTTGTTTTTTTTTTTTTGGCCATTGCAGGCTCAGTTGTAGCTTAAATTAAATGTTGTTAGTACTTTACATGGCGCCGAATTGTGGTTTTTTCGACGTTTGATTCCCAAAGTAGTACCCCTGATTGGTTTATATTTGAATCTGGTGGTGGTGTTGATTTTATCGAGAAACTTTGTGCCTGACACCTTGTTATTTTTTGGTTCAAGTTCAAATTAGTTAGTTGAATCAAAATTTCCACGGGGCTAACTCGATCGCCAATTTGCACCATTCACTCGTCAATTTTCCCTTGCATTGTAAGCTTCTGCCCAATTTTCTCTCTGATAAAGTGATATTGTATGCTTATATGCTGTCTTCGCATTAAAACCGGGATTTTTAGTAAAGAAAATAGCACTTTGGCCATCATACCCAATCTGCCCTCCTTAAGCTCTGTACATAATATGCCTATCCAAAATCACTTATTCAGCAAGTAGGTAAAACTGTAAAATACATATATTCATCTTCAGTGGAGGATGAATCACTCTATGTTTAAGGAATGTGCCCTTAAGCTTTCCATGCCAACATAGCATAACGCGAACTACGATGTTCCACGAAGATAATGAAACCCTTGGTTGCAAGTGGCAGGTTAAGAAAAAAAACTATAGATAGAGGATAAAATGGAATAAAGCTCAATTAGTTGCGTAAGTATATTTGCATGTAGGAGTAGTCTACAACGCTCGTGTTGCAAAATTAAATTGCACAAGGCTTATTTTATCTTTTGCAACTGCATACAACTTGGAGGTATATAGGAATGGATGTTAAGACAACATTTCTCCATGGTAATTTGGTGGAGATATACATAAAGGATCAGGAAGGATTTATGGTCAAAGGAAAAGAAGATTTTGTCTGTAAAGTAAATAAGTCATTATATGGCTCGAATAAATCTCTGATGCAACGTTAGCCTTGTTTTCTACATTTCATTGCTTGTACCTTGTTACGCCATCCTTGTTGTCTAAAACTTGTTCCTTTTCTCTTTTGGAACATGCATGTACACTCCTAGATGTGAATAACTGGGGTTTACGAAGAACTTTTATCTTCCTCTCAACTTGATTTTCAACCAAAGCTTTGAATAATGCACAGACCTTATCGAAGACCTTAGCTTTGTTCTGTAAAAAATAAATTTATACATATCTTGAAAAATCATCGGTAAACGTAAAATGGTACCTTGATTTTCCAAAAGATAACCAAAGACATCACTATGTATAAGGTCCAGAACATTATCTCCTCCCGGGGCTGAAAACAAACTCTGCTCTGTTTTCCATAAAGTCAGTGCTCACAGAACTCAAATCCCATGGATTCATCTAGAATTCCATGAATCATTTTCTTAGACTTAAGAGATTAACCCTTTTTCACTGATATGCCCCAGTCTCTTATGTCATACATAGCATAGAAGTATTAAAATCTTCAATGGTTGTTTTTCCTGAAATATATCCACCATTGATTGGACTTTTGGAATTGTATTCCCCAAAAGCTTGTATAATGAACCACTACGATACCCACGGGTTATAACCATAGATTCACAAGACAATCTGCTATTACCTTTATCACAACTGAAGATAACACCTGCATCAGTCGTTACACACACAGATAGAAGATTTCTATTCAATTCAGGAATATGCATCGCATCAGGAAGGCTCTTGATCATCCCATTTTCAATCTCGAATTTTCAAAACAACTCGCGATTAAGGCTCAAACATTTGGGTAGGATTTACACCAAAATGAATGTGGGTTTAAAGAATGCCTATGGGCTAAAGATATTTTATGTCATGCGAAGCAACACAAACTAAAACAAGTAACCGATTATTAGCCCTTTAAGGTTTTTGAAAGAAAGAAAAATTAGGGTTTTTATGTGGATCAACAAGTAAAGTCCTAACTCTTACTCTATCTCATCATGACCAGATAAATTCATCATTTTGCGAGTTACTCTTGTTCCTGGACAAAAATAGTTCCACATAAATCTGTTTATTTTAGGTGTTGAGCCAACCACATATCCTTGTTCATCAATAGCTATCAAAAAGCTACATGGTAGAACAACCATGTTTTGAAAAGGAAAACAAGCCTTTATTTTAAAGAATTATTTGAGTAAGGTAACTTCCTTTGTCTCTCCCTCACATATTATCTTTCAAATATGGGATGGTTTCTACCTGGGTTTCCATGACTAAAGTGGTGAATAGTTTAATGGTAAAAATTTCAAGGCTTATGGATGCTTAAAATCACATAAATTACATGTGTTTACCAGACAAGATTACTCATTTGATAAACATTAACAAGGGCTTAGAAAATTGTAACAACACTCAATGAAAATTTAAGCTTTATTCAAAATTTCTTGAGCTAGTCTTTGTGATATTGGTATAATATTCTCAAACGGCACTAGGGTGAATTTGATACTAAATTTTCTATTTTTTTATTATCTCATTAATTTTTTTTTTTTTTTTTTTTTTTTTGTTGGGGGGTTTTGGTTTTTTTTTTTTTTTTTAAATAATTATCACCATATTATCCCTTCAAAAAAAGATTTTGGTTTGGGATGTAATAAAAAGAGTGTTTACCAATATTACATATAAACTCTTTTTGTTGTTGGATCCTATCAAGGTCCTCCTTGGTGAGGAGTCCATGACCATCTCGCGTTCTTCATCGGAAGACGACACTCATCGTGCCCGAGAATTAGGGATGACAACGGGTGTCAGGATTCGAAGGTCAAGATCGGGTAATGAAGGTGACCCGGGTCACACAAACTTCACGGGTGAAGTTCAAGCGGGGAAGGACAATTGGAGCTCGCAAGTCACACATGAGGCCGAGTTTTCTGACTCATTAAAGGGATTGGCGGCCAACTCTAATGGGTTCTGATTCCTCCGGCCCCCTCTCCAGGGTATTTAAGCCCAAGCAAAATTATTAAAACGCCACCATTGAAGTAACAAATGTGTCCTTGAAGATGTCGAGGGAGCCCTCGGGACAGTGGCCTTTAATTAGACCGCCGTGCCAACCCTCCCGGCCGACTTTGGGGGGGGTTATCTCATCGAGGCGGGCTAAGTGACAGGGGCAGAGACTTAAAAGGAAGGAAGTCGGGAAAGGATAGGGTTCGGGTAATGGGCGGGATTAGAATTGTCATCCCTAATCGTGCTTAGTATCTTATTAATTCTAACCAAATCACAATTAAACTTGACCAAATTATTTAACCAATGAAATGCTATCACATCAAATGTATGGGAAAGCTTACAAAAAGGGACTAATAAATTTAAGATTTTCTCCTTTAAAAATATATGTTTCAAGATGTTACAGGTCAAAATTCCATCATTTATAAAAATGTTTATTTTTATATGAAAAAAATCTCACCCTATTATTTAAAAAAGAAAAAAATTATAAAAACGATTTTTCCAAACTTCGCTTATTAATCTAACATAAATTATTGACACCAATTAAAAAAAGGGCTAAAAATAATTTTAAAAATATATGTTTCAAGATGTTACAGAAATTCCATATTTATAAAAAGGATTTTAAGAAAATCAATTTTAAAATTTAAAGGCGATTTTTCCAAATTCGCTTTAATAAATGCTTTGGGGTACAAGTTTCCCAAGCACGTGTCCTTGCCATATTGTTTTAAATAAATTTTATTATATTTTATTTTAAAATAATATGTGAATGGAATTAAATTAATTAAATTATAATTATTGCATTTTCTTTTGTCAACATGCATCACATTACTTTTCTAGCTTATAATTAATTTGAAATAAGCATATATAATATACCATAAAAAATTGATTAAAGGATTATATTAAATTTATAACTCTTAATTGATCTTAGTTTTTTTAAAATAGTTTGTGAAAAGTTTAATCAGGATGTTAATATAGTATTTGAAACAAAAATTAACTTTATTCAAATTGTTCAACCTATTAAATCATTTTTATAAACTTTATGTAAGAATGATATATTTTCATACTAACAATAATAACAATGACAAAGTGGTTTTTTTACAAAATAATGGTATTTGTGAATTGTTTTTTGAAACGGTGCTATGTTGATTGTATGACCTGAAAATTTTCTACCCGGTGATCTATCATATATTTCAAATTGGTCCTGCAAATTCAACTTGACGACGCGCAAAATATTTCCTAAATTTTGCCAATACTGTGTTACCAAATGGATGTATTTGATGTATTAAATTTTGGAACGTACAATGAGAAATCAAACTCGAAAGGGTGGTACAACCGATTTATTTTATTTTATTTTTGGGAAGGGGGGGGGGGGGGAGTCAATAAAGAACGGAAAAAAAAAAGAATAAGACTACAAATATTTTAATTAAATTCACTAATGAGATTCAATTACAACATAATTATTACTCCACCTCAGATAAATTACACCCTATATCCTGCATAGGAGCAGTGTTCACTTGTTCGGAACAAACAAATTCCAGGACCTATCATAACATAGGATCAGATTTTTCTGAACGTAGCACTAGGCTGGGACAGAAAAAGGGCATCTCTTTATAATTCTCCTCTGTTTTCTATGAAAGAACATTTTCCTTCATTCTCTCTCGAGTTCTCAGAGAAAGCCGAAAAGCACTGTAAAGAGCAATCATAGGGGATTAGCAAGAGTAATGGATCCATCAAGTAAATATCCAAGGCTCAACAGATGCATTCAATCATTATCCAACTACGCGCGGAAAACTGTAGTGTGTAACTATTCAAACAAATTAAGCTGGAAATCCATTTAGGACCAATGAAATAAAAATCATTTTGATCTCATATTTGTTTCTATAAATAACAACCATCCAGCTATTAAATTTTGTTGCAGAGAATGATGCTGAAAATACACCCAATGATGGAACTTAATACTTTTAACGCACTATTCATTCCGCAATGCCATTGCGGTAGTATTATGTTTGGGATGCTAGGCTGCATGGGGGTTTCCTTGTGAAGTATGATCCTCAAAATCTCATTTTACAATAAGGCAATATGTTAGTTTGTATAAAGGAAACACATATTAAATTATTGAAAGTAAGAAAATCTCAACGAATGTTTGCTGGCCCAAATAAATTACATAGCACACGTACTTGATGCAAAATTCATTGCCACCAATGTCCACCGATGAGGATAGTAGCCATTGATCTCCACTTGACAATTGAAAGCTTTTAGGACTTGGGGACGGTCACATTCAGGATTTTCACGTCTTGATATGGTTTGTCCCCCTTGTCTGTCTTCACTTTCTCTATGCCCTGTCAATAGGGAGAAAAGGTCCTGATCTGTAACGGATTTATTAAAAAAAAAAAACAGGGGTCTAAAATGTAACTCACTGCTAATAGACCTAGAGACAAAGAAGAACAAAATATATCAATTTGTAAGAAACCCATAAATAAATAGCCTTGAATAAAAGACAGACTAACATAAACACGCGGGTTAAAACAATAGGGAAGAATTGGCTGCGGTCATGCACATGTCTGGTTCTTTACCCATATAGATCTAGCTAAAACTTCAGGCCCATCAACCATAGAAATAAGCAGCCTCACGTCCAATTACCAACAATCTATCTCAACAGATAACATAAGTCTGTAAGAGTTGGTCCAAAATGATAAGGAAGTCCATCCCCATAAATATTTTTAATGCAAGGGAATAAAGCCTCACTCCATCACATGGATATTTTTCTTGGGAAATATGCTAAACAATACACAGGATAACAATACCTGGACTACATCCATCCCTTTTACAACTCTTCCAAAAACCGTGTGCTTATTGTCCAACCAAGGTGTAGCCACTGTTGTGATAAAAAACTGAGAACCATTCGTGTTCGGCCCAGCATTTGCCATTGACAATGTGAAAGGTCTATCATGTCGTAAACTGCAAAAACAAATTAAAAAATTTATACAGCGTTAAGGCATAAATTATTATATACTTTAGGCATAACAGCCTGAGTTGATTTAGTCATAACATTAGCGGTAAGCATTCGATTAATAAGATAACAGTAATTATAAGTTATGATAGCATCAGCCCAAAAGTATTTATAAACTTTTATTATAAAGCATAAAGTCTAAGCCACCTCAAGGAGACATTGGTGTTTATGTTCTGGTAAGTCATTCTATCATGGCATGTGAACAAATATTTTCCGATGGAGAATGTTGTATTATTTAAATAAATCGGCTAGAGATTAATTCACAAACTCACAATTATTGTCATAATGAAACACTTGAAATGAAATATAAAACTGGATGACAATCGATTAACAAAATTAAAAAATAACATGAATAATATCACTTTTATTTCATTAAATATATTCAACATATCCTTATTAAAATCATTAATAAAAGACACAGAATATTTACATTCCAAAGTAGGACTAGAGAAAAAAAACCTCTATCAGTATAAACACAAGAAAAAAGAGTAAAACTTTTATTAACACTAGTTTTAAATGAACGACAATAATTTTTAACAAAAATGCATTGCTGATAAACTTTAATCTAAAATCAGAAATATTTTTAAATAATTAAAAAAATTATTCTAAATTAACAAAAAAAGAATGCCCTAAACAATAATGCGAGTTTTTTTTGGTAAAGTGTCTTTTATCCCTATTTCTAGTCATTTTCATGAATCATTTGTAAATCTCAAATGAAAGTCTACCATGATAGAGGAAATAAAAGCCCTTCAAAAAAAACTCTACTTGGGACACGATCGAGTTACCCTCAAACAAGAAGACAATGGGATATAAATAGATATTTATGGTGAAATACGAGTCAAATGGGACAGTTGAAAGATACAAAATTAAATTAGTTACCAAAGGTTACACTCAAACATAAGGATTGACTACCAAAAAATCTTTGCTCATATGGCTAAAATGAGCACTATTAGAGTTATTCTTTCACTTATATCTAATTTAGAATGGTCATCATAACAATTTAACATGAAAAATGTTTCCCTTTATGGTAACTTAATAAAAGAGGTATATATGGATCCTTTGATTTACACCAAAAGAAACAAATGTATGCATGCTAAAAAAACAAAACATGGTTTGAAACAGTCATCATGAGCTTGGTTTGGTAATTGAACCACTTAATGTTAGCATATGATTTCAAGTAGGCTTTGGCCAATCATACTCTAATCTATAAAGGTGATAGTAATGAAATTACCTTACTTATTTATGTTAATGACATAATTGTTATAGGTAAAACATAACTGATATAGAAAAGTTTCATTATCATTTGACGAAAGAGTTTAAGATAAAGGACTTAGAGAGGCTTTAAAATACTTTCTCAAATTAAAGTATCCCAATCTAAGCATAAAATTTTTTTCTCTTAACGAAAATATGTTCTAGACCTCGCAGTTGAAACCGGTAACTCGGCTAATACTCCTACTAAGGTGAATCATAATCTATCTATCACGATCAATTTCTAACAAATAAGGAAAGATATAAAAGATTAGTGAAAAACTTAATCTATCTAGATTATATTAAACCTGACATTTTATATGTAGTTAATATTGAAGGCAATTCATGTATAATCTAAGTAATCAATACATGAGTGCTATAAACAGTATTCCAACATATTTGAAAGTTTTCTCAGAGCAAAGATATTGTGTTTTTAAAGCATGGACACCAAGATATTATAGGATACACCAACTTTGACTTTACTGAATCTAAATTAAACATAAAGCCTACTTCATGTTATGTATCATTTGTAGGTAATAACTTTGTGACTTGAGAGAGCAAAAAATAAAATGTGATTTCTTTATCCAGTACAGACGCAAAATATTGTGTTCTTTATCAATTACTCAAGAGCTCACATGGCTACGTATTATTTTGAGACCTTGGTTATGGCCCTCAGTTGGTGACGCTTTTCTGTGATAACATAGCCGTCATTGAGATAGATAATAGTCTAGTACAATATCATCGTACTAAACATATTAAACTCAATAGAAATTACATCAATGACAATCTAAATTCTAGTGTAATTAGGAGTTTCCTATATATGAAGATAATATATCAATTGACTGATAACATGACTCATACATTTACTAATATTTTTTTCATACATTTTTGTCCAAGTTAGACATGTGTAATATATTTGCGCTAACTTAGAGGGAGATGGAAAGTGTCATATTTTTAAAATGCAGTTACTAAAAATTTTGGGATACCTAAATAGGTTTTCTTACGTGAGTTAGATCTAAACATTCATGTATATATATACATGGTTGTATTCGTGAGAAAGAATTGATTTTCTACAATACTTTTCAACTCTTTTAGTATACCAATATAGAAAAACCCTTACCTTTTGTGAAATTCATCTTCAAATTCGCGCCCCCATATAGATTGACCACCAGTGCCATCTCCTAATGGGTCTCCTGTTTGAACCATGAACCCTTTGATGACCCGATGAAAAATGAGGTTATCATAATAACCGTTTCGGCAGTGTGTTGTAAAATTCTCTACAGTTTTTGGGCACTCTTCTGGGTATAGCCGCATGTGAATGTCACCCATTGTGGTGTGCATGATCTGACATAATGGAATGTTAAAAATTCAAATATTACATTCTAAATATAGCATGTAAACAAGACATGAGCTGTACAAAGTTCATCCAAGATAATGGCCCCATATATTAGGTCAACAACTAAATGCAAAAACTCAGCCTTATTAATCTTATATACATATATATAGCATGTGGGGATTGACATGTAATTGATACATAAGTGAAAGGAAAACGGATTATTTTTAGCAATATAAATAGCAGTCTCTTGATCCACGTGGAAAAGGCAAATTTAAAAATCCATGGCTTCACATTTTTGAGTGGCAAATTATGGGAGGAATGCTTCCACACAAAAACTCACCACATTATCAGGAAGGGATGATGTGACAGATTTCCCAATATCTGATACAGCCAGGAGTTCATCAGGAGGTGGCTTTTCGTTGAAAACATCCCTTCCCTTGGTTGCATCCTCAGGCTCTTCTGGTTCTCTCCGGCTGTTCACCATCAGGATTGAAGTTAGCAAACTTCTTCAATTTTCATGATAACACACTCTAGAAGGGGAAAAAAATGCCATGATCAAATACATTTATATGCAAGTAGCACATTTAAACACGATGTTGATGTGCAGGCATATTCCTAATATTAATATGCATTTGATAAATGCAATTAATTTCAAAAAGATGATGTTGAAACACATTATAGGTTACAAGCATCTTCATCTGTTATGTTATGAGTTATAACTCTTAGAAGCTTCTTAAATAAAGGAACAGTATTAACAATCTGAGCATGTCAAAACACAAAGTTAATGGCAATAACAGCGTGGACATAAAAACACGCTTGAAAGCACATGGGGATTACAGTCATCACCTGAACAAGTAGATTCTATGCTTCTTGAAAGCACAACACAACAAATTAGGATCTGTAAGGGGCTCCTTGGTTTCATTTACATTTACTGCAGTAGAAGGAATTTTTCTAACTTTTTTACTACTTCGGTCACCTTGATACAAAGCTATTCTCAAAAACCGATCATTGTTTTCCACCTTCCCAAGAATTCTTGAAACTTTATTGGTGTGCAAATTTACTACCTGCCAAACAATTAGATATAAAATAGGATACAATATTATGTTCAATAAATTCGTAAGAAACAGAAAATAAGAGGTCATAGTCTTATGATAGGACACTTACTTTTATCCCAAGGAGAGTAGCATATACAAGGAAGTTAGAGCTATCATCAAAAACTGCATTGGGCACAGGGGCATTTTCTGTTTTCTCTATCTCTTTCTCAACAGCCATTCTCCTCCCAAAATCAATAGCTTCAAGCCGGTAGAGAGGGGCATCACTTCTCTGCAGATCTTGCGCTACCTATCAAATGGAAAAACTTATCATTCCATGAATGTATGTATCCCAAAACAATTAGATTAAAAAAAAAAATAAGGCACAAAATTACCTCAAGGGATTCATCATAAACGCGCCTTAGTTTACCAGTTCTATACCAAAATACACGTATTCTACGATCAGGTGCTGTGATTGAAAATTGCTTGCCATCTGAACTAATCTGAGGGGAAAAAAAGTCTTGATGTAATTCCCAACAACATAAAAAGGATATTTTCTAAAATGAATTCATGTAACAATGGATAAGTCAATTTATCATTCATAAATTCATCGGTGAATGAACAATATCTTCTATTATAACCTAAATATAATACCTCAATTGCAGAAACAGTTGTCTTGCATTTCACAATTTCTAACAGATCGGTATCACTTTTCAATTTAAAATTCACCCTGCATTGAGAATCAAAGAAACAACATTACAAACACAAGGGCCAAATCCATGAGAATTACCAAACATCAATAATATCCACTAGTTTGAAATCTTCTATAGAAGCACAAACCCTTCCTCTGGAAACTGTAGAGTTGCAGGACTCCAATACTCAATAAGTCCTTTAGAATCAGCAGATACCACAGAGTCAAACACATGGTTGTACTTCAAAACCTTTGTAGGGCCCAAGTGTACCTGGAGGAAGGAAAAGCTCAACATATTTCTTTAGTAAAAAAGGGGAAAACACCTTACTATCAAACATCTTAATTGATGCCTGGAAACACACAATCACCAATCTAGCAGAATACCTCTTTTGATATTATTGGTTCATTTGTACCAGCTCGTGCATCGTATATGTGCACAAAAGAGGAGTTACGATCACTTATAGCCAGCTTAGCTTTGACATCTCCTTGTTTATAAACCCATTCGACGGCGCCAGGAACAAAAGGTAGGCGTAACATAACAATCATGTCATAGTTGACAACATCATATATTTTTACAGAGTGGTCATTTGAAATTGTACAGCAAAGCAAGCCATCAACGCTAACCTGCATGGCTCAAACATGTCAAGGTTCATAGTAGTACTTCAAAATAATCAAATTTCAAACACTAAGAAGAGCAGCAAGTCATGTAACTCGCAAAACACACAAAAGAAATCCAAAACAATTACTTTTGTAAGGATGCTTATTTTTCTTTTGCACAATCGAAACACAAAGATTAATGGTTGAGCTATTGTCACGTAAACAGGAGGTCACAAGTTCGAATTGCAAACGGGCCTTTCATAATTAAAATTAATTGTGAGGGAAGGTTGTATCCATATTGATCCTTGTGGCTCGACTCCTTCTCAGATCCTACTACATGCGGGATTTTTGTGCACTGGGTTTGCACTTCTTCTTTTTTTATAATTTTGCTTCTAGCCTTCTAAAATTGGTAAAAAAAAAACGGGGGAGGGGGTCTTTTTTGGGAAAAACCAAAAGCAGAGTTCAGCTTCAATTCCCTCAATTGTTATAAAACAAAATCATTCCGTTTTTCTTTTAAATTTCATGAATTTTTTATTAAGGAATTGGTGCTTAGATCTGTGCCAAGGTTTTGAACAGAAAGAAAATATAATCATTCATTGTACATAGTACATCTGCATGGGGACTGACCAAGGATTGGAGACACCTCTAACTCTAAGCAAGCAATAGTCCCCCCATTAGCACCTGATAAATAGGATAGTTGTCGAAATTAAAGGTATTTATGGAAAATCATAAAAGTAATATAAAGATACTACCTAAATGGGCGATAAAGTTTTGAATGTTACCATACGTTTTCAAGCAAATGACACAATAATTGATTGGTGAAGAAGTATTTACAGGGTATCTAATAAGAAAAACATGGTTTCACACTTCCCCTTTCCATTAGTTGAGTGCAGTCACAATGATCAAGAAAAACCCCATAGAATTTTTGGATTCTGTGGTGTGTACTGTTTTGGGTCCCCATGGTCCCTTATCTTAACAAAATTCTATTTTATGGATTAAAAGGGGATTTACATCAAAATAAAAGCACAAGATGTTCAAGAAAATAATCACATATAAAGAACAAATACATAATCATAAGAAAAACAAATTAAAATAACTTACGGCGAGCCCTTCAATAGGACCAAGATGTGATCTAAAATGCTTAGCAAACTCAATGCCCATTGGTTTTTTCTTCCAGAACTTCAAGTGCCCTGAAGAGAGACGACATCAAGAGCACAAACTCAATGCAGGTTAATATTTTCCCTTTTAACAAAGATAACTAGAAATTTGTGACTTGTGGATGTATATCAGCCAAATAATTAGTTCACCGATTTTAAATATATTCAAAAGTAAATTGAATGTTTTTTTTTCAAAACAATGTATGTTAAATGATGTATTTCAAAATAAAGAAGATAAAATGATAGCAAAATGCAATTTCTACAGACCATCAACACTTCCAGTAATGAAAAAATCTGCATCTGAAACTGCAACATGTGTAACCACATCACGGTGCATGTAACTTTTCTCATACCTGCAAAGCAAAGGGATCTGTAAAGTCAATTATATGCCCACTGCTATATTTTTTTAAACTTCATTACAATCCTCAAACTGCAACGTAAATATATAACTAGCCCAAAATCTTTGCTAAAAAAAAGGAAGCACTGTCAAACAACAGCTATGTACATTATTTTAACTTCCTGGGCAACAAATTATCATCAACGTTCAAAACTGCAGCAGTTAGAAGGATTCACAATTGCAATAAATAAATAAAAAGCAGAGTCAAGTTTTATCATCTATGTGACCATGCAATATATGCCCAGGATTTCACTACAATGCTATAACTCCTGGGGTAAATTAATCTTGGTTCTTGTTAGACCAGCACATAATACAAACTCCCTAGGAAAGTAAAGGCAAGGCAAACACACAATTATCAGAATTGCAGCCACTAAACCTGAGAGTGGCATTCTATACAATTCTACGGGTTCTCTAATTCAACATCGGCAGTTAAGGAAGCAAAAAACAAAAACATGTCAAGTGAATTGCAAACGACGCTCCACACATAATACCATCAAAACATTAAATACAACGAATCCAAAAACCCTAAACCCTAAGGGAGTGAGTCGAGATAGGCTTGCTCGTACGCACATGTTTGCGGAGGGGAGTGAGTCGAGATAGGCCTGCTCGAACTGCAGAGGGCGCTTACGACGGACGAGAGGCGCGGGACCTGGCCCGACCATCGGCTCCTCCTCGCTCTCCACCGCGGCCACGGCCGCCGATCGGCCGTTGGCCGCCTGAGTCTCCTCCATTGAAGAGTAACGTTCGAACGGTGACGAACGTCTGCGGTTTACGTGGCTTTGTAATTTAAAACAAAATGTGCGTTTGCTAAAATTATAAAACTAATTAGTTCACATGTTTAACATTTTGATTTTTACATAATTATTATTAAAATATTACATAATTATTATTGTGGGTTAATAGGAGACAAATTCCCTTAAATTAATATAAATAAAAAAATTATAAAAAAATAATATCAACCAAGTCAAAATATGCGCCTTCAACGTATCTGGGAAATTTTATTGTGTTTAACTGCATATATCACGAAGATTTTATGATTTCCTATAGTTTGACAATCACTTAAAATTAACTACCTTAAGTATTTTTCTCATTGTTTAAATATTATTTGTATTGTATACAGCTCATTCATTCAATTTTATAAATTGTCTTCTTTCTTTGTTTAATAATAATATAATTGAAAATTAAATAACTTTTTAAAAATTATTAACAATTAAGCACTAAAATAATAATTTACCGATGCACCCGTGTCAATTATACTAATTTAACGGAAAAAAAAACTATCATGCTTACAATTTCATATCCCGCCTTAGGACAATAAAAAAAATATATTTCATTCTACCATTTATGAGTGTTTGTAAAATCATATGAACTCATAATTTTTAAAACAATTATATTTTCATAAAATAAATCATACATTACCAAACAGTACCTTAAATAAGTGTTTGGTAAGAAATTTTATTTAGATATTCTTGTTAGAGTTTGTGTAAATTCAAATTTGGAAATAACTTTTATTTGGCATGAGAGATAATGTGTTTCAAAAAGCATGTGTTTTTTAAAATTCGATCCCATAAGAAAAACAAATAGATATAATATTATTAACACCTGTAATGAAATAGATAAAATTTAAAAAAAAATAGTTTACCAAGAAAATTAAATTTAGATTTATACACGTAAAACAGTTATAAATAGTTTTAAAAATAACTATGAAATTCAACTATTTTGAAAACTGAATTTCACAATTAAATATTTTAGAATTTATTTAAATTTACTATTTTTAAAAACAATCATCAATTCAATACCAAACACATCGGTAGTAATTTGGTTCAGGAAAAAAAACCAATTAACTTACTTGATCTGATTCCACCCAAATAAGCAACTTGAGATATAAAATATTAATAGTATGCATAAAAAATTCGCAATAAAAGTGATAGGAGAAGAAGATTGATGGTCCTCTTTATTTTATTCATAATTCTCTTTATGTTATTTTCTATTTTATTAAAAAGTATATTTTTGTTTTCTAATTTTATACTTTTAAAGAGTGTAATTGTCACATTTCCGAATTCATATAGCTAGAATTGAGCACAATACCTCCTCATGTATGCACCCGAAAAGTTAAAGAGTTTGTGACAAGTATTTATATGAGACATTCACTTTAGTTGTTGTCTCAATTTTTATTTATGATTATACAACATGGAATGAAAATACTTTTCCAATGACCATCGAACAATCTCAATCAATCTTAATATCATATCATCAAATTCATTTGTTCATATAAAATATGCTTAGTTCAATACACTATTCACGCGTGCTTGTCCCAAAATAATTTTCTGATAAAATAAACACCAAATTAACAAGTATATGTTAATAAAATAATTCCACCAAACATCATAATTCACGCTAATAACTTTTATCAATACCCGAGAAAATAACTTAACAAGTGTAGATGAGCACACAACACACAATAGGTGTGAACTACCACTCTACACCGCATTTATGTTTCCAAACCTAAATGTTATATGCATTGGGTTTAAGTGTTGTGTTTATGTTTATAATACACAAAAAAAAATACTTACAAATAAATAACATGACCACACAGGGCTAAGTGAAATGGTTAAAGGGTTTTCTCCTTATAGCATGTGCATTTAATATCTTGCTGATATTGTTTTTTATTGTGATAGCTGACTTTACATATTGCATAGAATCTGGTCTTTCATGGACAAACAAACCACACAGTAGGAAATTGTCTTTTTATTCTGCTAAACCTAATGTTAATTTAAATTTAAATTTTTTAAGTTGGGATTTATGATCCACATGCCCCACCCTAGGGGCATATTGAAATGTTTTTAGGATATCCGTGTGGTATATATTACATTTTTAGATTAGAAATACAGTTTTAGTTCCCTATCCTATATATATATTCTTATACTGTATCACTAGGAGTCTGAATACAGGTGACTATGTATAATAAAAAAAATTATATATACAAAAAAGAAGAAAACAAACAAACAAACAAACCTTGGGACACCTAGTTAGCCACAGCCCTACATTTCCCGTGACTACAATACATGCACTTCACGTGGTACTGGGGGGGGGGGGGGGGGGGGGCACATCCCCTTAGTCCTCTCCGTGGGAGCAAAGTCCACCTACCGGCCGGCCCAGCCAGCTCCATATTCCCCACAAAGTCCCTGCTTAAAACCTTGCCATAATGTCCTATTCCGGCGCCGCGGGTCGCATCATTTCTTCTCAAACGTTGGGTGTGTTTGGGTCCCTTGTCAGTTAACACGCACATTCTGCCCACGGGAGCCCTTGTTGCGTAGTGACGAAAATCAAACACTATATTAACTCTTGTGGCCCAATTGAAAATACCCTCTTAGCTACACCAACCATTGTTTTTTTTGTTTTTGTTTTTTTTATTTTTTTTTACGTGGCTATCTCTGTAATGTTGTTTTAATATATCAGTACTGTTTTGTACATTTCCCTCCATAAAATACAAGGTGTGTGTGTATATATATATATATTATGCCTGAGCTGAATGTTACGTTTGATGTGAACGATAAAAATAAAATAAAATAAAATGATGCCCCCGGCCCCGGACATGCTCCGATTGGAGGACCAGTCTATACAATAAAATTCAATTGGAAGGGCCATCGTGTGGTGTTCAGTATAGGAAAGTTTTGACTTTTTTGAAGTTTGTATGTGGCGGCATACCCTGTTTTCAATATATATATATATATATATATATATATATATATATATATAACAAAATTATATATTCATAGGAAAGTAATCGAGTATGTGGAAATTTGAATAAAATAAATATTTTATAATTTACCAGACCACAAATAAGAAATAACATGTAGCCTGACAGAAATTTGATAACTCTATTCCAAATTTTATATCATCTTAAGATTCTTATATTTTTAAATTTAAAATAAAGTAAAATTTCAAATTAGTCCAAAAAGATCAGTATTGAGTATTCTCATATTGGATCTCCAAAGTCCAAATATATTGCATTGCAAAACAGTGAGATGAGAGTCTTTAATTCTCATACGAAACTACACTAAAAAAACATGTGAAGGAAATATTTACACGCTATCATCCAATAGTCATTTGCCACGTCAACAAGTAATCAATCTCACCAAATCACCTCCTTCGATTCACGTCACGTGTGACCAAAAAACAAAAAAACAAAACAGCCCTAATAGTATTCAATCAGTGCGCTCTCACCCGAAACGACGTCGCGGCTAAACGTAAACGGCGGCGGAACCAACGGCGGCGTCTCGCATCTCAACAGCGCCCAGTTCACGCCTTGAAAAAACGGCTGGCCCTTCACGGCGGCGGCTCCCGTAACGGCTCCCAGCCTCCGAGCTGGGTCTTTCACCAGCAGCTGCGACACCAGCTCCCTCGCCGCCGTCGGCACCGCCGGCTCCTTCGGAAACTCCAAGGCCCGAGCGACGATGTTGGCCAACGTTAGATCGTTGTCGGCGCCCCTGAAGGGGGTGACCCCGTAGAGCAGCTCGAAGATGAGCACCCCCAGCGTCCACCAGTCGACGGCGCTGCCGTGGCCCTCGCCGGAGATAATTTCCGGAGCCAGGTACTCATGCGTCCCGACGAACGACATGGACCGGACGTCGACGGGTTCGGCCACGAACTCTGGCATGCAACCGCCGCCGCCTCGGTGGCCGGCCTTCTTCTTCTTCTTCAGGCGGCGTATGGGGTGGAAGCATGAAACGGCAGGGACAATGCAGTTGGGGAGAATGCAGGAGGAGGAGGCGAGGGGGCGGTTGGGGGCGCCGGCACCGCCTCGAGTGGCGGGGCTTGGAGGCTTCTTGGGGGAGCGGACGATGTGGGCGGTAGACGCGGTGGCGTCGCATATGAGGGAGAGGTCGAAATCGGTGAGCATTATGTGGCCGTCGGCTCGAACCAGTACGTTTTCGGGCTTGAGGTCGCGGTAGACGATTCCCATCATGTGGAGGTACTCCAGAGCCACGACCACCTCGGCCGCGTAGAACCTGCCATTTAAAATTTGAGCAACTCGGTTAGCAGCAAATAAAACAGTCGTGCATGCTGCCTTCCGTTATGGGTAACTATTAACTAAGTACGTTTGTTTTTTTATTATTTTTTACGAAACTATAGTACTGATCTCGGGTCGGGTGGACCGTGGACAGATCCCGCCGCCCCCACCATTTTTTTTCAACGGCAGAAGGTGAATTATTGGACACGCCCAGTGCTTTACTAAAATGAGCAGACGGGTACATGTTGGTGACGTACGTAATGTTCGGTTCGGGTCTTAACTTAAAATCGCACACATTAATAACACCTATTCTGCATTATATATACATTGCAGCATATTTTAACTTTATAGTGTGGTTTGTAATGTCAATTGTTTTTTAAAATAAATGTAATGTCAATTGTTGACGACACACACAACCTCTACTCTTGTTATTGTCGTGTTCCGCGTTGGCAAAATCTAGTAGCTGCTACTATGGTACCGATATATCAACACCAAAATGTTACTAAAAAAACGCAATTGGCCAAATGGGTAAAGGCGATAAACAATACGGAGGGTGGACCACCTATGGGTAAGGTACCGTGAACTTATTGAGAATGGTAAATGAAGGAAGATATTGATCAGCCACTGCACACGATTTGATATTGAAGGTAACGTCCAACAACCAGAAGATCAAGATCATGCAGCGCCTAAAAACATATCAACCAAATGAAAAGTAGGGGGGTCCACACATATCCCTAAGGCCTCATTAATTTTCCAAAATCATCACTTTCAATAATCAAGAGAGGCATCGCAATTAGCAAAAAGACGATCGATTGGTCACCCCCCCCACTAGCGTCCAGGATACCATTAATCTCTCCAAACTTAATCGCTGACGTACCTCATTAATATAATCCATGATTAATTGCACGTAATACGGGTATGTTGTCGCAAATCTCGTAAGTAACCGATTACAAATCAATAATCCATTTACGTGTTAATTTTTCTATTCCGTAAAAAAAAAAAAAAAAACTCGATCGTTTCACCTTATAGTAAAAGTAAAATTGAAATTGAAATCCAAACCCAGTGGAAATGCTACATATCGTTTCTCGAGCAATGTGAGATTGGTTGAACATTGTTAAAAAAAAAAAAAAACGAAACGGTGTCTTTACGTTAGAAACGTTGACTTGCTTCATCTAACTAGACGTTGGAGGACACGAACCAGAGCTTCGCAAACATCTCCAACGTTGGCGAAACGGTCGAGGATTTTGGCATGTCGGGGCAAAATGAGTTTAAAACCAGCTGTGTGTGCCAGTGCGGGGTGCAGTGCATCTGTGGGACGTCGACCTGCCTAAATCGGTCCCAACAGTCGAGACTATCATGTGGGCAGAGGCAGTGGCGGGTCCCGCAGATACTGACACGCGTACGTCGAGATCGACGACACCCATAAAGAACGCGCCCATTGATCGGACGGTCACGAAACGCTCAAAAGAAGACAGGAAGTGGGGGGGAGGTGACGTACGCACCTGACTGCGCGCTCATCGAAGCGCTTCGCCGGCTGTCGTTGCCGGAGCACGTGGAGGTCTCCGCCGGGACAGAACTCCGTCAGCAGGCACCAACACTTGGGGGACTCCACGGAGGCGTAGAGCGTCGGCAGGAACGGGTGGTCGAGGGCCTCCAGAATCTCCCTCTCCGTCGCCGCCCTTCCCGCCTTGTGCCGCCCCTCCAGTTCGTTCCGGTCCATCACCTTGGCAGCGAAAAGCAGACCCTCCACCGCACGGAGCTCCGCCAGGTACACGGCCCCGATGTCGCCGGCACCGAGCCGGCGGAGGAAATGGAGGTCCGTCATGGAGAGGGGACCGGCGCGGAGAACGGCGGCGGCTAGCTGGTCCCCGAGGCGGCTGCCGGTACGCGGGCGGGTTCTCGGGGCGGCGCCGGAGACGGAAGACGCCGCCGTGAAGGTGGTCTCGGAGCTGGAGCTGGCGCTGCGGTTGATGACGTCAGTGACGGTGGAGTTGAAGCTCATGCTCTGGAGGTCGTCGGCGAGGAGTTCGTCCGCCCATGGCTCCATCAATATTTAATGCGTGCGCGAGTGTGACAAATAAGAAATAATAAGAAAGAAGAAGGGAAGCAATGGAGCTGCTTTTCGACATATACATATATAAGGAAGCTACACAATTTTAAATTTGTTTTTAAAAAAACATATGCATACCGATTACCTTATGGTATATAGTTTATAGCAAGGTAATTAGGATTTGACAATTGACATCTAGGTAATTTAGGCGTAAATTTGATTCTTTTTACGGGGTTTATTTTTTCCAACACTCTGCATGGTAATTAACTTCACTGTATGTATCGGTGCCATATTCAACTCTAGAATTGCCTAGCTAATGAGTACATTAATATGTTACGTGAGGTAGGTTACGCTGGGCAGTGGATCCCAAGACACGTCTGGTTGATTGATGCACCAATTCCAAATAATGGTTTTTGTTTAATAGAATCCATACGCATAAGTTGTTTCACCAGTGTGATTTAATTTACACCCCAATAATTGAGGTACGGGGAAATAATAATAATGGCAGCGTATTATTGTATTTTTATATCTTCGATGTTCATCCACCATGGATTCGTAATCCAGCTCAGATTATTTTCTATGTAACGACAAGTATTTAGGGCATCGAATATTATTGTATCATCTATTTTACATTCTATTATTACATTTTTAAAAATGAAACATTTTACAAGTGATAAAGTTAAAAAAAAAAATTACTCATCCAGGGTCATTCGAGAGTTGGGACACTTAACGGTTTGAGGTTTTCATCTTTTCTAAAAATTTCGAGACAACAATTATATAACAACCATATAGATAAAATCATCTAGACAAAGATATATTTGGAGACAAATTAACTTAGATAAATAGTATTATAAAGTGTATAATCTCGTGTATATATGATTACTCATATTAAAACATAATATATAATTATAGTCTAACAAATATTTACGTACAAATTAATGATTAAACACAAGTGTTTATATGTTTTATCATTACACATGTATCATCGCTTGAATTATAACGAATTTTTAAATTTCATTGTGATTATTTTTATAAAGTTCAAAAATGAAAGCGATAGTTATACATGAAGATAAATAATATGTGTAATCGACTCGTATTATTGTCGTGAAATAATAATTAATATGAACGATCGTGATTTTTATATATATATATATATATATATATATATATATATATAATATTCATAATATTATAATAATTTATTAATTAGACAATCCAGTAATATCTGGTGTTATGATTATGTTCGCTGCATGTAATAAAACTTGTTATATTAGTTGGGACAGAGATAGATTATTTAATTTTTATCTAGTGTATAATGAAATTATTTATATTATACGATTATTTATATTATATAAGTTTCTTCTCTAAAGCAAGTACAAGGATTTCTATCTTATATAAGCATGTAGTAGTGAATTAAGACATCATTCAATGCAGGGAATAAGCTTGAGAGGCAGCAACTCTATTTCATATGAAAGCAATTAATGGGTTAGAGCCCCTCTTTCACATAGATGTCAAAGTAGATATATCATGTGTTAGGAAATTGTGTCCTACATCAGAAGAAAAAAGGAGAAGTCAAAAGGCTTATATGGTAAAACAAACCTAAAATACCATAATGTGTTTTAAAAACGTGCGGGCCGATGTGATGAGCCCAAAGCAGACAATATTGTGACACGTGGGTAGACCTGCGTTTTGTCACGATTGTAACAAACTGGTATTAGAGCACGGTTGTCCCTGTTGGGTGTTCCATTACATCGAAAGTCTTTTTGGTGTAGTATGTGGCCGAGCGGCGTGTCCCATAGTATGCAGCGGTATTAGATTGGAATACAAATCATTTTCTTCAGATGATCAAATCGGTTTGTTCACAATCAGAATGTACATTGAGGGGAAGCTCCCATGACGGCTCATATGGTAGCAGCTCAATAGTTTTATAGGTGCGTTTCTAGCCTATGTTGTAGTTCGATATGTGATAAGGGGAAGATTGTTGGAAAATTGTGTCTCACATTGGAAGAAAAAATGAGAACTCAAAAAGTTTATACAGTAAAGCAGACTTAAAATGTCACAACGCGTTTTAAAATTGTGCGAGCCGTTGTGGCGAGTCCAAAGTAGATAATATTATAACATGCAGGTAGACCTGCGCCTTGGCCCGATCCTAATTCGATGTATCTTTTTTGTTTATCATGATTATTTTATAAAAATTATTATCCAATATGTTAAGCGCAGTAAAAGAGTATCCGTAATTAAACTATGAAATTTAATAAGGTACGTTCAACACAATGAAAGAGTATCTGAGCAAGAGGCGGTCTGTCAATGTGACCCGCATGAAGGATGGCGGAGGATAGCGGGTACCCGGGGTGGCTGGTATGTGGGTGGGTTCTCGGGGCGGCATCAGAAACGGATGACACCGCCGTGAAGGTGGTCTCAGCGCGGGAGCTGGCGTGCGGTACATAAGTGAGGAAGGAGTTGAAGTTGCTCTGAGGGAAGCAGCGGCGAATTTACCGGAAAATACATGAAAATAAAATACAATTGAAAAATATTATAAATGTGTTTTTATTTTTTTATATTTGAAAACAATTTGTCTTTAAAAACAAAAAAATGAAAACATGTGTCAAACAAAAATAGAACGGTATTTTATGTATTTAAATACAGAAAAGAAAAAAAACAACCAAACAGCGTCAAAAAACCAATTGTGCTGTTTTTTGGGATATAATGGCTCATTTAGTTTGTTTGAATTATTTTTAAATATCTGATATTTTAATTTTTTTTATTCAAGTGACTTTTTATCATTTTTAAATTTTTTTATTCAAGTGACTTTTTATCATTTAAAAATAATTTTTTAAAAAAATGAATCTTTTCAAAAATAATAACATCCTATCAAACACTCTCAATAATATTAGTTGAAGTTAAATTTATAAAAAAATTCTCTAATATTGCAATTAAAATTGTAATAGCATATTTAATTTAAAATAAATCAAAGTACAATTATAACTTTAACTAATGTTACCATATTAGTCTTTTACTCAAAAACTATAATTTCCCTTTGCTCTAAACACACAATATTGAAGATGAGAGAAAGTATTTTTTATGGTAAATTATAAAAAATAAAATTAAGTAATTAAAAGTAACTAAAACTATTGAATTTGTTATTACCTAAATGTATATATATATATATATATACACACACATACATACACACACACACAAACACACATAAGGTCATGCTGCATTTATAATGTAAGGTCAAATTTTTATCATAAAAATGTTAACTTATACTGTTAGAGCAATCACATTAGATCCTATATAGTGGTATTCTTTCTGTAATTTAAGAGTTTTGATAAAAAATAGAAATCATAGAACGAATCTCTATATTTAGATATATTATTCATGATCCAAATAATTGTTTAATAGATTTTTTTGATATATGTACATTTTTGACTGATTATAATAACTGAAAGATATAAAAATACTAAATGCAAAATAAATATATAATTTAAATTAATATAAATAAAATCAAGAATGAAATATGAATGGATAAACAAAATACATCAAATAGTATACTATTCATCCCCTAATGTAGAAATGGAGAATATGAAATTAATGTAGATGCTCTTATATCAGTATTCAGTATTATATATTAGCTTTCAATTTGGATGATGTGTGAGTAGTGACACTATATTGACACGCGTACACTAAACACGTAACAATCAAGTGTGATTGTGCCCATGAGGTGATATGGAATTTTAAGTCATGTATTGAGTCTATTGTTCACCATATTTTGTTGACTTTCAGTCTAAGTGCTCTTGGAAGGTAGCAAGGTCACTGCACCTCAGAATATTCACCTCATTTTGATGTATTATTCAAAGTCGTATAACTAATGTATTGAATGATGTAATGATATAATTATCTGATTTTATTAAATGTAATGTATTTCATTTGTGTTTTATTATGAAAAATATACATAATTACCTACAACGTATGAGTGTAATGATTTATTAGAGACAACACAAATATTGTGTTGATCTATTAGACCCATATTAATATCAGAGCATAATTTAGTAGATCCACATTGTGATTTGATCGTCAAGAAGAATATTTTTTTATAATAAAGCTGTAAATTACTGAAAATTTCTAATTCGTTTCCAATTATATGTGTAGTTTTCATTTATTGTTGTATCATTTATTCAATTTTTGGTTAAAGACATTGTGTTAATGTTCTTCTAAGGAATTTTCGGGCTTGTCTAAGTTTATTGTTTGGACGCTGTGTAATTTAATTATAATATGAAATATTTGAGTTTTCAATTAACTTGTAAAATTGAATAGTTTACCGCAAACATGTAAGACTTTTCAAAACTTTTCATTAGTTTGTGAAGGAAAAGTGTAATAAAGAATGTCACTTTAAACTGCTATAAAGTATTTTAGTGTTTTTGTGTATTTACTTGTTTATTTATAATAATACTCTTTCCCTCCAAGGTCGGCTATAATTTTTTTTTATAATTTCTTATTTGTTCAATTTAGTTTTTGGTTTAAATTCTAACAATTCACGTTTTCAAGAATTAAATCAAATGTTCAATCTTACCAAAATAATCACCTTAATTTCATGTAGTATGCGTGTTGTGTAATTACACAAAATTTATAACATCAAAGCAATTACGTTGCTTTAATCCTATAAAATTTATCATTTAATCATACAATTGTAACATGTACTTTAAAAGCAATATAAAAATATTATTGGTAGTAATAGCAACAATAACAACAACAATATTTTTTATTTTCAATAATAATAATAATAATGAGTTTAGCAAATGTCAATATTACATCAATAAAATTAACAATAGTTGGTCTTGTTGTTTTTATTTAATTAAATTTTAAAATATTAAGTTAGATCAAAGTTTTCGTCAAAATCAAATATTAAAAATCAAACCTAATCATTATTAATGAAAAAGTATATGTATAGTAAATTGTGTAAATAATTCATCTAGAAATATTCTCGTTGGATTGCTATGATGCATAAATTAATATCAAATTAAAATTAATAAAGATATTTCTAAGTGAATTATCTATGCAACCTACTTATATGTAGCATTACCCACCAGTTATGGTTTTAATTTTGATATTATATTTGACTACAGCTTTTCTTATATATATATATATATAATATGAAAAATTTTGTTTTATTAAATGAGGTATACCAAACAATCCTAATATTACTATATACAATTATGTACAAATCAAAAATGATTTTTTTATAGAATTTGTGTTTAGTTATTTTCAGTGTTTAAAAATCTAACCGAATAATTATCGTGGTTTGATTCGGTTTAGTTTTAGTTCTAATTTTACACTAATTGAATTGTTTTCGGTTTGAGTTTTTAAAATTGGGAAATGTCAAATCTTGCATTGAGAAATATAGTTAAAACAAGTCCAATAACAATTCGGGTCGATTCCAATTATTTCAAACCTCGAAACCAAACATTCAAATCTAAATATATTATAATGCTAAAGCCCAACCCATTATAATGCGACAATACAATTAATTTGGTTCTTCAATTCAAAATTTGAAATGAATTAAAATATTTTAGTTTGATTCTTTTATTTATTTTTTTTAACTTATTTTGTTTAATTTTTAGTTCCAAATTTTAACAATTTAATTTTTCAATAAGTGAATCGAATGGACTATTCGGTTTAGTCCTACCTAAATATTCATATATTATTTGTGTTGTACGGTTGAGTAAAAAAATACATTGTTTTTATTTTATAAAAGTTATTATTTAATTAAGCATTTTTAAAAATATATCCATGATTTTGTTTGATTTCTTTTAATTATATATATATATATTCAGATTGGACTAATAAATAAAATTTACAGGGCTGTTTAGTATGAATTTTATATTTTGTATTATGTTTTTTTGAATTCTTAGATTTCTGTAATTTGAAAATAAAATTAATTTAATAAAAAATAAAATGTTTTTTAAAGAAAGTGTAGTTTTTTTTAAATTAAAATTGATAAAAATTTCAAAATAAAAATAAAAAAGAAAATCAAGTTATAAATATATTAAAAATAAATAATTATTTAAATCTTCAAAATTAAATTTAAAATAAAAATAATAAAAAAAATAGAATTTTAAAATAATTAAGATTTATATTTTTAAAAATAAATTTTAAACTTTTAATATTTTAAAATAAGAATGAGCAATATTGGATCCACCATTTTTTGTAGACGGTACGGCAAACATATAGCCGTAGTTATGAAATTCTATAGCAATTTGTGTAAGGTGAAGTGTGGTAACACCTGAGGGTTGCCTAGGGCACTCGAAGATCCCTTCGCCATCACCATCCTCGACCTCCTCTGTGCCATGGCCTCCATCTCCGACAACCTCAACTCTCCCACCCCCGACGCCCAACCCCAGGTCTCCTCTCAATCCAAGCTTCCTTCCTCTTCATCCACGGTCCACCCCCCACCCCGTCCCCGGTCAATTGTTCTGGCCCAGATCTGCGTCCGTGTTGGATTGGCATACCTATGCGTGCATGCGTTTTTTTGGGTTTCGATGATTGCAGGTCTTGAACATCAATTGGTTTCAGAAACAGCCCAACGAAAACGATGGATTTGTTTGAACAACGAAGTAAGCTACAAATTGGTCTTGTCGTATCATTTGCAGTATGGATATCATAGCTTTCTTTTGCTGAAATTCTCTTTGAAGCTTCATGCTGCAACATTTTCTACACGACCAAACCAACAAAACAGCTGTTGACAAACTCTTAAACTAAGGGGCATCTTCTAACAACTGATGGGGCCTTCTCAACGTGCATTTTTGTGGGTGGAAGGCAGATTCTGGATGCGGTGTTGATTGCTAATGCGGTGGTCGATCAGTAGCTCAAGTGCAGGGCAGGGGGAGTGGCCTGCAAACTTGATATGGAGAAAGCGTATGATAATGTGTGCCGGGAATTTTTCTGCCGATGGCTTTGAGACAACGTGTTTTTGGGGCGAAATGGGTGCAGTGGATCCATGTACAACGACTCCTCGGGAGTATCTTTGATCTACCAACTACTGGCTGGCTGTTCTTTTATGTTTGGAACCCGTCTTGGGCCTGTACGTGAATTTAGCTAAAGATTGGGCTGAGCAATCTCAATAGTGGGGCGAGTTTGGCCCGATTGCTGGGCTGTTGGCTAAGGCCTGACGAAATCCAATAGGCTTTGGGGACCAGGTATTAGAAAAAAGGGTTGAAAGCAGAGCTTTGGTATTTGATTTAGATGTAACTTCCTGTTGTAACGTGTTGACTCTAATGGGGTTATCGAGTTCCCTTTTTCTTAATGCCCTTCTTAGAAACAAATTGTTTTGACACCTTCCTGGTGTTTTTAATAAAATTTCTTGATTATCCCAAATAAATAAATTAGTTGATGTATTCTGTTTCAATAATGGACCTCAGAATGTGAAGGAGCTGATGCAATAATATAGAGCAAGCAAGAGAAACCAGGCGAACAAGTGTCTTTACCGTTTCCTAGCCTATTCCAAGCGTATATATATAATGCCACATGACAAAACCACAGACCAGACCAGATGCTCTGATGCTTATATAATGCTACAAAACCAACCATGGAGTATAAAAATACTCTGATGCTCTTATAATACCACAAAACCAACTGGAGTATAACTTTTTGAATAATTTGTTGCTAGTATGACATTTAAGTATTTATAAGCAGTGGTACGATGAATGGAACAAAATAAAATTCTCCTTTTGAGCCTATGAGGAGGAAAATGTAGCATAACTAAGTCTCATAAAATGATAAGATATGGCCATTTAAAAAGTCAGTATACATTAAGTTAGTAATAAGGCAAATTTATGAAAATTACAGGAAAAAAATTGTATTGTGTCATGTGACAGCAAAATTGCAGCTACATGTAACATTGTCAAAAGAAAAAACAAAAGAAAAGAAGGAAGCATCATGAAAGGCATCTTCATGCCTTAACTTGAGACACAAATTAACCAGCCTTCAGAAATAGTCACCTTAACAAAACGAGCAAAATGGTTCTGATCAGAGAAGCACAAAATGATGTTTACTCAATCCATGTAGCATAGACACAGAAACACAATTGTATGAATTTTGCTTGATTAATACGTAATAGACCGCTCACCGTTTCAATCATCTTTGCAGATAAGGATGAAGCTTTTACATTTTAAAATGTTTTCTTTTTGTATTTTCCTCCTCTGTATATTTGGAAAGATAATAGTAATTATAAGTTTGAGAAACAATTTTTTTTCTACAGTTACTTTTAACCTTCAACCAAAAAAAAACATTTGAATTGCCACATATAAGTAATCACACACTTTACAAGTAATAGAATAAGCACCGATGCAAATTAACATTATTGTATCACTTATAAGTATTATTATTTTGATAATATTATATATTATTCTTTCTTAGCTCGCTGCTTTCCATGGTTTGTGGCCATATTTTGAGTTTCAATTCCAGGGTGTTACTGATGCATGCAAGTTATCTGCAGCATTTGTCTCTTAACTGATACTGAAGTTTTGAAGAAATTTAAAAAGCTGTTCAGTGAAAAACTGGAATTAGAGCAACGAATAGGTGGGCAGATATGTTTTGAGGTTTATCCATTTTCAAATTGTATGGGATCGAGGTTTGTTTTTAGCCAACCCCATTGACACTGAAAAACTGTACTAACTATGTTTCTTTCTTGTTTGTAAACAAGAGAAGTTATTGGTTGTGTTTATGATCAGAAATATGATCAATTGATTAATTATTAAACACACCTAAAAATTTCTCTCTATACCAAAGTTTTTTTTTCTCTTCTAAATTCTTATGTGATTCCTCAACTTTTCTTTTTTGTTCGTCCCGACCACTTTTCTTGTCCTTCTCCGGTGGAAACAGAAATAAAAGAGAGAGAGAGAGAGAGAGAGAGAAAAGGATGCAAACAATGGTATTTAAGGAATTAAGAAAAATGGTATTTTGAGGAAGAAATATTTAAAAGGTGTTAAAACAGGAATAAACATCGTCCCCCAATCAAATGCTTTTATGTTTTTCGCGTATTCAAACATGCACTGATATTGACATGAATCTGAAAAAATTTTGCAAATTGTTTTCATGTGCTAAATTCACAATTTATAAATTATTGAACTGTGTCACATATGCTTGAGAATATTCTCATATTATAATTACCAAAATCAACAAAGCAATTCAACTAGTAAAAAATGCAGAAAAAGCACCAAACTACAAATTGGTCTTGGGCCTTGGCTATTCGGTAGCTCCCTTCACTAAAATTCTCTTTAAAGGCTCGTGCTGCAACATTTTCAGTGCAACCAATAATACAACTCTTTGACAAGTTTTCTAAAGCAAACAACATTATATGGTAGAAAAAAAAAACGATAGCAATAAACCTCGTAGCAATACAACTTCTTACATCAAATGTAGTGGACTTAGCCTGATGCATGTTTTTTTTGTAATTTTCCCTCCACGCAAGGAGATGACAAGTAGATCGTGAACTTCAAGATCACAGTATTTTAAGCTGCAAATAAGCCGAGCTTATTGTATATAAGAATTGTGATGACAGACACTACTACTACTACTACTACTACTTGTAACACCAATTTTTGATAAATTCAATTTATATTTTTTTGTTGGGGGAAATGTTTTCTGTTAAATTAAAAATTGTTTGTTTTAGAAAATGTATTAAAGGCGGAGAAGCAGCCGCCAGAGGGGGTGAATATGAAAATAGTTTTCGATAAATAATTATTTCCTACACTAAAAACACTTTATTTTTAAAAATTTAAACTAAAAAATTAAACGAAAAACACTGTATTCAAAAATAGAAAACTATTTTTGAATTAAGGAACCAAACATATTACTAACCATCTGTATACGTAGAAATCAATCCATTGATAATGGTAGCATTGAAATAAAACTACCAGCTGATTCTCTTATATTTTCCAAACAAATTGAAGAAACTAATCCCTCAACACCTGATAATTAATGTATGTGACAATGGCATATACTATTAAAAACTTACAATATACCAACAAATATATGTCTGCTTTGAAAGATTTGCATGAGCCACCAGCCGCTATGAAAGATCATCAATAGTAGTGCAACCAACGGGTATTACGATCCTATGGCAATGTTTATTTTTAATGTTATAACAAATTATTTTGTGTAATTGATATGTGACATTATTATAAAATTGTGATCACGATTCGTAATTTTTTTTTATCACGTTATCATTATAAATATACTGCATTACTCGTATTATAAATATAAGATATGTACTAATGAGCTACGTTATTTTAAAGTGAGAAATACTTTTTGCATAAATATCACGTTATCTTTATGTTATGATGATAATGTATTGTATAATGCTCACAGTTTTAAAACATTATTTTAAAATTCATATTATTATTAAATTAAAATAAATTCTTACGGGATTCATCGTTTTAAAAATTTGTTTGGATGGTTTCAAATGCGATGGGCCATTGTTAATATAAATAAATAAATAAATAAATAAATAATAAAGGCCGAAATGACAGGTGGCCAGATGGCAGTCGCTTTTTTGTCTGTGGCTCGTCGTCTTTAGAATGGAAAGTATAATAAATTAAATAAGTAATTGTTTTAAAAGGAGGCATTCGGTCAAACTAAGAGTGAGTTGAATGCCTGCTATACTTTCCTACTGGTACATTTGTCGGAGGTCACAGTTTTTTTTTAAAAGATTTTTTTGTCTCCTCAAACACCGTCTCATTATTATTAATACACATTAAAATAAAAATAAAACAAAAAATTAACGTTTTAAATTGTATCATATTTCAATTCTTTTCCACATATGCATAAGTTCAATTCTTATTGAATTCATTAAATAAAATTTAAAATTATATATATAATTAAATATTAATCACACTTGGCTAACGCATTTATTTTAGCTAAAAAATTTAATAAATTATTATTTTTACTTTATTGATTTTTTAAAATTAAAAAATCATTAATTGAGCAATAATCGTAATTTATTAAAAATTTTAGCTAAATAAATATTTTAATGATGCAATTATATGTGATTATATATAGTTTTTAAAAACATAAGTTCAACAACTGAAGTTTTTATCTGTACTTTTTAATCTCTTTTTTATTGCTTATTATGTCATTTTCTCTTCATTTTGATATTTAACTCCTCCCGCAAACATGAAAACAACAAACACTAGATAGCAGTCACCACACAAAATATCATTAAAAAAAACTAAAATTTCCATGCACTACGTGAAAAATGCACATAAAAAGCCCCAAAATAATGTGTAAAATTCGATCAACTAAATTAATACTATATTATTGTCCTCGGGTGATATGTTTTGCAATATATAATATCGATCAACCCTTGCAAGATCCCCAAATACCATCCACCTTATGTGATATGTTCATCACAACTGCCACCCACAGCGAATGAGGACAACTACAATTTCAATTACCTACATTAATCATAATGATTATCTTGATACTATTTATTTATTTTTTAATGACGAGGTATCCTCTCAACAGACCGTAAGCTGTTGTAGATCATGAACACCAGGTTCACACCAGTAGCCTTCTCTATACTGCTGTCACTCGAGACTAATTTCCCAAGGTCTCACCTGCCTCGATAGGTTGCTTGCACGTAAATTCACAGGATGGAAAAATCCCTCTATCAAAGCCTGTGCGGTGCAAATCGAACTTGAGCACTTAAACACTACAAATCCCACCGCAACCAACTGACCTGCGGGACTACACAAAATTACATAAAATTATAATCGGTTAATAAAATTATATTGTTGACAACTGGTCTTTATATAAAACCAGATATTATAGTACATGAGATTTATTAAATATTAATATTTGATATTAATATATTATCAAGATTATGTAATGAATAACTATGACAATTCAATGTGATAATATATGAGATCATTAAAAGAAAAAAAGATATAAATAAATAATAATTTAACAGTACACGAACCTATTACACATAATGTTTCTTCTAATTAAAACTCGATCCTACCCAGCTAAAAAAATACAAATCAAACTTAAGAATATACGAAATCAAAAAGATCAATTTCAAAACTGCTATATATATATATATATATATATATAACACGGGTCCAGCGGAGTTTAAAGTAGAATTCAACCTAATACCCGTGAGATTGTCATTTTCTCTGTATCGTTTGTGCGAGGCAAGTTTCCGCTTCCAAGCATCTGTATTAAAATAATATGAAAAAAATTTCATGCCCACTTCTGACCAGCTTCCCCACTGTAGAGTGTTGACATTTGTTTGGTTGAAGTCACTTGAATGTTAATTTACAGGTATACCAAGATGCGGAAATCATTTTTTACATATAAATATTAAGAACGAGATCAAGTTCTTTAAATTTCAATTTAACAGTTTACATTACACTTAAATTTAATTTTGATCATTAATTATAACATTTAATAATTTAAATTAAAAATTTTGCCATCAAAATTTAATATTGTATTATTATTTATATATATATATATAAAAATAATGTTACTTGTCTGCCTCATTTTGTATTATATGCGTTTTATATTTCTATCAATAACATAATTTTAATTAAAAGTTTATTATTATTTTTTATTCCACATACATGTATGCGCGCTCGATTTCAAACGTTCCCGCGGAATCTGTTGCACGAAGTGGATAATTTTATAAAGCATGAAATACGTGGAAATAAAAAAAAAAAATATATATATATATATACACACACACACACACACTTATCTGATTGGATTATTGGAATTGAATACACGTAAGATGTAACAAAACGAAACATGCTTCGGGAAACAAGACCACTTACAAATGTTTTATGGTGGTACTAAAGGTTAGTGTATTATATTTCTAGGTAATAATGCAACCTGGCCCACAGTGTCCCTCTTCGGGGTACAGGTGGCGGCTAGCAAGCAGCACACATCACTTTGAATGCGAGAGCCGAGAAGTTTCACCATCGCCATCACTGCATCGATTGTTTTGTCAAAGCGTGGGAGTAGTGGCAGCAGTAAACTAACAACAAACAACTGTTGTTTCTTTCCTTGTTTGTTTTTTCGCTTGTTTCCTTCTTTCTTTGTTTTTTCGTTTGTTTGTTTGTTTGTTGTTCAATTTAATTCCTCTTTTATTTTTTTGTTTTGTTTTCTTTTCTTTCGCCACTTCGGTGAAAAAAACAGTGACACATCTCGTGATTGCAATTTCAATGCACACCCTCTCTCCCACCCTCTCTATTCATTCACTCCATCAGCTTCCCTCTCTCGTGTCCAAAGACTAAAAGCACATTTATTTTTCTCCTCACTTTCGGCTCTCTCTCTCTCTCTCTCTCTCTCTCTCCTCTCGCTTTAACTTTCCCCTCCACACTACTTTTCCACAAGACCCAGATGTTCCAACACCTCTGATTTGCTTTTTCCTCCACGAATCAAATTGGTTCCCGAATCCTTTGCTTCTGGCAAGTTTTCTCTATTTTCGCAGCTCTACACAACATGCATTTTTTTGGTTCTTATTTGTTGATTTAGTATGGTTCTTGTGTTATGCTATTATTAAGCCTCAGAGCTTTTGATGTTTAGCCGTATGACCATTTCCATGTTTCAGATAGTGGGTTTAAGGTTGTCTAATTTGTTTGTGTGCGTGTATCTGTAACTGCACATTTTGTTTTTGTTGTCTATACAAATAAATTGTAAGGCCTTCTTTCGATTTCAGTTATTTCCTCGGTCTGTACCTTCGACAGATCGCAGCGTTTCTGATGATAAATGTATCTGAAAGGACACGTATTCTCTCCATTGTTTCTTAATTATAGGATATCGTTTTAGGAAAGTGTCCCCTCACCTAAACTAATGTTGCTGATAAATTTTGTAGCAGCGCTATAGCCTATAGTTGTTGTAGTGTAACTTTATATATATATATATATATATATATATATATATATGTTATTGTTTTTGTCTTGTTTTTTTTTGGTAATGATTTACTGCAACTATTTGAAGGAGAGGCATGCGTTATTTTCTTCAGGTAAATCTTGTTGTTCAAGGGATATAGTTGAGCAAGCAAATTTTGAATAATGCATGGCGTGTCAATTCAGTTTCAAATAGGTTTTTGAGTCGACTCTGATTATTAGGCATCCATCTTGGATATAGAGTCCTTGCTGAAAGAGACGACTCATTCCATTACTTATTTCTCATATCTCTTGATACACTGTATACTTTATGAAGCAAAGAAGTTCTCTTCTAGTATTCCTCCTGAGTGAATGAATATGCTAAGCATTTTGAATTCGTTGTTGTCAATGACAGCTGAGCAAAGAAGAAAAGCCATAAGTTAAATCATGGTAGTGCGTCCTTGAGAATTGACAGTGTTTTGTGTGTGTGTGTGTGTGTGTAGAGAGAGAGAGAGAGAGAGAGAGAGAGAGAGAGAGAGAGAGAGAGAGAGAGAGAGAGAGAGAGAGAGAGAGAGAGAGAGGTTAAATCATGGTTATTGTTTTTAAAATTTAAAGGTGTTATTGTTTTTGCACTTTGCCTTTTCATTTAATTGACCTGTATGTATCTAAATGACAGGTTTTGCATTTTTCATTTTGGAGCCAGTAAGGAAACATCAAGAAGCCGTTTAATTGTGAGATTCATTATTGTTGATGAGGAATGTGTGGAATATGTTATTTGTGGACACTTCTATATTCAATATGCCTCCTTGGAAATTGGTTAGATTGCACTTGCTAAGCATATCTACACTCTGCAGTGCGTAATCAAATCAGAGCAAGAAAATGGGTACCTTGCATGGTACTTGTGAAATTATTGAATTGAAGGACAAATTAGATTCTGAGGAAAATGTGAAAGAGAATTCCCAAGAAAATCATATTTTAAAGGCAAAACAAAAGTGTTCCATAGAGGATGATATTAATCAACTTTTTCAGACAATTGACCTTAGAACTTCTTTCAAGGGCAAAGACTCCTTGAGAAGAAGTGCCATGAAAAAGCCCATGAGAGTTGGTTCTCCAGTGTCTGGAATTGGAATATCAGAATCTGTGAGCTTGAAGCAGGCATTAAGGGGATTATGCATATCTCAAGCATCAGAGATGGCTGCTATCAGAAGGTCATCAAAGCCAGCTGGGTTATTTGGGGGTTCAGAGGCAGGAACTATCAAAAGGCTCTATAGGGCAGTAGTGGTTGAAGCTGGAGAGTCTGGTCTTCCTTTAAACGAAGGTAAAAGGAAATCTGTAGAAATCTCTCTTGTTCCTGATGTAGGTCCATCAAATTTTTATGAGAAGGCGCCTGAATCCTTCTCTGTGCCCATGGTTGAATCATCAAGTCCCAGCACCTCTGCTGATGGATTGGCACCAAATGAAAAGATGACTGCAACAAAGGATGAGATTCTTTCCCTGTCAGCAGAGGTTGGGAGTTTAAAATTAATTGCAGAATTGGTTCAGAATGTAGATATGGAAACTGAAGCCTCTTCATCTGGTACTCATAAATGCCGCAATGTAATAGAGCTGGATGACAATATTCCTACTTCAGTGAATGATAATATTCCTACATCAGTTCAGACTTTGGACAAAGCATCAGTTCTAGATAGTGGGAGGAGAGTCCAGCTCCAATCCACGTCTATTCAGTCTAGCTCAGGCAGTGAAAGCAACCTAAGCAAAGCTGGTGGCAGTAGCCCACGAGCTTTCTGGAGAAAAAACAGTGTACAGAAAAAAGTGAAATTGGATTCAATTGTTGTCCCCAGCAGTCCTGGTCCAAGCAGCGAAAATTTTGACAGTTATATGGTTCCTAACACAGATAAATCGGTATGTAATGCGAGCAACTGTGCACTGCAAAACCAGAAGAAACAAAATGAGAATTCCTTTTCTGCATCTAGCTGTACAAATTGTATAATTGGTATTAATTCTGGGGTTTTGAATACTAGCGAAAGTAAGCAAGGTTTAGGTTCAAATTGCTGTAACAAAATTAAACCTGAAGTTACTAAAGTGGACGACAGATCATTTCGAGAAAAGGGTGAGTTCTCCCAAAGCTCAAAAAGCAGCATTGGCGAGTATAGTACTAGTAGTACAAGTATTAGTGAGGAAAGCAGTCTCAGTGGGTCAAATCGTTGTGGGAATAGGCCTCACATGTCAAAAGACTTAAGATGGGAAGCCATCCGCAATGTCCAGAAGCAATATGGAAGCATAAGTATCAGGAACTTTAAACTTCTCCAAAGGCTTGGTCGCGGGGACATTGGGACTGTTTATCTTGCTGAGCTAATTGGTACAAATTGCTCATATGCTCTGAAACTAATGGACATCAAGTTTTTGGTCAGCAGGGGAAAAATGGGTAGGGCTCAAACGGAACGAGAGATAATGCAAATGTTGGACCATCCCTTTCTGCCCACATTATATTCCCATTTCACAACAGAAAAGCTATCGTGCTTAGTAATGGAGTATTGTCCCGGTGGAGATTTACATGTCCTCCGCCAAAAGCAAACTTGCGGGATTTTTTCTGAACAAGCAGCTAGGTATATATGATTGTATATAAAAGATATTTCCAGTATTAGTTAGTGCATATATAAGTCTAGTATATTTTTGATTCAGCGATTGGGTAATGAACGTGAGTGTGTTAACAGTCTCCGCATGCATATATGCTAAAATACTGGACATCTTTGTTTCTATTACTTATGTTGGGTGCCAGCTTTATTGATATTAGTATATTTGAACTAGTACTGCTTAGAACATTTCATTATACAGTCTACCCATCTGAACAGGGGAATTTTGTTTGGAGCACTGAGCACTCAAGTATCTAGTTAAGGGCGGGAAATTATGCCCCTCTTATCTGGAATCGTGTAGATTGTGATATCTTCAGATTATCATTTTCATGCATACTTTTCATTGGCTCATGGGCGAGTGTTAAAATAATTTATTGGCACATAAATTGTGACCACCATGTTTTATCTTCTTATAGATGTTGTAATTTTGATCTGATCTGAGGTCAATGATTACATAACTGTAGGTTCTATGTTGCTGAAATCCTCCTCGCCTTGGAGTACCTGCACATGCTTGGGGTTGTGTACCGGGACCTTAAGCCAGAGAACATCTTGGTCAGAGAAGATGGCCACATCATGCTCACTGATTTTGATTTGTCACTGAGATGTGCAGCTAACCCAACTATGCTCACAACTCCCTTACCAGTTTCAGAGACCCCAAAAAAGACCTCAAATCCATGCACTGAATCTAGCTGCATTGATCCCTTCTGCCTCCAACCTTCCTGGCAAGTCTCCTGCTTCACTCCTAGGCTTCAGTCTGCTGCGTCAAAGTCCCAGAAGCTAAAATCCGACATTGCTGTGCAGGTCAACCTATTGCCACAGCTTGTAGTTGAGCCAACTAGTGCTCGATCCCACTCTTTTGTTGGGACACACGAATACCTTGCTCCCGAGATCATCAAAGGGGAGGGTCATGGTAGCGCTGTGGACTGGTGGACACTGGGGATCTTCCTATTTGAGTTGTTGTATGGAAAGACACCCTTCAAAGGCAATGGAAATCATGAGACCATAGCCAATGCGGTGTCACATAGCCTCAAGTTCCCGGAGGGCCCTGTGGTGAGCTTCTATGCGAGGGATTTGATCAGAGGGTTGCTAGTGAAGGAACAGGAGAACCGCCTAGGGTCCAAGAAAGGGGCTGCAGAGATAAAGCAGCACCCATTCTTTGAGGGGATGAACTGGGCTCTGGTACGGTGTGCGAGGCCTCCAGAGCTGCCCAAGTTTGATGATGTGGGGATTGGAACTCTGTCTCCAGCAATGGCTTCACATAAGAATGAGAGTTTGAAGTTGGCAAGAGAGGAGTCGGAGTTTGAAGTGTTTTAGCTGTAGAACTTGTATAACGTTGTAAAGGAGTTGTGCCAGTTTCTCCCTACTTACCCTACCATAGAAAGTTTTGTGTTGTTGTTAGTGAGTGGCATATAGCCTTCTATAATATACAATGTAAATCACACCAAAATTGGCCAAGGGTTAGTTGATATAGGACAAAATGGAAGGCCATATATATATGCATTATATTATAATGCGGTCACCTTTTAATTTCACCCGTTGAATTTGTATTTAATAGTCTAAATTAAAATTTTATTTAATTATTATTCCGTGCTATAATTAAATAAAAATTTTATCTAACTTATTAAATATAAATTTAATGATTCCCATTTAAAGATTTTATGTTTCATAGGATCTTATTCTAGAAAAATTATATATATATTCTTTCTTTTTCTTTTTTTCACTTTTCTTTTTTTTTTTTGTTTGATTTTTTATTATAATTAAAATTTTAACAAAAACAATTCTTTAAATTTAATTTAAGATTATTTATTTTATATTTATTAAAATATTATATTTTTATCATATTTATATTTTAAAATTTTAAATAATAAATAAAAATTATAATAATAATAATTTAATTGATAAATAAATAAAATAAAAAGTGTGTTTTAAAAAAGTAAATTGTTAAAATAAAAAAATATTTTTAGTTATTTTAAAAAGTGAATTAAGAGAGCGGAGTTGAGTTAAGAGAAATAGTATTTTCATTTTTAGCTATTATTTAACTAGATTTAGGATAAGATTGGAAATTCCACAATAAGCCAATATCCAATGATTTAAAATTTAATCATTTTAAATTAATAAAATAAAATAACATAAAAATATTCTCATTTAATTATAATTTCGCTATAATAAATCTACAACAACAGTTAAATAAGACAAAGCCGTTATCTCATTTAATTTAAACAGTTAAATTTTAATCAATGCTCCTTAAAGATAGTCTCAATTTCTCGACTCTCTCTCTCTATAGTTAATGACTGATACATAGAAAAAGAAATATCAGTCATTTAATTTGATCATTGTAATTAAAGGAATTTATTTCAAAAATAATCCCTCGGTAAACATAAATAGTGATAAGACGAAGCCGACGGGTGTCATGCTCCGGTGTATGCGCTTGTGAAGGCGACGCGTGTTCTGCTCACCCAAGGTTCGAACGAGAAGACGAAGAGAAAGACTAGGACAGGTATGAGAGGAAGAGAGATCATTCTGGAATATTTTCTCATATAAGATGTAAAAGAAATGCCACAATTGACTCCTTCTACTTGTCTTCCTCTTTCTATGAGCTTTTTAAGAGCTATAGCTTCTCTACGTGAGAGCTGGTTTTGAAGATGTAATGCCAAGTTTAATAAGAGCGAGCAGCCTGACGAAATGATCCAAGCTCCTTATTTTCATTACAGTCAGCATCAATTTTTGGTTCATGCTGAAGCATTGCAATAACTTCAGCACCAATTTACCTCTCGGGGAGGTCACGTCACGTGAGAGCACGGTTTCCTCAAGTTGGCTTATGATCTCCAAAATCTGAAATGAATATATTTATTTACCAAAATTTTGTGGCCGGCTGAAGTACTTCATTCAATGTAGTGAAATTAAGGCAGGATGAAACTCACCAAGTAAAGTTTGCTACATTCTGAGCAATGCGGAAGAATATTCTTGGCCTTCTCAAGTGCCATGCGCAAGGAACATAGCGCGTGAATTCCTGATTTGCTCCAAGGCCGTACTGCTTCCAGAACAGGGAAAATTCATGCCACTCTGCAGTATATTGCAGAAAATGTCTTGCACATGCTTCCATGTAACTGCAAAAGCAAAGCAAAGCAAATATCTTGTGACTCAAGACCATTATTAAGTTGAGAGCCCTTGCCAAGTCAAATGGATCGCTACTCGCTTGAGGCTTGGATCAAGACAGAGATGGTCGTGAGGCTTGGATCAAGACAGAGATGGTCGTCAGGCTTGGATGTCACTGATCGCCATCGCCAGAGTAGCGGGCCAATTGTGCTGCGACAGGGCTATGGGAGTTGGGAGGAAGGATCTGTGAGCCCGTGGCTCCGTGAAGTGTATTTCTGATGTTGGCAATTGCTACCAACATACATCAGATAGGGTCTCACCAGTTGGGGCCCTAATTTTGATATATTAAAGTATACTTGCGGCATCAAATTTTAATTTAATTAATAAAAATATAATATATAAAGTACGTAATTTTCAATTAACCGTTTATAAATTAAGAACATCAAATCATTATTAACTAATCATTCATAATTCAATTTTTACAATAACGAATTAAAAATTATAATTAAACAAGCAGACAAATTAATTGCATTTTGTAAATTTAAAAAACAAATATATTATGTATTTGACATTATTGGATATATAACTAATTTAACAATTACACCAATTTTTTGATATATATATAATTAATTAATTAATTTGGAGCCCTAATTTTTTTTGGGCCATATTAGAGGCCCAGGCACAAGCCTCATTTGCCTAGCCTTGGGGAGTGAAATATTATCCTCTTCTTCTTCTCTCTCAGTCTTTCTCTCTTTTATTTTTATTTAAAAGAGGTAAATATATTAATACACTGACATGAATGATAGAATGAGGCAAGATCAAAGAACTTGTTCATCTTCTGTACGTTCTTCTAAAATTACTAGTCCTAATCTTTAAAAAGAAAACATACAGACTGCCTTGTGTTTATGAACTAAATAGGTAGTACAAGAAAGTTGACATTCATATTTTAGTTTTACACAAGTTTTTTTTACAGGCTCTACCGTATTAATGAGAAAAATTCATATTTATAAGTCTATAATATCATAATATAATAAATTAGTCTGGTCCAATTGCTGAGGCAAGGGTATGATTTTGACCATTAAATAAAAACAAAATTTGTTAAAATTCTACATTTTTAAATATTTACAAGTCAAATTTAGCTAGCCGATGACTTCAACTTTATAATTTTAATAAAATTTATAGCCAACACACAAATTTTGAGTATAATTTATAACTATTATTGTTTCATTTAAATAACTTTATTGAAATATTTAGTAATTTTACTACTAATGTTCTTATGGGATAGAAATGTCATCTTCCAGTTCAAAATTTGTCAACCATGGGAAAAATCTCAATTCATTAAATCAAAAAAGCAAACTAAAGGCCTCCAGAGTAATAGATCTACATTTAATAAACTGTTATTGCATTTCTTAAGAACCCATTGAGACAAAACAAGACACAAGAAGACTTTGATTGATCTGTCAGAATTTTGTCACCACGACAAGTTCGTACTTTGTGGATTTATTCTGTTAAAGAATTAGCTAAGACCCATAATGAATTAATTATTATTATAATTTTGTTGTAACACTAATAATAGAATATCTAATCATATTTCATTAGTTGATACAATGCAATATATTGGTAAATGAGATAGATAAAAATTATTTTATTACTATTTTTGTTATTTAAATTTAAATGGTTTAGCTAATACTATTTTGTATGAGAATAATAATCTCATTGAAATAATTAGTCATAGAAATAGTATCTTATTAAACAACGTATTAGCTAGTACTAGTATTAGCTAATTTATTTTCATGACCTAATTTGCAAACCAAACAAGATCTAAAGTCTTATTAATTGCTGAATTAGGTGATGTTATTTTTGAAATAGTGTTTTAATTATAATCAAATTAAATGAGATTCAATGGTTGAACATAATTTTGTATTGTTTAAGAGTATTTCACTCCTTTCTTTTTATTGGCCATAATATGTGCGTGTGTGTATATATATATATAAAATCAAAATGAGAACGTAAAATTAAATTTTTATTATAATAACTTTAATTTGGACTATTGGATATTACAATCAATAATTTAAATTAAATTTCATTTAACATTAATTCTTCTACAATGATTTATGGTAGTGCAACTGTTAAATAAAAGTTTAATTTAAAATATTAATTACTGATGATTCAAATTAAAATTTTTACGACATAACCACATATATATGGCACTCATAAAAAGAAAAGAAATACAATACCGATTAAAGTCGTTCGAACGACTTAGATCTCACTTTCATAGTATTGAATTATTTGATCATAATCATATCTTAACATTTTATTTTCGATTTATCAGTATATATATATATATATATTAAATTTTATAATATTTAAATATATTATAAGATTTTTGATGTCACGTACCGACTACCAAACTTGAACCGGCGCGCGCACGAGAGAGGCGATGAGGGCTCTGTGCAATCCCGTGGCGGCCCTTCCATATTTACAATCTTGCCCCCGGCATCCTCGTCGCGTTCTCTCTCTAAAGCCCCTAAATTCTCTCTCTAAACCAAACCCATCTCTCCTCCTCCGTAGGCCAATCTCTCGCTGCCACTTTGCTTCTCCTTCTTCATCATCACCTGGGCCTCTAATCGCTGCGTCGTCAATGGCTTCCTCGACTCCGCAGAAAGAGGTGGCGGCGGCGGGGGAGGCAAAACCCTTCTCCGTGCTCTTCGTATGCCTCGGCAACATCTGTCGGAGCCCGGCCGCCGAAGGCGTGTTCAGAGACATCGTCAAGAAAAGGGACTTGGGTTCCAGGTTTAGCATCGATTCTGCTGGGACCATCAATTACCACGAGGTACATGAATGGCCGGTCATTTTCAATCTCAGTTTTTGCATCTACTTAATTTAGTTTTTTTTTTTCCTGATTTTGTTCGAACAAGAACTAGATTAGGATGGAAAATGCACGATCTAATTATTGTTCCAGAAGGAGGATTTGGGTTTGTATTGCACTCTCTTATTCGTCTTTTTTTAGCAGTAGGTCTGTGACCCAGCTTTGGTGAGCTTCTTTCAGAGCTTTTCAAAAGCTCTTTATAAAATTTTTTGGAAGCTCTCGGAAAGCTTCTCTGAAAGTGAAAACCGTATTTGCGAAAGAATTAACTTTTTGATCTTCCAAAATTTGATTTGTTTTTATGGCTTTTGCCTTTGGAAAAAAAAAACTCGTTTAAAATGCTTAGCTAAGGCTGATCTTCCATGAATTTTATTGAGTCTAATTATGCCTACTGCTATTAAAGGGTAATTTAGCTGACCCAAGAATGAGGGCTGCGTCCAAGAGGCGTGGGATTGAGATAACTTCCATATCTAGGCCAATTAGACCGGCAGATTTCAGAGAATTTGATCTCATTCTTGCAATGGACAAGAAAAACAAAGGTAGTGTGATATGATGAATGGGCTTTTAGGATGTTTTATTTGGAACGTTGTCCTCACTCATTTTATATTGTATGGTTGGCCTAATCTCGTGTGAAGATGATATATTGGAGGCTTTTAATAAGTGGAAACTTAAGGAGACCTTTCCTGCTGGTGCACATACAAAGGTGGGTATGATATGCTAGTTTTAGCTTTGCTTTAGATTAGATTGGATTATGTGGTCTTACGCTGTCTGAAGTGCAGGTTAGATTAATGTGTTCTTATTGTAAGAAACATGATGAAACTGAAGTGCCAGATCCCTACTATGGTGGGCCACAAGGTTTTGAGAAGGTAATAATATATAATAGACCGGTTCAAATCCTGGGAAGATGTAAACAAATTCTGTGTCCTATTCCTAATATAACAGCCATCTATGGCTTCTTTTTCATTTTTGTATTTGTTCCCACCTTGTCTTTGTGTGGCGGTCTTCTCCTCCCTCCACCATAAAAAAGTTCTGTATACCACCCGCTTCCCATCCCCATCCCCATTTCATATGTGATTTGTCGTGTAAAATTTTACTAATTATTCTTGTAAATCACTGTCTTGCCAAATCTTGTTTCTTAAACCTCCCATTGGCATTGCTAAGAATTATTATGTTTTCATGATGCTACCAACGTTCAGCTAAGACAAAGATTGAATGAGTCATATATGACATATCATTCCTTCTAGACCATAAATTTTAATTTTTCTGGATTCAATTTGTCACATCAGAGTAATATTTTGGCACCATTCCCGCTCATGCATTCTCATTATATCGCAGGTACTAGATTTACTTGAAGATGCTTGTGAATCATTGCTGGATAGCATTCTGCAAGAGAACAAAGAAGGCCACTGATTCAATTTGAGTCACTGGACAGAACAAACCTGAAAACATTATAGCATGCCATAGCTGCAGCTGAAACAGCTTCGACACTGCAGCACATTTGTTCTTGTACAACCTGACACATTTTGATAAGATTTCAAGTTATTTGTCCAAACATATGCGTCCCAGGATGGTTAAGTGAGAAAATGTACTGCGTACGCGAACCCCAAAAAACCCCGGTGCCATTCAGAGCTGCTCTTACTATGGTGGTTGTTTATTAGCAAATTGACAATGATTTTGGAAGCACTTTGTGATGTGGAATGTTGGATGCAAAATCAATCACACGAAAACAGAGCAATAAAAAAAGACACCAGATCAAAAGGAGAGAAAGAACATAAAAGGTGAAAACAATAGCTTTCAATTGAAAAGAATACAGTCAATGTTTATAATATTGACATTTTTCCCCACGAAACCTAATATAATCCCCCCCAACTCAAAACCAGCCGCCAAACAAATGTTAAAAGCGTTAGGGCCTTGATGCCTAGGCTAACTTCACACATGATCCATGTGATCATTATCATTGTCTTCCCTAATCCGAAAGCTAAATGCTAAACAAAGTTTACAAGGGATAAGGGTGCCTTATTTTCACACATCATCCATATGATGATCATTGTCATTGTCGCCTTCATAACATTCATTGTCACGTTGGATTTGTTTGTCTTGTGTGTGCTCTGCCAAAACAGAGTTTCAATGAACATTAGGAGTCATCAAAAATGGCGTAATCAAGTTAACTAATTTCACTTACGGTCAACTCGTTCGTCAGGGTTTTGGTCATCTTCATCGAAATCAGGAATATAAAAATCAGGAGGAACCTGCAACAAAATTCTCAATCCACCAAATATCATGATTTAAATCACATAAGCTTTGTCACATGTCAATTTTGGGAATGTTTTATCTAATTTTATATTTTAGAAAGAGGTAAATATATTTAAAATAACAAAAACACAAAAACAACCAATTGTGATCAAGGCTCATGATCATGAGGCCTGGCAAGACCGCACCTACCCATTAGAGTCAATTTTATAGTTCTCAAATAACTTTACAACGTGTATTTGCACATCAATAGAAGGTGAGTGCTGTCATTTTATGGTATTTGAATGGATATTCTGAGTGTGGATTTGAGGAATTAAAGATGCCCAAACACCATTAGATAGCCTAATGATTGATGCAACCTCAGTCTTGCTTTTAAACCTTGAGAATACGATAGAATACGAGCGGAAGGATTTTGAATAGAATAGGAAATGAATTGTATTAATAAAAAATATTAAAAAAATTATAAAGAATTAAAGATGTCCAAATCCCCGGTCATGGCATATATGTATACGTTATTTGAATGAATATTCTGAGTTTCATAGGGTTTGAGAAATTAAAGATGTCAAACTTCCCAGCCATGGCATTTATGCCTGGGAATGGTATGTCTACATATCTTTACTATCTTTTTGGGTTTCAACATATAAAGTAATCAGACATTACTGTGTATGGTGTCACTCATGAATATTAGATTATCAATTAATGTTTAACTGAAATAGACAGTGAGTTCCATGCAATAAAATTATCCGTATCTGCCATATCCATAAAAAAAGCAAAAATTATTATCTGCCATATGCGTGGAAAAACCAAAACCAAAACAGAATCAAGCATTTATGCAGTTTTTCTTACTACGTATGCACTTATTCAAACACAAATTGAACTACAAAACAACAATCAGGCACCATGGATCATATTTACCTTCTAACAAAGATTCTACCATAGTTCACGTCATTCCTAGACTTGCATTGAAAATAACCAGAAAGGAAGCAATATCCCATGAAAAGAAAAAAAGAAATCACGCATAGGAATATCCATATCAGATTTACTTGGTACTCTTGACGTGCTACTTACTTCTTGCATTTGTACACTTGGGGCATGCTGGATACAACGAAGATTTTCCAATATTTGCATCTTGATTGTGCCAAGATAAGATTTGCTATTTAAGTTCTCCTGCAAAATAAATGAAAATAGTGATGATCAGGAGGTGGCTGGGTTCAAATTCTCTGGTACCACAAAAGAATGATAAAATTAAAAAAAAAAAAGTTCACAGATCTGACCACCCGCTCGAGTAAATTCTCTCTAGCTGGGCCATAGCATCTACCTGTGATTATTATTATAATGGAAGAAATACTACAATAACATAATGTACAAAATTCATGTAAATGTTGAATAAAATATACGTACTATGAACCCATTTGGAATCTTTAATGAGTGCTCAGGGCCAAAATATTTTATGTACTCATTTTCAGGAATCTCTGCAATAGGAACAAACAACTAAGTATTTTGTCCTAAAATATAAAGCAAGAAAAGTGCATCATTTAATCATAAAAAAGAAAAAAAAGTAAAATCAGGTGTATCCATTCACCAGAAGCTACTACTTCCCAGGATGAAGCAAAATTAAATTGTTAGTAAACAATATATAGTACATGGCAAAAGTACCATCCAGAAATAGGGTAAAACAAAAGGCGGAATAAGTGAACAAAATTCTCAGAACTTTAGGGCAACAGTGTTAAGACAATTTTTATCCCATCGCCAGACAACTAAAGACATTTCCAAATTTTGGCTTCAACAGAACAGTATAACATTGTCATAATTCAATCATGACAGTTAAACTACATGCAGAACTAAACTGTAAAAGTGTGACTAATTGACCTTTCCTGAACCTTTAATAAACGTACCTGCTACCAATGAAGAATAGAAAATAGTTTTCCCATCCTAACAATATAATAGCCTGACCCATTATTGGCTTGTTAAATTTAGGTGAATCCCATGGCGATTCCATATTCTCATAGGAGCATCACCATATTTTGTAATTCATATTATAATTTAAGGAATCAAATTAATTTATTATAAATGTAATCAATCAGACCAAGTAATTAACATACCATTCGGAAGATCTGTATCTAGAAGAACTCCTGTTTCAACTGTCCAACATCGAGCTACATTTTCTTTTGTGTACCCCCCACCACCAGTAACCTATGGATTGAATAATGCAATCTGAATAAGATTGAATGTTGGGTATAATACTAGGCAATAAAATTTCAGAATTTATTCTTAATCATACCAGTAAAGGCAAATTGAATTTCTTCACAAACTTAACACATTCAGCATGACCTATCACAATAGCACAGCTCAGCAAATGATAAGCCATCAAAGCCAACTCAATTGAAGTTGAAAACAAAATGCTGCCTGCTTGAAAGCTACTTGAATAAAAAGACCTCCCAAAAAAGGTGTTTGAATTAAGAAAAAGTTAGCACCATCAATAGAGAGACTGAAGCAGCCTAGACGGTCCCCCGCAAGAGAATCTGCTCCACATTGAAGAACTATTGCACCTGGTGCATATATCTCGACAACCTTGGAAATAATCTGCATACATAATTTTTAAAGGGAGTGTCTATAAGAAGAATATCCGGCAATAAAAAACATAGACAATTGAACTTTACAAACAAAACTCACAGTTTTGAAAAGTCTTGTAAAGCTGGTGTCATCTATTCCGTCTTTTAGCGGTACATTAATGGCATAGAATTTTCCTTCTCTTTCTCCTATTTCCTTCAAAATAAATTGTATCAATGAACATTGTTTTGAATATCATACTCAAAAAAAAGCATGCCAATGGCAATAAGACATCAATATATTTCCAAGTAAAAGAATTAGGCACCTCAGTTGAAAACAATAATTTCATGGCTCAGTGATTCTAAAATATTACAATTTTAAACACACACCAGCAGATCCACAGCTATTGCCACACTCCCTCACTGGCAATTTATTCTGCCACCGCCAATCTTGGCTGCAGTAGAACCTTCTCAATTTTCACCCCCCCCCCCCCCCCCCCCCCCCAAATGCCCTTCAGTACATACATCTCGCTATTTGAAAGTGCCCTCGTTTTTTGTTTATCGTTGTATTGCATATAGAAGGATATGGAATTACAATTAATAGATGGTGACGGATAGAGTTGTTTAGAAGAGAATATCGAATATAAACTTTCTATCTAATTTGATTCATATAGACGATCTCATTTTATTGGGAATAAGCCTGACTGGTTTGATCTATTGTCTTGCATATAGCAATTATGAGATTTTATGAGACGATCTAAGATGAAAAAAGTTGAGGATCAGGGACTGATGTGTATCAAACAAACCAATCTACATGTTACATATATACACATTGACACCAAAGTAAGACAATTTAAGAAAGGTGGTCTGCATCAAGATATTAAAAACAATATTGAAAAGAACTTTATGCATACAAAGCAAGAGCAGACCAATGAATTCAGATGTCAGAATGGGTAGAATCAATAATTACACAGTTTTGCAACACTGACTTCAAAGATATACAAAATAACTGTTTTGTTACATTCGATGCACATCTACTCTAATATCCAAAATTTAAAAAAGATTCCACACTACTGCTACAAAGGTTACATAAAAGCCAGAAACTTGTAACCATATGGCTTTTAGGAAAGACAATTAAACATAATTTTAAATAAAAAAGGCTTCTCAAAACAGATAGCACTGTGTTTCAACCAAACAGAAACCCTCAAACCCATGCAGAATCAACAATGTTACTTAAGAATGTCTGCACACATACTATAAAGCAGTAAAAAAACCATAGAATTGCAAAAAATATAAACACAAACAAAATTAAAAAATAAAAGTAAAAATCATACAGTCAAAATCACCTTAACGTCACCAGTTCCAGGAAAGAACATATCCCCGAATTTGTGAAAACTGACCGTCATTACCCTGTCATGTTCAAATTAACTACTAAATTGATTTGAGCTCTAATAAAGCACTCCATATATCTATTTCTACAAGTATCAATTATTTCAAGATATGGATAAAAATCAGCCAAAAATGAGAAACTTTGGCCCTGTTTCATTTTGATTTTATTTTTAATTTCCATTTTCCATTTAAAATTTTTAATAATAAAATAATCATAAACATGTTTGTTTTAATATTCTTATGCTCATGAGTTCTCAACTATTAAGGAATGGAAACAAAAATCAATACAAAAGTGGGATTGTCATTTCAAAGATCTGTTCTTTTCTTGAAAGGCCTTGGCACATCTCCAAATTTTTCAACTTAAAAATGTTGCCCCTTTCCTATTCTTGCTGTAGTGGCATCTTGATTTGAGCAGATTTAGAGAAAATTTCTTTGGGTGACTATGGAGGCAGTGGCTAAAATTCACTTGTTTAAGTCGGATTTGGTGTGTAAACCCCTTTCTCACAGTGGATTAGTTATCAAGAAGCTGCATCATTACAATGAGGCACACCTTGAGAAATGGTTATGACGTTTTGGAGTGAAGTGGGAGGCCCTTTGGCGGAAAGTAATCTCAGTAAAATATGGCGTCACCGTTGGAGGGTGAATCTCTAACCCCCCTTAGACCTAATGGCGTGGGTCTATGAAAGTTTATCCGTTCTCGGTGGGATTCCTTTTCCCAGTTTGTGCTGTATGAAGTAGGGATGGATTGTCTATTTGGTATTGGGATGATGTGTAGTATATTGCGATATTTTTGAAACTAGTCTATCCTGAGTTGTCCTAGATTGCTTGTCATTATGATGCCATTGTGGCAGATTCTTTGTCTCCAGAGTTCATTAATGTAGTAAGAGGTGCATTTCTATAGGCTCACTCATGATTGGGAGCTAGAAGTTTTTTACTCCTTATTCAAGTTGCATTCTGTTACGCCATTCTGTTACGTACTTGATAAGATGTATTGGCATCCAGGTAAAGCTCTTCTACTTTGTCCTTACCCTTTTCATGCATGGATGCTTTCCTTGGAGGAGTATTTAGCATGAAATGATTCCTTCGAGAGTAGCCTTCTTTCTTGGACAATAATGCTTGAAAAGAACAATATGGTAGGTTAGTTGTCAATTGGTGTTATATGTGCAAGGCGGTGGCAGAGTCAATGGATAGCCTTTTCCTTCAATGCTCTTATGCATGAGCTTTGTGGCATGTAGTTTTAGGGCTGTTTGGGCTTTATTGAGTGATGTCTCGACTCTCGTGGCTTTGTTTTCGTGTTGGTTAGGGGACATGGGAAGACATTCGGTGATCTAGAAGGGTGCTCCCCATTGTTTTATTTGGAGATTTTAGCGCGAGTGAAATGCAAAATTGCTCGAGAATTGTGAGAGTTCCATGGAGGAGCTTAAGCTTTGTTTCTTTCGCTTTTTGCTGGATTGAATGTTTGCTACATATTGTTATCATTTCTTTTGCGTTTTTGATGTTGATGTTACATTTAGAACTGTTGTATTTTGGTCCAGTACACTTCTTGTGTACTTATTTTTCTAATAAAATCTTTTTCTTATAAAAAAATTTGTTGAAAACCAAAATTTACTTTTTTTTTCTCCTCTACAATGAGTATGGACTATAGACTATGGATCTCAATGTTCCAGTAAGGCTCCCTTCTTCTCTTCCTCCACTCTCCATTTCCACCTTCTATGGTATCACACAAATCAAAATCATCAAACAATATAAGTGTGTCTAAATTCTGTGTTTTTTTCAAAGTTTTTCTTAAATAAATAACTGCAAGGGATCATATGGAGTTTTCAAACGCATTCTCAATCCTCATTTTCTTAATTTTAAGAACAATATATGTTTATCGAACAATTAAATTTTGGAAAACAGAACTGAAAACAAAAATGAACTCAAACGAGGCCTTTACTATCACCTTGCACTGCCTAGGAACTACTATCTCACCAAGAAATTGATATTTGGAAAGAATTGTTAGATCTACAAGCAAATAACATAACTTGGTTCATATTATAGCCAAAAGGGTCTAATAGTCAAACTGTAACTTGTGTGCTGCAGCTTACAAGTGTGGGTAAATAACTATGATTTTTACTTAAAATCCGGCAGTGGAGCAGCTATTATTTTCAAATCATAATTAATTAAACTTCTAGAAACCAGCTACAAAATTTTATGAAATAACAAATGATGGAATCCTAAAACAATAGAACATTTTGTACCTGTCTGTGAAATAGAAGGCTTCCTCTACTCCATCACCATGATGCACATCTATATCAATGTACAGAACACGTGCATGGTGTTTTAGAAGTTCTAAAATCCCCAAAACTAAGTCATTGATGTAACAAAACCCAGATGCCTCACACTTCTTGGCATGGTGTAATCCACCAGCCCAATTAATTGCAATGTCACAAAGTTGATGGTTCAGTCTCCGTGCAGCATCTGAAAGAAAATGGCAATTTAGCATGTAGGTAAAATTGACGGAACTGCAGTTTCAACCACATTAGCACTCATTTTGTTTACCTATTGTCCCACCGGCATAAATTTGACAAAACTCAAACAGGTTCTCAAAGACAGGGCAATCTTCTCCAAGGTTATCTGGGGAAAGAGAGAAAAACACTGAGTAACACCAGACCAGTCCAATCATGTTCCTGATCCTAAATTAAAAACCCAACACAGATTTAAGATCTTTCTCTGCCTCCGAAATTAGGTGGGAAATGGAGGACCAGTTAGACCCTTGTTCTTTATTATAACCTCCATCCTCTATCCAGTTCCTCACTTCCTCCATTCACACGAATCTGGACCAGACCTAAATGATATGTCGGAAAAGACTTGGCATCTACCCCAGACACATACAAAAAATAAATAAATAATAGCTTTTTTTAAAAAAACATACATCTTCCCATGTCATTAGAAAACAAGTGCTGCGTATCAGGGGTGATCCGGTGCAAGAACTCAACATAATCAGCTGAGTGGAACTGAGCGAGCTCTACAGGATACGCTTTGTGCGGCCTCTGCTTTCACCAAAAAAACAAAAAATCAAAACAAGCGATGATAGGCCTTTCTAGACAATTTACACAACAACAGTAGGGGGTGTTTATAAACACACGGTTACCTTAAGTGTTTATGAACAACTTTAACATTTTGGTCTAAAACACCCGTTCATAAATCCTGGGGTGTGATTATGAACACCGTGTTTATACACAGAAGAACTTAAACTAGTATAAAAACAAACGAATAAGGGCGAGTAGGAACCAACATATATTTCCATCTTCTTGTGCAGATCGTAAGAGAGAACAAGATGGTGGGTCATACACAGTCGATGAGGCTTCATAGGGTGGTTCGGCCCAAAGTAAACATTACCCACATCGCCTATAACATAGAGTTAACAAATCATGTCAGGAAGGAAGAAGCTCACTAGGGTTTTGGATATCTGAACAAAGCGAGTGCACTGCCGTTTAGAATGGAAATACGTCAAACGACAACATTAATAATATAGAAAAAAAAAAAGATAATCCAACAAAGATTGAACACGGGAGAGATAAACACATAGAGACACAGGCACATAGGCGGGAACGGAGAGAGAGAGAGAGAGAGACCATCATAGAAGTAGGAGATCCGATCCTTGGAGCGCATTGTGAAAGAAGATGATGGGGTGGGAGAAGTGAAGGGTTTGATTGTTACATCGCCATCGTTGGAGCTGGGGTTGGTTGGTGCTGCTGCTGCGCGCGTTTGAGTTGAGTATTCCGCGAGAGAAGCAGCACAGCAGCCAGAAACAGTTGAGTCCCGGGCGGTGGTGGGCTGGGCTGGGGTGGCCGTGTGGTGGCCGGTGTATAGATTGCATCATTGGACCACACGACGTCGTTTTTATCCAAAGCCGACCCAAATTAAGTTTTAAACTTTAAAATCGAAATTTTGTAAAAAAAAAAAAAAAAACAAAAACAATAAATTAGCGACGATGTTTTAAGCCCTAGCGAAGCGAGTGCGAAGGCTGCCTCGCTCCGTCGCTTTCCTCCGTCGGGTTCGATCTCCAACTCGACGCCCGCCTCCGTCTCGCAGATCGCCCTGCGCCTCTTTCGGGTTTGTCTCCTTCTCCGACTCTATTCGTTTTGCCTTTTGATTTCTCATATGAATTAGTTTATTAAAGTTCCTGATTTGTGCAAGCTGATATGCCATGGCCTTGACAATAATACTGGCAGTGTCCGATTCCTAAGTATGTGTTTCTTTCGACCAAAAGCAAACTGAAACATGATATGTTTTCCTTAAATTTTTTTTTTTTTTTGAGAATTTCCTATTTGCTGCTGCTGTTAGATATGTACATTTGAATGCTGACCTGTTCATTTAGACCTCCTCCGCTACTAGGGTTTATTTTGGTCCATCAATTGAGTAATCTGCATGCAGAACTGCTGTTGAAAGTTGAAACAATGCCCAAAGTGAAGACAAGCCGAGTCAAATACCCAGATGGTTGGGAGTTGATTGAGCCTACTCTGGGCGAGTTAGAAGCTAAGATGAGAGAAGGTTGACGAATTCAAGTTTTTTAACTATTAAATGTACTTCATCTTTTCGTGGTACAGCCGTACAGTACAACCATCTTGTCCTAACTAAGCATGCTCTAATTTCTCCTGTCTGCCAGCTCAAAATGATACGCATGATGGTAAGAGGAAATGTGAAACACTCTGGCCCATTTTCAAAATTTCGCATCAGAAGAGCCGTTATATTTTTGATCTTTATCATAGAAGGAATGATATATCCAAGGAGCTATATGAGTTCTGCTTGGATCAAGGCTATGCAGACCGCAACCTTATTGCAAAGTGGAAAAAGGTTTGTGATCGACCACAATTTTTTTTTTTAATGAATACATATGTGAAGTATGATGCGTCTTACATTTTTATTGCAAGTGGGTTTACACCTCCCCTTCTGTTAGGAATTGAAAGCATAACGATAGCCTCAGTACTTGGTGCAGTTTTATTTATTTTTGAATTTTTTTAAACCATCAATGGGTGTATTTGTTCAAAATAAGTAGTATTAAATACCCTTTTGCATTGCACTGCAGTCAGGTTATGAACGTCTATGCTGCCTGAGGTGCATACAGCCTCGAGATCACAATTTTGCAACAACTTGTGTGTGTCGGGTTCCTAAGCACCTGAGGGAAGAGAAATGTATAGAGTGCGTGCATTGTGGATGCAAGGGCTGTGCGAGTGGTGATTGATTGACCATGGTACAAGTTTTTCTCTTGGAAGCCTGAGTTTGCAGCTCTCACCCAAATGTTCTTCCTTTGTGTGGCTAAGGAGAGGGTAATAAAGACTACTGTAGGCTCTAAGAGGTAGCCTTGTTCAGAGCAGCTGGACTTTCCCCCCTGTAAAGCACATGCCCGTGTAGGGTGCCTTAAAACGTTATTGTTGACAGTTTTATGTAACGTAATTTCATCGTCAGTGTGTTACTTTTCCTTTATTTTCCCTGGCTTTAATCCGCAGCCCCTTTGTTTTAGCACCATTAAACTAGATTTACTCCCGTGCTTGTTCTCAGCATAAAACTTGTGAAGTCTCTCTGCTTCTTGCAAGCCTGAAAAAGTTCCGCTGAAAGTCACAACTAAAATACTCTGATTTGCGGGCTTCCCATGACAGACCTTGGCATTTCCCCTTGAAAACCATGATCTGTAAACAAAAGTACACACAAATGATCTGATATGCCATGGCCTTGAGAACAATACTGGCAGTGTCCGATTCCTAAGTATGTGTTTCTTTCTACCAAGAGAAAACTGAAACATGATATGTTTTCCTTAATTTTGTTTTGTTGTTTTTTTTTGAGAATTTCCTATTTGCTGCTGCTGTTAGATATGTGCATTTGAATGCTGACCTGTCAATTTAGACCTCCTCCGCTACTAGGATTTATTTTGGTCCATCAATTGAGTAATCTGCATGCAGAACTGCTGTTGAAAGTTGAAACAATGCCCAAAGTGAAGACAAGCCGAGTCAAATACCCAGATGGTTGGGAGTTGATTGAGCCTACTCTGGGCGAGTAAGAAGCTAAGATGAGAGAAGGTTGACGAATTCAAGTTCTTTACTATTAAATGTACTTCATCTTTTTGTGGTACAGTACAACCATCTTGTCCTACCTAAGCATGCTCTAATTTTTCCTGTCTGCCAGCTCAAAATGATACGCATGATAGTAAGAGGAAAATAAAGAAAAGAACATTATGAAGGCATTGACATGGGAGCTTGCATTGCCAATGATAGATTTGTTTATTCATTCTTTGGCTCATAAATGTTGGAGAATTGTAAGAGAGTTCATATAATAATAATCATCGCAGAGGGTAGGATATGTGGATTCACCCAACAAATTTCGGTTCTGACTAAAAGACGCATCATTTTTCTCTCATATTACCTATTCAAATAACTATTACAATCCTTAAAGATTATGAAGAACTTATCCTTCAGCAATTGCAGCTTTCCCAACACCAGGCTCACCAATTATAATAGGATTTTTTTTTTTTGGGCTTTGAAGTATGATCTAAATACAATGCTGTGTTTCCTCACCCCTACAATAAACGTGCTTAATTGAGAGACAAGGGAAACTTGGTACTTGATGGAGTTTGATAGATAAAACAAATCCACGGAAAACAACAACCTGTAAAAGATATAAAATAAAAAAGTGGTTTTGGGTTATGTGTGGAGTGGCAGTTTATGAAGCATGATGAAAGGATGAAGGTTGGAAGTTTGATTATCTCTTTCTTGACTCTCAAATTGATCGTGGCTTGTCAAATCCTAGATTATCCATCAAACCTTGATCTTCAATCCCTTTAAAATCTGGAAATCAACATGGATAATTGATTGTCAATTAACCCAGCTTTCTCACTCAAAATCAGTACGGGATTGTGCTGGGCTGGACTTGGGTTGGTTATATGTGAGAGCTTTTGCATTTTTGGTTGGCTCAATTACATTTGGAAGGAGGTATATTTGGGAGCTTTTGTATTATGGATTGTTTATGTGTGTGTATGTATTTATATATTACAATAGAAATACATATTTTTTTGGATAAAATATGTGTCATGAACTATTATTGCATCTTGTTCACCTTGTAAAGAATTACACCAAATAGTATTGCGACGTCGACCAGAATCATTATGTGGTGTGGATCTTCTTTTGCTATCCGGTCATTCTTTTACCATCGCTGAAGCTGAAACTATTTCTAATTCGTCATCGGATGAAGAATCATATAAAAGGCTATCGAGTTTAAGAATATGATTCATGAAGGAATAGAGTGTTGAAAGATATGAGAATGAACGAGGTTATGAGTCTAAATCTGACTGGAAAATATTTTGTAAAATTGATGGCAATCCGTGAGCAAGAGACAAGTCTTGGAAAGAAATTGGGAGGTATTAAAACAAGCTCTGGTTTGGGTGTTGCGACCGGTTGATAGGTGGATGCTGGCCATTAATGCATATTTATCTTTTAGCAGTTGGTGGCCATTAATATGGACAGCTTCCATTTGTCCATTGAATTTTTTTCAATGCAATATCGTGGAGAGAAAGATCGGACGTCTTGTCTCTTATTATTGGTATTCTTTGACAATTAATGGCTGCAAATCTCGTACCAATTTTCGAGGACGTCTCTGAGGAACAACAGAGAAGCTGTCGCAGGCCCGCAGCCCCTTGTCCGGCCTGTCTCCGCCTTCGCCCCTATTCCCGATCGCCCGGCCGCTCGGTCAATTCCTCATATTAGCGTTTTTGGAAACATGCTGGTCTTTTTTTCATTTTCAATTGATCATTGTAGTATTGGGTTTATGCTTGATTCTGATTTACTTTTCGTTTCTTGCTCCATTTTTTGGTGTAAAAGCCTTGAGACAATATTAATTTTGTATTGACAAATACATTATGATTTTTTTGATTTAGTTGTTTAAATATTGTGTGATTATGTTTTCCAATTTTTGCATGGGAGTGTTTAGCAGAAGCACTCGCCGGCAAATTGTTTTTTTTTTTGTTTTGTTTTACCTTTTTCTTGTTCTGATGGGGCCTCACCATTGGAGAAAAAAGGATGGATCAAATTCAGCAAGGACATCTCCTTCCAAGCATGAGGATTTTGAGTTTTTTAATAACAGCTTGTTGGCTCCAAAATTTGGAGATTTTGAGGATGAAGGTCTGTACTAAAACCCCTGCATCTAGATTTTTATATTAAGAGATAACTGTGTTGTACTTTTGTAGGCATCAACTATATACCCAAAATATAGCTTTAAGTTTCTACGATTGTGTCCTGATTTAACATATTCTCTTCAAATTGTAGCTTCCATTTGAGATGTTTCATCAGTAACACTATCGACAGAGATAGGGCCTGGTTAGAATCAAGAAACCAGGCTCCCGGCAGGCCACAGGACTTAGCTCCATTAGATAATGGGGACATCGGCTACACTATTCCTAGACCTGATACCTCCAATATGAGCACAATTCACCTGGTGCGAAACCCAGAGGATGAGAATCTCGATTATGCTAGTAATGCTAGTTCATCTAGCTTCGAGTTTCACAAGGCAGAGAGGTCACTGCATAGTTCACTGAAGCATTCGATTTTGAGGCCTATGGCATCCAAGTGGAACAATGATGAAAAATGGATAATGAATAGCACCACAATGGGCAAGGTAATAGTGGTTCTAGGAATACTGGTGCTCCTCAAAGGCAGGGTAAATGGTTGTCTTTCTTTGCATTTCCTATGCTATTTTGTTTTACCCTTGTGTGGATGGACTATTGTTCTATTAAATCTCATAGGAAATAAATTTAGTGCTAAAGTTTGCTTTTCTCTGCCATTGACAACAGAATTTACAATATAAAATTTCTAAAGTTAACATGTATGAACACTTTATTGAGCATGTGAAGTTGAAATTTCTCATAGATTGAGTGAAGCGTCAAAGGTGGGTCTTTAACAAATATTGAGTTTGACTGTACGGTTTTGAAATACATCACTTTCGTCTAAAATGTCAAGCTATGTCCGAATGTGTAACATGATGATAAACATATAACTAGGAAATTTAATTTTTATGAACGTTGGCCACTAATATATTTTCAATGAAATGTTTTTTTAAAATTTATTGGTTGAAAACATTGGTCATTGATAATTTTTCGATGCAAATTTCATTTGTATGGTTGATAGGTGATTATTACTGGCAATTAATAAATCTTGAATACAAATTTAATTTTTACCGAATATATGGATCTAATACGATGATAAAATAAATGTAAATTTTGTTTATGAGAAGACAATATATATGATTGACAATAATAGAATATATGAAAATCTTGTTGTGTGTTGGCCTTCCATACATTATTATTATTATTATTATAAATATAATTAATATTAATTTTCATTAAAAACATTTATGCCAACATATAAAAAGTAGTAATAAAATTAGTTGAAAATTAGTAGTTAAAAGATAAAAGAAGAAAGAGAAAGAAATAATAAAATAAAAGTAAAAATATTATTTTAATATTATAGGGAATGATTAAAGGAAGCTATTATTATATTTAATTGTATAAGAAAGAAAAAAAAGTAATTTAAATTCTTAAATTCAGGAAAAATGATGAGGCATGTTAATGGTCTAAGAGCATAGTGAAGCCAATGCCAATGAAAAAAAAGGTCACTTTATATAAAATTGATGAATTATTTAAAAATCTGCACATTGAATTCGCCAAACCATGTCTCCAACGCTCCCCCGCTCGTGACCCATCTCCCCTCTTCTCTCCCCGCTCGGCAAGCCACCACCACGCTGCTGCATGATTTCACGATTTCACCGGGCTGCAGCATTTAAGTCCCAGTCCCACCACAGCAAAAATGATGTTGTTCGCCACCATGATTTCATAATCAGACCGTTGCCTTTTCAGTCCCATCGGCAACGCTGGGACTGATAAGTTAGCTTATCAGTCCTAACTAAATTTCAATTTCATATCAGTCTTTAGTTAGACCAATGCCATTGCTCTAAGGCCACATTCTTAAGCCAAACTGGATGACCAGATAAGTTTAAGTTAGCTTTATTGAATCCATTAACATGAGCACACAGTAGGCACAAGAGGCCAATAAACATTAGTTTAAATGTCATTATAATTCTGAGATGGAAGATCTAACCGATCACACAAATTAAATCAATGGTATAATTTAGAGGCCGATTAGCATTAGTTTAAATGACGTCTCCTGCAGGGTTGCGACACTTCAACTGTGATTTAAGTTGTTAAACTTTGCATACCTGGGGCCTGGGCAATGAGTCATTTCTCAGTGTCACCAAAACATCAATTTCAAATATTATAATCCCAAAATATTCTTTCTAGGCGCAATTATGGAACAAAAAAAAGGTAATAGAGTTAGGGTCGCTTTAGGGGTTCAGACTTGTAATGTGGGCTGGTGCGGAAACTAGTAGTGCAACTTAAAGCACAGAGCTTGCAAAATGGATCAAGGATTTACTGAATCCATATTTATGGGGGCGGCATCTGCAATGGCCTGAATATCCTTTTTGCTCCTCACCACACACCTTTTTTTGGTCTCAAATTCAAGTTTATCAAGGTCCCCAGCAAGTCCCAAGAAGCCATAAAGCACATCTTTGACCTTGTCTCCTACCACCGCCTGTGTTGCTGCCCCATGGCCCTCCTGAAGCTCAGCCCTCCCGTGCTTGTTCTCAGCATAAAACTTGTGAAGTCTCTCTGCTTCTTGCAAGCCTGAAAAAGTTCCGCTGAAAGTCACAACTAAAATACTCTGATTTGCGGGCTTCCCATGACAGACTTTGGCATTTCCCCCTTGAAAACCATGATCTGTAAACAAAAGTACACACAAATGAAAATTAATGGAAGAAAGAGAAGTGGATTTAATACAACAAAAAAAAGTGTAATAAAATAACAAAACCTCAAAATAAAAGTGAAAAAAGGCAGAAAAGCTGAGTATACAAAACTAGCCTTGCATAAAATTTACATGTGCTAATATTTTGTGTTCGCATTAACTTAAAAACTCTATTCAATATAAAACAAATTTTGAGTGGGGAGGGGTCAGAAAATGGGACTAAACACATCAGCCCCCAGCAGGAATTTTTTTTTAAAGAGAGCAACAGATAGAGTCCAGTTTAAAGGTAATCTTGCAAAGTCAATTTACCTCTAAGGTAATCCTTGAGTGATTCACTGCTTACAATGAACCGATGAGCTGGGTCACTGTTTTCTATGGAACTGTTGTGTACAATGACAACTGGAGGCCAAATGATGAGGTCCTCCTTTATAGCCATGATCTCAGCATCAGGCAATGTCTCACAACCCCATGAAGCATTGAGGGCTGCTGCACTGTTCCATCCCATCAGCAAACAGAGAGCTCTGTGGAAACCCAGGTGTTGCGATCTTAACCCAGGTAGAGTTGAGCCAAAGGCATGCATCGCCAACCCTTCAGTGTCTGCAAACTCTTCGGACTTGCTGAAACAACATAAATTAACACCAACGCTGATCAAGTGACACAGGCCAAGCAAAATGGTAAAATCTAAGACAATTTGTTAAAGCATTACTTCTAACATAAAATACAAGAAAAGTATTAACTAATTCATCTAGCGATAGGCATATCTTGGTTAACCAAAAATGCTCTACCTCGATTAAGAAGCTTCATCTGAGTTGCACCACAATCTTCAAAACAAATGAAACCATTTCTTCTGTCAAACCATAACTAAGAAACGTAGAGGAAGAAATTGGGAGAGCAAATGAGAAATAGCGAAGACTTCTGAGGATGACTTGGGAGAGCGAATGAGAAATAGAGAAGACTTCTGAGGAAGAATTGGAAGAGCGAATGAGAATTTTCAAAAACTCCTGAAGATAATTTCCAAATCATCTTCATTGCCTAATATCCCTGGATATAAACACTACAATTTCCCTAGAATGGTGGCATTGGAATACTAAACCATCTTGATTGTGACTAGAGACACCCAAAGTTGGAGCATCGCATAAAGAATCGAAGGAAAAACATATTCAAAATTCACCAAATAACATTGGAATATCGAGTTCAACGTAGTCTAGTAATTAAACTTGATGGGATCTAACACTTGCGGTCTAATATTTAATGTTACGTTTGCTGGATAGCATTTAATATGATAACATTATATATTTGTTTGGATACAATAATATATATAATTACTTATATTAAAATATAATAAATTATACAATCTAAAAGCTTTGTTGTACGCCTAGCAAAGCAAATAGTATATTTTATATTCAACGAATTATCAACCCTAAATCTAATATAAATATGTTACAATTAAATAATCTTCTTCAAATAATTTTTAATTAAATTTTAATATATATGAAAAATCAATAAAAGTAAAATTATAGGATAAGAATTAAATTGTGATCACCATAAATAGAAAAAAATTCTATATACGCTAAACACTAATATAGAGAAAAAAAATTATATGTTTTTATACACATATATATAAGACTCCCCACATTTTAATTTAATATTTCATGAAATGAAAAATATTATATATTAATTTATCTCATTTTAACAATCAACAAACAGGAGAAAAAATTTCAATATAATAATTTTATATTAATCACATCAATTAATTGTAATTTTATTATACTATGTGTTTTGGTAGTCGGCTCCCTTGTCTATATTTAGGCTTTGTCTTAGGCTTATTATGATATCATTGTAATAAGTGTTTTGGTCTTTTTTTATTGGATCAAACTATCCTCACCCAATTTCCTTTTTACTTGTCCTTTCTTTAATATATTGTCTCTTACTCATAAAAAATATTAATCACATCAAATACATTCCATCAAACACAACATAAGATGTTAGACCACTTACAGAGTACTTAATCCTTACCTGCAAAAGTACAAATATCAACATCGGGAACCCAAATAGATATTCCAAAGGCTCTATTTTTCTCCTAGTAGAAAGTGGAGGAAGGATAGAATGGGCAGTTTAAAATTTCCTACACTTTAGTTAGGGGAAACTGACATAAACCTGGATTCTCGCAAAGCATCTTCTAATTCTTATACAACACGTCAGTTACCCAAAATATAATCGTATCCAGAAAGATTTCACTTCAGAATTCATATATAGGATAGCTGTCTATATATTCACAACTCAACAACATTATAAAACCATCTACCGGCGAAGGAACAGAAAAGGTGCTTCTTAGTTCTAAATCAGCCCATATACTTCTAATCATTAACATACCTTCGACGACATACCACAAGAAACACCTAACAACAAACACCATAAGCCTAGCTAATCACTCATCCCCGCACTAACCATTTTTTCACCTTTTCAATAAGGTTTTCGAATATTTCGAACAGTTTTCAGAGGCCATAATGAAATTTCTCATCATTATCCCGTAAAATAAATAAATTAGGGAATCTGAAACTTCCCCCGATCCTTGCCAGGATTGATAATCATCAAAGTAATATGCAGTGTGATTATATAGAGAAGCATGGATGTGGTATACAGGGCAAAATCACATATCCACAGAACTCCTAGATACTGGACTTCAAATTTGTATCACTTCTAAGTATTAAGAACCATTCTTCCAAAGCAAATATGCAACGCAGGAATCAATTATCCACCTTCGATACTAACCCAGCTTTAGCCACTCCGTCGATGGCAAAAGAATATTTCATGCGGGATGCAAACCTTAACCAACTGAATTCTTATGAGATTGAAGTATAATTAGTAACATCAAGTCGGAGAGTACTCACTCGATTGCAGCAGAATCGGCACTCGCTAAATCAATCAAATGGTGAAAGGTAAGCGTTTCACTTTTAAAAATATGACAATCTAGAAGACAGACCTGCCACATATGCTGCACTTCAAAATGCAGCCGTTTCCTTGCTCTGTATATTTTCTTCGGTGGGCTGGGTTCTCATTCAGCTGTTTGATGAACTTCAGAAATGCATTATGCACCAGCAGTCTAAAATCATTGGAGCCTTCAGGTGGTTCAGTCTTTACAATGTCCACCATAGCTTTTGGAGATAAACCTTTAAGATCATGAGAACTTTCATCAGAACTGACCACGTGAGTGGTGAGGGATTTGTCTAGTTTGTGTTTTCTAATTGGGGGCCGCATCCAAAGAAGTGGCCTCTTCTGTTTCTTGTCTCCCAAAGAATTCCCCATTGGGGAAGGCTTCAGCCGTTTCTTTATATCTCTGGAAGGAATTTTTTGAGATTTTTCCACTTGCCTTTGCTGCTTGTGAGATGGCAGTTGAGAAGATCCGCTAGAGACCTCATTGGATGACCTTCTATAAGTTTTATAATAATAGCAGGGCATATCAGTCTTCCTTGAAGAATATATGCACTCGTCTCCAAAAGTGGACAATACATTTCTATCAGAAATTACATGTTGCTGGCGAGAGGGTTTTTTATTGATTGATAACTTCTTTCCAAGGTTACGCTTACTTGATTTCCTATCCTTCAAATATCTTCTTCTCTCAAGCATCTTCTCTTCGTGCAGGTCTAGCTCCTCTTCTGTTACTCTCCCTTGGGAGTTATAATCATACCCATAAAAACCTTGGTCATGCTGTACCATTGCTGAGCCCCTAAACTTTTCTTCATATGCCCACGGACGGACATCTCTTTCAACATCATAATGTTTTCCTCCGTGCAAGCTTTGAGATTCTTGATAAATTTCTCCTCCATACTCACCATAAGTATTCCTAGAAAGCAAAATATCATCATCATGCTTATTTACATGAGAATGTCGGTTGGTATCAAGCTGGCCAAGATGTAGATGTTCTTCAAAAGAATGATGCTGGTCCCATGGCCTGCTTTCTCTAACTCTAAGATCCCTCTGAGAGCTAGTGCCACTAATTCTGGCTAGACTAGGATCCATCCCGCCTGATCTCATAGAATCAGGTTCAGCATAGTTTTCTCTAAAATTTCCTATATTTTCATAGTACTCATCAGATGGCACGTGTGAATCACTAGTTTCATTTCGTTGTAGCTTCAGGTAAGTACGATCCTTAGTTTTCTCCACAGGAAGAGGGACGTCAACTTGTTGGTAGTTCATCATATCATTTCGTTGGAGCTCATGATTTGCCAAAGACTGATAGGGTCGTGCTTGGCCCACTGCATCACGGCGAAATCCACTAGTAGGATGACAGCTGTTGTCATTGTAGAACCCACTAAAGCTTTCTTTTGGAATGCCGGAAGACATAATAGGAGATGTTTTCGAATGAGACGTCTGCATAGCGTAAGGGGAAGCATCCTTTGTATAGGAAAAAGGTTCATCTTTGTCCCAATATGCATCTTTTGTGGATTGCCTTCCTGAATGGTCTTGAAACTTTAGGTCTTCATCCTTGTGAAGGTGCCTGGTGCTGTGATCTATCGGCAAGGAGAAGCTTCCATTAATATGGGTCGAACTATTTGGAACCTTAGCGCCTGAATGATGTGCAAAGAAATTTCCTACTCTATCATCTTCCGCTGGAATTGATTTCTCATCAAGAAATATCCCACCCCGCCGGCTCAAATCTGAAATATCTCTTTCACCGCAAGCCTTTTCAGAAGTCATTCTAGAACTGCCAACCCCATAATCTTTTTCAGTAGTCATTCTAGAACTGCCAACCTCATAATCTTTTTCAGTAGTCATTCTAGAACTGCCAACCCCATAATCCTTTTCAGAAGTCATCCTAGAACTACCAACCACATAATCAACACCAGCTTTCAGACTCACTGGGCGAGAATCAACGTTTGATTTTGCAGGTTCTGCCAATGAACCTCTCCACTTGAACATCGTTTGTGACAAGTCCTCATTGAACTTTGGACGTTTCCACAAGTTCTCATCACTATTCCGGTCCGACCGACTATCATATCCCCTCCTCCCATGAGTATCATAATCCCTCCTGCCGACTAAATCATTCCGGTGTTCCCCATCTCCATCCAAAAACCGCCTGGACCTCTCTCGCTCAACAACTGAACTCGATCCTGAACCTGGGACATAAGGTAAGTGTCGGCCATGAACTTCACCGTGGTATCGCGGTGAGTATTCACGTCCGTGATCCCTCATAGAAGGAAAGGGCGGCATGTCTCGGTACTGTGGCAAATACCCACGTTCCCGGATCCTTGGAGACTGAACATCACGATATTGGGGTGAATAATCACGTTCCCTGATTTCACGATACTGGGGTGAATATTCACGTTCCCGGATCCGAGGAGGAGGGGTAGATCGCATCCTGGCAGGAGGGGATCGGATTTGACGGTATTCCGAGTAATCACGTTCCCCAACCCCCGTACGAGGAGGAGGTGGTGGAGGAGGGGGAGGATATCGATCCCTCATGCGATGGGGAGACCGACTCCTGTAGTCTCCAATTCTTTGAGCCCTCATTTGCTACAAATCTACGGCAAATAGGCAACGATTTCAGTATCAAAGTGTTGAATTTCTCTTGAAACACCTTAACTCGATCATAAAAAAGAACACCCTCTATCCGTCGATCAAACGCCTTCACTCGATCAAACACCTTCGCTCAATCGACCGAACCACCGAAAGGTAGCACCGTACCAGCAGCAGATGATGAGGCGGAAACTGCTACTGCGCCTAAAGTTAGTAGGAACTCGAAACCCTAGGGGGGAGCAGAAAAGCTCTAGGCCATCGAGATCAACAGCGCGACAAGTGACATCAACAAAACATTACACGACGAAAAACTCGGAGATGACTAAGAAACACAGCCGATTACGGTCGCGGCGAAACGAAACCCTAGAGATTACGGTCGCGGCGAAACGAAACCCTAGAGATTACGGTCGCGGCGAAACGAAACCCTAGAGGGAGCCGCGATTTTCCCACGCCTTATCGGACTTTTCTCGTTGTGGAAACCTAGACCTGAAGAGGATGAACAAATTTCTATCTCTCTCTCTCTCTCTCTCTGCTCCGCGAGGCCGCGACGTTTCCATTATTTAATGGCGTGGGGGGTTTTTCATTTCATTTTAACCTCTACATTCGTGCCGTGTGGTTCTAATTAAAAACAATATCAAATAAATAAAAAAAGATTTTGTTTGACCTCTCACAAGTCACAAGTACCCGATCACATGGATCGGCCCGTTATTTTTTCAATATTTTTAATTGAATAATAAATTTTTTATTTTAACAGTTTGGAGTTAATATTGGACATGTTTATTTTAATTTTTTTCTTGTTTTTTAAAATTTAATAGTTATCTTAATTGAAAACAATAAAAAAAAATTATATTTTTTGATACCAACAATTACAAAGCAAATATAAAAATGACATCGAAAGCAATGCAACCACTATAGGGAAAAGTGTAGTCAGAGGTGGGTGTGATAAGGATGTGGGCAAAGGAAAGATATTGTAGTATGTTATGGGGTTAGATTTTTTGTGCTTCTCAACTCATCATTTAACTTTTTTTTACATAGTTTGCTAAGTTTAGCTTTTGAGGGTTGAAGCACGCGAAGACTAGTTTCGCCCTACCTTGGACTCATCGGGAAAACGGTTTCAGTTCTCGACCAATTTGTGTAAGGATGACCAAATTCATTCTTTACCATCAAGTTCTTGACTAACGGTGTGCTCTCCACACTCAAACGGGTTGGCACGTCTGAATTCCGAATGGGCTCCATCCATTTTTCGACACGAACTGTCTAGAGCCTTCCGCTGCGCACCGTCTACGCTTCAACATGGCCCTCTCCTACATGTAGCACTTCTTCCTATTCAAAAAGTGTCACAGAGAGACATCCTGAATTCTAGAGGTGTGACATTTTCCTCTACCTAATCTTCGCAACGCCCTCGTTGCTATTGTTGACATTTCTTCCCCGAAGGCTGCAACATCTTCCTTGACGCCCTCAGCCCACCCAATGACAACTGGTTGGACATCGCTTCCTCACAGGCTGCAACACCTTCAGCAAGATGTTCCTCACTCGCCCAATGTCCAATGGATAGGAGGCTTTCAAAATCGTCTGACGCGCTCTTTCACCCACCTTGCTCAACTCTATATCACACACTATGATACTCTACCTTTGTGGACGCGAATGCATGCAAGACGCTTCTGGTCGACTCATCTCTATGAGCTCTCACCTTGGGATCACACTCATCATGAGAGTGCTCGGCGAGTCTTCATGATACAGGCCAGTTCGACTCTGATACCACTTTGTCACGGGGTCAGGTTTCCTACGCCTCTAAACCCATTGTGGCACTTAGCTTTCTTCTACATGGTCTGCTAAGTTTAGCCTTTGAGAGTTGAAGCGCACGCAGACTGGTTTCGGCTTACCTTAGGCTCATCAGGAGAACGGCTCTAGTTCTCGACCAGTCTGTGTAAGGATAACCAAATTTCTTCTTCAACGTCAAGTCCTTGACTAGTAGCGTATTCTTCGCATTCAAGCGGATCGGCACATCTGAACTCCAAAGGGGCTTCATCAATTTTCCAACACGAACTATCTGGAGTTTTCCACTACGCACCGTCTACGCTTCAACCTGCCCCTGCCCCCTCTCTTATATATAGTACTTCTTCCTATTCAGAAAGTTTCGCAGAGAGACATCTCGAATTCTCAGGGCGTGACAAGCGGCAGCTATAGAGGTGACGAGGTCAATGTTGCAAGCAAGAGTATTGCAGATGGGTAAGGGTTGGACTCGATTATTTTAATTTGAAAAGATATTAGTTTATACTAGAATAATCTATATGGAGTGAAAGTATACTAATTGCTTAACAAATTTGGCCACAAAATGTATCTAGTTAATGTTACCTTGAAAAATTGAGTTGGTATGAATAGTGGGTAGAAATTTTGACGTGTTTGGGCATGTTTGGGATTTTTAAAAAAGATTACATATATAAGTTATATATTAGAGATAAGGCGATGATATAATTATTAACTTGTTGAAGATCGTATAAGTGTTCTTTCATATGTAATTAGTGTATTTTCTTGAACGCATATTTAATATATATATATATATATAAGTTAAATATTAGAGATAAGTCAATGATTGTAAGTTAACAGATTAACAAATCATTATAAACACATAAATAATAATAAATAGTACAATTACAAACATAAGACTTATAACAATGATAGAAGATAAAAGCATTTGTACAAGGCTCACAATAGCTTAAAAAGTGAGAAAAAAGTTCAACAATTGGCTCAATAATTTTATAATAAATTTGGTCATCAGCTATTTAACTGGTCAAATTTATTGAGACAACTTGACTAGCTAAATTTTATTTTCAGAGTAAACTAATTGTTCCTTATGATTTTAATTCTCTCTCCACCTTACATTTCTCTCTTAACCCCTCCCCCTCTCTCACTTTAGCTAGTTTAAACCCTAGCTGAAATGACACCTATACCAAATGCTATGTTGATATTGCTTGGTTTTAGGTGTTCAAAATTACATCGTCTTCTTATTCCCCAACATTACTCATTTGCAAAAATAAAATTCTAACCAGTTTTAGCATATAAAATCCATCTTTCAAGTTCAAAATAACATATATATCATACAAACATCTTACCAATTTAACCCAGAATTTTCATTAGAATTCCATATATTAAATTGGGATTTATTTATTAATTCATGACCAACTACTCGTTTCTAATAATTAAAGCATGACAGGATCCTTAGGAATGTGAATAATAAAAGAATCACATATATAGATAGAGTTAGAATCATTAAATTGCTTGAAATCAAAGTTTTTGCGTTTTCCTATTTTCTTTGTAGTACAAGAAGAAAAAAACCTCATTTTTTTAAAATTAATTAATTAATTTATTTTATTTTTATTAATTCCATTTATCTAAAAAAATTCAAATAATCTCTTAAGAATCTGAATTTTAAGTTAAGATCAAAACGAGCATACCAATAGATACATCATTAATAAGATAATATTAATATTGTCCAAATGATATCTGTTGATCTAAACCAACAATGGGTTTTTTATAATGTTGTAGTGTCGAGAATGAGAACATCTTTTATTTGCACTCCTCACGTATACCATATCACCCTCAAGGTTCTTCCTTCATCAACTATTTTAGCCTATTAAATTTAGACAGGGAAAAGTAGTGTTATAATTTTATCATATTTATAGACTTGCTGAGCACCATCAATAACGACAAAATAAGTGATACATTGACCTAAGTTTATAAATCAATAACCTAATGAGTATGTGCATTCATGTGTTGTTAAACCAGAGTGTTTTTATTTTGTCGAACTAATGATATATTTATTTAATTATATGCTTAAGAAATAAGAATAGTTGATTTAATAATTGACTGTTTTTGAAGAAAAATATCCCAAAATCTCAATTGCTCACAAAACCAATCCTGACACTAAATAAGAGTGAGTTTATTGTCCTTTGAAAATATTTTTTATTTTATAATATCTTATTTGTAAGTAAGAAAAAAAGGAAAAACTAAATAATTATATTGCTGAATTGTTCTTAATACTATATATTTAATATTGTTTAAGAGGTTTTTATCGAGATACAAACTATTTTAATTAAATAATAATTTTAATTTTCTTCAAATCTTTCCATAATTTTTATTTCTCTTCAAATAACACACTTTACTTTGTTTTATATCTGAATCCTTTCTTTCTCCCATTTTTACAGCTCAGAGCATCCACTATAGACTCTCTATATGTATTTTGTTGTTAATTTGAAGAGCTAGTTTAACAAAAATACCTTAAAATTATACTTTTCAAACTCTCTATTCTAACAAAAAATTTAACAAAATGAATAATAATTCTTTAAATTTAACCAAATACTATTCACTTTCTATTGATTAAAATATTATATTTTCTCTCACCATATTTACTTTTCTATTTCTTTTTTCTCTTTCCACATTTACTTTTTCATTTAAAAGAATAAATAAATATTTAAAAAAATAATATTTTAATTGATAAAATGGTTAAAATAAAAAGACTAAAAACTGTGCTTGGGTTGTTAAAATAGAAAAGATATACTTTTGGTTATTTTAAAGAGTCAAATTTGAAGAGGCGATAGTAAATGCTATAAACACTTATAATTAACCGTGTAATTATTTTGAGGAAATTAATGACGATGTATATGACCGCGTTTTGATCGTAATAAACGAGTGAATAAATAAAAAGATGGGAAACGCTTCTGAACGGTCGCGCCAACGCCATTCTGGCTTAATTATCGACAACCAGTCGTGGTTCGCCACGTCATATATTGTCATCCCAAATGCACGAAGTGCACCACAGCGTGCGTTGACCACTGCCACCATCATCCTTAAGTCAACGTCTACCGCGACCTCGTCGATCGCCCTACACCGACCCCTTCTACGTCGATCTCGACGCCTACGGCTCTCCTGCACCTCGTCATCCTTCCTCTGCGCGAGGTCCGGCCGGAACCAGAGCCCCAAGCTGCATCATCCAGCCGCCGATCCAGACCAAGACTGTACTGGGATCCGCGCCGGCGCCTTAAGCAGCTCCTCTCCAAGGCGACGATTGGACCGCGGCAGCTGGTATTGATTTGGTTTTGAGGCTCTCTTTTTTCCCTGTACAAATTTTTGATCTCGTCCTCTCTCTCTGTTTTGGGTCATTTTTGTTCCCCTCAAAACTTACCAAAAAAAAAAAAAAAACCCAGTCCACACCTTATAGGTCAATCTGCTTTGCGTTGCTTTGAACACCCAAAACCCGGTGCTCTGTTGTTGGTTGTGAATTATAGGAGCCCCCTTGCATTTTGCTCTGGGCTACGTCGCACAATCTTGAAATTGTAAAATTAGATCAACATATGAGTTACTGCTATTTGTGTTCTGTTTTGTAATATATCATTCATATTATCGTTGTTCGCTAGTGGTTTTTACATGTGGTTGCTAGAATGCTTATTTCTGTGTAATAAAATATAGTATATAGTGGGCTTAGTAAACTTTTTAGTATTCTCACAGGTTTTAAAAACCACTGTGTTTTGAAAAATAAAACAGCAAACGGGGCTGATTGCTTGAATGCTTCCCTCTTCCGTCCAAGCCCTCTACCTCTCCCATTTGGTGCTGTTTTGTGTTTTTGTGTCGGTGCTGTTTTGTGTTGTTGACTCGTAGTGTTTTGTTCTGTTGTGTATGCTTGGCATTTGACATGTTTCCCCTACAGATAGGATGTGTTCAGTCGTTGTTGCCTCTGCACAGTGTGGCAGCGGCAGCGGCGAGGATGATGTTGTGCCTCACCGCAGCCTCAAGGAGTTGCCTGTTGCCGAGCTCTGCATAACAGGTACATACAATTAACAATCAAACCACCAAGGACCTTAAAACCCGTTGAAGAACAAAGATTAAATAATTTTAAAACCCACAAACCAGCAAGTATGGATTAAAAACTCAACTAATTAACTGCATACAAAGATTTAAACAACCTTAACTTCAAAATTAAATTAATCACTCCACAAACCTGATGGAGAACAAAGCCCAAACACAGTGAACACATTGGTATTCAAAACAAAATCTCTAATTTTCAGCCGGGTTGAATTCATGGGAAATTTTCGAAACAAAACGAACATATGAAAGGCATATCTAGGGTTTGTGGTCGTAGCAAATCAGATATAGGATTTTTGTTCAATGTCTTGTTTGATCGTGCACAACAGTAGATCGGGTGGGGCGTGCTCGGTGTTGTGTGTGCGAGGCGGGAGATTGGCCATTCTCTAGTTCGCTCTGTGAGGATCTTGTATTAGGCGGGGCTTGGTGTCGGGCATACAAGGCGCTCTGTAGGCATCTCATGTGAGGCATTGGCAGCCATTGTGCATCTCTCTAACTAAAGAGCATTAGCAGTGATCCGCTGTAAGGCAGTCGGATATAGGGTTTTTATGTGGCTACATGGCTATTCCTGATTGGTTACCAATGTCAGTATGAAGATTTTACCTAAACAGAAAGAAGTTTCATATGGCCACCCATGCATGCACGCTACACACGCCCATGAGGCGCAGGAAGAAGGATGTGGACTCGTTGGAGCCATCACCGGATAGTTTTCACAGTTGTCAATCCTTTCGTCATTCTTCTTCGAGGATCAAGAGTTGGGGGTTCTTTGCCTCACTTCTCTTTCAAATCATACTCATGCTAGCTGAACACCGTTTAAGAGATTGAAGTTAGGGTCTAAAGTGTGGAAATTGGGGTTTTATGCGACATTGACTAATCGGAAGCATATTTGGTGGTGTTTTGGGTGAAAACTAGTTGAAAATCAGGTTCGACACAAGTTTCCCAACATTAGGTGTCATAGTGCCCTTTGTTGGTGCTACGACAGTGAGATGGCAAGCATAGAGGTGGTTTTGATTAGGTGTTCGAACTGAATCCTCAAACTTGGCACCCCAGCAATGGAAGTGGATGCCACGACGGTGGACCTTTTAGTTTGGCTTTTGAACAGCATCTTCAGACTTGGCCCTGTAGTGGTGGAGATGGGCACTGTGGTGGTGGAGAAGTATGGCACAGCGGCAATACCTTTAAGACTAACACCAAACCTTTGAACTAGGGTGTCGTAGTGATGGAGTTGGATGCTGCAGTGATGGGACTTGATGCCATAAATGGAGGGCAGTGCCATAGTAGGGGCGCAACCTTAATTTTGATGTTTGCATCACTTGTACAATGGCCATCGCGGCAAGTAGAAGTGGGCACCATGGCGGCCGTGACCAAAAAAAATTGTAGTTTGCTTATAATTTCATCTTTTCGACTTGGATTCTTCTTAGACCGCAAGGACAACTTATAAGGGGAGTCTCTAAGACTATTACAGAGGCATGTTTTAGGTGGTTTCTTAAGACTTATGAATTATATGTGATGATATGGTGGTATTTTGGTTTTCGTGACCTGTGGGTGATGCTATGTTTTTATATCTTGGAATGTTTGATTGCATGAGCTTATGATGGTGACCTTTTTGGTGGCCGTTCGTAAGTCCTGGATAGGGTTGCAAGGTTAGATTTGGTTTATGAACCAAGGAGGGTAGGTAATTGTGTTTGGTTTGAACCCGTAAGTCCCGGCACCGGCAGGGCAATGAATGAATGTTTGTAAATCACGATTAGGGTAAAGTAACTTTGTTAGGCACTCTATAAATGTTGATAGAGTAAGAGGTGTTTGGGTCTTAAGAATGATGACTTATTAAGTCCTAGATGAGCACAGGGACTTAATGTATGCTCTGTGTGCCATATGGTTTCTATGTTGGATGGTATTTTATTGTTTATCTTGTTGTGAACTACACCATGTCGACGTTTATGACATCAAAATGGACTTGGGTGATTGGATTCCAATCGAGCCATGTGGTTTGTTCTTAATATATTCTCTTAAGAGACTACTTTGGACCAGTTGAGCTACTTTTGGAGCCCATTGATGACCCAACAATCTGTCATGATTGATTTACATTGATTGTTTGTTGGATTATTGTATTTTGGTTATTAGACTTTGATCCACTAGTCGTATTTGAGCGCATGACTCATTATTTGTATGTATTAATAGCATATCCAATGCATTAGTTATAGTAAAAGTTATATTTAAATTTAGCTAAAATTTACCTCCAATGTATTAACTGTAGCAAAAATTATAGCAATAACAATTTTTTTTGAAAAACCTACATAGATCTAATGTCGTAATTTACGTCATGTCATGTAATAACAATTAATTTTGTTGAATAATTATTGAAGACGTACAAGGCATCGTTGCTAGCAGAGGTGAGTTAACGTGTGAATGAGCTGAAGCGGTAGACATTGGTGATGGTAGAGCCAAGCCTGGTCCCAACTAGGGCTGATGAATTGACGATTGACACGGCAGAGGATGGGAAGGTATTGATTAGGGTAGCGCTGTGTTGTGAGGACAAGCCCGATCTCCTCTAAGAACTCATCAAGACCTTGAAAGCCCTGAGGCTGAAAACACTCAAGGCTGAGATCCCTAAGCTCCATATAGGAGGCAGCAATGTCACTAGAATTGAGACCGGATTAGAGGGAGAGTGAGAGAGAACTCGATCGGTGCAATCTTCCAGTGGGCCGGCCAATTTGTGAATCAGCTGTAGGGTGTGGCTTGTGGCGGTGTGCGTATAGGAAGAGCTGTGCTGAAAGGAGAAGAAAGAGAATGAACTTGGGTAAAATTGAAAAAATAAATGATGCACATTGGAGTATCACTAACTAAATTTATAGGTAAAAATACTGTAATAAGTTAAATTTAACTTTAACTAATTAATTTTATCTAATACAATTGGAAATACTATGATGTACTTATAAAAAAATTAGAGATACTATGATGTATTGGGTTATTTATTAGTTGCATATGTTGGATTACGTATAGCCTTGTTGGGTAAAACAGATTTGGCCAGCATCTAGTTAACATCCCCTTGATGATAGACACCAAAACTTGCAACATTCAAGACGGTGTTGGCCGAGTTAGGCAGTCCGTCCACCATGGTAAATGAATTTTTGAAATGGATCCGTTGAGTTGCTTGTTTTGTTATTTTTGTTTGTTTGGTACAGGATTATGTAAAAACTCCCTTCTCTTACGCATGGACCCACATTAATTTGGAGTATATTCTTCGATTTTCATTTGCACATTTTTCGCTTACCAAACCACTCAGTTGTTACTATGTAGGTTTTTTCAATGCTTCCTAACTTTTAATTCAGAACTATCGCTGAAAGGCGAAGAAAAGGAAAGCCGGGCAAAAATCAGGTGTTACACGACCATGTTGGATTCAATGACAAATAAAGGCATGTCTATGCTAATTCACTTGCTTCCTTGTGCATTGCCATACGTCTGTAGAATAACTTTAATTTTATTTATTTTTCTCTCGACTGAATACATTTCCTATTCCTATTAATAATATTGCACGTTTCCAGAATTGGTAAGTTCTAACCTCATTCTTCACTGGGTCAAGATTGATGCGTATCGCAAGAGGATGTGGACGACTAGTTCTGTAGAAGCCATAGAGATGCTGAAGCGAAGAAGTGCCTTGCATGTTCTGGAGCAACAGGAAGGGGCTGAAGATTGCTAATAAGGGAGAAATGAGTGCTCTACCCAGAAACATGAATGCTTGACACATGAGTGAAGCCCTCGCTCCACAGCTTGGGTGGCTTGCAAAGCTTGATGAAACAAATGGGTTCTGCTGTTGGAAATCTGTTATATGGTATTCCCTAGAATGTTAGAAAATTTCCCTCTTTTGTTGCTCTGGTATATATTAGCCCCACGGGGCGGCTTAAACCAGACAGTGTCAAACCCTTTTACCTGATTCGGTTCCAATAGTAATTCATATTTTCTGGATATGCATGCGTATTGATCCTTGCATGCGGTGGCAGGCCTTTGGGTTTGGTGGGAACAAGACCAAATTGAGGTGCAGGAACTAGTTACCCCGGTCACTTTCTTTGTATATTGGTCTCACAAAATGCATTATGTGGGATATATATAAACACATTTGTCGTGCTAAAAATTGTCTCTCGCCTTGTCTTCTAACCCAAGACACTCTCCCACCCTGTCTCCTTGTCTTCACTCCACAGGACCACAGCACAGCGTACCTTCCAACCCAAGCACCCAACCCATGCCTGAGGGGATAGAATATATTTATGCGTCAGTTCTCCTTTTGACCTCTCAACAGAACATCATTCGCATGCGTTTCACCGACATAAATTCAAAATTGTTGTTTCAAGCTTCAGGGAAAATTGTCGCACCATCATCCTCCTTATTATATGCTTTCTAATAAGACAAGTATGTGGATAAGAGGTTTGATGCTCGGATTAGGAAAAGTAAACTGGAGCAGTTAGCCGAATGAGTCTGCCCATATACCAACCTAGGAACACAGCCATCTCACCAGCAGAAACAGACCCATGGGCATGAGCAGGCGCGATCACTGGGGATTAGTCTCGCGTGGTAGCAGTCCGGGGCAGGCTATCAGGGCAGGTGCCGGTGTGAGGGGGCCCGAACGATAAAACTGGTGCTGAGAGGCCCAACGGAGCCGAGATTCGTCTTGCTCGATCTCTTGTCATCTGCAGCGAAGCTTATGGTCTGGTACGAGAGAATATCCTGTTACAAAAAAAAATTATTATGATTCGGGTCGGTTCTTTTTACCTTGTAAAAATTAGTCTTCCCATATAGCCACTGGTTGCCTTTTTTTTTTTTTTTTAAATAATAGGATATTTACGATTCGGGTCAGTTCTTGTGCACCACAACGGACGGTTCAATTCCACATGGCTATTGGCTACACCGTGTTTCATGTAAGTTCAGATAAAATTCATTGACACTAGTAATCTTTACCAACCAGCCTGGTGATTTTATTTTTTTTAAAAAGAGAGGTTAGAGAGATGGATTTAGAAGAAGGGCTTGTCACTGACCCCACATTGATTCACGCATGGTGAAATCACTCCTTTTGACATGCCCATCTACTTTAGCAGTGGGGGTAGTTTGGTCATTTCATTTACAACTTCATGTAAGCCACCAGTGGAAAGGTGGAAACAGAGAACAGAGCACACAAAGCAGAGAGAGAGAGAGAGGGGGGAGAGAGAGAAGTGAATACGAGGAGGAGGGGAGGGGGTGACATGACGAAGAATTCCGGAAACGTAGGCGGCGAGGAAGAGAGGGATGAGGAGGAGGAGATGTCGAGATCGGCGCTGGCGGCGTTCCGGGCCAAGGAGGAGGAGATTGAGAAGAGGAAAACAGAGGTGAGGGAGAAGGTGAAGGCCCACCTCGGCCGCGCCGAACAAGCTACCAAGCGTCTCGCCGTCATCCGTGAAGTAAATCTTCAGGAATCTATATATCCTTAAATATTCACGTACTATGATTCAAATCCTCGTATGTGTACGGTTCTAGCATTTTGTGTTTCGTATGTTTTTTTTGTTTTTGTTTTTGTTTTTTGTTTTGGTTTTGGCTCGAGGGAATCGGATGGTTCTGTGCGTTTTTGTTTGTTTGTTTGTTCGTTTTGCATGTAATTTGGCAACCATTAATGTAACTTTACATAAATAAGATGAAAATTTGAGAATCATCGATCAGGAAGTTGAGGCCCTGACAGATCCGACGAGGAAGGAAGTGGCTGCGGTCCGTAAGAAGATTGATGTGGTCAGCCGAGAGTTGAAGCCTCTTGGCCAAAGTTGCCAGAAAAAGGTAACACTTGCGGTTTTTGCTTTAATTATTATTAATATTTTTTGTTCATGATTTCATAATTAGGCATGTTTGTTTTAATTTGTGTTTTTTTTTGCTTTTGCTTTTTAGGAGAAGGAATACAAAGATGCCTTGGAGGCTTTCAATGAGAAAAACAGGGAAAAGGCTAACCTGGTTGCCAAATTAATGGAGGTGATTTTTTTAAATTTTTTTTATTTAATTCTCTTTCAGAAATAAGTCACCCATCTAGTATTAATTGTGGGGTTCAGGATGTCCTTTTTTCTTTTTTCTTTTTTTCTACAAAATTTATATATTTTAAACTTCTATTTTTTTTCCTTCGATGTTTTAGTTTGATTTAAGCCTTTTTTGCTTATTATTTCAACCATTGATTGGTTTATATAACTATCATTTGGGTCACTGAATTCAATTTCTGAATTCCCTACCCACCCGTGTTTTGCTCCTGTTCAGCTGGTTGGTGAGAGTGAGAAGCTGAGAATGAAGAAGCTGGAAGAGCTTAGCAAAGACATAGATTCATTGAAGTAGGTTGTCCCAGTGTGCCCAAAAAACCGCCATCAACCGGGTACCGTACGTGTGTTGTATTTATGATTGTCATGCTCATGGATTTGTTTGTTTTGTTTTTTCTTGTTTTATTTTTGTCTCTTTTTTTTTTTTTTCCCTTTATGCTTTATTTTTGGGGCTTTATGTATTCAACTCGGGAGTTTTAATGGAGGGTGTGCGGGTGATTCAAGGAAACGCATCCCTCATCGATCCTGATAGCTTTGTAAAATAATTAATCTCCAAACTCATCACTTCTTGTTCACTGCTTCATTTTTTGTTCAGGTGTTAGATGTGATTGAAATCATATTTGAAATCATAGGGCATGTTTGATTTTTATGTATGTGGTCGTGGTAAATTTTTGATTTGAAAATAATTTATGTTTAGCATATATTTTAAGAGTAATTTTAATATATATATTTTTATTATTTAATAGAGAGTAAAATAATAAAAATTAGCTTTAATATATTTTTTGTTTTATTTTTTTATTTATAAATTATTACGGTTACTCTGGTGGCTTTTTACAAATAACGAGTTATTATTTATTTTATATATATAATATTATATTATATTTTTATATTTTTCTCTCCTTTCTATGTTGCCTCATCTCTTTGGCCATATCTATTGTTGCCGCCACCTCCCTCATGTCATCGCCTTTGCTATTGCCACCTCCCTCCGGTTGTTGTTGCTGCTGTCTCCTCCCTTCGGTCGCCGCCGATGCTGCTTCCTCCTGCCGCACATCTGAGGAAATCATTCACTGGGGATGCATTCTCCATCCTCACTTCTCTCTTGATTCGTTACAGATCTCTGCTTCTATTGTCTTCTCTCGTTGTTGTTGCCTCTTGTTGCAGATTTGAGGCGATCATCGCCGGCAAGGCATCCTCCCTCTTATCTTCATCCGCTACATATCTTTCTCGCCGCTGTCTCCTCCCTCCACATTCCATATGCAAAACAAATTAGAGAAGGGATGTGCAAACTGACCGAAGGAAGAGAAGGATAGAAGATAATAAGAAGATAAAAATTATTTTAATAAAAATAAATATAATTTAAAAATTAGTATTAGAGTTTAAGTTAAAAAATAACTTTTTAAATGGAAAAATCTCTTTGCGTTGAGATATTTTAAAAAGTAGTATTGAAGATACTAAAAAAATATATTTTTAAAAAATTGAGTCTAAAAATTTAAAATAAATTAAAAATTAAAAATTATTTATTTTGTTTAGTAAAATTGGGTTTAAAATTGAAAATAAAAAATAATTTTAAATGACTTTTATTTATTTTAAAATTTAAAATTAAATAATTTTAAAATTATTTAAATTCTTTAATTTTAAAAGTAATCAGCAAATCATGTTGTAGAAAAATATACTCCCTATGCTACATGAAAATAGCTACTTTCATAATAATATTATTTTAATTAAACTGTTGGGATGTTTGTCCCACATCGCTTAGGACGAGAAAATTAAGGCATATATAAGAAGAAATAAGGCTTTAAATGTTACGACGTGTTTTAAAGCCGTGCGGGCCGATGTGACGAGCCCAAAGCGGACAGTATCGTGACACTTAATCGGGCCTTTACCTATGCCCGATTCTAACAAACTGGTATCAGAGCCCAGTTGTCCTGTTATCTCCGTTAAGTGTTCCGTAATATCGAAAGTCTTCTCGGCGTTGTGTGATTGAGCGGCGTGTCCCGTTAGTGCGGCGGTATTCGGGTTATGATGTCACTTTAATATCGAACCGGTTTGATCTCTCTACAAGGCGTGGATTGAGGGGGGGCGTGTCTCCAACCTATGGTATACGGTCGATGTGTGACAAAGGGGGAGATTGTTGGGATGTTTGTCCCACATCGCTTAAGGACGAGAAAGTTAAGACATATATAAGAAGAAACAAGGCTTTAAATGTTACGACGCGTTTTAAAGCCGTGCGGGCTGATATTGCGAGTCCGGACAGTATCGTGACACTTAATCGGGCCTTTACCTATTCTAACATAAACAATTTTTAATCAAAATGTTTTAATTAAAAAATAAAAAGAATACAACTACGTATAATCGTTTTATTAACCGATCAATGCTGATGGCAGAAGTTGAACCTGCCATAATTTGTCGCAGTCTTTTAGATGCATGCCCACAATTTTTTTTTTGGCATTCATTCATAAGGTCCTAATAATTAGAGGGACGGGTTTAAGAGTTCATGACGCCAGATGTAAATTGTTAAGATTAATGTGACGGTGGCATTTGTATTTGTGAGATTATTAGAGATTGAGCAAATGTCTACGGTACAATTCTAAAATAAATTGATTCGTATTGTATTGCTATACCATTGGCGGAGATAGAACACTATTTTTGTAAGTTTATAATTTTGATGGTAGAAAAGAAAGAAATAAAAAAGTAATTATTTCTGATAAAAAAGAACACTATCTTGTTTTTCTTTCTCTTCGTGGGAAGTTACTAACAAAAGGATTTTTTTTTATTTTCTTGTTTCTATGTTGAAATAATTAATAATTTTAAAATTTAAATGATTATATTATGATATTAATCTCAATAATAATTTATTTTATTTTAAGAGAATATTAGTGATATGAGTACTATTTTGATTAAATAAAAAAAATCTTTTTCTAAAGAGAAAGTAAGTCAATTTTTTCTTTTGAAAACAAAATTATAAAGAGAAAGTAAGTCAATTTTTTTAATTCTTTTTTCCCCCGTTTCAAAATCTCAAATACAAATAATTTGAAAATTTTTAAATCATTTTGTTTACGTCATCTTTTTTCTTCCTATTTAAAATTTATAGCTAGGATTATTGCATCATCCATTGGCGGGGATGAAGGAAGCATGGCGGGCTGAAGGCCCACCAAAGAATTTTCAAAATCCAATATTGCTTTCTTCATACATAGTTATATTTAAATTAACCGATGAGATCCTTCAATTAAATAGAAAAAAATTAGTTTTTTTAACTAAAATAAATTTTAAAGATAAAGTAAGCCATTTTTTTATTTTCATTTTTTCCCGTTTCAAAAACTCATACACGAATAACTTGAAATTTTTTTAAATCATTTTGTTTACCTAAATTATTTTTCTTTTTTCCTTCCAATTTAAAACTCATAGCAGAATGGTAGGATTATTGTATTATCCGTTGGCGGAGATGAAGGAACAAGGAAGCATGCATGCATGCCCGGCCGATAATAGGGCCTAGAATGTCTATTGAGTCTAATGGTTTAAACTCCTCTGCCTTTCATACCGTTACTCTTTTTATCCTTGAGTGTTAACCCTCAATAACATTTACAATTGGTGGTTAATTGAGTTGATAACTCTTATTTTTCAATTGCTCTTCGATTAGCCTGCAATCACTGATCATCGACGAATGAATTATATGCTTTTGATTAAGAAAAACTCGTCTGAGTTGATAAAACAAAGTAAATTAATGTCTTATCAATGCAAAATACGAAATTCGGATTAATAATGTGTTGTCTATTTCGTTATTACAAGATCTATGTACAGAGCCAGTATTAGGGTTACAATGAAAATTGAAGGAAAGAAAAAGCTAATAGCAAACTTTAATTAATGGTTAATTAATCAGAATAAAAAAGAGAAAGAAATCTTAATAATATTTAATTAAATTAATTTACGAAAGTTAATGAAAACTTTGTAATAATTTTCGTCGTCATGCTTTATCATGTCAGACTGCATGGCTCATCACTGACTTCTCTCGCACTCGTCGTCTGATTGCATACCTGGCTGGACTGATCTCACTCGTCCTTCACAAAATCGCACGCCTGGAGCTTGATCATAGCACTGGTTGATCTCACTGTGTGATAAAGTTGATCGTACACATGATCATTATATATGAAAGAATATATGAAATTACTCTTAAATTATGTTTTTCCTATTTTACCATCAAATTTAAATTTTAAAAATTTATCACTTAATTAGATTTAGACCAAATTTGAGTGATTTTATCATTATATATGGTTGGGACCCATGGGGGGAATTGGAGAATTAATCGGTTCTAAACTCTCGGTAAGTGATTAAGTTAAAATATGCTGCTGGCACTTTATCTTTTAAGATTATAAAGGAATAAATATCATTTCCTATCTGTTTTTGACAATAACTCTAAAAGAAAGAAGAAATTATTTTTATGGTAATGCTAACTAAAAAAAATCAATAATTGCGATCTCGATTTTTTATCGACAATCTAGATTTCATTGATTGAAAATCGAATGGTCTCAATTGTATTGTGCTCATTACTCTTCTAATCTCAAATTTTGATAAAAAATCAAATAGTTCATATCGATATCATTATGCTCATTGCTCTCCTTAGCATTATCATATATATATATATATGTGTGTGTGTGTGTGTGTGTGTGTTTAGATATTCTAACAAAAGAAAATTATAAGGACATTCATTTAAAATAAAAGATTATTCAATTTTAATAATTAAAATAATTCTATATATTAAGTTTTTTTCTTTAACAAAACTTAAAATCTAAATGATAAAAGTTGTCATTGGATATAAACTTTAACGGACATATAGAATTTTACAAAAGTATTGACCAAATAAAATGTTTATACAAAACAAAATAAACAACTCCTAATTATCATTAGAAATTATCGTATATCCAAGAAGACTAGAATATTTGTTAGTTTGAATTAATGCATCGGTTTACTATTCAATAAATACACACAATATTTGTTAGTAAAATGATAAAATAATATAAAAGTAATGTTATATACAGGTAAATCACACATAAATACTTTCATCGTCATCGAAGTAAAATAAATTCTTTGTTAATATATGTATTCATACAAATCCAATGATAATAAAAGTGTTCATATAATAATGTATTGGGAATAAATTTTTTCATAACATAATGTTTATTATGCTAAACCGATGGGCGAGCGCAAAAAACTCCTCTCGCCAAGTGAAAACTAACATTAATAAAGTTTAAAAAAATAGACATAGAGGATAGAGTAATAATATTAATGTACTATATAATTTTTATCTCTTACACCTTTTCATTTATTTTATGTTGCCAAAACAACAGATGTACAATACAGCACATACTCATAATCATAAAATTTTAAATCATCATTTTATATATTTTAGTACTCATATATGTCACACCATATCATTTCTTTTTTATTAAGAAACCCCAATAATATTTAATTTGTAAATAATGTCCTGCCAAATTATACGGTGGCATGTGTGTTCTACACCAAATTAAGGCAAAACAAAATTTAAGTTAGTTAAATGCTTATATACTAATTGCTCTTTCAACATTCTAGAACTCACTATCGGTTGGACTTTGATGCTTTGATATCATTAACTTTTGTCTCTAAAGTTTTAATATTTCAACCTGTCCATTTCATTTTAATGTTTTGTTCGACCTCTAAATGGATCCAACTCACTTATAGGAGTTTTTTCCCTACAAAACACGGGGCCGCACTTTTTCAGCACCATTAGAAATCACCCAAAGATTAAAAAATTTGCAATGAATAATTAAATCGTGCAACCTTTTTTTCCCCCTTCAAAATTGAAATGGATTGATGAAATGTAATTGTCGAACTTTTTTTTTCCCCTGACTTAACTTTTGGAATAAAACAGAATATGAATACAAAATTTGATGGGCCTGAGATAAAACTCCCGTGGAGTGGAGCCCGAGGAGTGAAGACCGACAAGCCATGGTCCGCCATGTTAAATACAAACAAGACAAGCATGGACCCAAACCCCTGACTCTGCTACGTACATCTTTGGCTCCACCAACACTGATCACCAGAAAAAATGAAAAATCCCACCTGGTTTTGGCCATGTGAGTATGGAAATCATGGCCGCATACCCTATGATTCTATGAATGAGGTAGGTAGGGTCAGAAGCAAAATGGAACACTGACTTTTGCTTCCCTGCATCGCGCAACGCGCGGCCTATATACATGGAAACCAAGAACCATAGAATTTATAGTAGCTAGGGTTCCTACATGTTTCAAATGACATGTTATGGTTAATTTGCCTTTTTTTGGTGTTAATTGATAAGTTGCCGTCCAAAGAGGATAGCTTCTCTAGGCCTCGGACATTTACTTGGCTATTCATTTAAGCTTCTAATTTTTAACTTCTCTTCCACGATGCGGGATGAGTTTATTTCCAATTTTCAAATGATGAGTAAATTTGGAGTAATTGATAAACCTGTTTGGTATTACGATAATCACGTTATAATATTTATGCTTATTAATAATCATAAGATTTTAGCAGCTAAACATGTGGAAGTGAAATTTTCCACCATTTGAAAATAAAGTTGAGAGTGAAGATCGATATTTTAGGAAATTACACAATTAATTATTTATTTCAGGTGACATGATATAGCAAACTCACTCACTAAAGGTTTATACCCAAATATTTTTGGAAAAACATGTCACATAAATGAGCTGGTTGCCATCATATAGGTTACATATATATATGTTTAATGGGAGCTAATTTAGGTCATATGTTATTTTTGTGTTCAGATATTTGAGTTATTAATTATTTGATGTTTCTTTAAACATATTGGTTTTTAATTTGACATTTTGTTATATTAATTATTATCACAAGTAACTTATATATATAAATGTATGAAAGTTTTTAAGATTCTGTGTCAATCTTAAACATTTTTGTTAGGGGCTTTTTGGTGGTGTTGATATATATATGTGCGTAGACTCATTAATTACATAAAGATTTATTCTAAATTACCTTTAAATGGAGTACTGATTTGTTGGAACCAATACACAATCAGAATTACCCATGTTAGTGAAATGAAATACTTTCATAATTATAATTAGTCCTTACATTGGTATATGTTATAGGTCCAACTAGAGTTTCAAGTATAGAATTTTGATGGACCGAGTGAACTAATTAAGACAACAATTAGATTATGGTCTCTAGGTTTAATTTTCAAATATGATGAGTATTTTGCAAATATTTAACCCAAGGGGAAGAATGCTAGAAAATAATAAAATAATAGGTTTGATTATTTGGACTTGTGGTATTTAAGTCATTTATGATTAATATATATAACATGTCGTTAATTAGTAAATTATGAAGTCAGGGTCCATTGGGGCTAGGGCTAGCTAGCTAGAATTAACATTTTAATGAGTAGTCATCTCAATTTAAGAAACCAAAGACACGCTTTTACAGTTTGATATCTAAAACCTAATCAATCATGACAGATTTCGAGTAATAAAATTAAGCAATTAATTAATATGAGATACTTGACTAGAATTTGTAAAAAATTTACTTACCCTAATTAAGTCCAAAACTCTGACTATCGCGCGCCAGCCCTTCCACTATGATATGATGCCGATTGAGAGAGGCTCCACAGCACCTGCAACATGCATAAGCATCTTATTAGTATTGATAAATCATTGGCCTAAAAACCGGCATGCCAATGGGATTAAAGGTGCCAAACGTCCTTAAAACATACGCACGTACGTGAATACGCAACGCAAGTTGGAGTGGAGCTAATTAATTAATAATTAAGAAGCTCGAAAATAGGATGAAAGTTTGGGACACGCGGGCCTAAAAATGGTGAAATCAACCGTGCCACGCGTGGCTACAGCGTATTTTTACTATTTCTTCAAAAAGTTGGACAAACTAGTACGGTGTGAAATTAATGATTTATATTGTTAGTTGTAATTATTAGTATTTTTTTTGGTGTTGTTGTCAATTAGTTAGTTTTACCAACAGTGGCATTATTAAGTTGTACGTCTGCGCGCTAACAGCTTCAACCGAACCAACCGACTTAGCAGCCAGATATGGTTAAGTTCCTTGCTGCTGTCTATTAATTGGTTTGTATTTGGGAGGCATTTGCTGGGACATTACCAGAATTAGCCTTTTTTTTTTTTCTAATTCCTCCTCTGCAACCCACGCGTCATCAGAACCCATATATATATATATATACACACACCACAACCAAAGGATCACTTGTCACGCAAATCACAAACAACAGCAAGCTAACGTACTAATTAACAATGTCCAGACCTGATTCCATTCGCGCCCATTTCCTTGTTCATGCTTTCCTCATCATTTTTTCACTCCTCCAAATCCGATCCTCGACTTCAGGTTTACCCGTGACTGATGGAGGCCTTTTGCGCGACACGGATACGACGGCTCCATTGGAACCTACGATCGAATATCTTGCCACCAACGTGGGGTACTATTCCATCAAAAACACCATCTCGTCAAGGTAAATTAAATAGTATACGTACGTAGTATGTTCGATCGGTTACTTGGGGTACGTGGTGTTCTATTATACATATATATATATATATATATATATATCACGCTCAGTTACTAGCTTCCTTTGTTTATGTATGTATAGGATGTTCTACTATTTCTTCGAATCACGAAATAATAAAACAACAGACCCCCTCCTTTTGTGGCTGAGCGGAGGGCCAGGATGTAGCTCTGCATTATCTTTATTCTATGAGAATGGTCCTTTCAAGATGAACAACGGCACAAATTTTGAAATAAACGATTTTGGTTGGGATACGGTACGTGTTATGTACATTATAAGAAAAAAAAAACAGGGTTTACTCAAAAGCTTTATCTGTATCTGTGTGGATTAATAGTATATATTATGTTTGTTCATTATTATATATACAGTTGATCCCTATTATATATAAAAGGGCGTCATGCAAAACTAGCGCTCTTTGTAAAATAAAATTAATCTTCATTTTAGACTGAACGTACGTATAAATTAACAAGTATAATTTCAAATGCTAGGTATCAAACATTTTATACGTGGACAATCCAGTAGGAGCTGGCTTTAGTTATACCAACAATGAAACCGACTATCGTCACGACGAAGAGGGTGTCAGTAGCGATCTCTACAACTTCTTGCAGGTATATCATGTGTTTGTGAATCCAAATCACACTTTCAATTTGAAGTGACTCATAAAATTTAGAGGCAACCAATCTCACATACATACATACATACATACATATAAATATATATCACTAATCTGCAGCTTAATTATAGGATTTTTTGGCTGGGCACCCTCAATACCAAGGAAATGACTTTTTCATTTCTGGCGAGTCATACGCTGGAAAATATATCCCGCATTTAGGTGTTCGGATTCAAAACGGAAATGAAGCAAATGAGGGAATACATATAAACCTTAAGGTATATATATATATATATATATATATATATAAATATATATATATATATATATATATATATATATATATATATATATATATATATATATATATATATAATATGTTTGAGTGTGGCTTGTGTGTGTATCTATATGTTAATTACTTGTGATGATATTAATTTTGACTAATCTTGATTCTGGATTATGAGCAGGGAATCGCCATAGGAAATGGGAACGTGTCTCCCCTTGATATGTACGAGTCCTATGGGGATTACGCATTGGAGAATAATAGGATTACAGAATCTGTAAGAACAGATTACATCAAAAACTTTACTGGTGCATGTCTAAAACTCGCACATGATTGCTATTGTAAGTCATCTCCATTGCGCGTTTTATTTTCTTCTTCTCAGCTTGCTGTTTCTTAACCTATTTTTTGTATGCCTGGTGCTCATCTCTCAAATGCATGTGTTATTCATTGCTCATCACCTCTCCTCTTAATAATAATCATAAACTATCCGGATTTATTGTGTATCAGATGGGCCGGCCAATGTCAATACGTGTGTGGATGCTTACAATAATTGCTCGTCGACAAAATCGAATTTAGCTCACTCCATGATCTCCCCTATAATTGTAAGAGATGGCTTCTTCAGATAAACCTGATCATATCTCTTTCTTCTTCTTCTTCTTCTTCTTCTTCTTCTTCTTCTTCTTCTTCTTCTTCTTCTTCTTCTCATTGATCGAGTAAGGAAAACAAACCACTGAGTATGCATTGGCATTTATGTTGCTTACTCATGCTATGCAGAACCCTTATGACATCTCGTCAAATCAATGTGTATCTAATGCATGTTACGACTTTAACGGGTTGGATCAACTTTTTAACATCTCCACCGTGAAGGCCACACTCGGCGCCGAATCCGACTTTCAAATTTGTAGTCCCCAGGTGGAAGATGAATTAGGGGGAGACCGGATTTTGGAAGCTAAAGCCCCCGTGGCTAAACTTCTGGAGACCGGGATCAAAGTGCTTGCCTACAATGGTGAATTAGATTACCAAGTCAATTGGAAGGGTTAGTAATTAATTAAGGTCCTACATATATGCCTGTTAATTTCTTGTATACTATAATATTAATTAAGAATCTCATTTTTAAGCAATTGGGAATTTGATGTTAATGTTTGAGTATTCACATGTAAATTTGAAATACCTTAATGTATTGCTTGTGTGATTATTCAAATCAGGTTAGATCTGTTTTAACAGGTTAAAGTTTTATTTAATCACATTAAAATACTATAGCAGTAATTATTGTAATATTATAATTAAATGAAACTCTAATTATTGAAATTAGTGAAATACCATAGCAGTTATATATATATCGTTGGATTTGAATTCAAAAACGATAGTATATTATTTTATTTGTCTTTTTTAAATAACATTTTCTAAAATAAAAAAACAAAAATCACGTTATCAACTATATATTGTCATTTGTCACTGCGGAACGGCTAGTGTTAAACAAGGGAATGTAGGTCGTTACATGCTTTAGTATATGTGTGTGTGTGTGTGTATACTTTTTTTGTTTGTTTTGTCTTGAGACATGACTTCGAGAATATTTTTGTCCTGATTTATTAACCGGATTTTGATATATTTCACAATTGATTGACATGAAAAGAGTTAAAATATATATCTACGGCTTGGTTTGTATGCAGGGGGCGAGTTATGGACGAATGGCTTGGAATGGAATGGTCAGACGCGATTCCGGTCAGCACCGTATGTTCCATTCGTGGTCGGCAAAGACATAAGCGGGAGCCTGAAAAATTATGGGCCGTTAACTTTCCTTAGGGTCTGTGTTTGTTACCTCTCTAGTTATAAGCTTCTTCTCATACACGTCGGCAAGATTAATTAGATAGGAAATGCATGGGATTCGATTTGATCACTAAGCCATGTATTATCTGTGCAATATTGGAATATGACAGGTGAAAGGAGCTGGCCACATGGTGCCAATGAATCAACCGAGAGCTGCCCTAGAGATGATACAGAGGTGGCTTCGAGGGAAAACAGACTTGTCACCTTTGTAGACCCAAAATGCCTGCACAACCACCATCAGGTCCATCCCAAAGTGTACTTTGGATTATCAGAAAAGAAGAGTGGCCTACGATGACTGAAAGGACAGTATTTGGTTTTTGTTTTACTCCCGTATAAAGCAAGATCACTTGCTCCAATAAATTATATCAGTTTTTTTCTTTTCTTTTTTTTTTTTGTTCTCTTTTTTAAAAAGATGTAAGTACTATTAAGAGGAAGGTAAGAGAACATGCGTCACATGACATTTTGACACATGAAAGGTTAGCCTGAACAATGGCATGTCATCAAGCTGAGTTTTTGTCTATTGGGTACCCATTAGACGAAGGATGTCCAAAAATTCGTGTATCAGCTACTTCATTTATTAGTTTAGGGTGCATGATGAAACCTAATCTTATTGGTGTGGATGAAGCCCTCACACCCAAAAGGAAAAAAAAGAGCCAAACCAAACCCAGGAAACCATCCATAAGAGGGAAAACCAGAAAAGACAGTTTTTAGGGGAAAAAAAAGAGAGAGGGTATATTCTCCTCTCTGTGTAGAAAATGTAAGTAGGTTTGATAGAGTTTTGATTTCAGTATTTTATTTTATGAATTCTGTTGGAGTTTGTATAAATTGTAATTTGAAAATAGTATATTTTTTAAAATTATTTTTCATAAAAATTTAAAAATAATTTGGTGGGTTCAAATAATAAAATAATATTATTTTAAAAAATAAAATAAAAAATTATTTTGATTTGTTAGTAGAATTGTGTTTAAATTTAAAAATAGAAAATAGTTATAAATAGTTTTTAAAAATAGCTACAGGCCTATAAAAATAGATTTCATAAAGCAAAATTATGAAGGGGGGGGGGGAAAAAAAAAAAAAAATTTTTTTAAAAAAAAATAAAAATATTGGATGTATTACATTAACGGAGAGGTTATACATGTACTCAGAGTAAAGTCAAGTTTGTCAGACAATATTCACATTCTCATTCGAAGAGAGGATAATTTTCTTGAGGAGTCTATGTAGTTAATCTAATAAACTTATTAAAGACTTCAGAGTGGGATAAGAGCTTCTGAATGAAGTAATAATTTTGTGGAAAACCATGCAAATGAATACTTCGAAGACTTAGTCTCTCAAATTGAAATCCACCATCTCGCATAAAAGTTATGGTCTTGGAGTGGCTGAAAAAATTTAAGTATTCAAGCAAGACTTTGTAACAATGATCGGATAGTCAATCTGATGCTCGGACAAACATTTCGAACAATGAATACTTAATCAGATTCTTTGAATTATTGTGTGATGTTCGGATTGGTAAATTGTCAAATACTCATATACTCAGACTAACAATCCAATGTTTGGATTATTAATTTGATGCTTAAACTATCAATAAGATGACCGAGCACCAAACCAAATACTTGTATTTAACTGTCAGATGCGCAGATAGACATCATGCGCTCAAAAAACAAATCTAATGATCTGACAATATTCTAACATCCCAATCCTCTAACATAGAGATCTTCACAAGTATATTTTTATGCCAAGTATAAAAACTATTTAAGATAAAATCTCTGACAACTTGCCTACTTCAAAAATAAAAGATAAATCAATCAACAAGATTTTCATTAATGATTATGAAGATTTGCCTTCCAGCACAAGTGATTCTGAGATTTTCTCTAAGCATTAATCATCCATAATGTCCATAACCCAAAAGGAGGAAACAAAACATTTAGAGACCATATTATAATGACAACTTTGCATATAAAACCCTTGTACGCTAATCATATAAACACTTTGTCATTATATTATTATAAAAGACATCTTTTTTGACAAGCTTTCACATGTGCGAGAGAAATCCTAAAAGAGATAAAATCATGATACATTTGGTGTTGTTTTTGATTTTCTGTTTTAAAAATACTTTTAGAAACTGTATTTGAAAATTAATTTATGAAAAATTGGATATAATTTTTTTTATTTGGGGGTTGTTTTCAATTAAATTAAAAATAATTTTTAGAAAATAAATTTGAGTCATCAAACTATTGGCCATTACAACACAAGGGCAGAAAGAGGAGCATCACAAAAGAGGAGAAGAGTCGCCGAAAATAGAAAACAAAAATAAAATATTTTAAATGTATTTTATTTTTCTCCACTCAAAAATAATTTTTTTTAAAACCCAAAAATAAAGAAAATCACCAAACATAAAAAGATAATTATTTCCGGTATTAAGCTCTTTGAATTACAGTATCAAACTCACTTTCATATTCCCTCTAATAGAAAATTTTAGCAAAAAAAATAAAACACTTACAAGCTTTCATATCAATCTTTTTAAAGATATAAAATTATTTATGCTTTTCTAGAGAAAAACTGTTGTAATAAAAAACACCAAGCTAAGAACTGTTATTCACATTTTTATTGCCAAATTCTATTTTTAAAAATAGAACCACATTAACAAACACATCCTCCAAACAACTATAAATAAATTTAAATTCAACAATCGTATCAAACAGACCCAATAGTCCTCCAATTGTTAACCTGTACTCATTTGAAATACCAAACTCTGAATCAAATTAAACGATTCATACATGTAAAGACTCAACATAAAGAAAAGACCAAAGCTTCAAGAACACGGGGAAATCATCTGGACATTTAAAAGAGAATCCATTAAGTTTTAGGTTGGCGGTGTACAAAAAGCACCACCAGCAAAATCCATAGCATCCAATTCCAGAAAAGCCCCTTTCGGTATGTAAACCAGAACAAAAGACAGGATCGTGAGTGCCCAGTGCCCGGCTAGCAACAAAATCACTCCTCCATAGCGCGAACATCCTCTGGCTCATGGACCTTGACTTTGGTTTTTTGAGACAGAGATGTCTCTGGCAGGGTGGTAACAGGTTTATTAATCAGGTGGATGCTCTGGTCCAACTCTTTCACTGCCTCCTTAATCTGCTGGGATTTCTTTCCCTTCATCCTGGGGATCATGGAAACATATAAATATACTGAGATTTCAATGTCCAACGTGGATGCTCAGACCTAAAACAGCAAGCAATGGAGAGAAATAAACCTCGATTTAATATGTTGGCCTTCTCTTTCTACTCTGACTTTATCAATCTTCTTAATGGCCTTCAGGGTGTTCTCTGCAAGGTTCCTATCGTACCTCTCTGGCCTATTTCGCTTCCTTTCAAACTCAAATGTTGAATCCTACAAAACAAAATGCATATATAATATTTAAAGTGAATCATATGATCCTCTCCAGTAGACAAAAAATTGAAAATAAAGCGGAAGAAAGAAAGAGAAGTTAAAAACTATCTCTCATGGCAACTTCACCCACTTGTGTCATGTCCTTTCCATGCAACCGTCTGTAGGCCTTGGTCCACTTTACTTTACGAGGGTTCCTTTTCATCTTAAAATTCTTATGGCATTTGGATCTACAAAATCGGAAAATCTGCAAACATTTTTTGTCAGACCTTCACAAGCAATCATCAGCGGCATTTATGGAAACAAACAAGTACATATAGAGTGATGGAACGGAAGTCAAACCAAGGCAACCACCAAAACCAAGTGAAAACGAAAGCATATCGTTCGTATTATTTTATTCGGAAAATTTGATTGAAAGATCCAATCCAACATGACTTAATGATCTATTAGTGTAACAAATATACATCTAAGATTCATTTGCAACAAATGACAATGATAGAGACATTAGATTTGCAACTCGTGGCATCAAAGAAACTAGTGCAAACATATATCTAACCTACCTGAGACCGTGGCATATACAATTTTAAATTATTCAAAAATAATGGAACTCCTGCCATCAAGGAAACATTTTTTATAAGTAAAAAGTTAATAAGATTATCAAAAAACTAGTGGAAACTAGTGCAAACAATTATCAAAGTTAATAAAATTTGAGATTAGTTGCAACAATTCACCCCATAGAAGAAGAATACTACTATGAAAAGACCAAATGGGACAGAACAGGATTTTTTCAACTGTAATTCCCCAGTATATGGATATATATAAGAGAAGAGGCAAGAAACAAGTTCACCTTTGCATCATTGCGGACGTACTGAATGCCGTGCCCAGGGTATACAGTAGAGGAGCAGAACCAACATTTCTCCAACCTCATTTTGATGCTAGACTCTTTCTATGCGCTAAATTTTTGCTACAAACAGCAGGTCAAGAAAAATATAAAAAGAAGGTAAACAAACACGGTCAATTGTAAAAACAAAAATCATGGTGACCTTCCATTTATCCTCAATATTCTCTGGGAGTGTTTGGGGGAACTTACTTTTGTTTAATCGACATGATTCTTTTAATCTTTTTACAAGCAAAAACATGATTTTGTTTATAAACAAAAAGAAACTCTCCCAAAAACTTGTTTTTTTGGATAAAAAACTCTCCCATAAACACTCTTAAAAGCATAGTCAACAAACATAGACAATCTTCATAAGACAATAGCAGTATTGAGGTTCATTCACATCCAATTATTTACCTCCTCAAAAAACAGACAAAAAGAAATATGGCAACATGCCTCGTAAAATAAATAACAGAAAACATACAACCATGGGGTTCATTCACATCATATCAGTGAGAGTAATTAGAATTAAAAATTAACGTCACATTTGTGGAAGATAAATTGAGAAGCTTGCGATGTTACCAACAACAGTTGATATTAACTAAATCAAATCAAAATTTTATAGGAAACATCAACACGATTAAAAAAACAAAGGTACAATTTCTATCTTCTCTCCTACCCTCTAGCGCTGTAATCTTCTTTAAAAATTCTAAACATGCAAATTTCCTACTTTTTTCTTGTAGCATGCAATTGTCTGTAACAATATGCAGCGCTCTCGTGCACAGTACTTGCTACCGAACAATTATTTGAATAACCTTGAAACTGTTAAGAATGGATCCAAACATGTTCAGCCATGCTCTCATACCATGTTAAACAATCAAAAGAGAATTTTAAAAAAATAACATATAGAGACTAAGGTTTTGAATGATACTAAATTATTCATAGAAACAAACTTACCGTTCGCTATTTCATGCATATTATGGGGGTAAAAAAACAGTGAATGCTGATGAGTGCTTGTTGACAAGGATGCAAGAGATGTCCCTGGACTACCATTTTAAAGTTGAGCAGCAAGAAGGTTCATCAACTCACGCTTTCTTCAGTTTCAACGGTAACTACTAACTATCACTACATGTTAATGTTGTTGCTTTCTGTAATGTCACCAATTATGAGTTCATTTTAAGTTAGAAATAAATTTAAATAAAAATTTTAAAAACTGTAGGGACCACTGGTGTGTGGTGATTTGCTGCCCTTAATGAATAACGATGCCAGTGGGTGGAAGGACCGAACCAGTGGAAATTCATCTGCCTTGGCGACCTGCAGGTGCCCATTTAGTGCCAATGCTTGTATATGCATTGCCTTGCATAATGTAAAATTACATGATGTTTTGAACTCTAAAAAGGCTTTGATAGGCATAGTAAATCTTGTCCCTTTTTGCCACAGGTAAAAAGTGAACTTCCCAGTACCTTGAAGGCCTGCCGGTACCAGCAGCGCAAGTGGTACAGCCAATCACTTCCGGAAAATGGTGATGGAGATCATTAAAAACAAAGTCGGTAATTTGACTATGAGAAATTAAATAGGTGTATGATTCAGTTTTCTTTTTAAGTTTTTGTCTGTCATATGCAGAAAGTGACGCTGTGGAAAAAGGTCTATGTGATTTATAGCTTCTTCTTTGTTCAGAAGGTCATTGCTCATATGGTTACTTTTTTTCTTCTACTGTGTGATGATACCTCTGACCATGTGGTTTCCTGAAGTTGAAGTTCCAATATGGGGCCAGGTTTATATCCCTTGCATCATTACCATCCTAAATGCCATGGGAACCCCAAGGTCTAGTTTTTGGCCGTGCTGTTCCAGTTTCGTTTATATGCTGCAATTTCATCTCTTCTGCATAGAAGCATACAAAATAAACTCTTAATTAGTTTTTTTTCTAATTTAACCCACAGGTCCATTCACCTGTTGTTTTATTGGATCCTTTTTGAAAATGTAATATCTCTACACTGGACAAGAGCCAGCTAATATTCTTATTAAAAATAATGACCCATTAGTAAGTTAATTTTCTTATTAAAAATAGTAGCTAATATTTTAATAGATTGTGTTGTGATTCTTAGGTGTCCTTTGCTAATTGCCATCTCACAATTATTATTATAGGGCTGAAGGTAAAAAGAGCAAATGGTGTTCGCTTTGTTGAGGAGGCTGTGTTGGACCAATTGTGTTGGCGTATTGTGGTGTTCAATAATAATATTGGGGTGTTCACTTTAAAAATAGTAGCAAATGACATATTGTGGTGTTCAATAATAATATAATAATTATTATAGTTTTTTTTTTGATTGGGCTGTGTTGGACCGATTACAATAGATTGTATTGTGGTGTTCACTTTATTTGAATGCCATAGGTGTCCTTCTTTGCTCTTTTGTATTTCAGTCGCCCCTTTCGGACTGTGTTGGACCAATTGTGCTAGCGATCCGACGTTTGACTTTAGTGTGCATTCCTTATATTCTCTTCTTACCCCAGACGTCTCAGATGTCCCTCTTTGCTTTCCGTGAAAGTTGGTTTGAAAGGTTCCGATCCCTCTTCGTGTGAATTTCTACGGTGCTTGGAAGAATCCTTACAGACAACTTGTGTCGTCGTGATATGGTTGTGGTTCGCCGTTGTTTCTTGTGTTAAGCGGCCGCCGAGTCCATTGATCATATTTTTCTTCATTATCCGTTTTCCCAAGAGCTTTGGGACATATTTCTTGGTTTGTTTGGGCTTCCTTAGGTGATGTCTTGGGGTGTGGTAGATCTCTCTTCCTGTCGGGCTGGTTGTGTGGGTCGTCGATCGCCATTTTGGCGTGTTATTCCTCATTGTATCTTGTGGTGTCTTTAGCGCGAGCGGAATGCTATGTTGTTTGAGAATCACACGTTTCGCATGGCGTAGCTTAAGGCCTTTATATTGCGTTCTCTTCTTGGGTGGCTCTCTGCCTCGAGTTATTCTCGTTCTTCTTGTATTGTGGATGTTGTTAATGGGTGTTCCTTTTGAGCTAGGTGTTATTCTTTTGTTGTTTGTTATTTTTATGTTGTCTCTCTCTTAGAGCACGTCTTGTGTACTATGTTTTTAATAAAAAATTTATTATCTAATCAAAAAAAAACTGCTTTGGATTACTTGCACTCTAACCGTATTCTTCATCACGATGTCAAGGTCAGTGGTTCATAAAAAAATCCTAGTGTCTACTTGAAATATAAGATGTTATTTGAAATTTGTGTGATGATTTTCCAATTTTGCTTCAGTGTTCAAGCAGTGTTCGAGCCTGTGACAGGAGTGGCATTATGACTACGGAAAATTTACAATCCTCAGCAGCAGTGGGATTATGACTATGTTTAAGCAGTGTTCGAGACTGATTTGAAAATGGGAAAAACATAGTCAGAACGATAATGGCCTATTGGTCTTGGGAATCGTACCAGAGTAACCAACATGTGAATTGATAATTAATATATAGTCATCCACATTGTCAGAATCAAATAATGAAAATAGGAAAAACATATGATCATAACAGGTTTAATCCTTTCTATACATTGGTTCTCATCATGTTAAATTCCACCATATAAATGGAGAAAATGTCTAGTCATCAAAATTAGCAGGATGTTGATTTGCCCCTTTTACAGCTACTACTGTTGTATCAGTTAGAAGAACGGGAACCCTTTTCCCTACAAAATCAAAATTCTTGTGCACAATTCGTTTTCCTAAATTACTCATTGGAATGTAACAATGTAATTTGGTAAATCTCGAGCAGGAATTGATGACATAAATACCCAATTTCTGAAGCATAATAGCATAATAGCAAAAAATAACACTCTAACAGAGGATGAGAGGGGAAAAAAATACGCTGATACTTGATAGCCTACTACGCACCAGACAGAATACCACTACCAGTGGAGTGGGCCGTCAGCCGTGGCAGACAGTGGCCTGTGAGGTTGTGACCCAGATAGGTGGGTTGGAGAGACGTTGTCACTGGAGCCGGAGGGGTTGGACCGCTGGAGAGACGCCGGCTGGCGAGCACGAATCGTCGAATCCGCGGCAGAATCGACTAAATCGCGGCGCAACTGATTCACCGAGGTTGGCGGTGGAAACTGGTCTGTCGTCTGCGGTGCCGGTCCGTGGCGTCTACTTGCCTGGCGTTGAAGCGACGCGGAGCAGGGCGGGAGTGGCCGAAGTGCCCTAGTTTAACTGTTGAAGACGATGCGGCGCCGATGTGTAGTGGACCCTGGACCAGTGGGCGATGTGTGAAGCTGAGAATAATGGGCCGAAAGAGTGCCCCAAATACGTTAAATCGATGTCGTGTCCGGGCGATTCTCGTAATTTAATTGTAATTTTATTTTTATAATATATGATATGCTATCATATTATTTACCAATTATACATTTTCAATAATTATAGGTCGCATTATAAAATAGGCACGATACTAATACTATTATAATTCTTATTATGGCCGGGAGGGCATTTAAAATAGGAAAAGTGAGAATCGGTTTATGCATTGTTTCAAATGTATAAGCTAAGCAGATAGATTTTTGTTGTCTACTGCATTGGCTAATCAATCGACTATTTAAAAATGCAAAATAGGAGTTGTAGTTCGCATTATTCCACTTGGCAAGTGGATGGTATTACATTCTCTATGGGAAGAACAATTTCTTCATATACCTCTTCCTCCAAACTATTACATTCTCCTTCATTGGGTTCGGGTACGTGGGCACCATTGTCCCTGGCTCATAACCATGCTGCAGGCCTCGCCTGCTCATTGGCTCATAACCATTTGCAGCATTACATACATCACCAAAATCCTCGCATTCCACACCATGGGCGTTCGTTAAGAAGTTGTTTTACTTGGCTCACATCCTGGCATATTTGGCCAGTCTAATGTCATTTTGCTAAAATTAGGCTACCCAAAATCAAAAAACTAAAAACTGAAACAAAATACAAATTGATGTCCCTTGATTAGTTCAAGTGTATTTGTGGAAATCTTATAAGTCATAACAGAAAATTCAAACACATACAAACAAAAACAATTGTATATGGAGCCGCTAATTACATTAGAGCACTAACAGTAGATACCCAACTATTTTTCTTAAATTTACATATTTAAACTACTTTTTGTTTTTCTATATAAATATATATCACATTATATTCTTTAAATTACTATATATTTATTAAAATAATATTTTATACTATTTTTTATTTATTAATAATTTTTATAATTTAATATGAAATAAAAATAAATATTATGAGAAACATGAAAGAGAGATGTTCGAGAAATTTTTTTATATATAATTTAATAGTTATATAGAGTGAATAGTACTTCCAAATATATTGGAAAACGCAGTACAAATATAAACCTCATGAAGAAAGTTAAATATAGGGTGTCTTCTGTAGGAATGATTTTACGACTTTTTAACTTTTTTTCCTTAAATATAAGGAAACAAACTTCTATAAGGAATCTGTTACTAATGCTCTTAAGTCGCGCGCCTACTCTTACAAAAATAAACAGCTCTTTCCTTCGTAAAATGGGGAGTTGACATAAATTTTGTATCTTTTTAAAAAATTGCATACTAAAAATCTAAAACTCCATAGCTACATACCAATATTGGTAGAAAGGCAAAACCATTCCATTTCAAATAACGACTACTTAATGAATAATTAAGATATCATAAGTCCAGGGCTGTAAATAAATCAAACATTCATGAATAAGTTCACGTTTGACTCACTAAAAGATTATCTATATTCATTCGTTAACAAATAACGTTATTCGCAAATAATTCGTGAATATCATTGTTATATTCTTGAACATGTTCACGAACAGTTTATAAATATCATTCGTGTTCGTGAAAATTATTTGTAAATCAAAAATTAACAAATCAATTAATATATATAAGTTATTTTATTAAATATAAATGTATTTTTATTAAATATGATTTAATAAGCATATAGTTTTATATTATTATTAAATGAAAATATATGTTTTTGATTTATTTGTTTATTATTACTATTATTATAATATTTTCGAGAACTACATATAGTAATTGTTTAGACATATTAAATAAAGATTACAAAACCTAACAATTAATTAATTGTATTTTTTAGATAAGTTTACGATGTGATTTCTTTTTTGCAGATTTTTATGATTCTATAATTGTATTCGTAAACGTTTATGAACAAGTTTCTGAACATATATTCGTGAATGTTCGTAAATTGTTTGTGAACAACAGAGTAACGTTTGCGAACATCATAGTTTAAGGCTCGTATTTGATTCATTAATATCTAATATTAATATTTCACTTTAATATTATTATAAACTTTATCTGATTTTTCTTTTATTATAAATTTATGTTACTGAACTTTTAAATTTATTAAGAATTTATATTAGAAATACACATTAAAAATAAATAGTATTATATTAGAAGTATAATTTTAATGTGTTAATTTAAAATATTTATTTTATATTAATAAATTTTTATATATTTATATATAATTATTAATTATATGACCGATTTGACTACTAATACAGTGGTTGAACCAGTGATCAGATCACCCGGTGCCTTAGTCGGGTTGATATTCGGTCCGATTCTGATAACTATGATCATAACTAAATAACTTTTATATATACAAAAGCATATATATATATATAAGAAATCATTAAAAAGGTAATATATATGGGGTAATATTGATATTAAAGATATATTTGTCATAATTAGACAAGTTATTAAATGAAACTTTTCAATGAACATATTAAAAGTAATATTTGTCCATTGGGTACACAACCCATCCACAAATATTAATATTAAAGTACTCAAATAATTATATTAGTCTAATTTGAAATTGTATTTCCAGATAACAGTCTTACTTAAATCGCAAACTTTGGTTTAAAAAAAAAATCTCATTCATGTGAACATATAACGAACTAAAATCATTATTAGAAATTTGATCGCATAATCATAAATCATAATTTTGAACGCATATTTAAACAATTTTTTCTAATAGTAAATATTTGTACGATGTCATAATTCAAAATATGTAAAATGATTATATCGGAAATACAATTTCAAATATTAAACCCACATTTAATCGTTAAATATAGAAGTCTAAATACTATGTTTCGAAAATACATAATTTCAAATGACACGCACACATATATAAAGTGTATTCTAAACACCAAAATTAATACTTAATTACACAAACAACGGGTTTCAAAATTATAATCGAAAGACATAAAATTTCAATATCAAAAATTCATATTTTTAATACAAAACATATATATAGTTCGTAGATCCCCACCCCCAAATAGTTCATGAATGATAATTTATCGTGAGCTTCTAATTAATTAATCCAAAGTACCCTTTAATTAGGCTTATAATATAATTTGTCCGTAGACATCGTGAGGCCAGTGATGACACTGCTTTTAGGTGTTTTGGTTGTTTTCCTAGTATACACATCTGCGGTGGGGCAGCTCCCTTTGCCAGACATTTTGGCTCTGTTGGAGTTCAAGAAGGGAATGAAGGATGACCCAATTGGCTTTATCCGAAATTCATCAGGGTCACTGATAAATGGGAGCCAATTTGAGGAGTTTCAGAGCCTGCCTGAGGGTGTTGGATCTCAGCTACAATCAACTTTCTGGAGAATCGCCTGGATTCAATTTCGTGTATGAGCTTCAAGTCCTCAAGCTTAGTAACAACATATTCTCGGGATTGTTTCCCAGTGACCTTCTGAAAGGATATCCCTTGGTTCTAACTAAGTTGGATTTTGAGTGCCAACAAGTTGTCTGGTAATTATAAACTTCAGCTTGCACTCATTTGAAAGAAAAACCACTAATCCATTTCTAAGCTTATTTTTCCAATCCAATTTCTTTTGCTTGCAGAGGAATGAGGTAAAGCAGTGGCTGATGTGAAACAACAAGAGGGTGGTGCTTCGACTTGCAGAGGCGGAGAGCGATGACTGCTTCAAGTTATAGGTAGTTTAAAATGCTACTATAGCCTTATCGACAACTGTTGTCACTGCCTAAAGACTTGCAACCAAATTTGACCACAGCGTTGAAGCAAAAGCTATATCAAATCTATTTAATATATATAAGAATGTACAGCAATTATTCAAACTCGTATAAATTTATGGTGTAAATTCTTATCCTTAATAAATTTTATAAAAGGAGTAAGTTAAAAACTGCATTATTATATAACCAACTCTAACACTTACAACTTGAAATTTATTTTGATGGTAAAACCAAAATGGGACTAGCTTAGAATCTGATAAATTCCATACTCTTAACCCATATATCCCGATTTACATACAAGTCTTACATCACAATTGACGTTAAATGCTTTTATAAATGAACTCTAATTGCAGTTCGGTAAGAATGGAAAATCACCGGAGAAAACAAAAACTTTGCTCGGTAAGAATGGAAAGATAATTGAAAGCCTGAAAAGTAGTCACGTCTTGTGTGTAACTTTTTAACATCAATTATACCATGATGGAGGAAAAATGTACGGTATTTTTTTTCCAAAACTATTTTTTTCTTGACTAATATTTTTAATGTTAGTAAATTATTCCATACTCTATTTTTCTTAATATTTTTATACCACGTGAAGAAGAAAATTGATAATATGTGTAATAAAAAATTCTACCTGGCTTCACTTCTAACCAACAATTACATTTTCTACATTTTGTTCTTTCAACCTTTTTTCTATCCATTTTTGTTCTACCTCTTTTCCATATTTTACAAAGCAATGGAAAAAGTGACACTGAGTATAGCCGGCAAGAAAACGCAGCTGTGGGCTGAGTGCAATCGAACGTAATAAGAGAGAAATTAAACGAGAAAAGAGGGTGAGAGGGAGTCTGTGTTTTTTTTCCTCTGATGATCATTTATGGTTTTTAAAACAAAAATTCTCTTAAATAAATAACCTAAAAATATGGGCATAATCGTAATAATTCTAGTTTATATTTATTTTGAAAACATGGATTTCAAATAAATCCCATAATTGTGTATTCAGGAAAAATTGAGTTGTTACACAATCATTTTTCATTGCTACCTAAAGAAGTCCGTATTTGTGGTATGAAAAAGTCATATATAAGCAATGGCTTTTGGCTTTTGCTTATCACTTAAACAAGTCATAACTGCCATATAAGCATGGATTTCTCATTGTCACTTTTTGTTGATCGTATAAAAACTCTATAAGCAATGAATTTTAGTTGTTACCTTCATAATTCATAAATGACGATTTTTGATTGTATGAAATTTCTATAAGAAATGACTTCTCATTGTTACATAGAAACAGGGCTGCCCTAGGCTTTTGCAGCCTAAGGCGGTCGATTGAGGCCCCCGATTTTTTGGGGCCCCAAAATTTTGCAGCCCTTTCTTTTTGAGTCGAGGCCTTAGTCCGCGCGAAAAGAAATCAACGCAGGCCCTAGCCCTTTCTCGCCTCATCTCTTCTCTTGCGTCGCGTAGTCAGCATCTCCCTTAGCTGCACGCCTCCAACGGAGGCCCCCCTCGCAGTCTCACCTCGATGGATCGGCGCCGCAGTTCGCCTCTCCCTCGGCCTCGAGCCCTCGACGGACGGATCGACCATCGACGCCTCTCCCTCACCTCGATGCCGACGCGGCAACGCCTCTCCCTCGCGTGTTGCCTCGACGCCGATGGATCTGCAACCACCTCTCCCTCAGTCCCTCTCTCGCCTCGACGCCAGACGGACGGATCCACCGTCCACGGTCCACACGACATCGCGACCCGCCGCCCGCGAGCACCCAGTCCACTGTCCACGCCTCGGCAACGCCAGACGGATCCACCATCCACGGCTGACGGCTCTGCAGTCCGTAGAATTAAACGACAACTCGGCAACGGCTTCTAAGGGCCCCATTCGAAAACTTCGCTTAGGGCCACCCAAACACCAGGGCCGGCCTGCATAGAAAGCCATAGATACCTTTTATTCCCTCATGTGAAAAGCTCACAAACAATGAGTTTTGATTGTTTTCCTAAACAAGTTATCAGCAATAACATTTGGTATATAAATTCAAGTGATTATATTGTTTTTGCATAAAGTGTTTATGAGCCGAGACTTTCAGTTATTATCCAAACAAGTTGCATGTGACACATTTTGTTCGTCACATGAAAACAAGTCACAAGCAATGACTTTTATCTGTCACATAAACAAGTAATAAGCGGTGTTTTTAGTTGTCACTTAATAAAAATTCAAATGACTTTGTGTTGTTGCATTGAGTGTTGTATATAATAACTTTTAGCCATTACCTACACAAGTTATAAGTTGTGGCTTTTGATTATCACCTAATAAGGGACTCATGTTGTATGAAGTGTCTGATTTTTATTATTAATTAAATAAGCCATAAGTAATAACTTTCGATTGTTACTTAAAATAAGGCTTTTGATTTCAACCTAATAAAACTATTACTATTGTCTATAAGCCTTGACTTTTGGTCATCACCTAAACAAATCATAAGCGACAATTTTTGTTCATCTCATAAACAAGTCATGAGCAATAACTTTCGATTGTCGCCTAAATAAGCAATAACCTAATAAAATCTTAAATAATGCTATGTTGCATGAAGTGTTCGTATATAATGATTTTTAGTTATTATCTAAATAAGTTATAGGTAAAAGCTTTTGATTGTTACCTAACAAAAATTGAATTGTTAACTTTTAGTTATTACCTAAATAAGTTATAGGTGGCATTTTTTATTCATCGCAAAAGAAAAATCATAAGGTTATTACTTAAATAAGGCTTTTGAGTTTCACCTAATAAAGATATTAGTAGTATTTATAAGCCATAACTTTTAGTTATCACCAAAACAAGTCATAGGTGATATCTTTTATTCACCGCATAAACAAGTCATGAGCAATGACTTCGGTTGTCACCCAAATAAGCAATAACCTCATAAAAATTAAATAATGTTGTGTTGTTGCGTGGAGTGTACGTGTATAATCATCTATAGTTGTCATCTAAATAAGTTATAAATAGTAGCATTTGATTGTTATTTAATAATAATTGAATTGTTGATATCGTATGAAGTGCTTAACTTTTACTTATTACCTAAGTAAGTTATAGGTGATAATTTTTTATTCATCGTAAAAGAAAAATCATAAGGTTATTACTTAAATAAGGCTTTTGAGTTTTACTTCATAAAGCTATTAGTAGTGTCTATAAAATTTAACTTTTGATCATCACCTAAACAAGTTATAGGTGACATCTTTTACTTGTCGCATAAATAAGTCATGAGCAATGACTTTCAGTTGTCACCTAAATAAGCAATAACCTAATAAAAATTAAATAATGGTGTTTTGTTGCATGAAGTATTTGTAAATAATGATTTTTAGTTGTTAGGCAAGTTCTAGGTAGTAACATTTGATTGTTACCTAACAAAAATTAAATTGTTGATATCGTATGAAGTGCTTGACTTTTAGTTATTACCTAAATAAGTTAGGTGATAATTTGTTATTCATCACCAAAAAAAAAATCATAAGGTTATTACTTAAATAAGACTTTTGAGTTTCACCTAATAAAGCTGTTAGTATTGTTTATAAGCCCAGACTTTTGGTAATCACTTAAACAAGTTATAGGTGACATCTTTTACTTTTCGAATAAATAAGTCATGAGCAATGACTTTCAGTTGTCACCTAAATAAGCAATAACTTAATAAAAATTAAATAATATTGTGTTGTTGCATGGAGTGTCTGTAAATAATGATTTTTAGTTGCTATGTAGACAAGTTATAAGTAGTAACTTTTGATTGTTACCTAATAAAAACTAAATTGTTGATATCATATGAAGTACTTAACTTTTAGTTATTACCTAAATAAGTTATAGGTGACATTTTTTTATTCATCTTAAAAGAAAAATCGTAATGTTATTACTTAAATAAGGCTTTTGAGTTTCACCTAATAAAACTATTAGTAGTATTTATAAGCCCTAACTTTTAGTCATTACCTAAATAAGTCATAGGTGAAATTTTTTATTCATCACATAAGCAAGTCATGAGCAATAACTTTTGGTTGTCACATAAATAAGCAATAACCTAATAAAAAAATAAATAATGTTGTGTTGTTACATGGAGTGTTCGTAGATAATGATTTTTAGTTTTTTAGTTTTTTTGAAATAAATGATTTTATTAATAAGAAGACACGTAGCACAAAAGATAGTCTAACTTAGATAAAGAGAAAACTCAAAAGCAGCATAAAAAAAGCCCATGCAGGGAAAAGTAAATAATAAATTTTAGTTGTTATCTAAACAAGTTAGAGGCAGTAATTTTTAATTGTTACTTAATAAAAATTGAATTGTTGATATCGTATGAAGTGCTTAACATTTAGTTATTACATAAATAAGTTATAGGTGGCATTTTTTATTCATCGCAAAAGAAAAATCATAAGGTTATTACTTAAATAAGGCTTTTGAGGTTCACCTAATAAAGCTATTAGCAGTATCTTTAAGTCCTGACTTTTGGTTATCACATAAACAAGTCACATGTGACATCTTCTATTCGTCGCATAAACAAGTTATGAGTAATGACTTTCGGTTGTCACCTAAATAAGCAATAACCTAATAAAAATTAAATAATATTGTCTTGTTGCATGGAGTGTCTGTAAATAATGATTTTTAGTTGTTATGTAGACAAGTTATAGGTAGTAACTTTTGATCGTTACCTAATAAAAACTAAACTGTTGATATCATATAAAGTGTTTAACTTTTAGTTATTACTTAAATAAGTTAGAGTTGACATTTTTTATTCATCGTAAAAAAATCATAAGGTTATTACTTAAATAAGGCTTTTGTGCTTCACCTAATAAAGCCATTAGTAATGTCTATAAGCCCTAACTTTTGGTCATCACCTAAACAAGTCATAGGTGACATCTTCTATTCGTCGCATAAACAAGTTATGAGTAATGACTTTCGGTTGTCACCTAAATAAGCAATAACCTAATAAAAATTAAATAATATTGTCTTGTTGCATGGAGTGTCTGTAAATAATGATTTTTAGTTTTTTTGTTGAAATAAATGATTTTATTTATAAGAAGACACACATGGTAAAGGATAATTTAACCCAGAGAAAGTTCAAATGCAAGTAGGCAACATAAGAGAGGCCCACACAGGGGCAAGTAAATAATAATTTTTAATTGTTATTTAAACAAGTTATAGGTAGTAGTTTTTAATTGTTACCTAATAAAAATTGAATTGTTGATATTGTATGAAGTGTTTAACATTTAGTTATTATATAAATAAGTTATAGGTTGCATTTTTTATTTATCACAAAAGAAAAATCATAAAGTTATTACTTAAATAAGGCTTTTGAGGTTCACCTAATAAATCTATTAGCAGTATCTATAAATCCTGACTTTTGGTTATCACATAAACAAGACACATGTGATATCTTTTACTCGTCGCATAAACAAGTTATGAGCAATGACTTTTGGTTGTCACCTAAATAAGCAATAACCTAATAAAAATTAAATAATATTGTGTTGTTGCATGAAGTATTCGTAAATAATGATTTTTAGTTGTTATGTAGACTAGTTATAGGTAGTAACTTTTAATTATTACCTAATAAAAACTGAACTGTTGATATCTTATGAAGTGTTTAACTTTTAGTTATTACCTAAATAAGTTATAGTTATATTTTTTATTCATTGCAAAAGAAAAATCATAAGGTTATTACTTAAATAAGACTTTTCAATTTCACATAATAAAGCCATTAGTAGTGTCTATACGCCCTGACTTTTGATTATCACCTAAACAAGTCACAGGTGACATCTTTTATTCGTTGCGTGAACAAGTCATGATCAATGACTTTCGGTTGTCACCTAAATATGCAATAACCTAATAAAATTTAAATAATTTTTTCTTGTTGCATGGAGTGTCCGTAAATAATGATTTTTAGTTTTTTTGTTGAAATAAATAATTTTATTAATAAGAAGACACATAGGGCAAATGATAATTTAACCTAGATAAAGAGAAAGCTCAAAGGCACGTAGGCAAGGGCAAGTAAATAATAATTTTTAATTGTTATCTAAACAAGTTATAGGTATTAGTTTTTAATTGTTACCTAATAAAAATTAAATTGTTGATATCGTATGAAATGCTTAACATTTAGTTATTACCTAAATAAGTTATAGGTGGCATTTTTTATTCATCACAAAAAAAAAATCATAAGGTTATTATTTAAATAAAGCTTTTGAGGTTCACCTAATAAAGCTATTAGTAGTATTTATAAGTCCTGACTTTTGGTTATCATATAAACAAGTCACATGTGACATCTTTTATTTGTCACATAAACAAGTTATGAGCAATAACTTTCGATTATCACATAAATGAGCAATAACAAAAAAAAATCATATTGTGTTGTTGTGCGTTCATAAATAATAATTTTTAGTTATTATCTGAATAAGTTATAAGTAATAACTTTTGATTGTTGTCTAATAAAAATTAAATTGTTGATATTGTATAAAGTACTTGACTTTTAGTTATTAACTAAATAAGTTATAAATGCCCTTTTTTTACTTAAAAAAAGCTTTTGAGTTTCACGTTTCAGGTGATGATATTATTATTTTTGTTGCATTAATTGTCTGTGAGGGGCCATTTTAAGCTTTGGGCTAGTATATGATCGGCGAATGTTTAAAATACTCCTATAGCCTTATCGACAACCATTGTCACTTCCTAAAGACTTGCAACAAAATTTGACCATAGTGCTTGAGTTGGAGTAAAAGCTATATCAAATCTATAAAATATATATAAGCATATGCTAACAACTATACGAACTTGTATAAATTTATGATGTAAATTCTTATCCTTAGGAATAAGTTAAAATTACATTATTATACTATCAGCGATGCCGTAACTCATGACACTTATAGCTCAAAATTTATTTTGATGGTAAAACCAAAATGTGACTGGCCTAGAATCTGATATTCCATACTCTTAACCCGTATATCACGAATTATATATACACTAGCTATTTTAAAATATATTTTTTATTTTTTAAAAAAATAACTTTTTAATAAAAAAATACAGCATCAAATTATTCAAAATATAAAATTTAGATATTAAAAATAGAGATTAAATAGAGAAGGTCCATATTTGAAATATAATTATTTATTTTTTAAATTATAATTTAAAACAATAGAGATATAGATAAAAAATAAAAAATAAAAAATAAATAAAATATATCAAATATTATATTATTTATTTATTAAAATAAAAATAAAAATTATGGAGCTAGTGTGAATGCTATTACATTCTTTTAAAAAAATTAAAATTACATAATTATTAAATAATTATAATAATATGATAGCATATAAAATTAGTAGATGAAAAAGGAAAAAATATATATATAAATTACAATCATCTTTATTAATCTAGGAGAAATACCATAAACCGATTAGACATAATATTCGTATAATAAAAATAGCAAGTATATCTTTAATCACCACAGTACAAATGGATTAGAAGAGAAGCTACAGCCGGGCGGGAGGGAATAGGGAATGGAAACGGGGGGGGTAGGTGTGAGATTGACCCAACGACTCCGCCTCCAAGTCTGTCCTCGCTCAGGCTCAGGTCTCAAAAGCTGCCATGAGCTTCCTAACAACTTCTCTCTCCCTTCTCTGCTGTGTATTTGTATATAAACCCCTGCCCCTCCCCAATTTTCCTCAGCTTGACGTTCCCTTCTCTCCCAGGAGAACAGAACACAAGCTTTCAAATTAATCCCTTGTCTTTTTGTTTTTTTTTTTTATTATTATCTTTCTTTAATTTGTAGTTTTTGGTAGTAAAGGGAAGCAAGCGATTCCCCAATACAGCAAGTATGCAGACCTTATCTTCCCCACCAACCACGAACCCCTTCAACAACCTCCACTCCCGGTCCCGGGCCGTCCCGAGTTCGCTCGCTTCCACCCACCGAGTGGCTGCCGTGTCCGTCCAATGCGCCTACCGCTTTGACTCCCCCAACCCCTCCACCGCGGAAGCTCCGCCGTCATCTGTCTCCTATGGTGGAGGCGGCTGCGGCGGCTGCTCCAGGACGGACTGGCAGAGCGCCTGCGCCATCCTGGCCAGCAAGGTGTACTCCAGCCAGCAGGAGGAGGTCGCCGGGTCCGGGGAGCTGACCGCCGTGAACGGCCACAAGACAAGCCTAGATCTGGTCCCCGTGGGGAACCTCCCCAAGGCGCTAACCATCGCCGACCTATCCCCGGCCCCAATGCACGGCAAGCAGCTGCGCGTGGCATACCAAGGCGTCCCGGGAGCCTACAGCGAGGCCGCCGCCGGCAAGGCCTACCCGAACTCCGAGGCTATCCCGTGCGACCAGTTCGAGGTTGCCTTCCAGGCGGTGGAGCTCTGGATCGCCGACCGCGCGGTCCTCCCGGTGGAGAACTCCCTGGGGGGGTAGCATCCACCGGAACTACGACCTCCTCCTCCGACACCGCCTCCACATCGTCGGCGAGGTTCAGCTCCCGGTCCACCACTGCCTCCTCGCCCTCCCCGGCGTCCGCAAGGAGGCCCTCACCCGGGTCATCAGCCACCCCCAGGCCCTGTCCCAGTGCGAGCACACCCTGACGGAGCTGGGCCTCAGCGTGACCCGCGAGGCCGTGGACGACACCGCCGGTGCGGCGGAGTACGTGGCCGCCAACGGGCTCCGCGACACCGCCGCCATCGCCTCCGCCAGGGCCGCCGACCTGTACGGGCTGCAGGTGCTGGCGGACGGCATCCAGGACGACAGCGGGAACGTGACGAGGTTCGTGATGCTGGCGCGGGAGCCCATCATACCTCGGACCGACCGGCCGTTCAAGACCAGCATCGTGTTCGCGGCCCACGAAAAGAGCGACGGCACCTCGTGCCTCTTCAAGGTGCTGTCGGCGTTCGCGTTCCGGGACATCAGCCTGACCAAGATCGAGAGCCGGCCCCACCGGAACCGCCCCATCCGGGTGGTGGACGACGCCAACGTGCAGGGGACCGCCAAGCATTTCGAGTACATGTTTTATGTGGACTTTGAGGCGTCCATGGCGGAGGTGAGGGCCCAGAACGCCCTATCGGAGGTGCAGGAGTTCACTTCCTTCTTGAGGGTCCTGGGAAGCTACCCCATGGATATGACCCCTTTGGTGTCCCCATCTAGTGGAGATTAATTATTATTTTTTAATTATTATTATTACTTCTTTTTTTCCTGTGTGTATTTTACCCACTTCCTCCCTCCCTCGGCCTTCCTGTGATATAATAAATTTTAAATGAACAAAGAAGAAAAATGAAGGCATTGGATTTACTTTCTTCGTCTTCTCTCTTTATTGTAACTTTTAGTTTTGAATTTCTTTTTGTACAACACGTTTGACAATGGAGTAGTTGAAATTTTAAACTGCAAAATTATTCAAATCGATTTAAATCTATACGTCAAAATCATCAAATTACTAAATCATTAAAATCTAATAAAATCAATTTAATTTAATTTAAAATTTTAAAATTACAATTTAAATAGTCAAATCTCGAGTCTATGTTCGAGGTGAGACTCAAACAAATATGCTCGAGTAGCGGTTTGAACATGCCTCGAATAGATATGTTTGAGATCATACTCGAATAGATATGCTTCGAGCTCGCACGATGATTTGAAAATGCATCAAATCGTGAAAAAAAATATTAAACTATTTTATTTCACGTCACTCGGACAAGCAGAAGATGACACAATCTAGTACTACTTAATTTTATAATTTTTTCACATTTAAATTGTTTAAAATCAGGCTTTCATAATCGATCAGTTCTGGAACTCATTCCAATCTAGACTTATTATGCTAGATGATTCGCACCAAACTTGTTGCCTAAATTTGTAACTTTATATATTTTATGTGTTACAGGTCAAATTTAAACCGCCGTTTTATATGAATTTATATGCAGCCTCTGCAGCATTTTTTTCTCCCACCAACCAACTCGTTATTGATTTATATGTACAGTATAATTTACTATTTAAAGTGATACTTTATTTCTTCTTTGCATTTATCGTTTCCTCACTAACTTTTATCAATTGTTAAAGCCACTTATTAAATTTAAAGCTTCATATGTTACCTATTTCAATTTTTCACTACAAGAAAATGAGTTTCTCCCTTCACCGGATGATACTACCATATTCCTGAGGCAAAAGTCGTCATATAGCGGTACTACTGGATGCTATATGAAAGTATTTGTAGGTTTCTAAGACAAGTTAATGAGAGGTAAATAACCCATCATTAAAATCTTTCATGCTGATAAAACTAGAAAGTAAACACAAAACACATAAATTATTTACCAACTGTGAAAGGCTTTAATACTATTTTATAAATTTACATTAAATAAGTTTTATAAGCTAACTAAAAACTAATCCACTTTAAGATCACAACTCAACTATGAGAAAATGTCCAATACTTCAGATAGGAAACTCCAACGACCCAACAATCTTATAAAGAAGTTTATGAAGAGGCTCCTTAACAACAACCAAATGAATAATAATAAAGTATTTATTTGTTGCAAATAATAAGTAAAAATAAAAAATTATCAGTTTTTTATAACTTTGAGATAAAGTCAAAAAAAAGCCTTCTTCTTTGTAATCTAACTGAACTTTGGCTCTTTGATCACAGGGCTGTTCACAAATTTCTTTCAACTACAACTATCGTTGAAATGCCTAAGTATCTCACCTTCTTTAGCCTTGATCAAGTACTCACTAACCTTAGAAATACTCTTATCATTAATGTTGTTCAAATCGAAATGTTTAACATCTTTAAATCTTCAGTCCATTCCATTGATCTTAACAATAAAAAGTCATTTTTAAAATTATTGTTGAAGTTGTTTGAATAATCCAAAGTAAATAAATCTATATTAGAATTGATCCTGAAAAAAAAAACATTTAAATTATTCCTATTTGACATTTTCGAACACTATACTATTTATCGAGCCTAGACAAATAGTAAGGTATTGTTCGAGCTTGATTTGGTACTATTTATTAACAACACGAGTCAAACACGAACACTAAATCACCGTATTCATGTTCATTCGTTAGTATTTATAGATAGTTCGTTAATGTTCACGAACAACTTGCGAACAGTTGTTCATGAATACATTAACATACTTGTTCACAAACATTACATTTTTATTTTGTTTAAAAACTTAAGATCTTCACTCGTTTAATTGTTCATGAACTAAAATATTAAATTATTCAAAATTTATAAATAAATTAGTTCGTTCATTCATTCATTCGTGAACGCAAGAGGTTCTACGTTTATTCGACTATTTGTGAACTAAAATACTAATGATTCAAATTTTATAAATAAATATGTTTGTTCGTTTGTTCGATTATTCATTTGTTCAACTATTCATGAACATTTATTTGTAAAATGATATTTGTAAATATCTACGTATGAATTAATTATTTATGTTCTCAAATATTGTTCATGAACAAATGTTCACTAACATAAACGAGCCGAACACAGCCTTGTTGTTGGGTCTCTAACGTCGCATAGATCAATCCCACATCGGTTAGGGCGAACATTGAGGTCGTCCTAATGAGGAGGCTCATGTGCACCTTGTCACAACACGTTTTAACTGGTTGCGGCCCATTAGAAACAAATCCGTGCGGGTTGCGGCCCATGGGTGGGCGCGCCAAAGTGGATAATATTGTGATAATGAGTATCCTGGCCGAGGTCCAACAAGTGGTATCAGAGCCGGGTCCTCTAGACCTGTGGTGGGATTGGGGGGGAGACTGTTGGGTCTCTAACGTCCCATAGATCAATCCCACATCTGTTAGGGCGAACATTGAGGTCGTCCTAATGAGGAGGCTCATGTGCACCTTGTCACAATGCGTTTTAACGGGTCGCGGCCCGTTAGAAACAAATCCGTGCGGGCTGCGGCCCATGGGTGGGCGCGCGAGTGCCAAAGCGGACAATATTGTGATAGTGAGTGCTCTGGCCGAGGTCCAACACTTGTTCGTGTTTGTTCATTCTCCAAATGTTATAGCGCCAACTTCGAGTATGGTACGTTTAAATCATTTCGAATTTGATGACATCATCCATAAAGTTTAATCACTCATATGTAGTTGCCCTTTTGGCATCTCTAGCTAATATTGATGGATTAAAATCAATCTAAGATGAAAACCATCATCCAAAGTAAGACCAATATTTAAATTAAAATATAAATTTTAAAATGTTTATTAAATTATTATAAGGGTGATATACTAAAAAATTGATACAATTTACAAAAGATTGATTACACATACTTCATTGAAAAATTCATCAGGATAACGTAATGGTATATACACATTTTAGTAAAGGGTAATGCTATGTATAGTTGCGTAACCAATAAGTAATCGTGATAACGTGGTAACATATCATATCATTATTAGGAAAAGAAAAAATACTATTAAATCACAGTCGTCTACATCAGTCACGGTTTCACAGCAATGTCACAAACCAATTACACATATTATTTCTCATTAATAAAATATGAAATAATATATAAAAATCTTAAAATAAAAAAAGTAATTAAACAATACATCTCATTATTTCCCTCCATAACTCAATATATAAAATAATAATGACTATAATTTAAAATAAAAGTATCGTAATTAAAATAATATGGAATGGTAATCTTAGATTTATGTTTTAATACTCAATATTATTCTTATTTTCAATATCTCATTTCAAATATAAATTTATCTTTAAATTCATATATATATATATATAAAAGCATTACAATAGTTTCTCAATCACCTTCTTTAATTTTACAAATTTAAACTACTTTTTAATTTCCTATATAAATATATAGCACAATAGATTTCGTAAATCACTCTTTATATTATTATAATAATATGTTATATTATTTTTATTTAATAATTTAGTATGAAATAAAAGTAAATATTATAAAAAATGTAAACAGTTATGAGAGAAAATTTTTATATATAATTTAATAATTATATGAAATAAATAGTAATTCTCAATGTATTGAAAAATACTATATAAATCCTATGAAAAAGATTAAATATATATCAATGATTTTATAATTTTTAAATTTCTTTTAAATATAAAAAGCACTTATAGTAGTAGTCTAATATGAGTTATAAATATAATAAAGGGGAAAGAGAAAGAAAGAAACGATAAGAGAAGAAAGAATGAAAGAATTGGGTAGGTGTCCCCTCTTGTTTTTGCTTTGTTGATGGCAGCCTTTCACACTTCTTTTTTTTTTTTTGGGGGGGGGGGGGGGGGGTGGTTGGGGGGGGGGGGGGGGGTTTTTTTTTTTTGGTTTTTTTTTTTTTTTTTTTTTTTTTTTTTTTTTTTTTTTTTTTTTTTTTTTTTTTTTTTTTTTTTTTTTGGGTTTGGGGGGGGGGGGGGGGGGGGGGGGGGGGGGGGGGGGGGTTGGTTTTTGTGGGGGGGGGGGGGGGTTGGGGGGGGGGGAGGGGGAAAGGGGGGGGGGGGGGGGGGGGGGGGGGGGGGGGGGGGGGGGGGGGGGGTTGGTGGGGGGGGGGGGGGGGGGTTTTGCCCCCTTGGCGTTGGGGGGGGGGTTTTTGTTTTTGGGGGTTTTTTTTTTTTGGGGGGGGGGGGTTTGGGTTTTTTTTTTTTTATTTTTTTTTTGTTTTTTTTTTTTTTAATTATGGGGTTTTTAAGAACCTACCACTACTGGATCAACCCCATGAGTCTGTGTATAATTACCATCGCCTGCTATATATACGTCCATACATGTGTGCAAATGATTTCAAATTTAACATCTAACTCAGGAGAATCGTTAACTTTCAAAAGTCGTCAACTTTTATTATTATTGTTATTATTATTTTATAAACTTTACCGAACCTCTGCAGTGTCGGAATCCACGAAAGTATTCCAACTTAACGTATTTTGAAAATAAACAGTACATCTATTCATTAAATTATTTTTATCTTCTTAAAACCTTTCACATTTTATTTTTCATTCATATCTATATTCTTTAAAATAATATTTTTTATTTTTTATTCACTATTTATTTATTTATTTTTATTAAAATCAATATAAAAAACTATATTTAAAGATAAATAATAAATTCACATATTGTTCATTGCCTATTCTTATAACAGATTTTTAAAACTTATTATGAATGTACTTTTTAACAAATTTATAATTTGGTTCATAAATTATAAAAAAAAAAATTGATTGTACCCTCTACCACAAGTTTTTTTTTTTTTAAAAACCTTCAATTATATGCTGCCGTACACTGATTGTGGCTCCTTTAATTAATCGATATCTTAACAAATAGCGGTACATAAAAGAAAGCCCATGGCCATATATATTTTAGTGGGTTCTTTAAATAGTTAAAAACTGGATGTTACTTGTGGCCCGCTTGGGAGTTGGTGTATCTTCTTTTATTACTTTTAAAATAATGATCATGTGGCGAGCGCGAGGGAGAGAGAGAGAGAGAGAGAGAGAGAGACGTAGGTGGTTGGTGGGAAAAGATGGCAAGTGGGGGTGGTTGGGGCGGGAGCGGATGCGGATGCCACCCCCAAATGAATAACGTCACGCTGACGTGTTGCCGCGGCAAATGCCGTCCGCTCTCGCCCTAAATTGACACTCGCTACTCTCACGTGCCACAATTTTTTTTTTTTTTTTATAGTTGAATGTTTGGCTATACTTTATACTTTTGCTTCGTATTAATTTTTTTATAAACTTTATGTAATAATGAAGATGAAAAGTTCATTTGAGGATAGTTTATGTAATTAATCTGTGTCAAATTGATTTTTTTGCCGTTACATTGATATGATTAATTTTTTTAGAAAAATATTAATACTAATATAATTACATCGAATAAGTTTTTGCCTAAATTATTTATACAATACACATGTGCGTAACATTATTCTACTGAAAAAACTATTCCGATATGACTTATCTCTAAGCATACTTTTCTTATGTTTATAATAAAATATTTTTAATTACAATTAAACTGTACAAGTAACTACATATGACACTTTTGAATTGCCTTTAAAAAAATAATATTAATTTAATAACAAAATAAATAATATTACAAGTAAACATAATACTTTTAAAGCCATTAAATTATTATTATTACATAAAGTACTTATGCAATATGCATGAAAATAGATTATTTTTTTTCTCCCCAGCCATATGTGAAAGGAATATTTGGAAGCATATGCTTGCGTCGGTTTGTAATGCGAAAGGAATATTTGGAAGCCACCATTTGTCCATTTGCTGCTCAATATTTAAATTTCGAAATCATTTAGCAGTGACACTTTCCATTTGTGTGCAGTACGCACGCTCAATAAGTGGTCATGTCTTGGCTTTCCTTCGCGGTTAACGCGTGTTGAAGAGTCACCATTATTTTATTTCCATTAACGTTGGTAACACGGTAAAAGTTGAGTGTTAGTGTCATCATCAAACATTATAATTTGGGTGGGTGGGGAAGTATGTTACGTGTTGTTACTCCTCCACCTTGATTGTTACCGTCAAACACAGGCGGGCGGTGGGGCTTTAGTAGTAATATACGTAATAGTAAAATATGATTTGAACTGATTTATCGGTGTAAAAATGAACTCAATTTAATAGTATTATATCACTGTATATCTTATTATGACTTGTAAAAGATTACAAATTATTTACAATGAATTTGTAAAGGCGTGTGTTATAGTGGTCGTGAGATATTATCACGTTCAAGTTACTTGAAATCAGTAACGGAACTAAGGCGGGTCATGGCTCTCCATCGAATTTTAAATTTTTTAATATATATATTATAAATTTTAATTTTAATTATATATATAATTAGAATTAAAATTAATTATTAATATAATTTATTGTCTTAAAGAATTTGGAATTAACATATTGCTAAGAGCATTAATAGTATAATAATTAAATATTTTTATAAATTTATCTACAATATTGATTGCAAATTATACTCAAAATATGTATATCGATTGTAATTTTATTAAAAATTTAAATTTTGAATTACCTTTTAGTCAAATTTAGCTAAATTTGTCTAGCAAGTACATAGAAATTCAAAAATATCTTGAAGTTTAAAATTATAATAAAGTTTGTAGCCAAAACACAAATTTCGAGTATACTTTATGATCAATATTGCTCTATGAAGACAAATTTATTAAAATATTTAGTTATTTTATTACAGATGCTCTACATACAATAATGGTAATTGGATTATTTGATTTTCAAAAAATGTGTGACCTGGGTATAAGAGTATTTAATGAGCTTTCTATGCTTTTATGTCATTACTTGTAGCTTAAATAATACCAATCATAATTTTGAATAACAGTTTTTAAATATAAATTACACGATTGTATATCGTCCTACCCCCCCCCCCCCCTAAACTTTCTGAATCTGTCCCTATTCAAATGCATCTAGCATGGGTTTCTTGCCTGTTTGTGGTCATGTCCCCTCACACATGACGAGTACTAGTGTTCTTTTTGTGATGCTATGCTTAGCGGATGCTTAGGCATACTCTATAATACAATAACATTTTTCTGCACATAGTTGAATTGGTAATTGTGCTATTCAATGCCTTACATTCCCTGATTTTAGAATCGGGATAGGTAAAGGTCCGATTACATGTTACGATACTATTCGCTTTGAGCTCACTACATTGGGCCACATAGCTTTAAAACGTATTGGCATTTAAAGCATTCTTTCTTTTTATATATGCCTTAACCTTCTTGTCCTTGAGCAATGTGAAACAAACATCCAAACACTCAAGTCTAAAGAGACTTGAGCAAACTCACGTGAGAGGATCCTATCATCCTCACATTAAACCTTTAAAAAAAGAAGTTGATGCAAAATAAATAATTTATTTTATTTTTATACAAATATTATCCCTCATTACTCAAGCATACGAAAACAAATGTTAGAATTAAATATATTTTAAAAAAATTATTTAAATAATTCTTAATTAGATCGATTATATTTAAAAAATATAAAATTTACATATTATAAAATAAGAATTAAACTATGTACATCATAAATTTTAAAAAACTTGTTATATATGTTATATAATAATATTATTACATGTATTAATACAAAATAAAAAAAGTATATAGTTTTTAGTAATCGTATGTTTAAAATAAAATTAACTCATAATGTTTAAATTCATATTATATATATAGTATCTTAGAGTCAAATATGATAATTTTCTATTAATATAATCCAATGTTTTTATGGAACACAGCATCTCTGATGTGAACTCAAAACATGTCAACTTTATGGTTGGTCCACCCGTGTTTGGATTGATTGCCATATTTATTATGCTTCAAAGTTAATTGTTTTTAAAATATTTAAATTCAAAACTAGTGTTGCGACTCAAATTAAAATCAACTACCGGAAGCTCAATATAGGATGGTCGGCTCAAGTTAGGTACACAACGTTAGTGGATTTGAGTGATTATTTTTAAAAAAGGCTCAAATAGATTTAAAATTATTTGATTTAAGAATTCAATTTTCGAAAAAGATAAATTTTATGGATGTGTTTGGTGTGAGAGATAACTGGTGTGTTAGGCACGTTTAAAAATAATAATAATTTTTTTAAAAAAGTGAGGTTAGATAAATCTAAAATTAATTATTTTTAAAATTCAAAATTTAGAACAGGAGGTAATTATTTTTTTCTTTTAAATTTAAACTTAGGTCTATGGGAAGAGTCAAATAAGTTTTTTTTAATTTAAATTCATCAAATATTATTTTTTAAAAACTTTTTTGAGTCTCAATTTTAAAAAATATACACTATTTTTCAAACGCATTCTTTTCCTACCTATCATAAATTGTTTTCAAATTACAATTTAACATGAATTTCAATGTAATTCAAAAAACAAAATATAAAATCAAAACTCAACCTCGTATTTTAAAAAGTATTTTTAAATTTGGTTCATAATAAATAATAATAATATTGTAAATCATTGTAATAAAATAGAAGAAGAAAATAATAAAAATATTTAAATCTCAAACTAAAATTAATTTTGACTTAAAAAATAAAAAATACTTAAAATAATTTTTTTTAAATTCATTTGAACTTATTATTTTTAAAATCAATCATTGAATTTAGTCCTACCCAGAGAGAGAGAGAGAGAGAGAGAGAGAGAGAGAGAGAGAGAGAGAGAGAGAGAGAGAGAGAGAGAGAGAGAGAGAGAGAGAGAGAGAGAGAGAGAGAGAGAGAGAGATTTTGAATTTACTCCTACCGTTAGTTTTATTATCAATGTTATGAAAAATATTTTTTTATATAGACAATTAAACTATCATTCACCCACTAACTTATTCGACTTCGATTCATAATCTTGATAATGCTCTTTCTACAGTACAATAGCAATTAGTAAAGTTAATGTCAAAATCATTATTATTTACTAATATAATAAATAAATAAATTATATCGAACCAGACCATTTTTTCTAGCATACGAGCTTGAAAATAGAAAAAAAAAAAAATTGAAGCATATAGTTATGTATGAGGGAAAAATTGAAGCATATAGTAATATAAATTTGATATTGAAGAATGCGCTTGAGTTAGGTCGGCATTAATAGTTTATTATTTGAATTGAACTTTTTAAATATAATAGTAATATATTAATAAGTTTTGAATCCGTGCTTGCGTTAGATTAACTTGAAAACTTTAATTTAAACTGTTAAATCTTGCAATCAATGGTTGAAATTAAACTTAACATTTAATATGCTACAGCTAATGAAAGTTAATTTCAATCGTTAAATTTTAATCTAACAGTTTAAATTAAATATTATCATAAGAAATTAACTTAAACAACCTATATAATATATATATATATGTGTGTGTGTGTGTGTGTGAAAGTTTCTTAATGCAACAAGTATACGCACCCCTATGATCCCGATCATTAATTTCTTTAAAAAAAAATAAATCAATTGACAATGATCAGCACACCATTTAATACTTATATATATATATATAGTTTTTTGTTCGGACGGTCCTCGTAGTAAAAATAGTCAATTATAAATAAACAATGGATACCAATGCCATATATGCTGTTTTAGTATATTAATTGTTCCTAAAATTACAACAAATGCATCATTAACTAAACCACATCGATTGGAGCTAACATACACAATCCTGAATCCCCAAATAAATTATATCTGCATTATATTTTATTTGACCTTTTGTCCTAATCAGCATATACTTTCATTTTTATATTTATATCTGGGAAAACATGGTATGACTCAAACACTGATAACCTACCTCACCCTCGTCTCTCTCCATCACAACCGTCCACCATCGGCTCAAGCTCCTGTCCCGTCTAATTAAAGTTTCCCAAACACCACCAACATCGTCACGGTGCAGATTTTCCGACACCCAAATTTGCCTGATGGTACCGTTTCAAATTTACCTTAAAACGCAATTAAGGTGGTGGTTGAACCCCTAGAGCCCCATTAATGGATATGTATGTATATTCATACTTTGCGGCTTGACCCTACCCCTACGACCACTAAAATTTGACAAAAATATTGCAGGACTGGAGCATACAAACGCCCAGAATTATTCCTTTAAAAATATTATTAAAAAACAATAACATCGGGAGCACCAACAAGCAATACTCGAAGATTACAACAGCATTAAAAAATTAATATTTCTCTTGCTGCAAATCCTACAAAATTTGGGCCTGGAAACTTGTTGGATTTGTCCATTCTTAACTCCTGCCAGCTCCTCCAAACATGATTTTTTATACGAGGAAGTTATCAAACCTCTAAAATTAATTGTCAACTCCTTGAACAGTACAGTTGACTTCTTGGAAATCCAAAGCAACATAATTAATGTAACCTTCTTCTTTTTCCCATACATAATGTTGAGGACTTGATTAAGATCCAACAACAATATAGAGAAGGATAATCGAATACTCAAATTCTAGCCCAAGCAATTCAAGTAATTAACTAAAAAAGCCGAAAATAAGTATAAACCTCTAACATAAGAGTTTATAATTGTCAATAGCCAATAATCTGAATAATCTGAATTCATAAATCGTCATAGACAAGGCCTATTTATAGGCAAGCTATTAACTAGGAATTGAAAACCTATTATAATAAGGAAACTAAAGTAAAATACCAAAAATACCGTAATACGAATTAAATAAAGGAAAGTAATAAAAAGGAAAGACTTCTAATACGATAAGGAAAGTAAATATAAGAAGAATCCCAACGATAGAAGATGTCTTGCGCAATACGATACGTGTATGTGGTCTTTATCATTCCCTCACCCTTCAAAACTTCCCTTGTCCTCAACGGAAAATTGGGGAAACTGTTCTACATCTAAAGTAAAGCGCCCCATTAATCCCAGAAACTCATAATCCTTTATAAATTTCCTGACTTCCTTCCTTGTGTAAATCTCCTGCCTCACTGTCACAAAATTAGGCTCCTGCAAAAACAGAAACGAAGCAGATCTCGAATCTATTGTGAATTCTACCCACATCTCTAGCTTGTGGAACACTTTTGCAAATAAGGATGGCAAAAAATGATAACAAAAGGTCGTGGCCTGGGAGGTTTGAGCATCAATCGGTCCAATTATGAAGGCCACGTTATTGGGAACAATTATAAATTGGGTGCACTTTGCGTCGAGGGCACCACCTAATTGGGCATCATCAAGGACAAGGATCATGTTATTGAGAGAGTCTTCGATGGTGTCGGCCTTTTTGACTTCAATTTGGGCATCATCCACTACGGTAGAGGAAATCAGAGGAATCAAGAACTCTGAAGTTAGAGTTGGGTCGCCAATCCCTTTAGATGAGTCACCAGATAGGAACTCAGCCTCATGTTGTGATTCTTGTGAGCTCTGAAAACATGGTTCATCTTCAACGCTTGAAATATCTTCCACCTCCTGTGAAGTTTGTTGTGACCTACGATCATCTCCTTGAGTTCGATCGCATCTTATAGGATCTTTTCCATTGTATGCGAATAATCGATCAATTTTCTGATTAATTCTGTCTTGGAATTGAACCATCTTTGCTAAAATTGTCGAAAGCTCTGTCATGGAATTCTCCAGGGCTTCGAACCGTTGCCTGTTCATCCTTGCCACCTCCTCTGTCATTGCTGATGAAGAACACGAGATAAAATTGAGAAATCTTAATTAGGATCTCTCAATGAAATTGATAACTCAATGAGAAATCTTAATTAGGACCTCTCAATGAAAACACCAAATTGTTGAGGACCTTGATTAGAATCCAACAACAATCTAGAGAAGGATAACCGAATACTCAAACTCTAGCCCAAGTAATTCAAGTAATTAACTGAAAAAAGCCGAAAATAAGTATAAACCTCTAACATGAGAGTTTATAATTGCCAATAGCCAATAATCTGAATTCATAAATCGTCATAGACAAGGCTTATTTATAGGCAAGCTAGTAATTAGGAATTGAAAACCTATTATAATAAGGAAACTAAAGTAAAATACCAAAATACCCTAATAAGAATTAAATAAAGGAAAGTAATAAAAAGGAAAGACTTCTAATACGATAAGGAAAGTAAATATAAGAAGAATCCCAACGATAGAAGATGTCTTGCGCAACACGATACGTGTATGTGGTCTTTATCACATAATCAAATAGAAGTCGGCTCAACACATCAAAAGAGGACGAATGGCCGAGCCATATACTTTGAGAGCAAAATTACATATTTTGGAAAACAAAAAGAGAGAGATTCATACATAATGATGCTTATGTGTTTGTGAGATTCATTCATACATAATTATAGAAGATTTTATCAAGTATAGGGTCAATGAAGGTTCATCATTAAGAACGCCCATATATCTAAGTTTTTTTTAAATTTCTTTTAATGGAATATGTGTTTGTGAAGGTCTGATCCTACTCCACGGTAATTTTTTTTAAAATATTTTTATTATCTTCTTTCTTTTTTAAAACTAAAAAGAAAAGAAAATTATACTTTTTCTATAAAATTAAAAGCCACGAGGTTGAATGGTTATATCCTAGTTGCCCAAATCAATATCAATTGTGATAATATTTTTTTTTATTTTATTTGGTTTCACTTACATCTTTAGGGTGCTAAAATGTTTATATTATTTTTCAAAATTTTTGTAGCAGGAGACTTGGCTCTTACATTTAAAAATAAAGAGAAAGTATCCCCTTAAAATAAAGAGAAAACATAAAACAATCAAGCTCTCATACACTAGACTAAGTATCAATTTTTGACTTTATGAGGGCGTGAGAATTCTTTTTTCTTTTCGTACGCAATTGATTCCCAAACCTTTTTTAATGAGACCCCTCAAAGTGATCAATCACACCCACATCATGATTGGTGGTGATTTCTTTGTTATTATTATATATGTTTGTTTTTGAGTTGTTAAGGATGAACCAATGATTGTACTATCTTGCTAGTCAAAAAGGCTAGCAATAAGTCCGAATGAGAATGAGTAATGACAGACATAGTCGTGTGTTGACGCAATGTTGTGCTTTATTTTGGATTTTAGTTTTTATTTTAATGGTTTAGTTTGGCAATGTTGTGCTTTTAGAAGAAGCTTCTTTAGTTGTGCTGAAAAACTAAACTACTGTGAAAATAAGCGGGTGAGTATTTTATAAAATATAATTTTAAAAGTACTTTAAATTTTAAAAACAGGTAATAAATGTTTGATAAATTAAAAACAAAAATATTATAAAGACGTAAAAAACATAAATATCCTTTTAAATTATATTATAATTAAAAAAACAACCCCCCCTTTTCCAACTCCCCAACCCCATCCCTCGCCATATCCCATCTCCACCTGCCCTCGCCCCCATCCCTATCCCCCAATCACGCCACCACATCCCTGTTGCCCTGACGCCCAACCCCCACATCCTGTCGTCCCTCCTGTGCCTGCTCGCCCCCTGTGCCCATCGCATCTCCACTTGCCCCCTTTTGTTGAAATTGAGACAAAGGTTAAGAGAGGATAAAGACGAAAATATTAGTATTGATATTTTAATTTTTAAAAAACTGGTTCATAAGAAAGTAGTTTATAGAAACAACCTTCAAATTGATTATGCTTTTAAGAGGAAAAAACATAAATTTATTTTATAAGTACTTTTTTAAAAAGTTATTAAATACTTTTATTTATTTTATAAGCAGAATCAGACTCACGACAATAATACCAAACTGACACAATATATGATTTAAATAATAATATAAAATTTTCTCTCAAAGAAGTAAACTAGCCTCTTGGGATGTCCTAATAATTAGTTTGCGAGATAGAGAGTTGTTCTCATGTGAAAAAAAATATTTATGATTATCCACTATTAATTACACAAGAAGCATTTACATTTTTCCTGGACACTGCTCTCAGTGCTCCGCTTTAGATAGAAGCCTATTTTGCAATACAAGCCAAAAGCTGATCTTCATTTTATCTTACATTTTAGGTTTTCATATTACATCCCAAAGAGAGGGCTGTTTCGTTAGCATGGGGAAGTTAACAGCATTTTGTCATTAAAAAAAAACTCCAGTCATGATCTCAACTTGTCTTTTTTTGAGGTGAAACACTTACCCAAGTCATGCAAAGCTTTAAAATGATAATTATTCAACCAGCGGTCCTTTTGGTTGATATCAGTAGACAGACACAGACTGGAACCTATAACTTGAAAACTTGTTGTCACACATGATATATGTGTATATAGAAGACAATACATTTTTCAGGATATGTCGCCTTTGCGTACATGAAGCGTGGATAATAAAACCTAGCTCAGAGGATGCGTAATTAGGAATAACCGACAGACAATTATTGCGCAAAATTAATGACCACCACACAGTGACCACGACGACCGAACTGTCGGGGACCAGACCAGTGTCTTCATTGATGTGAGCTTCATTATACTGGTCCCAAATTTTCACGGTTTGAATCCATATATATGACAATTTTATGATGTTACCACATCATATCAGTGACAGGTCTCGCAACACATGTATCAGGATCGTAATTAAAATGTCTTAATCGAAAAGGACGGACTATCAAGCCAAAATTATAATAATTGAAGGTTTAAAACAATGGCAGTTTAAGACTTTAAGCTGTATGTAATATTAATAATTGTTTTATTGAAAAAAATGGACGTACTACGTAATATTTTTTTAAGGCCATTATTAAATTACAAGAATAAGTTATGTAATTATATAAAAATGAACAATTTCCAAATTTTATAACAATTTAATACGTGACATGATTAAAAAAACCAAACAAAAGAAAAAGGAAGACAGCTGGGTTGGTGGTGCTACTGCTTGCCATTTGTGCCTCTGTCGCTGACGTATGATTTGGACCGCACCAACCACATTATTGACCGTTTCATTCGTTGCCTTGATTTGATTGCTGAGCTAATCTCACGGTGCATAAACATATCTTTGAAGAGTCTGCTGCGCATGTTAACGAGTAGGGGTGTGCATGGGTCGGGTGGAGTCGGGTGAAAGGCTAAATCATCAAATGATTCGTTTTTAGCGGGTGACTAATTTTTCCATTTTTCAACCGATCCATCAACCTCAATAATTGGCGGGTTTATTAATTTTTTAGCAGGTACTAACCGGCGGGTATGGCGGGTAGAGCGGATGTCAACCGCCATTATCTAGTATATAATTAGACGACATATACTGAAAAAGTTAAACATATAAACTCTAAAATAATTATAATCAAAAGTATATTATTTTATTTACTAAGTATTTATAATTACATATGATGAAATATGTTAGATTTATGGATCATAGTATCACAAACTCACAATTATAGGCATTGCGCCGCATAGCTCTCACCTCTCGCAATGAAAGAGACAATAATAAACTAATGTCTAATAGATAGATGATAGAGTTTATTTTAATTTTATAATGGGGTGCGGCGGGTCGGGTTAATAACGGGTTTGAGCATTCTCACCCACCAACCGACCCAACCCACCAAAAATTAAAAATTTCAACCAACCCACTCATTTATATAATTTTTATTCGCGGGTAGCGGGTAGCGGATAGGTTCGGGTTGGGTCGGACGGGTAAAGCGGGTTGGGCGGGTTGGCGGGTAAGATGCACACCCCTATTAAAGAACCTCTCTAAGACTCTAACGTTACTATAAAAATTATCAGCACATTGATTTTTTGCCTAGAGATATTTTTAATTTGCATTTTAACAATAACTTTTTTATTATTTTTATTTAAATAATAATTTTTTATTCTCTTATCTCTCTCACTCGTCTTCTACACATCTTTTTCCTAGTTGTAATGTTGGGATCATCCTAAGCAATATTGATCACGAAATTTTTTTGTTGCATCATGTTTTTTCTCTTTCTCCCTCATACTTAGGGTGGAGGATGCAGTAGTGACCGGAGAGAGGATGACCGAAAAGAAGAAGGATGACCAAATGGTTAGATCCAATTTAAAGTTTGGAGACCGAAAACTATATATTTGATTTATAGGATTAAAGAAAATAAAAAATGAATTAAAATAAAATAAAATGGAAGAAGGTCTAGGTTCTCTCATTTATACATAATAGATGGGGGAACATGAAGATGGGATAAGGAAAACAAATGAAAAAATGGGAAAAGAAGAAGAAAGATTCACTAAAATGATAGGATTGTTGTCAAAGCACTAATGTCATCGTTGTTATCTTTCCTATCATTGGATTGACTTAAAAAATTAAAGTCAATCTAACAACAATAAGAATGTCCATGTACAATTAAATTGCATGAATTAGTTGCATGTGACCTTAAACAAATCTTCAAATAATTCATTTTTACTTGGACACGTTTTGAATTTCTTTCAATTTTGGAATCAATCCATATAATTTAAGGGAAGGAAATTCTACTTCTTTATATTGTTAAAAAGTATACTCCATTGAAATTAATTGTGGAGTTGTAGTTGGTAGGTTGGCTCTAAGCATATAAATGAGTCGAGCGATGTTAACTGAGTTCGAGCCAAGCATGTATATTATAATTAAAACGAATTTGAACAAGAATCTAATCAAACTTGTACAACGTTGAACTCGATTTCATGTCGAGTTTAGTCGAAAGGTATTTGAGTAAGTTGTCGAATATGTCGCTTAGTTAAATGTATATAATGGATATATTTGTAAACGATTTAAGCCAAGATTGTATAATAATTAAATTGAGTTGAGTTAAATTTGTATAGTAACATAACTGAGATTGAATAGTAATGTATCGAGCTTATACAATGTCGAGCTTGAACTCAAGTTAAATTAGTCAAGCAGACATCGAGCAAATTGTTGACTATGTTAGTTTATTTATAAACCTAATTGCCTCCAACCAATAGAATATCAAGCTTAATATTATTTTTGGCAGCTAACTTGTTATGATAGAAGGGTGAAATATTAAGGGAGAATCATACACTTCTTATGTATTTGCACCTCTTGCCAAAATGCAAATAGCTTTTTATATATTTCAAATTAAAAATTTTCAAAAATACAAGTTGAGAGCATGTTAAAATCTATAAACTTACAAAATTTGAAAATTCTTAAGAAATTATAAGACCCTTAATTTTACCGATCAAATAATAGTCGAATCTATAAAATTATGTCATATGTTATTTGATCTAAAAATATTAAAGGTCTTACAAATTTTGTGAAATTTGTAGGTTTTAACAAGATTTTCAACATATATTTTGGATAAAAAATAATTTAAAGTGTGAAAAAGTATGTTCATGTGTAACAAGAAGTGTCCTATAAGAAGAAATCATAGATCTTAAAGGAAATAAATTTATACACTAATTAATTCATATGATTAATGTATTCTTTCTACTACGAGCTAGCTATGTTAACTAAACAGAATAAATCGCTAAAATGACACACCAAAAAACTGAGGTCAACTAGAAAGAACGAACCACTAAATTAAAAAGAATGAACCACTAACACCAAAGATGCATGTCCTTCCATTTTAGTGTCAAATGTAATCAATGGTTTATTACATTAAAAAAAAGAGGAAATTAGTAAAAAAATAACCATTGATTACATTTTTATTTATGCATTAGATAAGTAATTTGTTGGTAAATATTATTTTTATATTTTTTATCTTCAAATGATGGATGAATAAATTATGCTCCAAAAATTCTTACATTAAGAATAACACAAATATTTTGTTTGCAAAAGTAACACGGTAACATTTTATGAACTGTTCGTGAATGAAATTATTCTTTAACGAACGAACATAAACAATCTTTTATCGAGCCGAACATAAGTTGTTCATGAACATTTGATTCATTTATGGTCCTAGGCATAAGGTATTGTCTAGCTCTGAATGTGAGGTAAATGTATAATTGTTGGCCCATGGGGTGCGGTTATGCCCTAAGTTTTGGCATAATCACTTGTGGTTTGGTAATAGCTATGAAATGTAATTCATGTTGGAATATTATTGCAGTCATTTTATACTACTATCTTGGTATTTTGATCTTATAAAGATACACAACATTAATACATGTACACATTGAATGTAGCAGTCAAATATAATTGGATTATACAGGAGGGAAGTGGTTATCATTGATTCTACTTTATACTCACTCTTCCACTAGTATTTTTCAAGTACTGGTAAAACTTTAGAAGAGTTCGGGTGATCTTTTTTGAGAGGTATTGGAGATTAGTGCTAGTTCCTCTTTTATGTAGATTTGTTTTCTTGGGCCACGTCCCTGTAACTTTTCATGTCGACCTACTTTGATTTCACGGTTGTGTGTATGTAGGGAAATGATTGTGTACCTTGTTTCCAGCTGTTGATTTTTCTTTAAATAAAATCAATGACATTCTAAGTCAATAATATCTCAAGAGATATTGCAACAAGCTAATGGAGTCAGAGCAATTTTTGCTCCACCATGCACTCTGTTGAGATTTATGGAAATTGGTTTTGGAACGAAAGTTTCTGAACTTAACTCTCTCTCACCCACAAACATGCAATCCCTAATTTGAATGAAAAATTATGTCATGTCTATTTTACTTTTAAATTCAGAAGTACAGATCAAGTGGTTATATGTTGTATTGACATTTTTTGCTGTAGGTTTTGTTTGAATCCGTTGTGGCCATCGATCGGCTCCAGGAGCGTTGCTGCTGAGTGCTGCAATTATCAAAGACAGCATTGGCATATTGAGCATAGGGTTGGTTAGAAGTTGTCTCGGTCAGCCATTGCTTCGCTACTGTGTTGAGTAAACCAGCCGTTTGGGAGTTTCACCTTGTACTAGTAGTTGCCGAGTCAGTTTTGAACTTCTTGTGGCATGTTTTGCATGTTCGGTACCGCACTGGATGATCTAGTTTTATAGAGCTTACCCATGTATTAATGTTGAAAATGCAGGCTGAAAAAATAAAACAAAAAGAAAGAAAAAGAATCATATTGTATTATAAAGTAAAACTCTATCAGAGTATATAGGCCTCATTCTCATCACCTCGAATTTTCCTTCAGAATCACACCTGAATACAAATAATGTTTCTATTACGAATTTTCCCAACGTCATGTAAGAAAATGTCTCACTATGATCTCAATTTGTTTAGGCATATGTGATTTTTCAATATCGTGCTTCTACAACATGATCCAATCTCCAACTTTGACAGATTTAATAACACCAGACCTGTCAGTAATGTATTACAACTCTTAGTCTTACCTGATATTAGTAACAAGTTCATTACACATGGACACCCCTACAATCATGAGAGAATAAAGTTCTCCCTACAGACACATACACATTAAGTGTTTGAGTTTGCATATGTAGGATGTACAATTACATATATTGTAGTATTATACAGGTAGATTTAATTGGACAGTGGCCATGGTATACTCCACTTCGGAAGTTGGTTACCTACCTCAGTGCTAGTTTACAATCCTTGACCCTCCAATGCGGGGCATGAGGAGTTAGCCAACTCAGTCTTAGAGGGTGGGCGTGACATTTATGACAGGCTAAAGTTCTTGAAAACTGGGCTATACTTCATGGATTGGGACTGGATGCTTGTTAACCTTCCAGTGTAAACCTGCATGAGTATACTTAAAATATATAAAGATTGTGGGTTTGGGATGTTGGGAGACACTTGGATATTAGTTTCCTTGTAGAGCCGTAATGCTCACTCGTTCACTCGTTCCGTAATGCTCACTCTTTTCTATTGTTGTTGGTTTTGTGTTCGTTCTGAGGCATATGTACCATATAAATTGTTTGGTGATGTTTTGTGGTGAACGAGGCAAGAAACTGGCCGACATTGGACATCGGAATAATTTTCTCGTCTCTAGAGAATGTCACACGTCATGGCCAAGTATGGGGTGGCCACGACAATAGTTGGGATGAGCCGGGGCGCACCTTTCTAGGCATGTGGCAGGTGATATAAGGCGAGGTACCGAGGCACAGGAAGACTGGTTGTGGCTAATGTTTGTGAGACTGTAGCAAGAAGTGTGTTTTTGGATGGGAAGGCTTGGACCATGTAGAGATGATATGCTTAGAGCTGCTTGTTGTTGAGTGTGCTTTATCCTCGCTCTTTTTACTGTCCATAAGGGAGTGTGATGCCAAGCTTCAAGAGTCTATACTATTGTCTGCCCTCACTTATACATTCTACAGAGCATTGATAGAAGTAAATTGATAGAAGGAAAGGGGATGCTTGCGCTTCATCTGCAGGGTGTTGAAGATGAAAGAAAAACTGAAAAAGCCGAGGGTAATTGCAATGTTTTGTGCCAGATGTCTGGCTTCATTGTCCGGATGTACTTGGTAACATGGGTATAAAATAGTTATGCTCCACAAGTCAAGCACTCTCTCATAAATTGTCTTTTCTTCGCCTTTACTCCTTGCGTATTTGGATGCAGGTAATTTTTTACTATTTTAATAATTCACTTTTTTATATTATACTTTTCGTTTCTCTATTTTAATGATTTATTTATACTATTTAATTAAAATATTACTTTTTAAATATTTGTTTACTCTTTCTTTAAGGAGAAAAAAAATTAAAAGAGAGAAATTGAAATGAAAAATTAAGGGCACAGAAAATATTATTATTTAAAGAATAAAGTGAAGAGTAATTGTTAAATTTGAAAAACTATTATCAATAATGTTAAGTTTTTGAAAAATTAGAATTTTAAATTAATTTTTCATACTAAGGAAAAGTTATATTTGAATAGGATGCTATTAGTCTTCACCCCTCCCTTTTCGTTTTTTTTGTTTTTTGTTTTTTTAGTCAAATGCTAATAATAATAATAATAGGAGAAAGAAAATTATAATAGTGGTGATAATGTAGGGTTGCATCGAATTTTAGTTTAAAACTTATCATTCAATTTTTTGTTCAAGGTTTAACTCAAACTCTTGAGTTAAAACTTGGTAGCAAACTTATGATTTAATGGTGGCGACAAACTTATGATTAAAAGTTCAACTCAAACTTTTGAATTTAAGGTCTTTATCAAACTTGCCATTTAAATACTATGCTCAAAGTTTGTATTTAAGGCTCAGCTTAAACTTTGAATCAAAGTTTAGCATCAAACTTTTGATTTAAATTTATAATCAAATTTCTAGTTTAAGGTTTGGTATCAAATTTTCGTTTTAAGGCTTTGTTTTCATCTTGCAGGGTTGAGATTGTGTGAACTTGTGAAATAACACATCTTACCGTGAGTCAATCATATATATATATATATATATATATATATTATTGTGAGACTTGGCTGTTTTAAAATGCACTCAAAATAATTTTTTCTCATCAAAATGATTTTTAAGATTTCAAATTAAAACTTTAACTCAAATAAAAATAAATTATGAAACTAAAATAAGAAAAATGAAAATAAATACTACATATACTTTTTGAAATATAATGAAATTACATGTTCAACGTTACGGTTACACAGTTTTTTTTAAAGGGTTTAAAATATATTTCGAAACAAGTATGAGCCAATTGTGACTTATTTTATGCGTTTGAACATTAACCAGACTACTAAAGTTTATAGGACGGATGTGTATAATTTAAAAATGTTTATAATTTTTTTAAAATAAAATAATGAAGCAAGGAAAAATCTTTATCATGATGAGTGGGATTTGAAACCAAGCCCTTTCAAGGCACAATCTTAATCTAGTGCCTTAGAGCACTCATAATGGACTCAACAAATTTTAATTTTTGTTCAATTTTAGCTAAAAAAATATTAAAAAGTTTTTGCAGTAGCTTTAACAAAATATTCACAAAAATAGTCATCTATGTTTCACTGACCAAATTTAGCTATTCTTTTTTTTAAAATAAAATAATAAACTTTCTCTTTCCTCTCTCCCTCGATCGACAACAACAATGCATGTTACGCGCACCTTCGTCGATGACGGCCAGACAAGGGGTGACGCCGCTGCAAGGGAGGGAGGGAGCCGATGGGAGCGACAGCGATGTAGGGAGAGGGATCCAACAAGGGCGACGCCACTGTAGTGGGGAGGGGGCTGATAGGGGTCAACACCGCTGCAGGGGGAGGGAGCTAACAGGGGGTGATGCCGCTGTAGGGAGAGGGAAGCCGACAGGGGGCAACGACGTTGTAGGGGGGAGGAGGCCGACGGGGGTCGACACCACTACAGGGGGAGGAGAGCCGACGGGGGCAACAACATAGGGAGAAGACGTGCTATGGGGTGGGGAGAGCTGGACCCAACGAAATAAAAATTTTGATGTAAGTATTGAAATTTTGGTGAGCCTGTAAATACTAACATAAATTTTAACTAGCTAAATTTTATAAAAGTTGAATTTATAGCTAAATTTTGACTAAAATTTATTGAGCCCACTATGAATACTCTTAGACCAACTTAGCTATCTCAACATCGGGCATAGTAGAAATAATATGTATTTTACTATGTTAAAAATAATATGACTGATAAGGTGAATAAGTAACTCTGAAATAGTATAATATCAAATAAGAATTTGTCAACAAAAGGGATGACAACGAGTCTAAAAGAAATCAGATACTATTCGGTCCAAACATGTATAGTCATGTTTTGAACCTATCCTACTCCGATAGTTTGGGCAACTCAGAACAAACCAGATTAGGCGGAGTTTTTACCTTAAACCTATTTACAAATATAATAAGATATCGGGGATTGGAGCAAGGCAAATAAGACATGGGTTCAATTCGATACCTTGTCAGGTGAGTCAAATCTGACCAGATCAGGCCAAGCCAATATTGTCACCCCTAATCACAAAATTCTTGGGAGTCTGATATATATTCAAGATTGTACGAATATTGCTTTGATTATATGTTAATATTAGGAATGTAAAATGGACTCATCGGTTCACAAATCAGTTCGTGGTACGTGAAGACCGGAGCAGACTGGACAAAAAAAATCTGATCTATTTTAATCGCGGGCCTAAACAGACTAGTCTACGGACTGATTTTTTTTAAATAATGTTTTAAAACTATTACATATCTTACTTAGTATATTAGTATCTAGAGTCTAAATCGATTAATTTTGAAATTAATATTTAGAAATATCAACTATTAAATATGATTTTAAAATTAAAATTTTAAATTATTTTTAATAAAAATAACTTATAATAAGTTTTTAAATAAAAAAATATAGACCGGTCCGCATCCACATGCGGATTGGACCAAACCAAAAAAATTCTAATCCATTAAAAGTACAGGCCTAAACGGGCTAGCTCGTTTAGACTCGCTCCACCCCTAGTTAATATCATTGATGAACTGGATTGTAACCAAATTCATACGATAACAATAACAAAATATCAAGAATACACGTAAGTTCATATTAATACATTATTATAGAGTATTATATATGACCCAAGTGAAAGACGAATGAGTTATTTAACACATAAGTGAGCTTATATATGTAAATAAAATATATCAAACAAAGTATCATAGTATCATGTGTTTTAAGTCCAGTGAATTGTATGTATCAACTAACGATTACTTATTAGTTTGTAGGGGTGTTACCCGCTACAACGGGGGGCGGGGTCTACTTATTACCGTACCCCGCCCCCGCCTAGGCGGGTAAAGTTTTTTTAAAACCGTACCCTGCCCCATGTTTAGGCAGGTCGGGATACCCCGTCCTATGGCGGGGTTAGCGGGGGGAGGCCTCATCCGCTCGCTCTTTGCTACCAGCTTTTATTGATCTCTCTCTTAAGATAATCCTGCCCCGATTTGCCCCGCCCGGATATGCTATCGGGTCGGATTCGGGTCTTGCACAACTCGCCCCGATCCGAAATTTCTAACCAAAACAAAGGCAAAAATGCCGCCCCGCCCCGATCTGACCCGAAGTACCAAAATTAGCGGATAGAGGCGGGTTCGGGTCGGGCTAGAAAAATCGGGCCGGGTTCGGGGTGGGCAGTACCCGGGTCCGACCCGGCCCATTGCCATCCCTAGTTGCCCACCCTTATTAGTTTGTACAAATGATAAAAAAAATTCAGCTAACAATATTAATGATCAAAATAACGATCAATATGATAAATCAACATTCATGCTCATTCGTATGCTGCAAGGAGATAGCAATTTGATTCAAATATTTTATTTGTTAAATAGATGTAAATTTTTATTAATAAATTTTATTTAAAAATTTAATTGAACTTGGAATATCGAAAGTTCGAAAGTGGGCTTCGGTGGACTTGGGCTTGTGCGCCACAAGTCGGTGCAACGTCTATTCATGCATATATATATTAATAATTGTAAAATGGCTTCATGTCAAATCATATGGTCAACTTAATCGATTTACTGTTATGAAGAGTGCTGCGGACAAGTCCTTAACGCAAGCATACTGTGTATATCCCGACGTGAAAGCCATGGAATACATTTGCCACACCTTAAGCGGTCATTGCAATTTGAATATATTAGAATTTATTTCGTTTGAAGTTTTTCATAGTTTTTCTAAACTAGAGCATAAGTAGGTTAAGGAATAAATCAGAGGTGTCAAGAGCTAGCTTCCTTCACCTGGCACTTACAGCTAAAGCTGCGTGCCCACATAGGTGCAAGCACCAACGTGTTGGGTACCAAGAGGTACAAGGAGCACCCATACTTCGGAGAATTCTCCTGTGAAAAGTCTAATTGTGGGGGTGAAAAGCCCAGTGCCTTATTAGGGCGCCAAAAACTAAGCCCCGCCAGAATCTGTAAGGGATGAAGCCGGCATCCACCAACAATACTGAGACTCCAAAAGCATGTACCTTGTTCGAACATTAAATATGATTTGGATATGATGCTTGAATATAGGTTTAATCGAAAATATATTTGTTTCACTCCAAAATCTCTCGTTTAAAGCTATAAATATGATTTGAATATGCTCAAATTACTCTCATATCAACAATAAATATGATTTGGACGTAATGCTCGAATATAGGTTTTACGCAAAAATATAATATTACTTTGCTCAAAAGCACTCTTTTCAAGTGTGTTTCTACTTTCGAGCGGCGAAAGTCAACATGGAGTATATCTCGCATGTGTTAATGTGGCATAAGTATTGGAAAATTCTACTTGCCCAAATATAATTTAAATATGCTTGTAAAACTCTCATTCGAGCAGCAGATATTATTTGAATATGTTCAAATTCATCCCATTTAATCAATAAGCATGATTTGGAGGTGGTGCTCATATAGGTTCTACTCGAAAATGTATCTACACTGCTCTAAAGTGTCTTTTTCTAGCACGTACCTACCTTCGAGTGGATGTGTCATAAGCCATGTCATCTTTTTATGCAAAGTTGTGTGTACACGACTTGCAAATAACATTTTCCTAACATTATTTGTTTTTCAAAAGATTTGTACAAGGTAGTAAAGAAAAATCCTATTAGTAGGCTTTTTTATTCTATCTTCACATGTGAAGAATTTTTTTTACATATAATGAGTTGTTTTTTTAATTTTTAACTTGAATATTATTTTCTTTTTTCTTTTTATTTTTATTAAAATAAATTTTAATTTAATTTAATTTTTTTCCTCTTGTTATCAATACATGTAATGAGATAATGAAGATGAGAAGAAAAATAAAATAAAATATTAGTTGAAAAGTGAGCCATTATTATTTATAAATGAAAAATAAGTGTAAAGATCTTCAAAATTTTCGAGGGTTTCGTTATTTATTGGTCTAAAATAAAAGCATGTTATAAATGCTTTAAGATAAATCTAAGGTCCTCAAATAGTTTGATTAGGACTGTAAATGAATTAAACGGTTTTAAATAAGCTCGTATTTAGCTTGATAAAAGATCATTTATGTTCATTCATTCAAGAATAGTACCGTTCGCGGACACTATTGTTATATTCCTCAACATATTCGCAAACATTATGAATAAGTATTAGCAAATAGTTTGTAAATATTATTCATGTTCGTGAAAATTATTTGTTAACGAAAATTAATACATATAAAAGTTATTTTATTAAATATAATTTAATAAGGATATACTTTTATATTATTATTAATAAAATTTATATTTATATTTATTTATTATTACTATTATTATAATATTTTTATGAACTACATATAATAATTATTTAAACATATTAAACAAAAATAATACATGTTTATCATTAATTAATTGTATTTTTTAGATAAATTTACTGTATGATTTTTTTTTTTGCAGATTTTTATGTTTTTGTAATTATGTTTATAAATATTTATGAATAAGTTTGTCAACGTGAATGTTTATAAGCTATTTGTGAGTAACATAATAATGTTCGTAAATATTATAATTTAAGTCTTGATTTGTTAATAAATAGTAATAAATACGTTTGAATACTTTATTATTCGGCTCGATTCTAATCATTTGCAGCCCTAAGTTTGAGACATCATAAGGGTTTTGGATCCAAGTTTGGGTCATTTTTATCCATGACTTAATTGGTAAAAGAAGACCCAGCGTATGATTGTCTTAATTTTTTCTAGTTGTACCGGATGCCCCGGTTAGAACAATCATAACAATAATGTTTAAAATGAGCATAAAAGTAAAACGTGAAGTTGTAAATATATATAATTTTTACTAAAATGATTATGTTAACCTAAATAAAATAAATAAAGAGCTAAGTTTTTCAAATTTGAAAGTTTAGGACTATGTTGATTGCAAAATTAGCACAGATGCAAATTTGGTGTCATCTAAGTTAATGAACAAATTTGATACTTGCGGTAGAACATTAATACGCTGTTTAAAATTCTTGACAGGAGCGGCAAATTTATTTTTAAAGGTCGAATCTGATGACCACCATTTGGTAACGGAGAGACATACTTTTATTCAGAAACGTACTGACAAATGTTGACAAATTTATTAGGATCTAGTTCCATTTAATCATATGACGTCCCATGAACAACCTTCCGTGCGGTAGTTTCATTAATCTCATCAATTTTTCTTAAAAAAAAAAAACAAAACAAAACAGAAGGATGTTGCTATGTAGAAACGTGGGCACAAGCATCACGCGAGTATAACTGATATGCCGTTTCGTAATTGATTGAAATACAGTAGAATCTATAATCTAATCACAAAGCACCATATTACTTATTATACCAAAACTTTAAAAAAACACAAAACACGTCTTTCCTAATGCCTATGCAAATCACTTGTTTTAAGTCCGTAATAAAGGCGGCCAAATATAGAAAGTAGGACATCAAAGTCAAAGTTGTGAACTTGTGATTTCATGCTCTTCCTCATTTATATAATTATATGAAATAATGGTAATTATCTTATTGAGCTCTCAAATCAACCACATTGGAGATGGGGAGCTTGGTGATCGTCTGAAAGCCCATCTCGGTTCATCATGCACAGATCTGTCAAAGTTTGAGGCCGCGCGTCATAGGCTCATAATGTCACTCCACATGGTTTTATCAGACGCCCCCTCCTTAGCCTATGGCAGGCGGGCTACGGCCTACAGGCAGAATCATATAGGCTCCTCCGCCAGGAAAAAACACCCACCGGCCACTAGTCTAGGCCTCCTACGGGCCCCTTAATTTGAGCCATTAATTGAGGCCACATTGCTTTTAAGCTTTTTCTAAGCCTTATTTAGATTTATATATATTTTAAATTAAAATTGTAAAAATATGTAGATTTAAACTGTACGATAAATTTTATGTAATCACAATATTTGAAAAGTTTTAAGAATATATAGAATATTCAATTCTGGTGTGTTCAAATAACATGCGACTGAACTTGTCATCGATATTGAGAATGTTATGCATTTTTAAAAAGTTTATAAATTTGTAAGTATGTAGATTTTATCATATTCATTAAATTTATATTTTTGAGAAGTCTTAATTTAAAATATACAATATAATATTTTAAATTGTAAAAAAGATATATAACAAAGTGGGTATAGCAGGAAATTCAGAATCATTGAATACATATTCTTTCTTTAGATTACCAAAGCCAGCCAGGATCATTATTGTCTGTCTTTTTAAATGAGAGTATATTGTGAGCCTAATTAATTCACGCACTGTTTATATGGCTCTTATAATTTTAATTTTGGATTGGTTCATGCATTTTGATTTAAGTTTATTTAACTCTTGTATTTTTGACAGAACTGAAAATAATTATTTTAAGCAGAGGCGGTGTGAGCCCCTAACACCAAAACGGTGCCAAAAAGCACCGTATTTTCCCCCAATAATAATATTATTAAGTGGGTGACAAAAATTGACACAACATAAAAAATAAAATCTGTACGAATTTATCCAAAAATAAAAATTTAACGACTTCATCACAAAATAAATATAAAATTAGTGACGTTTGAATTGATAATAAGTGAAATTCGGCTTTAACCGGATTGCCCACACCATATGCAATTATTGTTACCGTTGTGGGCATAAAATTGTAACTCAGTTTTGAAGATTAAGTTAGATTTATTTTTAATAACAGTAGGTTGAGATGAATTTTTATTATTAATAAATAATTTTAAATTTACGAGACTTATTATTTTAAAAAATAATAACATGTACAAATCATTCCTAGTAGGTTTATGGGTTTAGTATACTTTCTAATAAAAGAAAAAGTATGATTACCAGCTCCAATAAAAACTCAGCGAAACTTATTCACGGGCTAGTTTAACGGGTAAAAAATAGCAAACATTCCTTCTTCTTTTTTCAACTATTGCAATTGGTGTGTGTGTGTGTGTGTGTGTGTGTGTGTGTGTGTTATACATGGTATGTTTGATTGAGATTTTTTTTATTTTTATAATATTGATATTTATTTTCAGAAAAATTAAAAATAACCCTTGAATGTTTTTATTAAAAAATAAAAATATTTTTTATTTTTAATCTTTTTATCCGAAAAACAGTTATTTCTTTTTAAAAACTGAAAACAAAAAATACCTGATCAAACATGCTCTAGAGTTGTTCGCTCTAAAGTTTTAAAATTGGGTTATTTTAATAAGTTATATATTATTTTTATTTATTATACATAATGCAATAGTTTATCAAAATGATACAGTGAAGTACTAGCAGTAAAATTAGTACGCTGCATTGACAAACTCGTGTGGGAGTGATGTCAGTGTCACAGACGAGTGTGAGGCGGTCAGGGCAGGGCACTAAGAATGTGGATGGTGAGGCTACACTCACAACTTTCGCAATTCAACGCCACTACAGAGGATGCAAATTCAATTCAAGTTCAACACCTTTATATAATAGGAGCTAATCAATATAGCTCATGCCATGTTCCAAGGCACTGTAGACGCCGAAGCAGAGATTTATGGACAACAGCTATCGAGTAGTCCAACAGGTTGACTTGCATGCTCCGTCAGGATAATAAGTGCATTGATTTTGGATTCAATGTGGACCACTACGGTTGGGAAAGTGACTTATATATCCCTCTCTCCTCATGCCAAAGTGACCTACACAGTACACATCTCTCTCTCTCTCTCTTCACGCGATGCAACACTCAACACAAAATCCCATACAGAGGGCTGCTGCAGCGGATGAGGATGACATATTAAGCAAATGGTGGGTTTGGTCCACCACATAGTTGCCTTCACTGTTTTACCCAGAGCCTTTATACGGAGCAACAAACGGCACTTATTTAAACCCAGTACTCCCCACATAACTCCCTACTCCACACTCACACAAACTACTCCCCACTCCCACACACGCACAACGCCACGCACGTTTGATACAGAATCAATGAAGAAGAGCTGGGTCTTTCCGGTACTCCTTCTGTTTATTATCCTTATTTCAACCTTGGAAACAGAAGCTCGTGTCATCACAACCAAACAAGGCAATTAAATGACTTCTCCATCGTTATATGTGTATATATATATATATATATATTCTTCTTTTTCTTTAGGTTCAGATTGTACTCGGAGACTGAGGTTTTCATTCACTGCAGGTCTGGAAGAGGGAAAGGTAAATGAAATAAGTAGCAACTATCTTGCCGGGACTGAAGTCAATGGTGCTCTAGAGGTATGATTCTTTCCCTTGTCCATCAGCAAGTATGAAACATTCACTGTTCTTACCATCTCTCTTTTTTTATTCTCTTGTTAACCTAATCAGTTGACGGAGCATAATGAAGTGGAAGATTGTGAAACTGGAGATGAGGAATGCTTGAAGCGAAGGGTCGCTTTAGACGCTCACCTGGACTACATCTACACTAGACATATTCCTAATAAGAGACATTGAAGCTTTTCCCCAGAGCTTTTATCCAATAAAAAAAAGGACATCGTGTTCTCTGCTTGAATTTAATTATCTAGGACTATTTCCCTTTCTCCAGTCTCCCAGTAATATTCTAGAAGAAGCTTTGTCAGTATCCAACTTCTACAATATTATGTTAACTTTCCTTGCCATGTGTTGGTTGTATGCATGCTTGTATAATTAATATAACGCCTGGGCATGTGCAACTCTTACAGATAAAAAACAAGTGTTGAGTTTGGCTGTTTGATGTGGCAAATTGTCTAGTCACTGTAAGTATGGATTCTGCAGGTGATAGTGACAGTGGGAGGCCAAAGGCTGCACGGCGTGTGTGTGTGTGTGCGCGAGGGAGAGAGAGAGACCAACCAATATATGTTTTTCCTTTTCGAAAGGTAGAAGCCCATAGATCATATTGGGAATGCCATGGGGAGACCCGGACTTGTATTGTGTCTGGTGACATTGGGATCTGGCATTAATATGCCATGTTCGGTTCACTGCAATTGTCCTTCCAAAACCAGAGTTATTACTCTGGTTCTCTTTGAAATAGAATATACATTCTGGGTTATTCCATATACAAAAAAAACTTTGCCTGATAAGCTGAACTGATGAGTTTCTAGCTGGCCTAGCTGCGTTATTTGAGGTGATGGTGTTAGTTGAGGTGGCGGGAAGGCTCTTAGTCGTTAGTGTATTGGATCCTAACGGAACTGGAATTCCATTCTACATTTATTTTATACGGTGAGCCAAACGAAATGTGGAGTTCATTCTTGAACACTCATACCTGAGTAAATTTGGTAGTTCTGTATGAGCAAGTTTCCGATTTGTTCTGTGAAACAAACTTCCCAGTTCCAATCCAAGGGTTGAATGAACTAAATGAACTTTAGACAACACAGATCCAAGTCTATATATGCATCTTTTATCATCTGTTTGGTTGAGAAGAGTTTCCTTTACTACTACTAGTTGTTGAAGCCTTGGAGGTGACCAGATTATAAGTTCTAAAGCTAAAGATCAGAATATTATCTCTCTATTACCGTGATGTTGGAAACAGTGGAACAATGATCTTAGTTTTTAGGGTCACGATTTATTTGCTACTTCATCTCCTTATTTTAAACATCATGTAAGTGTAGGTACCAATATATCAAGATAACAAGAAGTTGATAGAATAAATTCTAAGGCAACAAATGAATTCGATAGAATAAATATTTTAATTTGATTTGGGTTTCAGCCGGTCCCTATTTTTGATATAACAAGATCAAAAGAACCAAAACATAAAGAGAAAAAAGACAAAAAGAACACAGGCATGACAGGAATATTAATTATAAATTTTAAGATCCGGGAAAGATTTGCCAAAGCATGTGAATAAACCCGTCTCTAACTTTGCAGTTGATTTTTGATCTACTTGTTAGGCCCCGCCTAACGCCGCAGCGTGGGTAACCAAGTTGTCACTCATCAGTAGCATTGTCACTATCAGTGGCATAAGGATATCTTGTGGATTTCCCGCCCATGATAGCACCGTCAACACGCACCAACATAACAATAATAATAATATATATAATAACGAACTTAAAGAGTTAATTCTTTGCTTTGCAAAAGGTAGAAGAATTTGATATGGGAAAAGTGTAGAAGGAAAATAGGCGAAAAATAATAATAATAAAAAAATAGTTGTTTAGTTGGGGTGGAAAAGAAAATAGAAAATATATTTTTTATAATTTAATTAGAATTAAAAAAATTTAAAAAAAATAATATTATGTGAGATACCAATTTAATCAATTTGTGACATTTTTAATAATGAGAGATTAGGGATATTTTTGGAAAATGAAATTATTGTCCACTTCTCCCTATTTTCACGCCAATTGAATGAGTAAAATTGCAGCACAAATTTCAATGCATTTTTATAAGTTTTCACGTATTTTCCCTAAATTTTACATAGCTACCAAGCAAGGGAAAATAAATTTTCTGCCTATTTTCCATACTTCAGCAGAATTTCCATAATAGCCAAACAAAGGATAAAAGAAAAAAATTTAAAATAAATAATTTTAAATGTAGTTGTATACAACTTATACGGATTACGTGCGGCTCTTTTCCTCTTATATTATATGTTAGTATTAGTTATTTTTTTCCTTTTTTTCCCTCGCAACTATAAATGCAATTCTTTTGATACTACATATAGCTCGTTGCCCCACCACCCACACCCCCCTCAATTCCAACATGTTCTATACACATTTTTAACACGAAAAACCTAAAATTAAGAAAAACCATGAGATACTAATCCCAAAAATAAATCCATTATAAATGAGACTATGTACAACTTATTCGAACTTAGTCTAACTATTCTCCTCCCCAATCTATGGGTACCAATCTATCTTTTTTCTCTCTTTCAAGGTCGCTATAGGTCTAGCACGGGCTACTTTACACATAAACTCTGCTCTCACCTCTCTCTGTGGCACGAGTGCTACACATGCAGCTTGTTCTCTCTCTTTCTGTTCCAATTTGTTATACACACGAAAACCAAGAGAAGACGTACATACACTACTTTGAAGTTACAATACATAAGAGAGACATTAGGATTTGAGGGGAAATGACAACACTATCTATGAAAGAGTTCGGATATGGCCAACCTTGAGTAGTTAAGATATGATCCATATTACCAGATAAAGGTTCAGGAGTTAATTATATACAAGAAAAAATTAACACTTATACAATGCCTTTTCGATATCTAAAAGAAAGTGTTTATCTTTAAAATGTGTTTATATATTTCCAGTCTCAACAATTAGAAAATGAAGTTAAAAAAAGTTAATATTGTTTTTATATAAAATGATTTGAGTGATTTAAATAATAATCTCATTATTTATATTAGCATTGCTACTTTTTTTAGTAAAAATAATTGGCAAACACTAAAGGAGTGCTGTTTTTGTTTTAGGACTCGCATGAACATAAAATCAATTTTATCATTAGTCCTCTGGTGCCTCTAAAAATAAAATATCATATTAATTAAAGAATAAAATGTTATATTAACTTGAAGACGAGGTTAGAAAAGTAGCATTCAATAATAATAATTCATACCACCAGATCCTACTCACAGGAGGTTGGCTCTCACTTTTATTGGTTAGTGGTTAATAGGTTTGTAAATAAGTCTGCACACTAGATTAGGAGTGATAATTTTATCCTGACTTGTTCATTTGCTCCAACTCAACCCATTATAGCGTTGGGCTTGAGTCTTGCGTGATATGTTCTGATTTGATATTTTAAAATAAAATTAAGCTTAAAAATACTGTTTCAACCCGACTCAAAATGTTCAAACTGTAGGATTAGGGTGGATTCGAGACAAACTATAAAATTTTGAATCAAATTTGAGTCGAGCAATACATATCCAAGCTAATCTAACTCGTTGTAATAGCTACATTTAATAACTCACCGAATATTTTTTTTATTAAACTTGACTTGAGTTCAAGTTCAGTTTATAAATTTAAATAACATGCATTTAAATAAGAGAAATATTTAACAGAGTTCACTGTATGAACTTGATTCGAACTGGGCAAAGCTTGTTCACTGCGACTCATTTACAGGGTCAGGAGTTTCTGGGTTATGGACAGTTCCAACTTCCAAATAGTGCCTTGGGAAGTTCTAACTCAATGCGCTTTGGTACCTGAACGACCGTGGCCCAAAAGCACACCCAAGTTTCCTTGCCTGGGGTCGAGTTAATTGGGCCGGAAGCATTGCTGTGGCGCGGCTGGCAGTTGCAGCATCAACTCCGAAGTCCGAACCCGATATGCGGTTTATATCACTTTTCAAAAAACCTCAACCTCACTTTATCACACCAGTCTTTTCATTGTGTTTTTTTTTTTTTTTTTTGTCGTCGTAATCTATGTGACAGCGACACATCGATAGACATTGATATTTGAACAAAGCACAGTGACAACTAATTTATTAAGGAATGAGGAAGGACGGCCTATCGCAGCGAGCCCATATGATATAATTATGACAAAATTTATGATGATGGCGCATAGAAACCGAGCGGCAAGAATTTGTGGCTGGGACAAATAAATTAGCAAATAAGAGATGACGAAGAACTAAGCGCCCCAAAGGGTATGGTTTCTGTAATTTATTTTTAGAATTTTAAAGATCGTATTCAATTTTAAATTTTTTTAAAAAAATAATTTCTCTTTGTTACAAAAAAAATGTTTAATAAATAGTATATTTTAAAAAATAATTGGGTCTGATAATTTAAAAAAAATGATGGACTAAGGTAAGATAAAAGTTTAAAAGATGAACCGGTCAAAATTAAATTTATATTTTAAAATATAAAATAATTAGAAATAACTTTTAAAAATAATTGTATAACTTGTGTATTTTGTAAACAGAATCTAAATTTAATAATATTATAATGATGCAAGACTCGTATTTTAGAATTTAGAAACATGAAATCGTTTTGAAAATAGTATAATAAAGAAGAAGCCTTATAAATTCTAGAAAAAGTAGGACTACGCCGAGTTGTTCTTTGGGAGGCTATTTCAATCCTGAGGCGCCTTTCAATCCTAAAGAATTCAAAAAAAAAAAAAACTTTAGGGGTGTTTGGTACATATTTTTTTTTTATTTGTCATAATTTGAATTATTTACATTGAGTTTTAATTTTGAATTCTGAAAATAAATTATCTAGTGTAAGAATATGTTTTAAAAATATGTGATTTTAGAAAATCAAGCCCCATAAAAAATGATAAAAAATTAAAGTAAGAAATTGAGGGGAGATAATAAATTATGTCTCACAACAACTCAAATTTAAATTTTAAAATAAAAAAAATAATTGAAACAAGTTTTTAAAAATATGAAAAAATAGGTTAGGGGTGCTACACACCCTGATAGGGGGCGGAGTCTATCTATTACCATACCCTGTTCCCGCTTATATAGATAGTAAAATATTCAAATCGTGCTCTGCCCCATAAGTAGGCGAGGCAAGGTACCTCATCCTATTATAGGGTTGGCGGGGGGAAGCTTCTTCTACTTGCTGCTCGCTACTGGCTTTTATTGATCTCTCGTAATATAAAATTGTCCTTTAGAGGTTTCATGAAGTAGTTGATAGAGGTGATTCTAGTCATACTAGGGGTGGAATCACCTATTATTGCCTCCCGCCTCCGCATAGGCCGAGGGAGTCAAATTTTAAAATTGTATCACATCCCATGTGTAGATGAGGTAGGATATTTTATTTTTTTAATAGGTCTGCAAATGAGGTTTCATCTGTTCGCATGTCGCTATCATTTTTAATTGGTTTTATTTATATAAATAATTTTAACTTAAATCAAGTTTCTACATTATTTCTAACTCAAAAATTATCAAAAATAATTTAATTTTATAATAATAAATATCATTCAAAAATATAAAAATTATAAATAATAATTACAAAAATAATTAAGTAATAATATTTAAAATATTATAACATTATAAATTAAAATGATTAAAATTAAACGGGTCATGGACATGCGTGAGATAGGATATCCCACTATCTATTATCGCTCTCCATCCCCGCCTAGACTGGGTATCAAATTTAAATATCGCACACTGCTTTTTCCTAGGCGGGCTAACCCGCCCTGTATAGCAAGGACGAAACGGATATTAGGCGAGATAGCGGGTGCAGGTATCCATTTTGCACTCGTAAGTAAGGTCCTCATAGCAATGACCATGGATAGAATATATCATATATGAGACAGAATTGGATTTCAAAATCACTAAGTAAGTTTGAGTATAAAACAGTAAATGGGTAATGTATAACCCATTAAGTATTTTTACTCTTAATATTTTAAAAATATAATATACTTTTAAATAATAATTTTTTTAAAAAGCATATATATATATATAATTAACAATAAATGTTTTTAACACAAACTTATACAAATATGTTGTATACGTTGATATAAAATACATACAATCCATTATATATATACATCCATATATATACATATATATAACATTAAATTACATATTTTATTACTTACATAAAACAAGTACACATATGAGTCAGATAATATGTAAAATTAACTAATATGATTTGAGTTGGCCAATAGCCCTTTTCCATGTCAAAAGGGAGGTCACATGTTGGTGCTAATAGAAAAGCATTGATTTGAATTGTTTTACCAAATGCATTGTTTGTTTGTTTGCTAAGCTAGGGGTACTCCTGCCTTGGCAGAGGCGGGATTTACCTATTATCGTACCCCACCTCCAATTTAGACGAGTAGTAAAATTTTGAAACCGTACTTCACCTCATGTGTAGGTGTGACAGAATTCTCTGTCCTATGGCGGGGTTAGCTTCAACTGCCTGCTCATCTATAAAACAATTAATAGAGGTGATTTGGGTTCTATCGGGAGTAAAATCAATCTATTACTTCTTCTTGTACCCGGTTAGGCGATAGATCAATTTTTAAAATTATACTTCGTTTCTTGTATAGGCGGGTCAAAATATCATGTTCTTTAATCTGTTTATGAATGAGATTTCATCTACTTGCATTTTACTATTGTTTTTTATTGGATCTATTCATATTAATAATTTTGTCTTAAATTAAAATTTTATATTATTTTTAACCTAAAATTTTTTAAAATAATTTAATTTTACTATAATAAATATTATTTAAAAATATTAAAAATTATAAATAATAATATTTAAAATATTATAAAATTATAAATAAAAATTATTAAAGTTAATGAGTGTTGAAAAAATATACAGTAATATCCAATAATTTGGGGCGAACAAGATTAACTTCCAATAATATCCTTTTACCTGCAATCGTCGACCAACCAAACACCAGGGCTACTGGGCTACTACGGCTCCTCTCATGGAATTTGAGGCCTTTCCGGCAATTTCAGTAACGAATTTTATGGGCAAACAAATAATTTTTTTATATTTTTCTCAGTAACAAATTTAATTACAAGGTTAACACCTACAATGGATATATTTCTAAATTTGTGGATGATCCTGCACATGAGCCCTCCCTCTTGTACTTGGCCGAAAACTCCAATGTGAAAACTGGTGCCGTCGTGGAAAACTAATCGATCAAACTAGCATTGCAGAGACCCTCACATCATCGATTTCCGACCAAAGCCTAAGTACAAATTAAACAGCTAGAGGTAGACAACAAATCCACGTAGCAACAAAGATCTACAACAACCACTAATCTCACCAGGAGGAAGAAGAAGAGGTCGGCGATGGATCTGCTGCCCTGGAGCTACTAGGAGGCGTATATGGGCATCAACAACAACATCAGCACAGAGAACGGATTGACGCCATGGAAGCCGGCCCATGGATGAGGGTTGACACCATGCATAAAAGCCGCCTGAAACAAAAGAGAGAGCGAGATAGAGGGTTATGTATGAGAGAGGGTATTTCATGTCATTATATATATATATATATATTTATATAATTTTTTCTGTTAAATAATAAAAAAATATTTTTTATATCCTTTTCGTTCCTTTTCTAAAACAATGATTTACAAACATTCAACAACGATTTACAAATTTCTTAATGATATCATTAGGTTGGTAAAATTACAACTCAATTAATCAAAATAATTAAATATTTTAATTTCAATAGGAATCTCACACACAAATCACAAAAAAAGGAGATGTGAACCGGCAAAAACAAAATCAATAGAAGCCCACAAACAACAAAGAATGTGACAGATATTGAGCATAGACTTACAAGTTCACGACTGACGACGAGTGGCAGGCCAACTCGCAGGTGAAGATCGTAGGTTGCAAGTCTGCAGCATGGGTTCAATCCAATCGACGAAAGAGAAGTGATGCCAGTGACACTCCATTTTGTTTTCTCCGGTGGATTTGATCCAGTCGACGACAAGGACAGAGTAGATGGTGTGGCAATTTGACGAGCAGAGATAGTAGCAACCTATCGGGAGTACATATATAGGACACAGGGGACACTGATTTGTGCAGCAGAGTTCACGTTTTATTTGGAGGGTAAGGCGGGATGATATTTTTGGTAGATAATTTATTATTCTGAAACTCTAGATGAAATTAAATTAAATTAAATTATTAATATTAATTAAACTCATTTTAAAATGATTGTTCACTTTCTCAAGTTACTGTATGTGTGTGTGTGTATATATGTGTGTGCTTTATTCACGACAAAAGGCATTTGATCTGATTTGTTGGTAAAGCAAAATCCATGGCAAATTTGTCTCTTTCTTGCTAGAATTTCGTGATATTATTGCTGCCTACTATTGTTGTAAAACGACTTAATGATCGCCTCTACTTTTGTGTTGGCGCTCAGTTATTGGCCGGAAACATGGCCAATGCAGGACAATGTAAACTCATATCAACTCGCTCATTCACGCACATACCTATATTGGTTTCCATGTTTGAATTTATTAAGTAAACTGTCTTACCCTAGGAAAACCCAAAAAAAAAAAACACACACACACACAGAGAAAGTGTGTGTGTGTGTGTGATTCCATTTCTATTTCCTGCGCTCGGTCAAAGTGATCTTTTATTTTGGCGGTTGTACATGGGACATGTTAAAATTTATGAAGCTTTAAAATCTGTAGGCATGGTATGGTGGTAGTATGTACTGTGGCGGTACAACCCCTACAAACCCACCACAGGCTCTACTCTGCTCGCTCGCATGGAATCTTAGCCAATTGTCATGTCCCAGCGTCGGGGGCCCCACTCCACCCTGCGCTTCAGTGGTATGGTATGGTATGGTAACGCCGAGGAGGAGGGAGCCAGGGACCCCCCCCCCGCCCGCCCGCATACGGGCACCCCACAGTCCCCAATAAGAACCCGACGCCTGTCCGATGACATGGCAACACTCCGCCACGTCGAGCACAGACCACCACCGAGGGCGAAAGAAAAGGGAAAAACATGAAAAAAAAATCCAATTTCCAACATAAAACGAGAAAGAGAGAGACACGCGAGCCGAGGAAGAGAAGGAGAGAAGGAGAGAAGAGACCACAGGATCGGGCGTGTTGTCTCTTGTGTCCGCCTCCCTCCCTCGTCTCTCCCCAAATCCCTACTCCATCGATCTGATTCTGATATTTGAGAGTTTCGGTTTCCATCAATTCTGACCCCCCATTAATATCTCTCCGCATCCGCGCGCCGGCTGCGACCACTGCCAGCAATGTGGACGAACTCCCGACAGTACGGCGATTCGGGAGAGATCGGCCGCGGGTGTTCTACGTCGCAGGCTTCGTTTTTCAAGATTCTCCGTACAATTTCCAGGTTCCGGCCCCACGGAGCCTGCCTGGAGCGAGATTTGCGAGCCGGGATGGGGAAGGGTTTGGGGTTGAATCTGGGGTTCGGGTGTTCCACCACGGAACACCGCGGCGATCCTCGCCTCGACGTCGGAGACGGCGGTGCTGGGCGCCACAGTGCTTGTAGCGCCGTCGGGGGAGAAGAGACGTCGTCGCCGGCGGTGGCAGCCTCGGAGGCGGCTGTTGTCGAGATTAGCTCCGACGGCGAATGCCGCGAGGTGGTGGAGGAGACCGGGACTGATCGATGCGACGAGAAGAGCGTTGAGGTTTCAGAGATTTCGAATCCGAGGGTGGGCAGCTTGGAGGAAACGGAAGAACCGCTGGAGGAACAAGGAGGGACGGAGTTTGGCGTCAAAACGAAGCCTTCGTTTTGGCGCGTGGAGGACGGGGGATACCTGAACATGCTGGTGGAAGCGGCGAAGCTCGTTTCCGGCGACGACTTGGCGGGTGAGGGGGACGAAGGCGAACCAGAGAAAGAGACGGAGGCGGTGGAGGGAGTGAGGAAAGAACCGAGTGAGGCGGGGGATCAGGACTCGGTGATGAGTGGAAGCGCGGCGACGAAGCGGGAGGAGGGATGGATGATGGGGGACCTGTACGGCGGGGTAGTGTTGGAGGACATGTCGCCGGTGGTGAGGTCGAAGCGGGGGAGGAGCCAGGCGCTGCCGCACCGATTCAGGGACTCGGTTCTCGAGCCGTGGAAGCCCCTGTCGCGACCCAAACCCAACCCGGTGGTTCCTACCAAGCGAAGGTCGCAGTCGCGGTCGCGGTCGCGGCGGTGACACGTCACCTCATCACCTTGATACAGGTACGGTAAGCTTCTTTTTTCTTTTTTCTTTGTTTTTGTTTTTTTATTATTATTATTTCCTGGTTTGGCTGTTTGATAGAGAGGGATTAATTAGAAGTCTAGACGAAGATGAATTAATTATATAAGTAATAGGAGGGTGATAAATTGTATGTAGTTAATTATCATTTTTTTTTAAAATAAAAAAATCTAGCAGTGGTATTATTAATATTCGACTATAAAGCACTAAATGGAGAAGAAGAGTTTTGAGGAATTTTTCATGGGAGCCTTTTGCGGCGCCTGTTACTTCCGAAGCCTTTCGCATTCTCAGCTGTGCTGGGGCACACCGCACAGAGGCCCTGCTTTCTTTTCTTTGCACTATGTGAACACTAAAGCTTCTCTCTCTCTCTCTCTCGTTTTTAATTAAGGTACTGTTTGGATTTGAAAAATGTGACGGATTAGTATGGTTAGAGCACTGGCATTTGGGAGTGGCAATTTTGCCCTCCCGACCGACTTGTCCGGTCCGGACAGGCCGTTGGGTCAGACTCAAGTCTTCAACATCCTATCCCACCCTGACCGATCTCACCTAATAGGCCCAACTTGGTGGGTTGGATCGTGTAGTATCCGAACTCAATCCAACCCGTTGTCATGCCTATTTCCATCGGTTTCTCCCAATGCAAATTCAAATTTAATAATTTTTTATAAAATGTAAGCTTTTAGTTATAGTAAATATAAAATATTCGTCAAATTTAGCGAAGCCATGTAACATCATCTTTCGTTGTACAATGAGATCTACGTCGGTAGTATGGGGGGATGACACGTTTTTTTTTTTTATGGAATACTTGATTTTTTGATGAATCGAATGTAAGCATTTAACAAACATTATTTAAATCTATAAAAAGTGATTTTTTATCATTAAATTTTGACATTTGCTCGATGAAGCCAACGATAATATTTTAGAACAATGATCATATACACACCAAATATTTTTAAAATTGTACTTATATTTGCAAATCTTAATCGGTTATAAAGTATTCTTAAAATAATTCGTGTTTTAATTAAGAACTTTAACAAATTATGGACATCTAGTCCACTAGTTTTAAAATTTAATAAATAAATATAGTAAAAATTTATAATTTGTTAAATTTTTTAGTTGAAGTACGTGACTTTAAGGACACTTTAAAAATATTTGATATCAATAATCTTAGCGAAAAGTGATCACTTAGAATTAGAGCATTACCTTTTGTTTCCTAGCCATCCTATTATTTTTAAAAAAAATTAAAGATTTTAACTATATTTTATTTTCTTATATAAATATTTTAATTATTTGTTATATAATTAAAACAATATTATTAGTTTATTATTTTTTATAATTGAATAATTATATGTAATGAATAATATATTTAAAATATATTTAAAAATACTGATGGAAGATAAATAAATTTTTAATGATTTTATAATTTTTTTAAAATAAAAAATAAATATTTAATATAATAATAATAATAATAACCACATGAAAATAACGGATATATATAGTATACACTTATTATACTATATGTTAAGTCGCCGATGTCAAATAAACATACTATTAATCATACGTGGGAATGTATTTCTATTAATATGGAATTAATAAGGTCGGATACATATTCTCATCACCATTGGTTTATTTATGTTATCGATTCTAACGCCCATTTTAATCGCACTAACACAATCACAACGTAAAGAAAAGCAGTACAATCAATAATCTCATCACAATGTCACCCAGCGGTTTGAGCAGAGAATAAGAGCGTGGGTAGCAAATTTTTTTTATATAAATTTGTATTTTTATATTTAGAGAAAAAATTTAAAAGTATAAAATTATTCTTCCAACAAAATGACATAAATTATATTATATTTAAATTTCTTTATAAATTTTTATAATATTTTTAATATATTAAATTTTTTATTTCATATAATTATTAAATTATATAAAAAAATTATTTTCGTCTCTTGATTCGTATGATATTCACTTTTGCCGAATTTGCTTGTTCTCTCGAGCATATTTCCCGGGTGGTTGTCGTCTTTCACCGCCATCTCCGGTGGAGCAGTGTCCCACTCCCCGGTGGCGACACTGGCGATAGAGAGGACGAAGCTGTTAGAGAGGGAGAGGGCAGGGGAACGTCGTTGCAGCACCAATTCGTAGCCCTCCATTACAACATAGCTTCTTCTGCTCACCACTCACCATCGCCCTTTGCCTTTGCCTACCAAAATCGCCCATCGCCAAGCGTTTTAGTGTTCGGTGCGCTAATTTGGCGAGTCTAAGCATGAGTTATTAATTTTTTTTATTTTGATCCATTTATGCTTCTATTTTATATTATTAATTTATTATATTAATTTAATTTAAACAAATTAAATATTTTAAGTTGAATAAATTAAATCAGTCCAAGTTTAATTTAGAACTCAAGTATCAAATTCAAATTTGTGAAATATTTAATGTGCTCAAGTTCTTAAGCAATTTCTTGCCCAAATCATTCTTTACTTATATGTGGCTGTTGTGCTTGTTCTTTCCTAAAAACGTAATTTTCAAAGGCTCGGGGAAGTTGTTATCATTAAAACTCATTAGTTTAATATCTAATAGAAGTTTTTTAATCAAGCTAAAATATATATATTCTACTTTTCTAAGATAGGTATTAATTTTGAGCGTCTTGAGATGGTAATCCTTTCCTATAAATTTTGAGGGTCGTGCAAATGGTGTTTAGTGTCCACGAGGCTAAAAAATCAGCCATGAAGGTTGAATCACTCATGTATGAGCAATTTCGCAATACCAATTATATGAGGTATTATAAGAGAAATAGCAAGACTTAAAGCAATAAAGGGGAAGTGTCTCAAATCATACATTACAACACATGATCTACCAATCTTGGTGTAGGTCGTTGTAATGACATATTTGGTACGCATGAAAGGACAATAAAAGAATCAGATTGTATTCCTTTCTAATGTTTGCTACGAAAATAAAAAAGGGACTAAGATTCTTATGAAAATCTTATACTCTCATGTAGAAAAAAATTGATTCTCTCTATCCCATTAGTTTACAAAGGTTCGCTTGCATAAGGAAGCCTTTTTATTTTTTTTGCCTCTCTCTCTCTCCCTTCCCACTTTGACGCAAACCCTCTCCCTTGATGCCTGCACTCCTCCTTTACACATGCCTCTCCCACCTCCCACCACCACTCCTCTTTGTCGATGCATCCCTCCCCCTACACTTGCACCCCTCTCTCCTGATGCAACCCCTTGCCGTTTACACCTCTCCCCCTCGTGCGCCCCTCTTACCCAACACAACCCCCTGCCACTGTGTCCTTTGGGCGCCATCACGAGGCTCGGCCTTAGTCCCCAACAGCGGGATTTGAGTCAGGGTCGTCTTTATCAGATTCCACGCGTGGAGGAAGTAACGGCATGGAGGGGCATCGCGTGAAGGTATGGAGAAGATGAGAAAGGAAGAAAAAATAAAAGATTTTATTTAATAAAATTTAATAATTATGAGGATATTTCATTAATTACAATAATACATTACTTTTCTTGTGCTTGTATATCAAACGCGGAAAAGGTGATCAAAAATTCATTCCGTTTCCTATGTCAATTTCATTCATTTAATGATCTCTCTCCCTCCCCCTCCCTCTCCCTCTCCCTCTCCCTCTCCCCTCTCTCTCTCTCTCTCCAATTTCATTTTCACGTAACAAACGAGCCTTAAAAGCAAAGTTTTGGAAGGGAGCAAGGAGAAAGGTTCAACATTTACCAAAGAAAGCAACCCTTGTATTAAGTCAGCTCTTGTTAAATGTTTCAGATGTAATGAAATTGGGTATCACTCTAATGAATATCCGAAGATGAAGGTTGTAAATGTGGTAGATAAGGACGGTTATGATAAGGTTAAAACATGTTGGCTTCATGGGAGTAATGATTAGGAAGATCATGACAAGAAAGAGTACACATGTGTAGTCGGGAAGCTTATATTATTTCAAAGGAATGAAAATGTTTCACATCATCATAAGCTCCTTCGCTTTATATGTACAATGCAAAGGAGTTTACTTGGTTTTGTTATTAATAACGGAAGTCAAGAGAATATCACTAGTTAGGCCATTGTGTCGAAGTTATAGTAAAGATAAAAGTACATCCTAATCCTTACACTATTGGATAGATTAAAGATGTTGACAGAATTTAGGTGAATAAAAGTTACAAAATATCTTTTACTATTATAAAGTAGGATGATAGATACCGTAAAAAACAAATAGTACGTTTTGTTTTCTAATATACACTTAATAAGTCCATCTTTACTTTTAACTAATAAAAATAAAATAGGTAATATATATTTTAATATTTTCTTTTTATCTCTTTTCTATACTTTATTGATCACTATATTTTCATATCTATTTAATTTTTACCTATTTTCTTTTCATACCTTTTTTATTTTTTATTTACCTCCTTTCCTACTTTGCCATAGCATTAAAGAATGAAAAAAATGATGAAAATTAAAAGTGAGGGTAAAAGTTAGGATTTTATTGACCGATTGAATGTAAAATTAATGCAATAATCGAATAAAACTAGTCAAGTACATTAAAAAAAGAAAAACACTTTTATCACTTCTGACATCAATAAACACCGAATAGGCTTCAAGTACGTTCCTGGGTTCCCGACCTTTGCTTTTAAGGTAAACGGAAAGGGACCGTACGTGTACATTATTATTGTAATTTGTAAAGCATGGTACTGCTCTATGCGCCCACAATAATAACAAATAATAAGTGTAAGACTCTTTCGTATGACACATTGTCAGTATCCTTATGTTTTTTTTTTTTTTTTTTTTTTGCTACTCCCGCTAATTAACACTGATATTTCGCAATATGAGATCACTAATATTATTCCAGTAATTAATCCTCGGTTTTATACCTTTAAAAAAACTAAATGTAAGTGTAATTCTGTACGACCAGAGCTGATGTGTCACCCAGTAATTGGAGGACTTATTTTATTTTAAGCTACTCATATTAATCCTAAGTTTTATACCTATAACAATATATATATATACTAAATGAAACTGTCGGATGTGATCCCGTACAACGGGAGCTGCTACCGGCAGTTGCAGTCTTCATCGGTCAAATTGACGTTGGCGCTGTCAAGCGTCAAGTTCTAATTATATATATTTCAATTTTGGACTTGGGATCATGGTATTTAATTAATCCTTGCTTGCTTGCAAAACGGTGGATGTTGCTGGATGCATTAACAATAATTTGTAAATTGCTACTGTTACTAATCGCTATGCCTATGGAAGACTAGAAACATGACGATCGCTCTTCGGTTTTAAAAATAATAATAATAATGGAATTGATCGGATTTTTATGTACGTGACTCGCCATTTAATAACCAAACTTTATATTCATGACTATGCAATTAAAAGTTTTCTAGAATAAAACTTTGATTTTTCCATGTTTGTAAGTGGTTTTTACTTTATTTTATTTTATTTGTGTGTTGTCTAAATCGTAAGGCTCGACTTTGGCACCGCTTGCACCGGGTATCACTTTGCCTGTCTTAAAAGAAAAGTTTACTTGTAAATAGATTATTCAAGTTAATGGTAAAAACACTAGTAGCAGATTTTCTATAAATGTCTATTTTCTTTTATTTTGGGAGAAAAAATTAAAAAGTTAAAAAGTTATAAAATCATTCCCACAGTAAATGTCCTATATTTAACTTTCTCTATATAGTTTATACAGTATTTTCCAATATATTAAAAAATATTATTTACTCCTTATAATTATTTAAAAAAAAATTCACATCTCTTTTTCATGTTTTTCATAATATTAATTATTATTTTATGTTAAATTATAAAAAAAATATTATTAAATAAAATAAATAATATAAAATATTATTTTAATGCTATAAATGGTAATTTAGGAAATCTATTATAATATATATTTGTATAAGGAAACAAAAAGTAGTTTAAAACCGTAAATTTAAAAAAACTTACGAGAAAACAGCTACGAGTGCTCTAAGATACCTCACTAGGGTTGGATTGATTTCTTTCTTAAAAAAAAACTTAAACAATTCAAAGATAATTGCACAACTTACGTGTAGATCCTTAAAAAATTATATTTTTTTAAAACCATCCACAGTGACACCTGCGCGTGTTACACGTACTATACTTGCATGTATATTTTTCATTTCACAAATGGTGGAAGCTACCTCCGCAATGGTGTGCACTCAACAGGTTTTCTATAATAATGAAAAGAATATTATAAAATAATTTTATTCTATATTTAACCTTCTTCGGTAAATTTATGTAATATTTTCAATACTGTTGAGTATATACAATTATTAAAATATTTATTTATCTCTCCTCCCTTTTTTCTTTCCTTTTTTATTCCTTTTTGTGGTAATAAAAGTAGTAGTATAAAATATTATTTTAATAATATATGAGATAATTAATAAAATTTATTGTGATATATTATATTTATATGAATAAGAAAAAATAATTTAAATATGTAAACTTTGGATTGAAGTTGAAAATTAAGTTTCCCTTAGTTTTTTATGCTCGAGCGTAGGTAGGCCAAAGGACAAACCAGAGACGTTAAGAGCAAGCTCTCTTTACCTGGCACTTACGGCTAAGGTCGCATGCCTACATAGGTAGAGGCACCAACGCAATTGGGTACCGACAAGTGCAAGAACACTCATACTCCGGAGAATACTCCTGATGAAAAGCCTATTTGTGGGGATGAAGAACTCGGTGTCTTATTGGGGCGCCGAGTATTAGGCCCTGCCGGAATCTTTATGGGATCGAGCTAGTGTCCACCAACACTATCGAGGCTCCAAAGGCATGTCTCTTATGAGGACAGGCTCTACCTGAATAGGTGTCAGCTCGTGATTTATTGTTTTCAATATTCGTTTTTAAATTTTGAATTCAAGAATTGTTTTCACTTAACTAAGTACAAGTTTTTATATTTGACAACTAATTTCACCAAACAATCGTGCGTTTTACGAATAACTTTGCGAGGACAACTTCCATGGCCGGCACATGAGAGGATCACGCAGCAGAGACGGTGCCTTATGTGGGCAACGGAGAGGTCGTAGAGAGCGAGGACGACGGAGCAAAAGTCTCGTGCAGCCGGACAGTTCGTGCCGGAAGTGCAGGGTGGGGGGAGGAATAGAGAGAAAAAAAAGTAAAAACAACAAACAACAAAAAAACATGCTTTCGAGAACATCCTCCAAATAACAATTATATGAATGTTTTTTGTATTATTGACCGAGTTAGTATATATATATAAACAAGAACTTTGGATAACGTTACACAATATCAATTATATGATAAAATTTTAAAAAAAATACAACTAATTTTGCGTCACATCCATATCCATAAATCTATCTGATTCAGACTGAAAATATTTATTCTTAAAAAACAGGCCCCAGTTTTGACGTAAAACTACCAACAAACTACAACCATTCATTGCTTTACGTTCGGAACACTTATTTCTTCTTAACAACCATGAGCATAAATAAGAATATAAAACGAAATTATTATAAGCTGTCTCACAACGTGAATTATTATTATAATAATTTAAAAAAACCCTGTCGCCAAACTAGTCTGATCGATATACAACGTGAAGAGCGTGCGTATGGTGCCACGCACGTGCAAAAAACGACAGATCGTGGATTGCATTTACTACTGTTTCTCATAATTAGCTGGAAAAAAAAAAAAAAAAAAAGGTCACATTCGCACGAGGATCGTCCTCGTCCCAACAAACACAGGTGGTTACCCAAAGAACACATTGATAATCGGATGTATTTATGATTATGTCACACATTGATTAATCCGATTGTAATTTATTAGACTAACTTTTTTTGACGTGGCAAATCAGGGACATGTGGCATTTTATAATTTTACACGTGGCAATAATTCATTAAGAGCATGGCCAAGTCACAACCGCGGTCATATATATACTTTTAGCCGTTCAGGAGTCACCAACCAGTTCTGGCAAAATTGGCGAGACAAAACCAATTTCAAATTTTCAAGTAGTTTTACAAATTATATATAAATTCATTCTCGAGTCAAATGGAATTAATTGGACGTATTTTGGAATTTTGGATACTTAAGGAGTTTAGAAATATTTATTAATTTTATATCCATCAACTAATTCTATATACTAATATACGTATAATTTTTGACTAACGTTTTATATACTAACGTTTAGAGGGTAGAGATTTTTGACTGCACACATAAAGATGTGCCCACCATAGACCCTCCCTATACAAACACACACACTTGATTTCAATTCACCAAACATATGAAATCAATTCTAATATTTTGTGGTGCACAATTACTTTACTTGAGGACCCCAAGTGTATGCAGTCAATTGCCCATTGAGTACATTTCAACGAAAATAAAGAATATATAATCAAATTAAATCGCTCTTCCTCATACTTCTATACAACAGATCCTTTTGAATCCAAGAGCATAAAATCTCAATAAATGGATTAATGGAACACAATTAATAAAAGTAAAAAGAATGTCTTGAACAAAATTGAGAAATAGTGAATCAATGATAGAAGTGTACGCATCAGTCTGTCCTAACCCATGTCAGTTGTTTTCTATGAGTCCTTCTCCATAGTACTTTTATACGTAGTATTAAGGTGAAATCTAACTGCTAAAGGTTTTGGCGCTCGCGTTCTGCGATTGAAGCCTCTCATACAAACAAACCCTACATACATACATAAATAAATAAATAAACATTTCAACACGTGATTTAAAATGACAGTATTTTTTTCCATTGGCAGTGGAATTGAAGGCAAAAACTACATTAGCACCGGTTGCACAACCTCTAAACTATATATCAACCTTTTTAAGTATGTCATAATTGGTTAGTTGGTTAAAAAGAAGTATCATATAATTGGTCCATGAAATTATGGGAAACCCTACATAATATTTAAAGTGGTTTTGATTATTATTTAAAGTAATTACTAAGTAAATTTTTTGCTTAGCTCACAGACAAAAATTATTTAAACTTTTATTGCAGTTTAATTACTAAGTACACTGGCATTGGACTCATCAAATATTTTTCTAAATTATACGTAAGTGATTAAACATTAATCACATATAACTATAAAATATCCTCAAAATATGTATTTTAGCTAAAAACTTTAATACGTTATGACTTTTATTTCATTGATTCTTCAAATTTGAGAAACCAATGAAATAAAAGTTATAAGTTACTAAAATTTTAATTAAACATATACTTCAAAAATACTTTATAGTCAATTTACATTTAACCAAATATTTAATGAGTCCAATGCTAGTGCTCTAACAAGCCTAGCCACATTGCAATCCTGCCTTTCAATGCTATCATTCATTCATTAATTACAACTTCAAATTAATGTAATCCCCCCAGGCACCAAACATTACATATCTAAGAGTTTAATTGTTGATATGTACCAAAATTTCTAGAGTTGTAAATGCTATCAACACTAGAACTGTCAATTTGTTCCACATTTCCACACTTGGGGCTTGGTTTACATGTGCCAATACTTTCCCATTATGTAAGCAAAATTATTAACTTTGTCTTCTACTTCGTAGTCCCAATAAAAGCTAACTTAATTTCAAAAAGTGAAGATTATGATATGTTTTACCTTGCAAAAAGCAATGACGGATTTCTTGTAACAATAAACCTGAAGTGCAAGCCCAAAAACATTGTGTCGTAAGGTTGATCTTTCCAACCTAAATTTTCATTTGAGAGGTCAAGATTTCATTACCTGTTGTTATTGTTCTTACAGTGGTTCCAAAGTACACAGAGCATCTTGGCATATCCCATAACCACCCTCTAGGAACATGGATTGGGACTTGACTGGAATCATCATCGGCAAAGACCTGCATAATAATAATATTTTAATTTGGTACTAAGTTGGACTGTTGGAGCGACTATCAAAATATAATAACACTGTTCAAGCACCGGGTATAGAGGTAGAGTATTTCACCTCATTAATTTGAAAGTACGTTCCATTGAGTGGAAAGCTCCCTCTCATTGCAGTTCGACAAGGTATCTGTTCACATATAGTTGTACATTTCAAGTTAGTAAATATAACTTGCTTTGTACTCATCATATATGTAGATTAGCAGCTCTTTTCTCACCAAAACTGTTCCTGGAATTGTCAGAGAATTTTGTTGTTCATTGTAGAATGCTTTCGGATAGCACAATTCTCTTGGATCCTCAGAGTTGGATTTTCCCTTGGGGACATTTGATGACTCTACAGTTTCAACTCACCAATGCACATAAATCTTATATAGAAATTGAAAATGGCTTTTACACAAGTTATAATAACTCTTCACTAAGAATATTAAAATAGGGATCATGTTGCTTTATAAAAGCTACTTTTTATGAATAGATCATACCTGGTGTCCAAATAATAAGAAGGTAACTACCTGGATCATCTGGTTCTAGCTCCTCAAACTGAAATGTTCGATAAAGAGAAAAATTAGAAGTTCAGTAACGTATACATAACTTTGTTTTGTTGCACATGGATAAGGCCATAAAGGGAGGATTACCCCCAGTAGATGCCGATGTGTGTCTCGTAGGACATAACTGCAGAAAAATGGAAATTTTTACTCCTTTTTTAAAATTGCTCATCAATTATAATTTCGTAACTAAATATTGCCATGAAAAATGCTGACTTACGCTTGGTGCACTGTCCTCAGACGGCTCACATTTTTCAATTTTGGCATTGCAAATGAAGCAGCTCGTGAGGTTAAAGCAACCATGGCATTTGATATATCACCATCATGGGAAATCAAATTGCTCATGTCCCCATAATTGTTAAGATTCTTTGTGAACTCTTCAGTGTTGAGTATGATTGTAGGAATTTCATCAGAATCATCAGCAAAATAGTCTTCTATGTCTCTACCTGATATTGATTCACGTTCAGGCTCTGGTGATGCGGGCTCTTCAATGATGGGTTCAATTTCAGATGTGAAAAAAGGGATTCCCTCTAGAAGAGGGAACACTGGAGAGACATTTTGGTTCTGAGTTCTAAACATGGCATTAGGAACCAAGAAATTATCTATGCTTTTCTGTTGTGGTCCTGGTAAAGCATGTCTTGTACTGCATTAAGCATATACATATTAGTTATATATGCAACTAGTAAAAAAAGGTATATGTGCATTATCTGTTTTAAAGTTCTGAGTTCTAAATATGTCCTGGTAGGGCATTCCTCTTAAAATTACTGTTTTGTGTTCTTTTTGTGATATACATGTATTGAGTGTTGTTTTGAACTATGACAATTTATATGACCTTCTACCAACCATTAGCATCATTAACTACAACAAATAGCTAAAATGTGGAACAAAAATGAGAGAATTAAAATAACATTGTGAATTTGTGATGCACACCTAGCAGCTGCACTTGCAAAGTGCAAGCACTCCCCTCGCATTGGACATTGATTGCAATTTGGTTTGCTCTTTGTACAAAATACCTGAAAATTTAAAAAAAAAATCATATTCATACCAGAAAGATGAAAGCATGAGGCACACAAATAGTTCGTAAATATATTTCAAATACAAGGCGTACCTTGCCAAAGGTAATTAGAACATAATGTAACATGTACCTGTAAATATGGAATTAAATTAGCAAATTTTGATTATAAAAGAAAAAAATCCAGCAAAACTTGTTCTCCGTGATTCAGGTCTTACAATGTTGGTACACTAAGTGTGCAAAGTCGTGGCCAAAGATATCGTTGAACTTGTTCCAAGTCAGGGAAGCTGCAATGTAAAATCAATAGAAGAATGTTTATTTGATATAATGATATAGAGGTTGAATTCACCATGTATGCTACTTACTCATTTAGAAGATGAATATGAAGATCTCCGGGTAGTGGTCTGAGGGGTACCCATCCTAGACGTACAGTTATCCGAGCTACATTTATGTCAACCTATCATAACAAAATGTATTTTAGTATATCGTAAACTTGCCCAATTGAGTGCTTCCTGTAAAACCTTACCGGAAATGCTAGCTGTTGAAGTGATAAAAGCCGGACACATTCCACACTTTTCAACCCTAGCCCATTAATGCTCAAGAGGTAGGCTCTAAAAAGATCAAAAGTTTTATATTATAATATAGGTAGTGAATTTCAGGAGTGTAACTGTAGAAATATCAAATGATTACTTTGATTTGTTAGCTGGTACATCTCGTAGCCATTCGAGATCAATGCTGCCATGATCTTTTACTATTCGGTTTAGGAACTCCTGCAAAGCATTTACTATTTTTGATCATGTTTCCAATAATATTTGATATCTTACAAACATAATTCAATGCTTAACTCAATCTAATTTAACATTCCTACTGAAGGATTTCATATACCTGGATTCGCCCAGCTAAAATATTGTTTTGCCCCCTTGCTTTGATGGCATCAGCTACCATTTCTTGTGGTGCGCTTCGTACAGCCTCCCAATCAACAGAATCCATTCTTTCATTCGGTCTGTCTTTTTCTTTGTTTTGGGAATATGATATTCTGACAGCATCCCAATCAATGTTTTCATCTTTCTTTACTGCATCTTTTTTTCTTCTCACAATCGTTTCTTTATCCACCTTCAACTTTTTTTTGTCTTTTCTAGATGACAGAGGGTGCATAAAGGGGGCCGAGCTATGTGATTGAGAGGCATAACTTGCATCCTCACTAATTTTAGAAGCAACCAATTCTGCTTCAGTTTCTTGAGTACTTTTATTCATGTTCTTAATGTTGTTCTCTTCTGATTCACAAGTTTTATCTGCTTTGATTTCACTACCAAACAACTCTTGCAAATTATATTCTGGCCCAACTTCTGTGCTACTCCCAACAGGCTCTTGGCTGTTGATCATTTCCGTTTCTTCTTTGGTTGATGCTTGAATGTTTATGATTTCTTCATCTTTATCACATGTCTTGTGATTGGTAGTAGGTTGATGTGGAAATCGTGCAGCAAGAGACATGAAGGCAGAGCTGCCAGTTACAATGGAAAAATAACATTAACTAATTTCTCTAAATAACAGTTTATTTATATGGTTTTACCTTGAAAGTTGGTCTGATACATTTTGGGTTAGGAATACTCCACATATTGAATCAACAACTGAACCTTTCCATGGTGAAAAACACTTGTTGCCTGCAATTATGTCATTTCATTGTTGGTAAAGCTAAATGAAAGATATGTGCAGAGAAATAGTGATGCAATACACTTGCTTGAAACTACATCAAACTAATTCTCATGTTGCAGTATTTTTCTTCTCCTTCGAAGAGTATTTAGTCTAGTATAACTGCAGCAGAAAACTAGACTGTCTACTACATGTTTTTTTATTTTACATATATTGATAAAATAATTTTTTATTTGAGACACTGAAATGGGCAAGCAAGAAGATACCTAGGATACATTGCATGCGGGCAGTGAATGAATGTACTCGTCCGCTGAATAGCTTTCTGACTTTCTCCCACTTTCTCTGTGTGTCCTCATCCTCTTCGTCAATACATGAGCCTCCCTCATTTCCTAACAGCAGCTTGAACCTCCTCGAGGTCTCAAGATCAAGATCTACTTCAGCTTTTATCTTTCCTTTTTTCCCCTCATCCTTAATACGAAGACTCTTCATTTTCTGAATGATTGAATCAATGTTATCTGTTTCAAGTACACCTGCATCAAGTGAAAAAAAATTGAATTATACGTTGAATTAATTAAAAATTAATGCTAACGGGGAAACTACCTGTTGGCACAACAGCAAGCAAGTTGTCTTCACATGGGAGTCCTTTATTTTCACCATCATGGGTAACAGCATTGACAATAGAGGATGTCTCGACCTTCTCTGTCATCCTTATCATTATTCTTTTTTCAAGGTTTTCAATAACTAAAACATCCTCAAAAGCCCTATCTCCATTTGAAACCTTAATTTCATTTCCTTCAACTTCAACTGTTTGTTTAGGATGACTTGGTAGCAGCTCATTACAGCAAGGCACTGGAGCTAGGGGTTTTGTTTCCCGCCTCCGACGAGGATGTGTGGATCTCTTTGCCGCTTTTGGTTTTGGGTGGCACAAAGAAATCATGCACCCAAACACATCCAAACTTTTCATTACACACTTCTTTTTTTCCATATATCTCCTATGTATTGAGAAGGACTTCCTTTTCCTCCCACTCCTTGTTTTCATTTTATTTTTTGGAAAATTTGGCCCCGATATTCTACTCTCAGTGAAACAACTGTGAACCCCATTTTCACATACATAATGATGCCCGCCCTTTGGAATAGTAGTGGTATTATGTTCATTGGTTCCTACATCCTCTGACTGAGTAGAAACTTTAAGGTTGTTCTTTCTCACATACTTACTTTTCTCCACTGATTTTTTACTTACGTTGGCATGTTTGGGAGTCAGAGTCTTTGGAGTGCTTTTGAACTTGTCGACTTCTACTTTAGGTCTATGTCTCTGTCTTTTCTTTTTCAGTTTCACTCTTGTCTTCTTTTTCAAGTCTATCTCATTGCTCTGTGCCTTCATGACATCATGGACCTTTGATGGGGTTGAAACAGCAATCTCTGTCTTGGTTTCAAGGAACTGGTCCAGATAAATATCATCAGCAGCAGAAGTACAGGTAATGGGAGGGGGATTTACTCTTGGATCTGCACAAAGCACTTCAGACATCACACAACCCAAAAGTTCAAAAATATCAAATAATTAAAAAAAACAACTTATCATCAAATGAGCTAGACTATGATTTGTGAATAATTTATTATTAATTTATTAATCTAAAGCCACTCATATGAACAATCTAACAACTGTATTCACATAATCAGTAGTGCTCGCTATTTTATGTTTGCTTGCAGTATATATTATATTTGTAGAATATTCTTAAGTGTCATCTCCTTGACACCAGCATCTGATTCTAAACCCTTAAACTAGATGCTCGGAATAGGGTATTTTATAGAGGAGTACAATTCTGTTGCTTTTATTAATGCTTCTTGCAAATGCTACTCCAAGATGTTATGACATGGATTCAGGCATGATTAAATTGTCATCTGCTAATGTCAAAAAAATGCCATTGAAAGTGACAGTTAGTTGTAGTGATTTGTTCTTATCCTAGACGTGCTTATAGTTTTATTCTATGTATAGCAAAGCAATTACAGGCAATATATTAAGAAGGTGTTATTGTTGTCAATTATACACAAATAATTGGATCAACAGAACTATAAGTGAATCATATTAGGATCGCCTAGGTTCAAGGCCCAGCCAATTATCTGTGTAGAAGACCAGGCGCGTGCTATGATGCACTTTAGTACTCTTTTGGTGCGCTTTTGTTTGCGCTCTAGTATGCATTTTTGCGCCTACAAAAACCCAAAAAAAAAAAAACAAACAAACAAACAAACGCTACTCCAATCTTCAAGCCCTGTCAAAACCCAAAAAAAAAAAAAAAAAAGACCCAACAAAAAAAAACCTCATTACCATTAGAAGCTACAGGGTGGTTTCCTTTCTTAGGGGTTGTTGGTGTCCAAGATTCGCCTGACACTTGCAACACTATGCCCTTTAAATGGGTTTGTTCCATCACCATTCACTTGTTCATACACTTTGAAACCTGCTCAACAAAAACAAAAATCAGTAAAGAGGCAAACGACAAAGCAATAGTAGAAGTGAAACTAAACCCAGTTTTGGGCTACTTCGAAAGACATTTTGGATGACAGAGACAAATTTGGGAGTAGGTTGATATTTTTTTGTGCGACGGTAACTAAAAAAAACAGGGGGTGGAATAACAACAACTATAGCGGCAGAAAAAAAAAACGACTAAACGGGAGAGACAAAGAGCAAAGGGAGGGTACGTGTTCTCTACGATTTGGAGACTTCACGGCCGACATTTAAACGGTAAGTGGAGTGCAAGGCGAGGCATGGCGAATGGTACGAGATGTAGCGCGCAGGGGACGACGGCGCGTTTGAGGTTCAGGGATGGGCGACCGCAGTGCTTGTGGGAACTGGGATTTTGATTGACATGAGAGCTATCAGGGGAAAGTGGGATTTTGCTTGTGTTGGGTGTTTTTTTATTTTTTATTTTTAACATTATACAGAAGCATTGAAACGACATCGTATCGTTTTATAAATCGGGTTTCTAATCGAATTCAACTATACCTCAAATAATTGTATCATTACATCATCATTATGATATTCTAATAATTAATTATAAATCTACTGCTTTAAATATAAGTTCTCACATCTTTCACACGTTATAACAAAAGACAAATCAAGTAATAACTACTACAATCAAGTCCATCAACTAAGGTGGTAAGGTCTATCAACCCACTAAGCAAGAAATAAGTCATGTGATTAAAACAATAATATGATAATTCATACTCATCAAACCAACCATAACCGACCTAATCAAATCAGTGTGATAATCTCCATCATTAGTAATAATTATGATGCTCCAAACCTAATAATATAGTATGTCAACCATCCCATAATCAAAATCAAAACAATAATTGACCATTAATCAACCAACACTAATGTCATGATTTAATCAAAACATACATATTAGTATATAATTGTAACTAACAACTGTTGGTCCACTACTAAAAGAATATATTAGCACATACCGTTGATACTAGTAGTCATTAGTATTTATAGTTCTTCATATATGAAATGATACACTAGCTTGTAGTGAGATTTTAATGAAACTTTCATCTGCTTTTTCCACCATTGAAAGAACTCCTTAGTACACTTGGGAGGGTGGCCATATGTGAAATTCGGGGGGGGGGGCCGGGGGGGGGGGGGGGGGCCCCGGCCCGGCCCGGGGGGCGGGGGGGGGGGGGGGGGGGGGGGGGGGGGGGGGGGGGGGGGGGGGGGGGGGCGGGGGGGGGGGGGGGGGGGGGGGGGGGGGGGCTGGGGGGGGGGGGGGGGGGGGGGGGCTTTTTTTTTTTTTTTTTTTTTTTTTTTTGTTTTGGGGGGGGGGGGGGGGGGGGTTGTTGTTTTTTGTGTGGGGGGTGTTTTTTTTTTTTTTTTTTTTTTTTTTTTTTTTTTTTTTTTTTTTTTTTTTTTTTTTTTTTTTTTTTTTTTTTTTTTTTTTTATTTTTTTTTTTTGGGTCCCTTTCTTTAATGATATTTGTGAGTTTCCCATTATTGTTGATGATGATGCCATTAGTGTTGATGATAGTAGTATCCATTGCAACATTGGACTCGATTATCGTTCAGTGTTAGTGTTAATGATTCTTGTCTTCTTTTTTCGATTAATATCACTTGTTAGGTCCTAAAATCTAGGGGTGATAATTCTGTATTTTCTTCTTTCTCTCTCTCTACTTTTCCTTTTTCCTATATTTTCCATAAAAAAACAATCCTCAAACAAAAAATTATATTTACCTTGAGAAAAGTTCAAATATAATCGTAAAACAGTTTCAAATATAATTTATAAATATAGATTCCAAACAAAATGACTTTTTAAAATTATACAACAACTATTTTTGAATACAAAAAATTAAAATACAGATTTTAAAAATAAAATACCAAAAATAATAAACATTTAAATGCTACGTATTGAGGTTTAAAGTTATTAGTATTATATTATTACTTTATTATTTAAATAAAAAAAATTATATCAGAAACTGTGAGTTGACATTTATACGAGATCAATTCAATATTCAATATAAAATTATTATTTATTTTATAATTGGTAAATATGCATAATACTATCATCATATGTGTCACTAAATTTAATTACTTTAGGTGTAAATTAAATTCATATAGATGTATTCAAGATTTATATTAACTAACATTAATACGGAAAATATTTTAAAATTATGATTCATAATAAATACTTTATTTTACTATTTACATATTTAAGAATTAAAAATCAAAATAGTGATTTTATATTTAATATTAATGTTAATGTACAAATATTCATTCATGTGTTTCAAATATAGTTTTTATTTTTTTTAATTCAAAATTCAACTACGTTAATGGTTAGAATAAGGGTAAATCCATCTTTATCTCAGTAAAGAGCAGTGATCTTTTATATAGCTAAATTTAAAACTACTACTAATTAATATATACTTAATCTAAAATTTTGTGGAATGGTCTATACACTTTGTAAAAAAAAAAAAAATAAGGGCGGATGATGACACTTTGATCTAATTCATACTCAGATTTTAAAATAATAATAATAATAATAACCTGTCAACTCTAAATGAATAATAATAGTTATTATTATAATTATAAACGTGTAGTTTACTAGTTTAAATGGCCACCTAATTGCAAGGCAACTGCAATAGAAGGCCCAATGGCGTGGCCCAATTTCCAACCAAATCTAACCTAATGGCTCTCCGTGGGCCAGAAACGGTTAGGTATACTTTCGGAGACGCTTCAATTTTCAGACCCGATTATTGTGGGAAGATATAGAAGTGCCAAACGAGGGTAGTTAAAAAAATTAATTATCAATCAACACAACGTCATTTTCATTATACTATTCGTAAAAGAAATACATTCGCAAATTAACTAACCAAGTCCTTTTCATTTCATTTCATTGTACTATTCGTAAAAGAAATAAATCAATAATATTTATTTAGAAAAAAAATACTTTTGAAGATGAGCAATAACCCCTTTAATATGTAATATGGATGACTATTTTTAAAAATAATGATTCCGATCAATTTAAAATTATTCATGAATTATATAAACTCATCTAGACTTATGATTTTTAAAAATAATCATGTTTAAACAAAAAAATACAAACTTGTCAAACATAACCTTAATAACAATATAGCCCAGTCAAGTGATTTTTTAGGAAAATACACATGGTTGGTCCTCGGATTTGAGTGACCATAAACAAATATTCAAAAATTCATTGATATAATAATTAATAAATAATAAATTATATACACTTGTACAGTAAATTCACATGAATATTTATAATATATAACATATATATATTTTATAAACAATGACCCATATTTTATATTTTATTATCCCAAAATGTGGCCCATATTTTATATTTTATTAACTAGTTAACAAATCAGCCGCATGATAGTCGCAGTGTCGCACCTAATTAAGGTAAGGCGTTAATAAGTCAATACTTGTCAGTGGTGTAACAAATGTGTTTTGTATTCCTTAACTTTGAAATAAAGTTTCATATACTTTCGGGCACGTGTTTAGCTTTTCAAACAGTAAGCTTAGCTCTTGACCTTGTTAGAGTATTGTAAAAGAAGTATTTTGTCTTCTTTAATGTGGAATCTAGGTTTTAAAATTTGAATAATGATTTATACAGATATAATTTCATGTAAGGTTATTATTTAAATTAATCTTAAAGATATTTTTAAATAGTTAATATAATGATAGATAAAAAAAAATTACACAACTTATCTGCATCTTACACTTATAATTATTTTTAAAACGTTAGATGCACATATTTATCTCTTATTTTTAAAACAATAATTTTATTAATATTTAAAACTATACGTTTTAAAAGTTTTTTAAAATAATAAGTAATAAGAGACTCTAGCTAGTTAAAAAAAAACAATAAGTTTAGTTTTTTAGGATGAACACATAACTAACGTGGCATATAATTATTTCAGAATTAGTTTTGTTAGCCTTGCATAAATGAGGTCCACAATTAATACAAATTGAGTTTAACACACATCAATCTATTTATAAATATGATGTTAGACAATTAATACATAATTAACTAACTTAATAATTTTTGAAATTGGCCTACTCCAAGATAGGTAAACTATCCATATACCAATTATGAATGCCAAAACGTAATAAATATTGAATCTCACACACCAATTAACATATATAAAAAAAAATATGATACTAGCTTATTCATAACTGAATTTAGGAATTTTACTCAATCATTTATGTTAAATAAAAAAATTAATTTGATAATAATCGAAATATTAATTAATAAATAAACGCTGTGCTTAGACCACCTACTAGCTCATTAAAAAACATATGCAGTCCAATGACTTATAATATAAAATCTTAAATGAAATATATGAGATATAATTATTTTTCTCGTATAACGAAAAAACTACAATAGAATTATATGTTCCTTTAACTGAACTTCTAGGTCAAAAAACAAACTATGACTCGCAGTTATCAAAACATAAAAACATAAACCATGATAAATCCAATTACATAGTAAACCCATGTAAAAAGTAGTAGAGGAAAAATATTCGATTAAGAGTTTATATTTGAAAACATAAAATAGCCGTAAAGTTATGTTTAAAAATAATGTTGTATTTAAATCACGATTTACATGAAATAATTCTTTATTTAGAATGTGTTATAAATAACTCTTGAATTCTATTTTATTCTTAAATAAAAAGAAGTATGATTTGTTTTTAAATTAAATCAAATCATGATTTACATAAAATAATTTTTAATTTAAAAGCCGTGTATGCCGAATAACATTTAAAATTTAATTTTTAGAAATAAAAAATGTTTTGAATTAAAACAAAACACCCCCACCAAAACAGGTCATTGTCTTTTCAAAACCATTTCTGTAAGTGGCTTGAATTTTCTTGGACCACTTTTCGGATGAGTTGAGTGGCCATCAATCAACACTGTACCTACGTGCTTGTTTTCTCAAAACTTGGGAGATTCTTCGATTAGTGTTTGAATTGACCTCAAGTCTGGTAGGCGTATGCGTGGTGGTATTGGTTCAGTGGTTCCGGTTGAGAGCAGATGCGTGCATGGTGCATCCAACAGAAGAGTAGAAGAATTGAAGAAACAATTGGCCAAAAGAATGGGCAGCCTGTCAACATTCTGGTCCCTACCGGACATGAGATGCAACGTACCTACAATTGACGTTAAAAAAAAGTTTTTGAACAGGATTCATAAAATCTTTTTCCTTCCCTAAAATGGAAATAAAATTTTAAAATTAATTTTAAAACCAATTTTTTGAAAATAAATATTATAATAAAAAACCATTAGACTTTTCTTATAAATAACGGATCTATATATCTGTTTGTTTTTTTTTACAATAATTTTTTCATGTCCTTTTCACTCTTAAAACTATCTGTATGACTAGGGGCGGATTCAGAAATTTCATGCAGGGCGACTTTTCATAATGAAAATTTTTAATTTCACAATTTAATATGTATAACATAATTTTTTTTCTGTTTCAAAAATATTAAAAAGAACAAAATTATTCATAAAATAAAATTAATCCATAATAAATTATAAATTTAATATTTATAAAAACAAACTACATGCCACAATTACAAATATAATTAACAAATTATAATTTATAAATCATAATTTAAAATCTTAAATATTAAAAGTTATATTTCAAGCCTAATAGTAACACTCGTTGTTGTTTGGATGTAAAATACTAATTTAATTATACAACTTGAGGGCAGTGAGATCATAGGTACATGTACGAGAAGAGAGAGAGAGGGAGGAAGTAAAAATCATACAACTTCTTTGTCATCATATGCTCTTAGGCAATTTATTGAACCCAAGATATATAATTATAAAAATTATTGATTTCAATATTTTTATAATAAAAATCAAATAAAGAGGGGACGAGGAGACCGACCGTGAAGAACGCCCAACTGAAGATCGGCATTATTTTTTTTTATTTAGACTGAGCTTTTTAAATATAATAATAATAATATATTAATATATTGAAATTGAGGGTGGGCATTTGCCCTCAGGCGGTTGATCCGCCCTTGTATATGATCCACCCTTGTATATGACTGACTATATGGCAAATGAATGATTTTAATCTCACAATCTCAATGTACATAAAAGTATTTCATAATACAATATTTTTAATTTGAACTGATAAATATGTAATTAATGGTCCATATTAGACTTTCATAAACTGTAATGAGAGTTACTAAAGTATTTCAATGTAGTAAAATTTAAGTTAAATGAAAATTTAATATTGAACATTGAATACATGCCTACCAATTAAACTTGAAAGTATTGAAATAGAACATACAATATTTATGGGTATCATATGAAATAGAACATCTATAACAACTTCTCTACAATTAGCTATTTAAAATAATCAAGAGTATAATTTTTTATTTAAATAATTAGCTTTTTTAAATATCACTTGTCAGCCTTTCTATTTTAATCTTTACCAATTGAACTATTAATTTAAAATATATTTATTTATTATTTTAAATTAAAAAGCAAGTGTATTGAGAAAAAAATAAATAGAAAAGTAAATGTAACAAGAAAAAATTTATTTTAATAAATTAAGTTGTGAATAATATTAAGGGTTATTATTTATTTTGTTTAAATTTTGATAACAATAGAAAGTATAAAAAGTATAAATTTTTAAAATGTTTTTTGTTAAATTGGTTATTTAAATTAATAAACAATAGATATAGAGATGTAGTTACAATTTTTAATTTCTTATTGTATAAATTGAATAATGAATGATTGGTTAATAATGATTTGAGGTTTTTAATATATGAATGGTTTACTGAAATTTACTTACTTTCATAAATTATGTTTTTCCTACTTAATTTGAAATTTGATGCCGCAAGTATACTTCAATATATCAAAATTAGGGCCCCAACTGGTCAGGCCTTATATTATATTTATTGACATGACCTGACAGACAACACACGACATTCATATTCATCTAACGTAGCATATGCTCTAACCTTTACGCCTAACACGACGCAATCACTTCCATTTCCGTTACGCTCCATCCAATTGCCAACACCGAAAACACGCTTCACGGAAACGCCCTCCCGTTCACTGCCCCATCATAGGCCCACAGATCCTCCTCCCAGCTCCAATTGCCCTGTTGCTTGCAATGACAATCTATGACATCCAGGCTTCCGACGACTGTTCCTGCCTCAATCCAAGCCTCTAGTGACAGGCGATACGTTCGACTCGGCGACTCCAACCATTCAGCGGGTAAGGACCCCTAACCTAATAATTGCATTGGGCTCCCTAAATCTAAGTAGGGGTGTAAAACGGACCGGCCCGGTCCGTGATGGAGCGGGCCTAAACGAGCTAGCCCGTTTAGGCCCGCACTTTTAATGGACCAAAATTTTTCTGGTCCGGTCCGATCTAAATTTATTAATTTATTTTAAAACTTATTATAAGTTAATTTTGTTTAAAATAATTTAAAAAATTATATTTAATAGTTCATATTTCTAAATATTAATTTTAAAATTAATAGGTTTAGGCTTGAGGTACTAATATACTAAGTAAAATATATAATTATTTTAAAAAATAAAAAAGCCGGTCTGCATCCACGCAAATTTAGTCTATATGTACCGGGCCTAAACCGACCAATCCGTTTAGGCCCGTGATTGAAATGGACCAGAATTTATCTTGTCCAATACGCTTTGATCTGCACGGACCACGGGCGAACCAGTGGTCCATTTTACACCCTTAAATAAGGGCCGACTAGTTGTTCTAATTTATTTAATGGAATTAGTCATTCCTCATGTCAATTGTTTGTTGTATTTTCGGTTTATTATTTTACTTAATCCAATCTCGTTATTTACTTATATATTTTTTCGTAATTTTTATTAATTGTAAATATGATAATTATTAAATAATTCACAAATAATGTAATGTTTTCAATTATTCTTTAGTTATTAATTTGCATCGCCCACTAGGGATGGCAACGGGGCGGGTCGGGACCGGATAGTGGGTGACCCGAGCCTGCCCCGGATGAGTTCGGGTCGGGGTGGGGCGGGACAAATGAGTGCGGTGGGTTGGGCGGGTATTTAAAGGCAAAACTGTTAAAAAACCTGTTAAATTGTTAGGTCGGGGCGGGGCGGCCAATACCCATGACTGTCCAGTTATCTCATCGGGGCGGGCCAGAATTGTCATCCCTATCGCCCATCATTTAAAAGTCGCTCATTAATAAGGAGGTATAGGCGTATAGTAAATTTAATGATCAATTATTTAATGTTTTTTTTTGTAATTTTCTAAAATGATTTTGAATTCTTCGTTAAATGTACTTTTTATTAATTTGTGGTACATATATTGTTCGTCGTTAAAAAATAAAACTCATATGCGTCAGAAATAAATGGACAATTCAGGCTCGACCCAAAATAATTTGGGCTTTGGTTCCGGTGCGAATCCAAATAAGAAACTTAGGGAGCCATTTGTTACATGTTTTTATTTTTACTTTTTCATTTAGTGATTTGAATTTTATTTAAATTAAATTTTAAAATTTAAAATTTGAAAATAAATCCTATTTCAGATGAGTGAGAATATGTTGATACGCTAGATTTGATATATCGTTCTAAAAATGGTAGGCTTATTGTGAGTCTATCTTAATTTAAAATTAATAAATTATAAAATATGTTTTTAAATATTAGGGGTTCATAGATATTTTTAATTGTTTACTTTTTTTAGTATAAAATCAATTATGATGAGAGATTCAAATAATTTTTATTTTTTTATTTTATTAATTGTACACACTATTTTTTTTTTTCAAATTTTTTAATGTACATGTATTTTTAAAAACAAATTCTATGCCTAGAATATAAAAATTATTTTAAATTATAATTAATACAAACTCTAGCAAAAATACATAAATCAAAATTTATACTAAATAAGTCAATTTTAAAAAGTATATATTTCTTAAAACATAATCCTATACAAAATTAGATAAAATGGTAGACCTATGTAAAAAGTAAAGGGAATAAAACTTAAAAAATTAATTTGGATGTATCAGTAAAATGAGTTTAGAATCGATGACTAAAAACAACCGAAAAAGTATTTTTAAAAATAATTACTTTATTGAAATAAAGTATTACTCAATAAAAAACAGTATGCCAAACAGTTTTTAAATTTCAAATTTTATTTTCAAAACAAAAAAATAATTTTTGAAAACAAAAGAAAAAACATATCATACTTAACAGGGCTCAAGTTTTGAGTTTAAAGTCTCATTTATTGGAATTGGGTCAGATAATTTATGAAGGAAAATTTTGTACACAATATATTGCGTAAAGAAATCGTAAAAAAACTGTTTTTATCATTAGATTGATTATACATATAAATATAAAAATTAATGTAAATCTAACAGAAAAAAATCCATGCGTGATATTGTTCATTTGTGAATGCCCAAGCTCTTCTCATTTAGAATAGAATTGGAACATGAACAAAAATGCTGTGGGTATTGTCCGAGGCAGAATGTACCATGAAAAAGAAAATATAAAGTATAAACTTTAAACGGTACGATATGTTTTAGAGCTGTTTGAGTTTATTATATAGGGAGCTAGATGAACTAATATACCTTGGTTACTCTGAACCAAGGTAACATCAAAGCTTTGCCCGTTTGTTTTATTATTTTAGAATAGTACAAGTAAATTTAATAATTATTTATTTAGCCACAACACAATGCTCTCGCAAATCAACATTAACTTTACCGCAAATAAAGTTCTTAATTATGATACCGTCGCCCCTCGGCAAATTAAGGCTTTTAAAAAAGGTGACTGACTTGATATTGTTTATGTTTGTGTAGTTTAGATTAAGGAAAAGTCTAGTCAAGCAAGCATACAACAAACAAATGGCAAGAGGGTGGGTGGCGATAGCGAGTTGGGTCAACTCGGCCTGTTGGGTTGCTATGGCGTTACGGCGTTACCCTCCCTGCTTCCCACCTCCGCCAGGCAAAGCTTGCCCACTTCTTTCATTCCCTTCTTTTTTATTTTATTTTTTTCTTTTTCAATTCCGGGCGGGCTTATCGCTTATTTATTTATTTATTTATTTCTGGAGAGTGATCCTATTCCTATCCCAATTAAGGGCAGGCCAAAATGGCCACCCTGAACCAATGGGACAAATTTCAAATTTATTGAATTATTTTGTAAATTCGTTGTATTACTGGAAAAAGGTTGAGGTACTACCGTTTTGGTTGAACTATATGGTGCCACGTGCGTACCATTAGTGGCATGTGCTTAAAATATATTTAGTTAATTTTCACATAATAAAAATAAAATAAAAAAAAGCTTACACTCCTTTGAATTTGAGCAATGTTACATGTATCTAATCAAATCAAATCATAGGTGAGATTGATTAATTTCATTGGTGAGAAGTATTACCATTTCTCTTTGAGCTTTTTATACTCGTCCACTCATTAATTTCATTGATTAATTGCTGATTTATCCCAATTGGATATAGGAAAAAGCACATAATTTAATTTACTCGAAAAAATCGTGTTTATAAGTAAAATATTATTTTATATTTTTATATATAAAATCATAACTATGTATAAAAACACAATAAACCAGCAACCACGGATGACACCGAAAAAATCACATGCAGAAATGCACGGGGCGGGCAAAGTAGTGACCCAGAATTTGTACGTTTTTATTTAGCGCATGTGGGAGGAAGCTTCCTCGAAACTTCAGAACAGCAGCGATGGGCCCATGCACGCGAACGGGCGTCGTACAGAGTGGATGTCCACGATGCTTCTTCGCACGATTGACACACACTCTCATCGAGGCACTTGCTGGTCGGAGAAGAACGGGCGATGTGATGCGATTCAGAAACTTATATAATGGCCTGTTCGGTAGTAAAAAAACAAATAATGTGTGGTTCACATGTACAATTTGATCAAGAGATTTTTTTTTTGTTTTGGTTGGTAAACGTTACAATTATTAGGATGTTTCAATAACATTAACATTAAAAACAAATAATTTGGTGCGTGATTGAATAAAAAAAACATGAGTTTGATTCAGAAACAAATGAAATACTTTGTTTATGGGTATGCCTGTCTAGCTACCACTTTCCTCTTAAACAAACAGAAGCTTAACAATGAAACGTTACCTTTAAAAAAAAATAAAAATAATAGGTTGATATTCTTAATAGTTAATTAAAGTTATATTTACTTCTACAACAGATCTTAATTAATAATATTTCAGTGGTATATTAAAAATAAAATAAAATAAAAATCAAGAACCGGGGAGTGAGGTATAACGTTAGTTAAATGTTGGATGACCACTCACATCAATTACCCATTTGGGCACACAATAATTTCATTATTTCTATTTTTTGGGGGGCGGCTGACGTAATCATTCACGCCTGTCCCCGATATATATATATATATATCGTTTTTTTGGCTGCTGATGCAATACGCTTGACTTTATTGCAGTTCATAACCGTAACGCATAAATGCACCACAACCAAGAACAAACCCACCCCCCCGCTCGCGAATTCATTGTCTTACCTTAAACAGCTGGAGAAACAAATCTCAAGGTTTTATTGAATATTTGGTGTCATCCACGAGCGACAGGTATAATTAACAAACATGATGGTCGACATCCTCGTCAACCAAAGCTTCACGGCAACCCAGATGGGGGAAGCTACGCTAGTGTATAGCAGCAGAGCTACAAGGGTACGTGGTGTGGCAACGAACGGATGAGGCCTTGCCTGGTGCGGCACAGACCAAATTGTGCGCCACCAGCCCACCACATCAATTATTTCCAAATACGTGAACAGAGCAGAGCAGACACTACCGTTTAATCAAAAATTGAACCAAATCGGTGATTCTGAAAAAAATAAATTTTAAAATAAAATAAATTTATTTGATTTTTATTTTTAAGAACCCATTGTATTTTCTGTCGCTTTACATTTGATTGCTCGATTTGAATTTTTTTTTTGAACTTAATGTTTTAATTTAATTTAAAAATTTTATAGACATCCGCGGTGGTGTCCTTACGAACGACTGCTCACACTGAGCAAGTCTTTGGTTAGTCGTTGACTCCACTCTCCTACCCGTTTATTATTTTTATTATTTAAAAGCTATATATAAAAATTTCTGTCCCCAGAGTAAAAATCCATCGAAGGTTCCACTGGGCATTTATTATTTTATACTTCCGTATAATTAATTTTAAATTAGTTAAAAAAAATTTAATTACTTAACATTATTATAGAATTTATTAAATAAATAATCACCCCACCCCACCCCCCATCTGGTCGGTGATTTACACGAGAAAAGAAAAACAAAGCTAGTAGTACGCAGCAAGCAGGTGCAAGGAAAATCCGAAAGTACACGTGGCAAAAACTGTTGGACAGTCCTGCCCTCGACGCTGCCACCGCAGACCGTGGGGTTTGGACTTGGGAGCAGCCGGCGGCCCTCTCCTCGATCCACTACTTACTTCATATGACGTGGAACATCTGGGCCGTCGGATACGGGTCCCTATTATTAATACACCCAGCCAACCGCAATCCGAGGCATCAGCAACTTGCCACGTCCGTCCAGTCACACCCAGAGTGGTGGGGAGATGGCGGCGCGCTTTAGCGGCCGTCGTCACGTCAACCATGCGCACTTTAGCTGCTGTGTTATCTTCATTTTATCAGAGTTAATTTTAAATAATCTACTACTCTTTTTTTTTTTCTTTTATTATTTTGATTTTTTTTATTGTGCTCATAAGGAAAGTTAAAAAATATAATATTATCTAATCTAAGTTATATTAGATTATACGAAGATCGAAGATAACGGAACACAATCGACAGCGATACCGTTACCGTCAGGAGTCTGTCTAATGACTAAAGCGAAAAGATTTTTTTTTTTGTTTTTTTTTTTAAAAAAAAAGGGAGGCCACGTAAATTGTCGATATTGCCCGTAGCGTCTTCCTTTCCCTGCCCTACCTTTTTTTCGTCATATAAATCCGCGAATGGATCGTGCCTGCGGTCGTCAGTTGCGTTCGCGGTCCGACCATCCTAGGTTATGTTCGCAGGTCTCTATTTTACTCGCCGGAGATTCCTGCGCTACCGGAGATTGAGGTTACCGGCACGGGAACCGGTGACGTATTTCCCGTTAAACGATTTGCCCCTCCGATGCCGACGTTGAAGAACCACCGCAGGGGGGGTCCCGAGGAGGCCACCATGGTGAATCAAGCCAAGGTTCGAAAGGGGAGGCTGGCGGAGAAGTCGTCGTCGTTCCACGGAGGGTGGAACCCCATCCCCGCGGCGGCGGAGCTTCGGCGGCCTAATACGGTGCCGGACTTGAAGTCCGGGAACAGAGCCGCGTCCGGGGGAGCATCGCCGGAGGAGCGGCCGAAGCTGAGGAAACTGCTTCTCAACGTGACGATTCAGGGGAGCCTGGGGGCGGTGCAGGTGGTGATGACGCCGGAGTCGAGCGTCGGAGATCTCGTGGCGGCAGCGGTCCGGCAGTACGCCAAAGAGGCCCGTCGCCCAATCTTGCCGTCCATCGACTCCGCCGGCTACGATCTCCATTACTCTCAGTTCAGCCTCGAGAGTACGCATCCAATCTTTCTTCGTCTCTTTCTCCCCCAATAACGATTCGTACCATGATGTTGGGATTTTGATGATTTATTGTTTTTGGTTTTTTGGGGGAGCCAGGTTTGGATCGACAGGAGAAGCTGATGAACCTGGGATCCAGAAACTTCTTTCTCTGCACTAAAAGGAAGACGGCAGCGGAGGATGAAGCCAAGTCGTGCTCTAAGCAAGCGGGGAAGGCTTCCAAGATGGGTGTTCCGTGGCTCAAGTTTATGGATTTCTTGTTGTAATACATACACTCACCTTAATTATTCTTACCATATTGTCTGTGGTGGGTAAATCATTCTTAAAGCTTTCGTGTGTGCGTGTTCTTCAACAATCAAGACCCTGTTGTATTCCAATTCCTGTTGTGTGTATATATCATTTTTGTGACAATATAATCTATTTGTCGTCGTCCGATTCCTTCCTGTTGTGTGTGTATTATATTCTATTGACAATATGGTTCTGGCAATGTGGTTGTCAATGAATCAGTGTTTTTTTTTTCTCCGGGGAAGAAAAAGAGTGGAAAATAAAAGAAAAAAAAAAGGTAGTGAATTGGAGAATCTATTTCTTGGTTGGTCCATCGAGTGGACGGACATAGAAAAACCAAAACGATGGGGGGATTCGCGGTAAGGGGAACAAAGGCATTTTTTTTTTATAACAAAAATTAATTTTATATAAAAAGAAAAAAAAAAAAGAAGAAGAAGAAAAGCTTTCTTCACCCATATTCATATGCTTCATGCTTCATGTTTCATGTTTCATGTTTCAAGCTTGGGTTTTATTGCAAAAGTTCATGTCGCCATGTCGGGTTAGATTGAATAACGCATGCGTGTGCACAATAATACATACCAAACGCAACAAAATACGCAAGAGGAGCGTGTATGTGTACGGAGACTACTCCGGCTTGAATTCCTAACCGATCGAGTTGAGTAGTAGAAGCGAAGTTAGTGAGAAGATGAATAACAACGAACGATCCTTGCAGATTCTCGACCCGGTCCTTCATTTTGGGTCCGTCCTCTGTTTTGAATTTTGATACAGAGGCTACTGAGGAGATGGACGGAATCAGGAATCGCCAACACTACCCATATGGTGACCCGATTGCCGGATTTCACCTCCCGACACCACCGATGGCGACCTCCCAACGACGCGGATCAAGTGCCGAGGTTGGGACGACGACAACCCAAATTTGTTTTTTAAAATCATTATCTTTGTTTTCTACCGCTACAATACAAGACAAGATAAGAAGACATAAACACTACTATATGTGATTTACGTACCGTTTCATTTGAATCCTAGGACTAGGCGAAATTGATAACTCTAGGTGAATGACAAACCTTCTTCTTTTTTTTTTTTTTTTTGGTTTGGGATTTCGTTGGTAACGATGTAGTGTCAATACATTACTAATTCGACGCGCCGCAGGAGCCACAAATTAACTGACAAAAATCTAATAAAAGTGAGAAGCTAAAAAACAAATTGAAAAGAAAAAAATAAAATAAAGTAATTATCATGGGAGAAAACAATGCGCGGCGATTATTATTATTATTTGTTGGCCTTGTGTAACATTTTACGTTTGATGGTCATCTGCAATGCGATGACAAATTGTTGGGTCGGCATTTTTTTACTAGTATTATATGCTTTGAATCTTGGACTTTGTAGTATAAAAAAATGGCGTGTGGCCTTCCAATCAAATGGACATTTAAAATTATATTCAATCAATTGGATCATTTTTTTTTGTTGTTGAACTAGATCATGGGGCTAATTTGGATAAAATTTGAATATCCTTTCTTGGAGCCTTCCAATACAAAAGCTAGTTTTTTTTTTTTTTTTTTTATACGGTTTCGGCATTAAATTTACAAATTTGGTTTTTCTCAGCATAATAAAATAAAATATCATATAGCATTGCATTTTGATTTTTTTATATAAAAAGTAACCTATTTGCGTAATATATCCCACATCGCTATATAAAACAAATTTAATGATTTAAAATATACAGATCTAACATCATCTCAACGCCGAGCCCGTTAGCGTGGGCTTGTCATCCAAGCGGAGGTATTAAGGTGAACGGATATCTGATTGACTCAGCCGGGTCGGATTATGTTCTGCACCAACGTGGTCTGCCCGATCCAAGTCGTGAGTGGGCGTGGTGGTCCATGCGAAGGTTTGGGCTATCCCACCTCTAAAGCGGAGGAGACTGCGTTAGACTGGTTTCACAGGGCAGCGATTACCTCCCGCTCATGGCAGTGGGACGGATAACGGGCCGCTGCGGCTCCTAATCCACTATGACCCGATTCGTCCTTCAGATAGACGATTACCTTTTTGCCTAAACCAAAGATTACATATCGTTTCAGAAACAGCAGTCTACTTTTGCAGCAAAAAGTTAAAGGCTAAAATTAATAACAAGATGCAGATGGTGGCAGCCACCAAAGTGAAAAAACCGATAAGGTCAATTTCCCATTTGGGGGTTTCGCTACTATTGCCGTTTGTTCTAGCCGCCGGGTTTTTGCCACTTTTGACTCCTACGCTGCGGTTGTTCCAGCGGTGACGGGTCACCTCCTATCTTCGTCTTCTCCGGTATTCTCTCTTCACGGGTGCCGGTTTTGTGTTTATTTGGTTGCGTTCTAGGCCCGGCGTTGGCCTTTTGTTCCTCCGTAGCTCCGACCGTCTCGCCTTCAGTTGTGGCTCCTGCGGTGACAAACAGAGCGTAGGTGGGGGTGATCTTCCCAACCCAGCTTCCGGAATATGTTTCCGCTTCGCCCCACCCCCACAAAGGCCATATCCCTCCTCGAGCTATGGGGGCGGGGGAGGGAGGCGGTTGTCGGCGGTGTGAGCCAGCGCTGCTGCTTTCGGCTCGGAAGCCTTCCCAGCCAGTACCGCCCATGCCCTTTTATTGGGCCAGCCCATGCTAGTCTCCTTTTGACCCGTTTGTGTTTCTAACCCAAATCCTCTTTGCTTTGTACTGTTTTTGTGTTTGGCTGTTATCCTTCTTTCTTACTTTTGTGTTTTAGGTCACTTTGCCTTACGTCCTAGTGGGCTTTCTTGTACCTGTGATATGTTTTCTTGTACCCTGTGTTTGGTTGATGTAGAAAAAACGTAGAAAATAAAATCGGTGGAGAAAATGGGTTAATTTTGTACTTTTCTCTTGTTTGGAAAATGTACAGTGTAGAGAAAATAGGTGGAAAACGAACCGGATAACGGCTATTTTTTATTGACCATGAAAATGATGGAATTTGCTGAAGAAAAGCTACAGTCGTCTGTATTTACCAAAACTGACCTCGCCCATATCTGAAAATGAGTCCGTTGCTGCCACCGTCCGTTGTCGCCGCCGCTCGCCCAGATTTGCATTGCATCCCATCTGTCGCTGCCCCACGCAGCCGCCCTTTCGCTCAGATATGCCGTCGTCATCTTCCGTCGTCCCTTCGGCCCTTGCCATCATCTTCCGCTGCCCTCACCCCTCACCGCCGTCCTCTCGCCCAAATTGGCGTAGCCATCCTTCGCTGCCCGTTGCCACCACCGCTTCCCCCATGCCGTCGTCCCCCCTCTGTTCTGGATTGCCATCGTAATGCCCATCTTTGCGCGATTCTGCATCCACGAATGAGTCCTACGTTTATAAATAAAAGGGTATAAAGGTTATTTTATCTCATTTGATTTATTTAATAATTTAATTTTATCTTAATTAAATTTTATAAAATATCTTTTCCATCCTAACCAAACAATTATATTTTTCATATATTTTCTTTCCATCCATTTTTCATATCAAAATTTTTCACCCTTTTTCTACGGCTTACCAAACAAAGGGGTAATGTGCTTTCATCATCATTTTGAGTTTTTATATATAAAACTACGTTTTGGTACAATAATATTATTTTTTTAAAACTCTGAATTCAAAATAATTTAATTTTATAATTAACTTTTTAAAATAGTTAGAGCCTATAGTTATTTTTAGAAATCGATACTAACTGTTTTTTATTTTTAAATCTAAACTCAATATTATTGTGAGAATAATTTGTTATCTTTTCTTTATTTTATTGATTAGGCCCATTAAATATTATTTTTTATTTTATTAAATTCTTTTTAAATACACTATCTTTTAAAAATATATTTTATCATCTCATAAATATAAATTGTTTCCAAATTAAAATTCAATAGAAAACAAAAATCAAAACTTATACTACCCTAAACTTTCATTTGTTATAATTATACCTTAAAGTTTATATTTTCAAAAATATTCATTTGTAATTTTACTTTTAAAAATAAAATAACAAATATCAACCTGTACAATAATAAAGCTTCATATTGAGCAAACATCGAACAGATGATATTGTACTCGAAGTTAAACCATCCAAGTCACATTTCTCTTACACAACTCTAAAGGATAGATAAAGACAAGAATTGGTATTATATTGCTTGATATTTAACCTTTTGTAATATTTAAATTCTCCCTTATATGCAATCCTCCAATTGATTACTATATAAGATATCGAGCTTTCGATATCTCATCAAACAACAAATTTATAATATTTAAATTCCAACTCAATATGCATTTCTCTCATTACTTAATATGTAAGATATTACGCGCTCTATCCTTCGAATATTTAAGTCAAAAAAGCCGAAAACATAGATTATATAATCATAAACTTTCAAGTAAATAACTTACTTTCGAGCCATCGATCCATACATTTAAACAAAACATAAATATTATAATTGAAAGACATCACATATTATATTTATAAATTAAAGGATTTTATTTATAAATTTTTGAGTATTATAATGTCATGACCTTTTTTAAAAAATATTGTGATAATAATTCACTTACCAAACGATTTTCCTTTTACATTTCAAAAAATGTTATTATAACAATTCACTTTCAAAATTATTATAAAAGAAAATTATAAAACCAAAAAACAAACCATCCATGCCAAGCAGAACTTATCCACGTCCTCGCGAATGCTGAACTTCAAATTTAAATCTTTATTGCCCGGATGCAACTTGAATTTCATAATATATAATTCCCAATCTCAAAATATTCTAGCATTGATTCAAGACCCAAAAATGAATACATAGTTTTAAAGATCAATCTGAGACAACCACGATACATTTATTATGAGTCAATATTTCACAAACCAAAGCGCATGGCTCAAAAGCATGCGCTAAAACCATAGTATCAAATTGTACGATGGAAGAAAAAAGATCACATCCACTACGCGTTTTAACCTGCAAGTAGGTTTCTTTATAAAGAGAGCTCATGCGCTGCTACCTGTTGGATCCCCCACTCCAAGAAAGCAACCAACCACCTGTACACAAAGCTGCAATTAATATGAAAAGCCTTCCTTAGAAGCAGGGATACCTGAACCTGCAAAACTCATAATGCACATAAGCCGTTTTAAAATGAAATTGTATAAGAAAAACAAAAGGCGCAGTGAAAACATTAGATGTTGATTCTTCACTGTTTGTATGAGCCATAGAGAATGAGACTGAAATTAAAGCATAAAGGCATACAACTACTGTGCAGGGAAAAAAAGGTTTAGGTGATGATATGATTGACTAGTGAAATATATTAATTTTTGAGAATTGACGAGTAGAAATTTAAAGGAAAGTTAGTCTGTAATTTTATCATTGAAAAAAAAAAACTAAAAATCCGAGAAATTGGGTGAGTAATTTTCAAAGCATCATGCATTCAAGCAAATAAAACATGCACTGCGAATAAATTATTGGCCTGAAAGTATAGTTTTTGTTTGATTATTTATCAATATCTTTGGAGAAAGGGGGGCATTTCACATCCATATCACAGACTGTAAACCTGCACACCACCTGCACAGTGGAAAATGGGCTGTAAGCTAGACTTTAAAGTATGTGGTCTTCTACTAAATGGATTCTTCATTCAAAAAGAGTCAAAATAGCACAAGGGCAACAAAACAAACCACACCCTGCTAAGCGATTTAGTATCCGTATCCTTTTTGATGCTGTGGATGGCCATGAGATTCATCTCCATTTTGGTATCCACTATAACTGCTCCCGTTATTGTGGCTGCTATCCACACCAGACCTCTTAGAATGATCAGCTTGCTCCCTTTCCCTGTTCCACTGCTCAATCTTTGCGCGCCTCTCTTCACTACCTTCCCTAATTGGAGTTTGGTTTCTTCTCCCACCAGGGCTTCTGCTGTGTCCTCTGCGACGGTCAGGACTAATGCTCCTGTGTCTTCTACCCCGGCTGTCACGGTAGTGTTCCCTGTTATCATTCCGCCTACCATAGCCGCGTCCTCCACGATGCTGATCTTCATGACCACGATGCTTGTATGGGCTTCGACTTCTACTGCGGCTTCGTCTTTGCCGATGCCTCCCGAATAATTGGCGTCTCAAATCCCTAATAGGGATAAATAACAAGATAAGGCCAATCAATCTATGTTTATATGCATGAGAATTCAATTTTAAGAAGAACTTACCTGCTGATTTTTTTCAAATGCATGAAATTGCAATACCCACCACGGTTGCAACTGTTCTCTTCATACTGCCTGCATGTAGCTTCACGAAAATCTGTGACGGGAGAAAAATCAACAATGATGGGGCGACCTGTAGATACCAATTTGAAAGCAAAATTCTGTAAAGAAACAATATAGCATATCAATACAATAATTCAAAAAGTTAAACAAGGGCAGTAATACACGACTCAAATTATTTAAAGGAAATGACGAAAAGAATTTTGACCAGCATAAAATCGTCCCGTCAAACTCTGAACCGCATTCGCAGCTTGCTCTTCCTCTCTAAACTGAACATATACATTACCCACCTGGCCATGCATGTACAAATTAATAACTTTAATGTAATAAACACATTGAAGCATTATCTTCGTGGGATAGAGAATTATTAGAGTTGTTGGGTATATTGAGGTGAATTAAATTTACCATGTGATCAGCTAGATTGTCACATATGTTCAAGCTCTCAAGCTCCCCATGTTTGCTCAGTTCCTCAAACAGATCTTCATAAAAATCCTGCATTCACACATATGTCAAATCCAAATATTTCAACTAAAAGGTTCATCTTAAGTGCATATATGCCAGCAAACATCATAAATCACTTCCAAAACAAAATTTATTAGAAAGCACCGTTAAAACACAACATCATTTGATAGTAATAATTGGAACAAATAAGATTTAGGCATGAAAACTAACAGGCCCCGACCTGCAATCAACTATCACCATGAAAGGCACATCAAAGGCCAAGATTTAATATTGTTGCATCTTCTAAGTTTAGTAATATGATCACAATAGCATTTCAATATTATAGTGAAATACGCTGAGAAAAGTCAGTACTTTCAAGGAACGTAGGTCTAGCTTCAATTATGATGCCATGTTCTTAATTACCAAACCATGGGCAGTAAATGGCACATCTTCAAACATCTCAAATGGAATTCGAAAAACGCAGAGGATGTTTAATTAGCTCAAAGCTACGATTACTTGTTGCATAAAGAAATAACCACCAAATTAGCGTTTGGCCGAGTAAATAAGTTGATAATTACACAATTTTAAAAATTCTTCATTTTTTTTAAATAATTGGAAAAATACATCGAAAACGTAAATGGCTATTTCACCCATCAACTTTATGATAATAACAATATACCAAAGCCGTTATCATTCCATGTCGTGTAATTTTTGGTAATTTAAAACTTCCTAAGCTCTATTTTTTTTACCAATACTAACATAGCATGCATTTTCCGAAACAAAATTCGAGCAAAAATCATGTAATTTGCTTGTTGCTTCGTTGATTTAAGCTGCGACTGAAACACAAAAAAAACTCAAGAATCGAGGAAAAAAAACAAAAAAGATCGGATAATACACAACAAAAAGTTAAAAAAAACCCTAAATGTCCCGAAAAAAACAAAAAACAAAAAACAAAGAGATTAGAAGAAGAGACCTCGAAGTGTTGTTGGATGTCGCGAGGATCGATGGGGTTGCCCTGGGGGTCGACGCCGGGGGTGATCATGTCGGGTCTCTGGTACATGTTGGAGAGGAGAAGGGTGGGGCTGATGCTAGGTTTTGTGTGAAGCCTTGAGCACCTGTCTCCGTGCCTGCAGGCGCCGATCTTGAAGTAGAACGGACAGTTAACTCTGTCCTTCTCTGTCCCGAAGATCGACGCCAAGTGCTCCGCCATGCTCGCTCGCTGAAAAAGACGAAAACGAAGCGCGCGCGCGCTCTCTCTCTCTCTCTAGGGTTTGGTATGGTTCGGTTCCGACTTCAGATGGCGATGAGGAACGTGGCCTTTTACGCTTTTACCGTTGGGTGCGTTGGGCTTGGTCTCGGACTCTCGGGCCTCAGTTTGGGCTTCTCAGTTCACAATAGTTAAATAAATAATATGTAAACGGAACGTTTGCATGTTCCAGCTGGTTTGCCCGAGAGGTTAAGGGGGAAGACTTAAGATCTTCTGCACATAAGTGCGCGTGGGTTCGAACCCCACAGCCAGCATGTTTTTTATTTTTGTTTTATTGTTTATATATGTCACTTCTTTTCCCCAGGAATTTTCAATTTTATTCCAGTAGGTCTTTTCACGCTTTTAAAAAGAGGTCGTTGGGATCTCTTAATGACAATAATACATTTAATCGTTGGGATCTAATTTTCATTTACATACGATAGTTAAATAAAAGTTAAATTTGAATAAGATCTAAAAATTTAAACTTGAATTCTCATTAAGAACTCATGGACCTTTTTTAAAAGAAAAAAGACCTGCAACACTAGACTAGACTACAATTAAAAATTCTTTGCATAAGAATAAAAATAAAAGATTAACATTAAAATAATAATAATGAAAGTTAAATATGCAGCAAATGGCCAAGATTGAATGCCCACACGGTTTACATGTTCTTAATTTATTATATATATATATATGAGATGCTAATAGAAAAAAGTATAATGAGCACGAGTATGATTATATTTATTCAATCATAAAAACTTATATTATAATTTGATTTAATTGTAATAAGATATTATAGCAGATTAACAGTTCAATGGAAGTGTGCTCATTGAATTATTTTTAACACTTTCTATATATACACACACAAACACAAACAAACGCGAAAAACCTTAAAATAAGAGCATTCGATATAGGGAGAAAATTAAAACTCATTCAAAAGTTATCATTTTGCTCAAAAGTATAACATTCAAGCATTTAAAAAAGTTATATGTAGCACTATATATATATATATATATATATGAAAATGTTAAAAATAATTCAATGAGGACACTTTCATTTAACTGTTAATCATTTCAAAAGTAAATATTTTGCTCGAAAGTATAATAGTCGAGTGGCTCGAACGTGAGTTAGTTAGTTGCCAATTGATTCGAGTATAGAATTTAGTATTTAAAAAGTTATACATGTTGTTAGGTAGATGCTCCTGACAGGCTTTCATATATATATATATATGTGTGTGTGTGTGTGTGTGTGTGTGTGTGTGTGTGTGTGTGTGTGTGTGTGTGTGTGTGTGTGTGTGTGTGTGTGTGTGTGTGTGTGTGTGTGTGTGTGTGTGTGTGTGTGTGTGGATTAGCATTGTTAGATTTAAGGATGGTGCAGCAACAAAAGATTTGACGATGGGTTAAGTTGCCCTGAGAAGGCACTGTTTGTTTGTATGCTTTTTTTTTTGGAGGTCCAGTTCACGATACCTTGGTTTGTGAGTATGAAAGAGGATCAAAGGAATGCAAAAAGAGGGTGTTTGGCAGCAAGAATGAAATTAAAACAGAGGGCTGAGATTTGATGACTACCGGTATTACAGTTATCACATAAAAAATAAACCCTCTCTGCTGGCTACCGTTAGATAAATATTCACCTACCTTAAAAAAAAACACACACACACATGACTAAAAAATGATAATAATTAACTATTTGTAGGAGCCAAAAGCTGTTTCCGTTGCCTACTGCGTAATATATAGAAAGACAGTAGAACTTTCACTTTTTTCTAGTTTCGCCACCGATGCAACATCTTTAAATGCTATATATAAGTACCCTTCAATTGGTAGATCATAATTGTCGTACAGAAATTTAATCATAATTACTACAACTCTACGTACGTACGATACGACAAACACAGAATGGTTCCCATTTCCTTTCTTTTCCCTCTTCTCGTAGCATTCGTTGTAGCTGCTCCCCGGTGCATTTGTTGTTGTACAAATGACGCCCAAGTAGCAGATATTGCCTCCAGAGTGGGCTACATTGACATCCGAAACACCACTGGTTCAAGGTAAATTAACTATTTTAACAATGTCTTGATTAATATTTGTCGTGGAATTAAACTGCTTTCTCTAGACATTAATTTTAGACATGCACGTACGTGCATGCATGCGCAAGGAATGTTGTTAATTTGGCTACAAGTTGTCGCGCCCCTTGTTTCCTCGTCCATATGGTTTGTGTAGGATGTTCTACTATTTCGCTGAATCACGTAAGTTTCAAGCAAGCGACCCACTTGTATTGTGGCTGACTGGGGGACCTGGATGCTCCGCTGCGATGCCTTTTTTCTATGAGAATGGTCCCTTCAGGTTTAAACAGAACTCATCTGGTTTGGAATGGAACGAGTTCGGTTGGGATATGGTACGCTGTTATTTTTTATTAATGATTTTTCTTTAGTTTTTTTTTTCTGCCATGCATGACTCGAGTTAATATTGAAAAGTTAAAACCCCAACTAATTTGGTGAAATCGAGATTTTTTTTGTTAGTTAAAGAACATTTTAAGTGAAGCATTGTGACATGTTACATATATAATCTCTCTCTCTCTCTCTCTCTCTCTCTCTTTCTTTTTTTTTTTTTTTTTTTTTTTTTTTTTTTTTTTTTTTTTCTCTCTCTCTCTCTCTCTCTCTCTCTCTCTCTCTGACATAATTGAAAACTAACTAACTTTCTATTAAGTAAATTCGAGTGTAATAATTGCAATACTTACTCGGAGCAAATGAAAGCATGTAGAGACTAACAGTGTTTGAACTTTGAAATGCATAGTTGAGACAAACTTGGAGGAGGAGGTTAATTACGATAAATTTTAATTTTTGCCCGAGCTAAACTAAAATTTTGAAATTGTAGGTGGCAAACGTTGTATTTGTGGACCAACCTATTGGAACTGGCTTTAGCTATTCCACTTATAACTCGTATCAGGTTCGCAGCGACGAAGGTGGTATCAGTGAAGACCTTTATAACTTTTTACAGGTACTTTTATTAACCATCAAAGACATTATGTGTGTGTGTGTGTGTATAATTGTTAGCTATCAATTGGTTTGTTGAATTAAAATCCTATGTACATGTAAGAGTTTATCATCAACTTTTAAAATTTCCTATACAGGATTTATACTGAAAAATTCAAAGTTCAATATCCATCATACATCATGACTAATTACTTCACCCTGCAAATAAAATACCAGGGATTTCTACTAGTGCACCCGCAATATACAGCTAATGACTTCTATATAACTGGGGAGTCTTATGCGGGACATTACATTCCAAATTTGGCTGCTAGAATCCGAGAAGGAAACAAAGCAAAGGAGGGAATACAAATAAACCTAAAGGTATATATATATATATGTGTGTGTGTGTGTGTGTATATATATGCGCGCGTTTGTAGATCGACTTCACGGGTATACATTTTCCTTATTACTGGCCTGCTGGTCATCATACAATGAGACATTGGGTCCCAGATCTAATACTGCATTCATTAATTATGCAGAGTCCAAATTTGCATGAAACCTATATACATACATACATATGGGTATCATATATATATATATATATATATATATATGCCTATGTATGTATGTATATCAAGATGTTTCGTTTTGACATCTCAATTGTTCATTAGGGAATCGCTATTGGAAATGGAATGGTTTCGCCCTTTTATCAATATCCGTCCGTAGCTGATTATTCATTGAGATATGGGTTGATTAACAAGACACAATATGATAATATTCCCAAGGATTTTACTGGGTTCCAAAATCTTGTACTTGATTGCAGTAAGTAGCATTTTCACATTCACCATCGTTCTTGAATTGCGCTCAACATGGCCCTTCAATCTTCACGCAATCTAAAATTTTGATCTGTCATTATTATCAGATGAGTCAAAGGATCCTACAGTTTGTGAACAAGCAAGCAGCGCCTCCCAATCTATAGAAGGACAGACAGCTGCTTATTTTTCCGGGGGCAGGCGGTTTAATGTAATTAGCAGCTCCATCAACAACTGCTCTGTTTTTTGTTTTTTTTAATGTATTTGAATTTTCCGTTATCGTTTATATGATTTCCACATTTCCACTTGACTTGAACTAATCAAGGGGCAACAATTTGTGTTTTTGTTTTTGGTTTTGGGTATATCCTAATTTCAGCAATATGACATCAGAGCAGACTGTCCACCTCAGAATGGCCAATTATGCTACGATGTGAGCCAAGTGAAACAACTTCTTAATGACCCATCTGTGAAGGCCGCCCTAGGTGTGACATGCACAGATTTTGGTGATGTGTGTAACGCTGCAAAGATTCACGAAGCGTTGAAAGCAGATTACATGAAGAACTCTACAACTCCTTTGAAAAAACTTCTCGAGGATGGGATTAAGGTGCTTGTATACAGCGGCGAGTATGATATGACCATCAACTTTATTGGTAAGTTACTTATCCATGCTCGCCAGTTTTCAAGTAATAGGATCAAGTTTTGTTTCAAAATACATTTATCAGCCGGGAAAGATCTATTCACTTGTTTTCATCAGCCGCCCCTAATAGTATTCAAATTTGGACACAAGTTAAAATTATAGAAGTTATGTCAGACGTGTATTTGGGAAGAGAAACGTGATAGCATTCTAATTTGATCAGACTTCACTTTGATTTTATCATTTGGGATTAAGCATGTTTGCGTTTTCCCATTTATCATCTTTGTTTGTTTGTTTGGACAGGAACTCAGAGTTGGATGAATGCGTTAGAATGGTCTGGTCAGGAGGAGTACCAAACAGCACCAGAGGTTCCATTTACGGTTGACAATTCAAAAGCCGGAACCCTTAAAAACCATGGACCGTTCACAAATCTCGTGGTCTCCTCTCTCTCCCTCTCTCTCTCTCTCTCCCTCCCTCCATGACCGCATGGAATGAATTCTAACATATTTTTCGTATTGCAACAATAGGTGATGAATGCTGGCCACTTGGTGCCAATGGATCAACCAAAAGTAAGTCTAGAGATGTTGCAAAGATGGATGCAAGGGACACTCACTTGTTCGACAAATTGATAGTTCAGTGTGGTCTATACGCTTCGTTTAAAAAAAGCCATCTAAACGTACTGTAACCTTCGCGGGTAACTGATACATCTAGAAAAAATTAATGTACATCACCACTTAACAGCTCATAGAATAGCCAAAGGGGGCAAAGTGTCATGTGTTTGAAAGTTATTTTGTGCAGAGGTAAAGAATACAAAATATCAAACTTCGAAACAATCTAGAGATATCTCTAACAAGGCCAGTTGTATGCTCTTGCTCTTTCTACCTCCACCTTTAAAATTCACTAAAAAATGCACTCTAAATTTTCCTCCCAACGACAACCACTACCCAACAGTTGTTTTATGAGATGAACTAGCAAAAAATGCAATCAAATGCTAGCAAAATCCCCACTTGAAATTACATATACACTTAGTTGGAAACATGCAGGATAGAATTTTCTCTACGCCCATGAAGAAAATTTGCCAATGAGCAGGTGAGGCCTGCAGGATGGTTATGAGCCGGGGACAATGGTGCCGACATACCCAAACCCAACGAAGGAGAATGAAATAGTTTGGAGGAAGAGGTATATGAAGTAGTTGTTCTTCCCATAGAGGAAGTCATAGCATCCACTTGCGAAGAGGAATGCTGCGAACCACAGCTCCAGCGAGTTGATTCTGTTGCATTTTTTAATAGTTGACGGATCAGCCAATGCAGTAGACAGCAAAAAAATCTATCTGCTTATACATTTGAAACAATGCATAAACCAATTCTCACTTTTCCTACTTTGAATCCTCCCGGCCATAAGAAAAATTATAGCAGCATTGTAAAAAGTGACAAATCATGGGTCTATAATTTCCTAATCACGCTAAACATTATTTTATTTCTACAAGATGTCTACTGCTAACAATAATATATCTAGTTCTCTTCCAATAATAATATAAAAAAACTATTTGGGACAACTACATGTGTATCAAATTATCAATTGATTCTATGTTGTGTGTACCTTCTAGATGCGGACAAGTTGAGAAAGGCAAACAAAATCATTACCTATCACCAAATGAAAAGCGAATTCTCTTCAGGGGTTTGCTCTTTGTCTTGTTTTTCATAGCATCTCCTAGCTTCTCTGTCACAACCCACTCATTAGCTCTCCCAGCTTCTAGTAGACCAATGAAGGCGGCCTTAGTCCGGTGTAGTGACATTACATTCTCAAAAAGGATCCAATAAAACAACAGGTGAATGGACCTGCGGGTTAAATAAGAAAACTAATTAGGCGTTTATTTTGTATGCTTCTAGGCAGAAGAGATGAGATTACAGCACGTAAACGAAACTGGCACAGCACAGCCAAAAAACTAGACCTTGGGGTTCCCACGGCATTTAGGATGGTAATGATGCAAGGGATATAAACCTGGCCCCATATTGGAACTTCAACTTCAGGAAACCACATGGTCAGAGGTATCATCACACAGTAGAAGAAAAAGGTAACCATATGAGCAATGACCTTCCGAACAAAGAAGAAGCTATAGATCACATAGACCTTTTTCCACAGCGTCACTTTCTGCATATGACAGAAGAAAACTTAGAAGAAAACTAAGGCAGGAATTTACTACGCCTATTCAATTTCTCGTAATAAAATTACCCACTTTGTTTGTAACGATCTCCATCACCATTTTCCGGAAGAGATTGGCTGGACCACAGGACCACCTGTGCTGCTGGTACCGGAAGGCCTTCAAGGTACTGGGAAGTTCACTTTTTACCTGTGACAAATAAGGAGGGGATTTACTATGCCTTCAAAGCCTTTTTAGAGTTGAAAACATCATGTACACGTATATTGTACAAGGCAATGCACACACAAGCATTGGCATTGAATGGAGGTACCTGCAGGTCGCCAAGGTAGACGAATTTCCAGCCTTTGAGACCAGCCCGAACAGCTAGATCCATATCCTCCACTGTGGTTCGGTCCTTCCACCCGCCGGCATCATTGATGGCAGCAATTCGCCACACACCCGCAGTCCCTAGAGTTTTTAGAAATAAATTATTTTAATTTATTTCTAACTTATAATGAGTGGCCCTCACAAATCGTGACATTACAACAAAAAGCAACAACATTAACATGTAGTGCTAGTTACCGTTGAAACCGAAGAAGGCGTGAGTTGATGAACCTACTTCCTGCTCAACTTTGAAATGGTAGTCCAGGGACATCTCTTGCATCCTTGTCAACAGGCACTCGTCAGCATTCACTGCATTTTTACGCCCATAATACGTATGAAATAGTGAACCGTAAGTTTGTTTTGTTTCAATGGGCACCCAAAATTTTAGTTTCTAGACTACTTAAACTTCAACCAAACATAACCCAACTCCCACAGGTGAAAGCCCACATCCAAATTTCACCAAAAAAAAAAAAAAAAAAGTTCAGCACATGGCAAGAAAGTCGCCACGTTACTACTGGGCACATGCCAACGCCATTGTTTCAACTTCCAAGTTTCAAGGGCAGACAAGTCAGAAGCAGACAACAAAGTTTCTGTAGCCATTACGCACCGTCCTTCCCACACGCCATATGGCATCTCTGCGACTAGTCGACGATTGTTAAAACGACACACCACACAGGATGAAATTAACACCCCCTTTTTGTCGTTCAAAATGCTGGACTCAATAATGAAACAAGTGATAAAAGCCGGTAGTTTTAATTTTATTTTATTTTTTAAAAAAAATTGACTTCAAATATCGAATAATATAATTTCATCGACGCTCCAAAGCACCGTTTGCGTTACGTTTTATGGATACACATAATATATATAGTGTTATATATACCTATATACGTATATATATATATATATATATATATATCTGGTCTCTGATGTGTTCCCGTCAGAGACGGTTGCGCAGAGACAAAACATGTGTCGCCATACTGCAAGCGCATATCATGGGCCGATACATGGGCCCATCCGCGATTAATGGCTCGTGGTGGGGTTGGGTACCCACGAGAACCTCATAAACCTCACCGACGGCGCTGAGCAGAAAAAGGGAGTGTGCCACGACATTCAAACACCCATAAAATATTTTAAAAATACTTTAAAATATAATATAAAAACAAATTGCGAATAAAAGACCAAGCGCCACCGACAGTCAGCGCCCGATAGTTAGAATTAGAGTTAAGGAGTTAATGGAATTGTTGAGGGTGGCCTCACTAGGATTAATTAATTAAATCCAGGGAAATTCATCAAAGATTGTAATTTTGGGTAATCCTAAGATTTTCACACTTTCCAACGAATCAAATATAATATAACAAACTCGACAGCTATATAATTAATGTAACAATTGAATACGAAATCAATGAGGCAAGTACAAAGCTCCAGAGTAAAATTCTAAAGGTCCATCACCAACTGTTTTTTTTTTTTTTGTTAACCCTTCTGTTTAATTTTTTTTAACCCATTAAAATATGACAATTTTTAAGGCCATTCCCTCATGAATTTTTCTTCTTCTTTAGCACTACTCTGGCAATTATGGTATGATAAAACGGATGATTTTCTTAAAAAAAATCATGGTGAACCGTTTTTTTAATAATAAAGAAATTAATGTAGCACTTATTTTACGTTAAAGCGAAATGAGAATGAAAGCAGCAGCAGTGATGATTAATTAAGCGGTTTATACATATACATATACATATACATATATATATATATATATATATAAAAGAAGGAAAAAAGAATGGTTTTAACTGGAGTGTGGTGTGAGGTGAGTGAGGGAGTGATGTGGGGTTACCAAATCGCCAGCGGGCTTGGACGAGGGCGATCTCCGGGTTGCGGTGGAGGAAGGGGATAGCTCGGCGGAGATAGTCGGGCTCCGGCTGGAAATCGGCGTCAAAGATGGCCACGTACTCGCAGTGCTTCACGTAGTCCTTCTTCAGCCCTTCCTTGAGTGCCCCGGACTTGTACCCCGTCCTGTTCTCCCTGATTTGGTACGTTATGTTCATCCCTTTGTTCGCCCACCTCTTGCACTCCACCTCCACCATTTCCTACACGTACCAATTCAACACAATCAGATTCACAGATTCAGACCAACAACAACAATAATTAATGTCGGAGTCTGATGATATAAATCGACAACAACAAATTAAAAAAAAACCTCTGCATAATAGATTGAAAAAAGCATAAAAAAAAAGTACGATATTAACTAAAACACAGGTTTTTCAGGGATTCTAATCTAGCCAGCAAACAATAATAATAATTTATTAAAAAAAAAAATTTGTAACGTCCGTGTTGAACAGTTTTAGTAGAAAGGCGGGTTGACTGGTATGATAGTACATGCCTTGATGATAGGGTCAGTAGAATCGTCGAGGACTTGGATGACGATCCGATCGGACGGCCACGAGAGATTGCACGCAGCCCCGATTGAGAGCTTGTATACCTAAAATTCCTCCAACAATAAATTAAGGAATGCGTCAGCCTAACAAAATCAGAAAACAAAAAACAAAAAAAAAACAAAAACCGACAAAAGCAAAACCTCGCGCTCATTGAACATGGGGATTTGGATGAGGACGACGGGGAAGGCGGAGGAGGTGCCGGATTCGAGGTCGTCGCCGCCGTCGTCGATGGGGTCGGAGCGGTAGCGTCGGTGGGGTTTCTTCCAGAAGATCTTGACGAGGATGATGACGACGCCCATGTAGAGCCTCTCCACGAACAGCATCAGCGACATGGCCAGGCACAGGTACACTCCCGCCCGCAGCAACGGCACCATCACCGGCGTCTTTATCAGCTCCCACATCAGCCCTATTTGGCCTCCGATCTCCTCCGCCGCCGTCCCCCTCCCTCCCTGCCACGACTCCGGCAGCAACATTCTCACCGACACCCCTTCCATTTTCCCGAGAAAATCTTACTTTTCCCGAGAAATTTTTAAAAAGAAAAAAACACACACACACAAACACAACTTCTCCGATTCACGATACACACCTCACTCCAAGGCACGCCCTCTCCCCCCCTCTTTATAGTTCCTCTCTGCGACTTGGCTTCTGTCACTCAGCTACTGTAGTTGTTGACACATCGGCGCTCTTTTTTTTTTTTTTTTTGCTTTTATGTTTTACTCATTTTTTAAATTTTATTTCTTTTCCGTACTTTTTCTTTTTAAAAAACTAAACTTAAATAATAATAATAATAATAAATTAATATGTGACTCGTGAATGGTAACTCATATGAGGAAAATGTCATTTGGCCTGTGATCATCACGTGTGTGGCAGTGTGAGTGCCTGTGCCTGCACAAAAATTGGGTCAAGTTCATAGGAACGCCATTTTCATTTTCTAAAAGTTTTTGTGTCCAACCTAAAAAAAGTTACAATTAGTTAATTTCTGGTTTCTTTTTTTTAAAAAAAAATAAATAAATTAGTAATCATGTGGTCCATTATACGCCCAACATGGAAGATGATAACTCTGGGGGTTCATGTTTTATTACTTGGGAAAATTTTCGTATTCAAATTTGAGACATTATGGCATTACTATAAACACCCGTTTAGTCAATAAAAGTATTTGAAACGATAAGTCACATGCATCCAAAAGTGACATATACGTTTAGTACTACTATTACTATTTTGGCTCGCTACAAAAAGGAATAAAGTCTCTGTTTTTTTTTTTAAAACTAAATTATTTTTTTCCCCACTCTGTTTTGCTTGGATAGAAAGAGTCAAATGATCAAAAATGGGGCGACTAATTATCTTATACGATTTCAATATAAATTATTTGTAATTGAAAGGTAGTAGACTAGTAGTCGTAGTTGCATCATTGATAGGGTGATCAAAACGTAAGCATTGGTGTGTAAAGAAGTAGTATAATCGAATTTGTATTTTTATATATATATATATATAAATTACAAATAACGTACTCCATACTCCTTGCAAAAATAAATAAATTTCGACGCCTGTTTGATTTCAAAAGGGACAACGTCATATACCTTGGTTATGGTTGTAAATTGACTCTTTTTTTTCGTGTTTTTAACTCTTAATATGATCCGTTTAAAAAATATTAAATTTATTTTCAAATTAATCGGGATGGGTTTTATCCTTATTACCATCGGTCTTACAAATTTTCGTCACTTTGGAAACATTTATTGGGCGAATTTGAAGCTAAAGTATTTGATATTGATCCTGTAACAACATTTGTAAACCATTATTAAAATAATAAAACAACCACAAATAAAAAAATATTTGTGTGGTACAATATCTTAAATGTAAGTTATGAATAACAAATAATCTATTTAATGGTACTCAATGAATTATAACTTTCAAAAAAGTCAACAATTAGTATAAATTGTAAATGAAAAAAAAAAGAAAAAGAAAAAAAATTCAAATGGAAATGAAATAAATTTAAATCTGTGAAATGAAATGTTGAATTAAAAACTGAAAATGTAAAATGAATGTGAAAATGTTAATGAAAAATGAAAAATGAAAAATGTAAATGTAGTAAATAAAATGTAAAATAAAATAAAGTAAAGATGAATGTCTCCAATATATTTTGGCTTAGTGAACCCATCTGTATATCGAAAGGAGGGAAGGTTACAAATTTAAGCTTACAACGAAGCATCAAACTAAATTGTTTTTTAAAGATTGAATGATAAATTATTTTGTTTCTGAAAACCTAACAAAATTTATTAATGGGTGATAAAAAATAATTTTTTATATGATTTAAATCACATCAAAACAAAGTACATTGAATAGTATAGAAACCAAAACAAATTTTATGAGTTATGCTATGCTTTTTCTTCACGATTGTTTTAGTCAAAGTACATTGAAAATTAACAAGTTGAGTTTTTCTCTTCTCCTGCTTTCTTCACCTCAAACTAGCATCACAATTTAATTAAAATATGACACTTTAAACTTGCCCAGAATTAGAATCATAATTCAATCAAAGGGTTAAGTCTAACCATAAAATCATAAATACGCTATATGAATTTGTTTAGAACAGTAACAACTTTATGGTTGACTTAGTAATCAAGCATCTATCATAATGAATTCAATTCATTTGTATTTTGTAAAAGACTTACTCTCTTGTTTTTGCAACAAGTGTTTCAAGCCTTTTAATAGGTTTGTCGCATATCAAGTATCTTTGTCAGTGAACAAAAACATACATTTGTCGTTAATCTCTAACATCATAAATTTCTAAAGTCATACCCTGATTATGGAATCTTCTTCATACTAGTCTTTAAATCAAAGATCTCCGGGTTTTGGTCATATCCTCATAAGATGATTGATATTTTCCTTCTTTTTAGCATTGTGCGAACAAGTTGAGACTATTTGAGGTAATTCTTCTTATCTAGCCTATATTTATTCCCTCCAATGTCTTTCATGAGTGTTGTAGAAAATGTCTTTGTGATTTCAAACATAGTGATCCTTTAGTAATGAAGATTGATCACTAAAACAATACCAGAACAACTAGCAATGAAGGCCAAAAGACAAAGAAATTATTAACAATAAATGTTGGTCTAGCAATAAAGGTCAAAAAAGAGGATTAAACAAGAACCCAGCTTTAATACAATGCGAAAAATAAAAAATATTTTAATTCTATTCTGTTAACATACTAGATGTACACATATATACACTGCAGTTCGATCCTTATTATTATAACAATTAATACTTAAAAAATAAATTAAACACATAGAAACTTAAAAACCATTAAGAAAATCCTTTTTTTACTTTTTTACTTTATTGTATTACACATGTCTAGCATATTTTATTTTATTTTTTATTTTTTAGAAAATTCAATTAAAAAACACATTATCTTTTCTATTAAACATAAATTATTTTCAAATTTAAAATTACATATAAATAACGATAGCAAAATAAAAAAAATAAAATATAAAAACTAAAACACATACCAAATATGCTCCTTAACTTTTAATCTCGAAACAGCCAGAAGGCATGAGAATTAAAAGATGCATGGATGGTACCAACTTCAAACTTAATAACGGGGGGGCCATGGACCCCCCCCCCCCCCCCAAAAAAAATAAACTTATTAATATTATTATTATTATATATAGTTATATATATATATATATGTATGAATTGTGATTAAAAAAGTTATTAATTTGAATCGATTTGTTTATTTTTTTAATTTTTAAAAGTTAAAATGATATAAAATAAAAATATAATTTGTGCGCACATTAATACTAATATATATCGAATTTATAATTTTAAAGGTCTTAAAATTATATAATATAGTTCACAAACATAGCACATCATGTATTAACAAACTATCTTAAATAAATAAATTTAAAAATATAAAATAAAAATAGAAAATAAATAAATGACAATATTATTTAGTTCAATTCAATTTAAATTATGGTTTTGAAATTTTAAAACAAATCAAACCAATAATATTATTTGGTTTCAAACTTAACCAACTCGATTTTGTTCGGTTTTGTCGGTTTGATAAATTAAATTGGTGATTTCGGTAGGTCAGTTTAGATCGATTTTAGCGGTTTAGAGTTTCACTCCTAACTTAGATGGCGCTAATCATAGTTTTAAATAATATATGTAGATTACACAGTTTATATCTTGGCTCCTCCTAATCAAATTTTCTGGATCCGTCACTGTTCAAACTAAAATTTTAAACTTTAAAAAACGGGAATTAATTTAAGCATTTTTTTCATGATTTTGCTATTATTTTTGTGTGTAATCTTGTTACTGTTATCATCGTTAGAGCATTCACTATAGTCTCTTTAAATTTAACTCTTTAAAATAATCAAAATTATATCTTTTCTATTTTAACAATCGAAGACACTTTTTTAGTTTCTCTATTCTAACCATTTTATCAATTAAAATATTACTTTTAAAATATTTATTTATTCTTTTAAATAGAAAAGTAAATGTGGAAAGAAAAAAAAATTAAAAAGTAAATATGATGAGAGAAAATATAATATTTTAATAAATAAAGAGTGAATAGTATTTGGTTAAATTTAAAGAGTTACTATTTATTTTGTTAAATTTTTTTGTTAGCACAGAGAGTTTGAAAATTTTAATTTTAAAATATTTTTATTAAACTCGCTCTTCAAACTAAAAAAAATACATATAAAAGAGTATTATTTTCTTCTTTCTGGTTGATAACATGGCATCCGCAATTCGAACCAATTCCCGTGCATCACCACCGAACAAGCGGACAATCCAGTATTACATTATAACTACTAGGGAGTGGGGGTAAATAGTGAAAAGCGAACTCGATAATTCCCATAAAATACTAGATACTCTTTATATATTACCAACCCAGCTACACCTTATATTAAAAAAAAAAAACATATCATTGTTATTATCGATATCATTATAACATGCAATTAGGTGCCTATTTAATTAATAAAAGGTAGGAAACGTGCATGACCATGGCTGTCTGAGCAGGTTCTCTCTCCAGAAATTATTTCCTTAAAAAAAAAAAGTGGACAGGCCTACACTTATATTATGTCTCCAAACAAAATGTTATAAAAACAACTTTTCGTTTTCAAATAAAAAAGAAAAAAGAAAAAAGAAAAATAAATAAATATTTGGGTTTAGGTCCGTATAAAAAGCAAGAGTGATTTTCTAATATTCATACCCGTATTTTTTAAAAAATATTTTGATGTTAAAATAAAGGCCCAGAAGATTTTTTTTTTCTAAACATTTTCTATAAAGGATCTTGGGGTTGTGGAGGTTTTTCCTAAGAAGACCACAATTCCCGGCCTTTTCTTGAAATTTTCTTTAGATTGAGATTTAAGCGTTATCGTCCAGGGAGCTCCCTGGATTTTACCTCATTTTAAATTGTTTTTAAATAGACCTTTCAAAATTAAGTGAAACTTTTATATGCCAAGCATGAGGTTGTAAATCATTTCGCACACAAGAAATCTAATTTTAGTAACCTAGATCATTTTTTAGTGGTAGGTATCTAACTACACCTTTTTGGTTGTTGACCACTCTAAAACTTTTTTATTTTTTATTTTGAGTTATTTCCAATGATCAAGAATGTGCTTGTATAATAATTGTTTTAAAAAATAGTGGTTCAGAAGATTTTAAAATTTTATTTTTAAAATAAGTGAGTCTCATAATTATTTTTTAAAATTTATTTTTAACTGTTTTTTATTTTTAAATTTAAAAATAATTCTATCATAAAATATAAATATTTTATTATTATTTTATTACTTTGAGCAACCACATATAATCTTCTATAATTATATTTTGTCTATAATTTATAAATAATTTTAAAAGTTTGATAAAAAAAAGTTTACATCATGTTCTCACAAATAGAGTTTAAAATAAAAATCAAAGAAAAATTAAATAACATAATAAATAATATACTATTTATTACCTACTATATTTTCAGTTTTCAATTAAACTAATATAATTTAAACATAAAACTCCTAACAAACGGTCTAAATGTTTGCATACAAAAACGGGTAATGATAACAACAACGTGCGCTCTGTTGGGTATGAATAATGGAGTGAATTAATATATGGAATTAAAATTGTCTTTTTTAACTCATCATAACATATTGTCTTTTTTCGATTCCTTTTATTAGAGATGAATAAAATCTACGCTTTAATATAATATTATAACTAATTCTTTTCTTTCATTTTTCATGAGCCCTTAAAAACTCCCCTTACCAAGTATGTTTTTTATTCCACAACGTTTTTTTACAAGCGCCTGATGATCTACCATATTCTTTATAAAATTTCAAATTAAAATGGATACATATAAAATATAAAATATAAAATATTTAAATGAATTAATTAGGTGTCATTATTGTTTTAGTTTTATAGTTTTATATTTTTATATCTAATAACTATTTAGATGTTGAGTTGTGAAGAAAACAAAAAATTACGATACTTATAGTCGAGGCGGCCTTGTAGTTTGGGTGGCCCTAAGCAAAATCTTACATTGTGAGGCCCCTGTAGTTTTGGTTAGAAGTTTCTTTGTTGGAGAATAGAAGGATCCATTAATGAGTTTATCTAAGGGTGGGCAACGGATACCCGCCCACCTTTCACCCGCCCGCTATCCGCTCTGCCCCGCTATACGGGGCGGGTTACCCACGCCCAAGCAAGAGCGGGGTGCGGTTTTTAAATTTGACACCCCGCTCCGAGAGGCGAGAGACAGGAGGAAGCATTAATAGGTAGCGGAATTGCCCTTGGCCCTGCACTTTAATTTTAATAATATTTATTTATAATTTTATAATTATTTTAAATATTATTATTTAACCAGTATTTATGATTAACGATATTTTTAAATAATATTTTATTATTATAAATTAAATTATTTTTAATAATTTTTTTGTTAAAATTGATGTGAGAAATTTGATTTAGTAGAAATTATTGATATACGGAGATCGATAAAGCGATAATAAGATGTGGGCAAATCGAGCATAGTTCGAAGGCAACGTTAAATAACGATATAATCTATCAATACATATATGGAACGAGATACAATCTTAAAATTTAATCTACTTCACAAGCGAGGATAGGATGCGGTAATAGGTTGAATTCCCGCCTCAGGTGGGCTTAAATTACTCTTACCAAGCTAACCGTGGAGCCCCCACAAAGAGCAAAATTATGTAAGAGAGAAATAAATAGAAGTCGATAACGAGGGGTACGGGCGGATGAAGGCTAGTTTCTGCAAATGCATGGGACGGAATGCCGCCCGCTTCTGTAGCGTTAGGCGAGTCTGATTTTAAAAATTTCTGCCTAGGGGGCGGGAGTACGGTAATAGGTGGGCCTTACTTCCGTATGGTGGGTATCACTCCTAAGTGTATCCATGGATAATACTTATAAAAAAATATTCGTGAATATAGTGAACACAAAATTTATTTTAGAATACCATCAAGAGTGTCGGTTTCAAAATACCGAATCATGATAGTATTTATATTATCCTATAGTCTTTTGTGATCATATTGCAATTGATAAATGAACGGGGGCTTATAAGGGACTCGAGCGCGATGTAAATGCTTTATAATATTTTGATCAGTTAACTAGCACACAATTATTGTTAGGATTTGGCCAAATCACGGGCCGCTGCATCGCAATATTGTCCCGCTTTGGGCTTGCCACAGCGGCCCTTGACTTTAAAAAGCATTGTGATATTTTTGGGCTGTTTCACCATATAAGCTTATTGACTTCTCTTTTTTCTTCCGGTGTGGGACACCAATTTCCCATGATCTCTCCTTGTCACATATCGAACCTCTGACATAGGCTAGAGACACCTATGAAGCCCGATGAGCTACCACCGTGGCGTTATGGGAGGGGCTCATCTTGATGCCATTACGATTGAGAGCAAACGATTCGATCACCTAAAAACAAGGATTTGTATTCGAATGCGATATGCCGCATACTACGGGACAGGCTGCTCGGCCACATACTACACCGAAGACTTTCGATATAGTTAAACACCTGACGAGACAACCGGGCTGCGATACCGGTTGTTAGGATCTAGCGGCGTAGGCTCGCGACCGCGTATCGCGATATTGTCGTTTGGGCTGCCCGCTGGCCTGCAGTTTAAAATGCGTTATTACATTTTTGGACATGCTTCACTATATAAGCTTTTGACTTCTCCTTTTCCTTATGATGTGAGACATGATTTCTAACAATAATCTTCTTGCCAAAGGCACATCAAAACTTGGAGATTAATGAGGCCAGAAGCCCAATATCGATTTCTTATCTTTGATTCAAGGACAAGTTAAGAAAAGATAGAGTAGTGGGCACGGAGAACGAACATGCCATTGGATCACGGGGCGGTGCGCCGGTCTTGCAAAGCGACAGCTTGCGGATTATAAATTGGCTTACATGATGCGATCATGTTTATTATCCCGATTTCAACAATCCGTTTGTGATCCTATCCTCGATTGATTCGAGCGCGTGAGGTTTGAGGAAACCTATCACGGTAGTCAAGGTGAATAAGAAGAGTAAAGAGATGATGATATTTAATTTAAAAAATATTTATTAAATATGTATTTTTAAAAGCCGGTACCCACCCATGTATGTAAGGCCACTTTCTTTAGTTAGGTAATACGAAGAGGAAAAATTAAATATGAGTTTGAACATTGACATTTAGTATATACTTTGGTAGAAGATGGGAAATTGATTCAATTTAAGAAGGATGGATGGTACTTTTTGGAGGTCACTCAAATTTGGGGGCTTAAGGCTGAGCTTGACCTACAGAGCGGGGCGGCCGTGTTTATAGTATTTGATATTAGTTTAATCAAAAGTCAATATAAATCTTAAAAATTAATATTATAAAAAGAAAAAGATGTTACATTTATATAACTAAAATATTAAATTTATAGCTTTTATCTACGATAAATATATCATTTTAATCAAATTTGATGGTAATATATTTATTATTATTAAAAAATTAATTAATACACAACATCGGATATAATGTTTTATCTAGTCTTAACAAGAAAATAACAAAAAAACATCATTTCATTTACATTCAATGATATCAAAATTTTAAATTAAAATAATAATATTATATTATTATTTTGATAAAGTGATATGGCTAATTAAATGTAGGTTTATGGAGAGAAAGAATTTAAATTTATGCATAAATTATATTGTTAAATAAAAATTGATATTGATTTTGTTGAATTCAATGTAAATGCTCGTATGGATAAAACTATTGCATGATTGAGTTCTCTGAATTTGTATAAATTAAAAGTAAAAATAATAATAAATATTTTATTACGGATGATGATATAACGATATCATTCGGATAATATTTTTTAATTATATGAATGAATATGAAATTTGTGAAAAAAATATTTTAAAAATCAATCGGTCAAAAAAAGTAATCCTTTTATTCATACCGGTATAAATTAGTTTGGATGTTTTTTTGAGTACATTATTGTAGATGGTTTTGCACATTCAAAGACCTGAAATATTCTTGGCAATCGTTGAATGAGTTTCTTGCCCAAATGAATCTCCCGTCTTTTATTCCAACTTATAAAGCTCACGAGCAATAATTATTTTTAACGGTAAATAAAAATGTATAATCCTTTTATGAGTATCCGCATATTTTGAAACTTTAATTACTAAAATTTTATGTTAATTTGATTATAAATAATAAATATTAGTGCATTATATTTTACGATAAATTTATATTTATTTTTTGATGGAATAGTTATATCGAAAATGTGTCATTTGCGTTGAACTTTACTTAAATTTTGTTTTAACATTAAAAATGATAGCTTGAAAGAAAATTTTAAAAATATTTTTTAACCATATATACTTCTAAAGTATTCTCGAATTTTATCTAAAAATATTAATATTTTTACTCTATTAATTCTTGATTGATGAGTCAATACTAATACCACTTGTGAGATAGAAGATTTTAGGAATAACAAGGATGAAAAGCATAGTTATCGGAACCGGATCGGACTAAGGCATCGGTCAATTGGCTAATCCGAGTTTTAATAACTATGATGAAAAAGGTAAAAAAAGTATCTAGTTAATCGAATACGCATCATTAGGATTTTGTGAGGCTGGCTCCTATGCTTATATAACAAGATGAATTATTTTATTTGAAAATTCAATATTTGCTAATACTCAAATTCAGACATCTTCTTACACTCTTGAATTATTAAATCTAATACCAACGAAAGAACATGAGTTTAACACGAGGATAATGCAAATTTTCTTTCTCTCACACACATATTATATGCTTGTACGGGGATAATACTAAAACTGATGATGTTGTATTGTTGACTAATAATATAAGCATATCAATGATTAAAACAATTGTATATTAATAGCTGCCGGTAGCACATGCGTTATTTTATGTTAATTAAAACAATTATATGTTGATCACTCGCATGGTCTCCATTGGAAGTTGCCTAAAAACTGAAATGCAACTCAAAATATCAAGCAAGAGATGTCTTATTGTTTCCTTACTTTCTCCACCGACAGTTTGGGGGGATCAAAACCTCTCCCTCCATCCAAAATTCCAAAAGCTATAGACAGGTCTCTTTCTCTCCTCAATCAGGGCCACCCACAGGAGACTTCGCTCACAATTCCGATATATAAATAATATTAAACTAGGAAATAGGTAAATAGGTAGCAGCCATATATTATATCTATGTCCATGTGTGTGCCAACCTAGCTATGACAATGACTTTACCAATTCAGGCTCTACCGCTCTACCACAATCTATCAGCAATAGTTTACTTATATATATATATATGCATACATATGTCAAAACAAGTTAATAATAGAGGTTTGAGGCTTTGAGCTTTCTATTATTATATAAAAACTGGTTTTGTACTCATGGATTTATGATGTATCATTCGATACACTGGCATCAAAATTTTAGGTGATATTATTGGAAGTGTACTTGTAGCCAATAATAATAAGTGTTACACGTTACACGAGCGAAGGGTTAAATAGAACACTTCCCTTCCCTACATGCGTTGCTAGATATCAAACATTCACACGCGCAGCTCAAATTTCACAATATCAGTACGCAAATTCAATGTGCAAACGGAATGTTGCCACGTGGCATGCCGGATGTTAAAGCCCGCCGGGGTGGGCCACCTGTTGTAGGCCCACCTACCTCGCTTTAGGCCTTAGCCCGCCCTTTTTTTTATTTTTATTTTTATTTTATTCATTTATTAAAAAAAGGGGGTGCACATGTCAGAAAATATCTGACCAAGCATTCGCTGGTTCTTTTAACTTCTTTTTTACGTGGAATCGTAGAAGTACAATGAACCACCAAAATAATAATAATAATAATAATAATAATAATAATAATATCAACAAAAGAAAAAAAAACAGCGAGTTCGAGGAATAAATGCCAAATTTCAATTCACACCGACAGAAATAACATTTTCTCCCGATTAATAATTTATTAGTAAGAGCAATGTTACAGCTTATTTTATGTAGATTTATCGTATATGGTAGTATTTTATAAGTTCTAATTAATTCATTGTGATAATAAAATACAGTCAACAAAAACTTACATAAAAGAAACTTATAAATAAATTTTCACTACTGGTGAACAAATTGTCTTTGGTTGCATTTGTTTGTACCAGCACAGCACGCAGTGTTAAATAAAGTTTTCAACATATTGAATAATCCTGAGTCACCATTCATATGAATTTAATTTATAATTTAATTTCAATTTGAAATGTGTGTTATGTGAATAAGAGGCAAAGAAAAATCTACTGAATTTTTTTTTTTGCTTTTAAATGAAATAAGTATTACAATTAATTATTAAAAAAAAAAAAGTATTAGATACTCACATATATACGAATAACTAATTAACAAGGGAGAATGTGTTTTTGTTTTTGAAAAATAAAATAATTGACAAATGACAATAATATCTTTTGTGGGCGGATTAAAAGTTTGACTCAATTAATTATAAATGTTTTTGTTGTGGCTTTAGTGTGAACACAAGAAAAAAGCAAAGGAGACAAAAGAAAAGGTGGGAAGCCCCATCGAAAAGAAGAAAAAATAGTGGAGAAGCGGCGAAGAATATACGGGAAGTTGAGGCTGTAAAAGAATATTTGTATATAGTGAATCTTTTTTTTATCTTGGTTCGGTTTTTCTTTCTTTGGAATTTTCAAGTTCTTATGCATAAAATCATAATAATTAGTAAAGTATATAACACTCAAAAATTTGTTCACAACCGAGTTCTCAAATAAGAGGCCAAAATAACTCTCTTTGGAAGTATATCTTATTGGGATGCTTCTTGATTGGGTTTGTCGATTAGCCCATCCATATTAGTGAACTTGGGCTCCTCTTCTTCATGTTTGGTGAGCAATCCATTATCAAGAAATTGTTTTACAAATAGTTTTAGTTGATCCTTTAACCTTTTATAATGGGGCCTTATATGTAGTTTTCTTAAGTCTCCAGGCATATTACTTATATATTATTAACTTAAATTGTAATTGCAAATGAATATTGAATGATATCAACTTCTTTCATTGTAAGTACACACCATAAATATGTAAAGTGCAAAAAAAATAGAAAAGACATGAGGTAAATGGTTCAATTAATATGATAAAATTGATTGATAAGAAAGATTAACAGTGTGATTTTGTCTCTAAAATATATAGTATAAGTGTTTTTCTCTTGTCCATAGATTATAACTCTCTCTCTTACGATACTCGCAATAATCAACAAGAAAACTAAAAGGTAATTTCCTTTTCTTTTTTTTTTCTCCACGTGTGTCTCTTTTTAAACCCAACATTTTTTTTTGCTCCTTTCTAACTTCTAAGCTCCCATAACAAATTAAATATGTAAAAGTTACTTTAGTGGTATATTTTTATAACAATATTCATAAATATCTAATAATCAACTTCCTAACACATGTTTAAGAGACATATTTATCTATTTAGACTTAAGTTTTAATTATGATTTGATTATACCCTTACTCTTGTTGTTAGTGACTTTTCCTTTTACGACAACACGATAATTCATTCAAATAGATGTAGAAAAGCAAGGAACTTTTAATTAAATAATATCTATTTCTCACCTTTTTACTTCAAAAATAATAGTGAACAACTAAAGATGAACTTCACTTTCAATTATATTATTTATTATTCCCATACTTGCCTAAATGATTGTCTTGATGAAACTTTGCATTTTGTACTACTTAGGTAAAAGATGAGCTCTATTTTATGTCTATAAGTTGTCATCGGACTTCTCTAGTCTATAATGTGATTATGCCTTTTAGTCTAGTCTATGCTTTATGATTTGGTCTTGTTATAAATGATAACATCATATACTCTAGGATTTTTACTTAGCCTTTGAAGTTTTTATTTATTAAAATGATGTCATCACATTTAAGCTTGCTTAGGCATTTTTGCTCGTGTACTTAAGTCCTTCATTCTAATGAAATGAAATGTTGATATTCTATTTAAGGTCACCCAAACTTTCTTGCTTACACCAATAATGTTTTTTGATACATCATCATAAAATGGTATCAATATACTTAGATCAATCAAACTTTTTTACTAATGTATGCTTATATACTCTAGTTCTTATAGTAAGACAAGATATCATCGTCCCATTAAAGTTTGGTGTATGACTTTCTCACTTGTGTTGATAGTGTCTTTTTGGTGTGCCATTAAAGCTTTTAGAGGGACTTTGTGTATTTTAGACTTAATCTTTCTAACCTTTTAAGTTTTATAAAGGTACTACTTGGACTTAATCTTCAAAATAAAAGCTTTTGAACTTAGGCTACTAAATTTTTGTAGAATAATTTAACCTTTTTAAATTCTTTTTGAAAAGAATTTCGAACAACTTCTTATCGAGAGGTTTTCTCAAGTCCTTTATGAGGGTGTTTAACACTTTCTTTAAATAACTCCATCTATTTAGCACTATAAATTAGCTTTGGAGTCCTTTTAAAGATTTTCAATATTGTCCTTCACTAATTGCATATCTTTATCATTGTTATTCACAAATTTCACTATTGACACCTCTTGAGTTTTGTATTATTCATTAAGCAAGCATGCACACCAACAATTACAACACATAAGTCATAGCCTAACATGAGTTTATAAACTATAGTCACTTATGGCAATATCTACAATGGAAGTTGAGTATATTGTAGCTACACAAGCTTGTAAAAAAGTAATATGGATAAAAAGATTCATGGAAGAGCTTACATATAAACAAAAGAGATTCTCTTGTATTATGACAATCAAAATGCCTTACATGTTGTGAGGAATCCTGCATTTCATTCTTAGACAAAACACATAGTCATTTAATATCATTTTATTCATGAAGTGATAGAAAATGAACATGTGGATATGTAGAAAATTCACACCAAATAGAATATACTATATGCCTTGACAAAGTTAGTCGACATTAACAAGTCTATGGTACTCGTTTGGCTTGGAATAGAAACAGATATGGATGTTTGTCGTCGGTTTGGATAGGTTACATCATTTTGTAAAGTAAATTTTTAGTTTTTGGTCGGATTGATGGAATTGATCGGCACTTGTCAAAATCGGTTTATTTGGTTTCGGTCGATCGGTTGGTACATAAGATTAAATCGAGTTACAAGTTTTTCCACTCAACCAGTACATCGCCAATTTCTGGCTTGAAAATTCACGTCAACACAAACTAGAATATGAAATCTAAGATCCAATCCCACCAATCCAAATCAAATAAATTGTCAACGTCAAGATATCTTTGAATTTAACCAAGGAAACCTACAGCAATGAACTTTTACCTCCAATTTATAAAATCTTCATCCTTCCTACAGTGTATGAGAAAATTCTTCATACGAAGTATTCGTCGGTGGTTTGTGCGAGTTGCATGATTTTACTAATCGGTTTATTTGATTTTCATTGGGTTGACGAGTTACTCAATCTTGTTCAAATAAAAATTGGAGTATTCGGTTTTCGATCGGTCGGGTTATCGGATTAATGTTTTTTTTTGCTCGATCCTAAATGCGAGATAACAAACAATGGCAAGATAGAAGTAGTGTAGAGATTTAATTGTTACAAATCAAATCTCTAAGTAAGAATGTTGTAGCTTCCATTTGAACAAAAAAAAAAGGCTAAGAAAAAAAAATAAATGTGTCAAAAGTGGATGCTAGCTAGTATCCTCTTTTTTCTTCTCCTTTTAGTAATATTTGCTAAAAAATATTTCAATCTTGCCATGTTTTCCCAAATTTACGGATACCTAATTTTATATATTTTAATCATTTGTGCTTTAGTTGATTAGATTTATCTACCCCAACAACTTTATTAAATAGATTAAAAAAGCTGAAGAACTAAATATACAATGGAATAGTCACAATTCTTTGCAAATCAAACAACCAACAGGTTTAATAATAGCTGATATTGAATTAATTTCATGTCTCATACATGAACTTGTATGACCAAAAAGAATGTTTATCCGCCCCTCGGGGAGCAAGTCAGTTGGTTAGAATCGACTTGGAATACTCCAAATGTCAGGGTTAGACTCCCACTAACTTACATATGGACTTCCCACTTGGCCGAGTGGGGCTAGTTGGTTGGAGTCGACTTGGAATACTCCAAGTGTCGGGTTCGACTCCCATAACTTACATATGGACTTCCCACTGGCCAGTGGGGGTTCTTTGAAATTAGTCGTGCGTGGCGGCCTGTCAGGGCGGGCTACTAATGTGTGTGCCGGTGTGGGGAGCCTGGTTGGTATAGCCGGTTGCTTGGGAGGAGCCCCGGTAGAGCCATACTCGTATTGTCCGGTCTCCTTTCGTTTGCAACAAAGCTTACGGTCTAATACGAGAGTATACCCTAATAAAAAAAAAGAATGTCTATCCCATAAATTTTACTCAAAGGGGTGGGAGGAAGGGCGATCGCACGATTAGATCACATGGGATGACATGAACACTTAAAATAAAAAATAAAAAAATTCACAATATATTTTTTATTTTTTTACATTTAAAAATAATTTATTTTAAAAAATCAAAATAAATACAGTCAACAGGTAATTATTTTATACATTCAAAAACAGAAAAACATCAACCATACGTCCCCTAATTTTTCTTGATATTTATTTTGATAAATATCAATAAACATTAACAAAAGCATCTATTTAACAATAAAAACAGAAATAGAGGCATTGCGTGCTACTAAGCATGACTTGACATTCTGGTACATACAGTGCCAAATATTTTGTTCCTTAAAATGTTCACAAAATATTGGGTGCATTCCCCCTTTTTTGTTTTCCTTTTCGTTTTTGGAAAGAAGACACATTAGCCCACCGATGCAAACCAAAATTTTGTTATGAGAAATACTTTTTTGCAATTATCATTTATATATCGTCAAGTCGAATAATTTGATATATATTCATCAGAATATATTAAAATTTATTAACTAATAAATAGAAATAATAACTCTTTTTGTTAATAGCTAGCTTATTGGTAGGAATTGCAACTCTGTACTCATTAGACACGTCTTTTGAAAAATAAAAATAATAAGACGGCCCTTATTATTGACTCTAAATTTGTCAGGGCAAAGAGATCAATTTTATTGACTCCACGGAACAACTAAATCTTTGTCAAATCAGCCGAAAGAAATTGGCACGCTAATTTCCACTTTTTTTGGTTTTGGATACCAGTCAGTGGATATCTTCTAAATGCCCATGACGACGACATCATTACAAATAGAAAACAAATTTACAGGGGAAATGCAATAGCAAGCAATTCTGTGGTGTGGGTTGGCTTTATAAATAAGCTCGTATATTAAATTAATCTCTAAAGATCATCATCAAGCCACTGATTCAATCCCTGTCTGGGTCAGGGACACATAATGCTATTGCTGGGTCGGGAGACCGACCATATTCAACATGGCCTATGATATCAAGGTTGATTTTATATATATATATATATATATATATATATATATATATATATATATATATGCATCAATGCTGCTGATTCCGTGTAGGGTTATGATGATTTGGGAACTTTTTTTAAGGCTTTTTTTTCTGCTTTATTACCCTATAATTGAGGAGTTGCATTTTGAGCTGCTGGGCTACTGGAGTGATCTACAGAGCAGTGTTTAGACATGCCAGATTCGTGAGATGACAGGATGGATATGATACAGACAACTGAGCCCTGCATTTACAAAACCATGAAAGGAACAAAGTAACGACTGATGTCATATATAAAAACTACAACTGCCTATTTTTAGGGAATGAAATAAACATTCATTCCATGTGCTATATATTGAATGTGAGTTTTGGTATCTCGCAGGTGCAGGAATTAGGATATCATAAAAACCAGGTTTTTCCACTGAATAAATTGAGAGGACAATTTATTTATTTTTTTTGATGGAAGCAAAAAATCTCAATTAAAAGAATAAATGTTTACTATAAAATATAAAAATTTTGAATTAAAATGACAAATTTTTGCTATGAATTATAAAATTTTTCGATCGGATAAGAAATTTCTGTTATAGAAATATATACCCTTCACAACTCCCACATATACCTTGTCTAAAACACATTAGGTTAATATAAAAGTCCAGAATAATACTGTGACAACAACTACGTACATCCGGCAAGCACCGCTACCCTGCCATCACAACGCCAACAATCCTTCTATATAGAGTACGGCCATAGATTGGCTAATTAGTTGAAAAAGCTCCAACGTCTCTTATTTCCAATTGCTGGCTGGCCATAATTTTGTGGTTGTTATGTATGTTATGTTGGTCAATTTTTGTTAAAAATTTTCCTTCTGCATTCTTTATTTAGGAGGTTTGGGGTGAAAGTTTGCAGGGAATACTTTTAATTTATGTTATTTGGCCATATTCTATTGCAACACCAATGTATAATCCTACATTATATATTCGATTCATCACATTAGAGTGTCTTCTCTACCGCTTGAAACTTTACTAGCTTGCTAGCTCATTTTAGAACATTATCAGCAATGGAGCTGCTTGCTACTACTATATTAAGACAAAATTGAGGGCATTACAAGGAATGGGATCCATAAAAACAAACCACTGTGACCTTCACAGACCACAAACCCTCCAGATATTTCAGCTGTGAAAATTATCCATTAGATTAGCTTTTCTTCATAAACTGGCAAATATATTGATTTCAAAAATTCTATAAATCTCCACTTAGATTTAAAAAAAAAGTGTCTCATATAAGCCCCCAGGACTGATCATTTCAAAATAGAAAAATATGAACAAGAAGAATCAGACACATTCTGTACAAAGAATGTCTAGTCAGTTTTGAAAGTGCTGGTGCTGTCGCGGCTCTTGTCTGCTTTCCCCTCAATTTTGCCACATCCATTACACCTATTTAAAAATGGCCAAATCATCGCACTATGAGAGAGAAAGAGAGACCCTATACCTCAGGAATGCTGGCATTAATGTCAGGGGATGTCCTTTGATCTGACATGGGCTGTGAGGGCTGCGTGTCATTCCAACAAACATTTTCAGTAGAATCAATGTTCATGTTCTGTTGGCCGATGATGATGTCACCAACCCCATTGTTTGGTTCCGACAGTTCAGATGTTGGCGTCCCACAGTTCTCCTCACCATTTGGAACACTCGCTACCGGTGCAGGAGCCATTACAATATCAGAATTTTGGGCAGCTACGCCTGCAGCAATTGAAGATTCCACAGACTGCTTCTGTTGGTTAAAATCCCTCTTGAGAATTTGCTTGAAACTTCCAACAACAAGCTGCAATTAAACATCAGCAACAAGCATCAATCTTCGGAAATATAACAACACCTTCACACGTAATGTGGTTTCCTTTTTTACCAAAAAACCTTCTTACAAAAGCAAAAAAGTGTACTCCTTAATTCCACCAATTAAAGCAACTACATACTTGTACTGGACCAGCTGCTATTAGTGAACCAGCAAGAGCACCACCAAAGACCTGCCCATCAGGATTTGCTAGAGAAACAGTCAGCATGCATGTTTTATGGCGTGGACCAGCAGTTTCACTGTATGCGTAGGAGCCAGATAGAGACAAAATCTCAAAGCGGCCCTGTACAAAGTTAGGATTATGAAGCACCCATTTTATAAACGGCATTAAGAGTATGAGCATGTAGAATAGTAAAAAGAAAACACTCAAAGCTCTCAACTATGAGAGAAATTCTCAAGTGCGGCGTAAGATCATAGTATGGAAGAGTAGAAATTATGATGATAACGATAAGAAAATTTGAGAAGATAAGAACACATCTATTAGATCAATGTAAGTCATAAATAATGCCACATGTAATGCAGATAGTGGAGAGGGCCCTACAAACAAAGTAGAAATGGGAAAAAGAATTAATAACGAAAGTGTTTGAAAATAATGGGTTACTAAAACCAAGTTTGGCCAAAATTATTTAAAAAAAGGTTAAAATTCAATGCTTTAACCAAACTATTTTTCTACGGACCAAAAACAAATAATTGGTAGGCAACATATGAGATGGTTGTGCTAATGTTGTTACCAATTACAACATATGATGTAGTTGTGCATCTTAAATATGTACTGTAATTTGTTATATTTCATATGAACTAGCAAATTTTTACTAGAAATGCATTATTTTTTTTCCCAAAATTAACTTGTTTCTCATGTAGCTTACTGAGAAATATAAATAAAATTTAGGAAATTATAGAATTTACAATCAATGATTGAGACTGCAATATTCTATTTAGAAACCAAGTTAAAGTTCACTAAGTGTTTTTGGAAGGTATAAAAGTTAACAGATATTGTTTTTACATCATACATAGCCTACATTTATCTTTGTAAAACAGTAAATGCAACCATCCAATTGCCAACCAAGCATCAGTTGAACCAAAGATATAGTAAAACATAGAATTTGTAACCTACAATTATATTAATTTCGCAGTAACTAGGCATGTTTCATAGCCATATTTCCATTGTTATTTTTCTGGTGGACAAAATTTGCCAACTTGATGTTTTTCTTAAGAATTAGATTCTTATATTTTGAATATGTTCTATATCAGTTGCAAGTAGCCTTTATTCAAGATGAGTTTGCATTATTTAATGTTCCTGCTAAATTTATGTTTAAAAACCCGATCATCAAGTTACCAATACAAATATGCAGGTGAGGCATATATGAATGAAATTATAGGTAAATAGATGCTTATTCATCATCTCTTCAAAAATTTTTATGGTTGTAAACAATAAACATTTTTTTTTGCTGTAATTAACATTAAAAACAACATAAGCACACCCATATCCCACCTATCAAGCAAACATTCCACTTTCACACTCCCTAAAAACTCCGTATGTGTGTATATATATATATATATATATATATATATTTAATAACTTGACCTACATAGTTTATTTCAACACACTTAAACTGTGCTGATCACAGTAAGCCTAAGAAGAAACAATTTATCCAACTTATTGTGTTTAATAACTTGACCTGCATTGTTTATTTCAACGCACTGAAACTGTGCTGATCACAGTTGGCTTAAGAAACAATTTATTTATCCAAACAAGATCATGCTAGTAGACTAGGGGAGATCTCTCAGAAAAGAATCATGATTTCAAACAAAAAGTGTACCAAAATGGACAAAACATTAATGATATGAACCTACCTCATATCTTAAATTTCCCTGAAAAGAGCCAGGTGGGCGAATTATGACACTTGAAACAGGGCCAGTAGCACTGAGTACACAGACTGATCGAGAACCTTTTGGAGAATATGAAAATATTTTTGCCACAACATCCTGGCATATTATAAGAGCATGCAGTACCAACAACTCAGAATAGTGTAAGGGGAAATATCAGAATTATTCAAGATAATAGGAAATTTTCCTATATATATATACTATATTACCTCCCCCGTGTTTACAGTTTCCACAAAAGGTGTGAAACTTTTTCCAGCTGTACTGCTAAAATTCCAATCTAGAAAAAAATAAATTAAAATAAAATTTAGAATAAAAGAAGTAAAAGAGATGCAAATCGGAAAGTGATCATTTTGTTTCAAATTCAAATTTCATTCCGTTGTTTTTAGATAATTATAGATGAAAATAAGTTGCCAGCTAATAATAATCATAAAAGAAACAAAAACATCAGAGGAATGCTAAAACAAGGTAAATTTGGGGAGGACATTTTACCTCAGTAAACTTAAAGTCAAATAAACAGTTATATATTACCTCGGCATATAACTTCAGATTACATGTTAATTCTTCCACTGGCCACTATAGCTTATTCATCATAAACAATTTGGCTTTAACTCATCCACATTAATAAGTGTTTAAGTTATTGCTGTTGTGTAAAGGTTTCATAAAACTGATCCAATACAATTGCAACAATGGAACAACCCATCAATTCTTTGCTTTGTTGAAATTTCTGGTACTTTGAGAGCCAATTTATACATATATAGGTTCATCATAAAGGCATTTTCTAATCCACGCCAGAGTCTTGAATTAGTTTAGTAGAAACTACCGGAGATTCTTGATAGTATCCACATGCCCTAGCTAGCACGCTGCATGCAGTTCACCCCTGACAACATATTTATCTTACCATATAAAAAACACAAGTTTACAAAATTGAATTACCCATTAATATCCTTTTAACAATAATTTTAAATGATAAAATAATATCTAATAACTGATCATTCTAATGATCAATATATATCTTATAATATGAAAATATTATAATAGATAATTCAAAAGATAAATAGATATCCCATAATAATAATTTAAATGGTATTAAATCTATTATAGTATTTTTCTTTTATCAATTCATCCACTATATATATCGTACTAAATCATGTTTACACATTATTTATATTTAAAAAAAAATGAATTTTTTATATATTGATAAAAATTTTAATAATAATTTTATAATTATTTTAGTATATTTACATTATTACATTTATATAAATAAAATAACAACTCTTATGTTAATTAACAAAGTATTATTTTAAATAATTAAAATAGTATTATATATTGTGAAAATCAAAGTTATATTTTTATTAATATAAAATAAATTACATATGAAAAGAAGTAATATATACAATAAGTGATGCCCATGTTAATGTATGTGATTTATAAACTATCATAAATAAAAAAAATAGCATCAAAATCATTCAAGCCTAAAAAAAAAAGAACCACACTGCCACATACCAATAAGCAATGAAAAATTGAACATAATATGGATCAATAATTAAATCAATGTTATTTGAATTTTTTTTTAAAGAAATCAATGATTGGATTCATATAATAATTTGATTTCATTGACTAAATTGGTTGAACTATTAAGAAATAAATTTTATTTTCCAAGACAATCCACCTCTAAGCATGATTTGGCCAGAGATTTAATATTATAGACTTTCTAATGTAATATCGGAAGAACCAAAGTTCCATATTCGATAAGAAACTATTGATCATTTCATTGATCAATCCCATTGGGTGGATCCATGTTTTGATAAATTGAGAGACAAAAAAATTCTTTTTTTCTTTTATAATTTTTAGTCCCACTTTGAATATCTTGTATTTGAAATTTTGTTCATATCCCTAATATCATCATATCATATACAATTCTTGAAAATTTTATTGATATGGATATTTACAAGCAGTCAATCAGAGTCACCCCATGGAAAATTAAAGAGCCAATTGCATGGAACACAATTTCTTCAGGTATACTCAAACTCACCACATATATTAGTGGTCCCCATCCCCACAAATTCCAGTCCTTATATACCCTTTGAAGCCCACAGCTCACCCAGGGAAAATGGAGTACTTGAAAATTTAATTTTCCGTTCTCTTAACATAATGAACCATAGATCAACTAACTCGTGGACACCACTGCAAGCTTCTATATAACTAATCAGTGAATGTATACCAGAATGACAGCAAAATTGCAGAATGAAGACGCAGTGGATAGTTCATAGGGATGTCTTTCATGAAGGACCATGATGATGAAATGGGTTGAAAAAAAGAATGCCTTTTAATTTAATAAAAGAAAAGAACTTCACTTGACAAACAATGGATTCTTATAAATTGTTAGATACCCTACTTGTATAATGATGCAGTTAAAATCTTATATTCGTCCAAAACCCAGCAACTTGAGTAAACTAAATATACTTGTGACGACAGTAAATTGATGCATACCGAATCCAAAATCCAACAACGAATAACAGAAAGCATTGTACAGAAAAGTACGAAAGTAAATATACACAGCAAATAAGCAACAGACTCGTGTTTTCAATTAACAGATCGAATACTTTATACAAACAAATTTGCATTGAAGATTAGAATTCACCTGCAGAACCAAAAATTTGTAGTTTTCCGGAACCCTTAGGCCGGCCTCGCCCGCGCTTCTCAGAGGGCTCCGAATGGGAAGCCAAACAACCTGAAAAGGCCGAAGCAGCGGCGGCGGCGGCAGCATTGTTATCGGCATCCAGTTTTCTAGGTCTCCCCCTCTTCCGCTTCTCCATACCGCCCAACCGCTCTCCGACAGTCGAATCCGCCGCTGCTCCGTCTCCGCCGAAGGCCACGGCGGGGCTTTGGTTTGCGAACTCAAACCCCCCACCTCCGTCCGCCGTCACAGTCTCCTGGGACGGTAACGCCTGCGGAACTCCTCCGACGCTGTTCAAGGGCTCCGTTTGGGCATCGGCGATCAACAGAGGCAATTGGGCGTCGGGGAAATCGGTCTCTCCGGCCATGAGTATTGAATGCTGGGAAGGAGAAGCAAGAAAGACCTAGGGTTTTAGAGAGAGAAATTGGAGGGGGAGGGAGTGTGTTAGAGAGAGAAACCAAGTTTTTGAAGCAGAGAGAGAGGCTCTGTTAAAGGCGCGAGGGAGACGAATTTCTTTCTCTTCGATGACTGTGGCACAAACGGTGGGTGAAAACAACTGCTTCTACAGCGAGTATTTATAGAGGAGTCGTTTTTTATTCCAATTTTACCCCTCTCTTGGAAATTTATAGAATTTATTTCAAAGGGAAAAATAGTCATAATTCTTTAATTTAAAAAAACAAAAAAAAAAAACAAAAACAAAAAAGGAAACAGGAATTTTATTTATTTTGCTTTTCGAGGTTGAATTATGACCTTTCACAGATTTTTGAAACGATGGGTTGTTTTATTGTTATTAATAATTATGAATAATTAAAAAAAATGGTAAAGTTTGTTTTGTAAGGAATGTAATTAAGTCAATTAAAACTGATTTTTTTTCTTTAGAATGGACAGATTGTATTTCCAAAAATTAAAAGTATTGTAGTAACAAAAACATATATATATACATTTAAAATGGCGAATATTTCAAATTCAACTACAATGATTATCACCGCATATTGAAATAAATCAGAACCTAAAAATGGAGTACTTTATTTTTCCTACGTGGTTTTAAAAAATATTTAATATCCCCAATGAAACTGTTTATATATATTGAATGTGTGCCTTTTCAAAATTGATTGAACTAAAATATTAAGTAATTTTTAAATATTGCAATTTATATCCTGACAAAATATTGGACATATTTTATAATAATTACTTATGTTTTTATCATTTAACCATAAAAAAATAAAATAACACAACAAGAAATTAAAATTATTTTAAAAAAATTACTTAACGGGTCATGTGGCGTTTGATTTATAGAAAAATAGTTGTTTTCATAATTATATATATATAGTTTTATTAAAATAAGAACTTGACTTAAGTTTTTATCATAAAAATTTTAATTTAAACTGTAGAATACTGATTTAATGATTTTGATTTAATGACTGTGTAATTATATATATATATATATATATATATATATATATATATATTAGTACAGGTTATTACTTATAGCTAGTTAAAAGTTATTTTTAAACTCAAAATTTTTAAAAAGCTTGTCACAACAAATACAATGTATGTAAACGGGATAATAATAATAATAATAATACATAAAATACTTAGTTTCCTCGATCAATATTAAGATTCCGAGTTAAACAATTGTTTATAAGCATTATGAAGTCATAAAATCATGCATGATATAAAACTCATAAAAATCAAATATGGAGTCCTTTCAAAATTCAAGTGTGTAAATTGTTAACTTCTGCAAATATCTAAATGAAGTAAGTAGATTTTATTTAAAATTTTGTCACAAAATCACATCTTACAAACTTTTCTTCATTTTCAACACATGCGTCGTATTATATTGTACACGTTAGTTTTCATAGCTTATTTTTTAAAAATTAAAGAAAATATTTTTTTAGTAAAGCTATTTAAGCATGCATAATAAAAATAAAATAAAATTATTTTCAAATAAAAAAGACATCGTGACACTTCAATTCTAAAAATAATTTTTTTTGTATGTTTATGAAACCCGAGTAAATAACTAAAAATATCAATTTAAAACTAGTAAAAACCTTCTTTGCTCCTTAGTACGGGTGTCACTTTCCCATTAGTTACTAAATCAAAATAAAAACCAAAACTAAAATAAAAATAAAAATCGAAAAATCTCGGCCACATATCAAATTCACCCTCATCTTTTCATTCACCAACTTCGTTTGTCTTCTTCCAAACGTTCTCTCTCTCCCACACCTGGCCATGGCACCAGAGGACCATTGCACGTCCGGCCACGCCTTCCCATACATTCCCATGCCCCGCCAGTCACAACTCATGCCACGACTGGCCCATGCTTTCCCCCTCTCTCTCCCTTGGACCTGTTCTACCAAACCAAGCGATGGATCACGCCAAACCCATCACCAAATCGCATCCGCGCTGCCCCAAATCAAGCTCAAACACTAAATCTCATCTACCATATAAACCCCAAAATCGAGCAATGGTGGCGTGGGCTCTCTTTAACCGAAATTCAAAAAAAAAAAAAAAAACATCTAACCCTTCATAGTTATTACTTTAACCCCAGTTCGTAGTCTGGAAGGAGTGATGCGCCTTGGAGAAGAAGAAATTCTTTCGATTGCGTGGTTGGTTTCTATTTATGTTGTTTTGTTTTTACTTTGTTCGGTCTCTGGTTATTACGTTTGTTTGTTTCTATGCCTGCTTTTGTGTTGATGGTCGTGTTGTCTCCTACTTCTGGGTTTCCAGTTTGTTCACGGTCACGCTATTCGTGATGGATTTCGTTTGTGTCCTAGGCAACGTTAGTCCATTTTTAGGGTCAGTGAGTAAATGTTTTAAGAAGAAATAAAGAAAAATTAGAGATCAAGAGACCCCAACCAAAAAAAAAAACGATTAACACGAAATTGGTTAGTCTGTTGCATAGTTTTCGGAGAAGAGAAATGACAAATATTGACAGAAATATGTCAATATTTGTTGTATGGTGTTCCTTACTGGTCTGGTTTCAACATGTCTGGTTGTTCATTGTCTGTCACCAGCTGAAAAAGAAAAACAAAACAAACGAAGAACGCCTGTTTACATTTGCTCGTTTGCTGTGGTCTGTTGGTCACGTGCAGTGAGTGGCTAGCCTTGGTTTTCCTGTCTATAAATATTATTGCCGTTAACTATGAGTTCTCTGTTTGCCTGTTGCCTGTTGCCTGTTGCCTGTTGTCCGATTTATTGTTGTGTTTTCTTCAAGCAGCCTACCCCCAATTTTAACCACAACAACTGATTTGTTTGTGCGTTTTTTAATGCCCTTTACGGCTTTACTCGTTTTACTTCCATTTTTACATCCAAGACCCCTGTTCTTGTAAAACCCTTGGTTTAAACGGGTTTTAAAAAGTTTCTCAGTATTTGACTTTTGCCTATAGGCTTCCTGTTTTAATCATCTGATAGTGTTTAACGCGTCATAAAACTCCTTTTTTTTCATCCTCTAGTTTTGGCGTGTTTTAATGTGTTTTTCAATCATTTTTGTTCTTTTATGCTGTTTAAACTCCCACGCGGTTGTATCTTTGTATATTTTCTATCCTTTCTTCTACTGGCTGACCACTTAGGATTAATGTTAGTTTTGGGCTATTAGAAATTATGTAATTATGGATTTTGTCACTCTAGCCCATTGTAATTTGTAAATTATAGTGTAAAGAAAAAAATGGAAAAGAAAAAGTGAAATGAAAAGGAAAAAGAGAAAAAAAAAAAGAAAAAGAAAAGAAGAATGAGTTTGTATTTATTTGTGGATATTACAATCGCACATAATACATTTACTTTTAATTTTTTTTATTTTCTCAAAACAATAAGGAAACAAACAACATAAAATGTTTTCATTAAAAAAAACTCTCCAAACAAAAAACAAAAAAAAATTAAAAAAAGTTGTTCGAATGAAAATTTTTATGAATGTTTTTTCAAAGGATAATAAAATAAAATATTTTCTTTTAGATTTCCTTTAGAGTTTTTATTGGTCTTTATATTTAAGCAAAAAATAGGTTTTTATTTTCATCTTGAGATTCACTCTTAGTTCTTTATGAAATTGCATTTAATTTTTTTTTACTTTCATATAGAATTTAGAAATAAAAAAATGACTTGAATTTTAGGATTCCTTTAGATCTTTAAGTGAATAGAATTTTTTTTTTAATGAAAAATTTAGAAAATAAAAAGAAAAAAAACAAGAGTTCCTTTAGATCTTACTTTAATATAAGCATGTTTGGTTTCTATACTCAAAAAGAGTTTTTTGTTTTAAAATGTAGAAAATACCTGCTTTTTCTTGTTTGGTAACTATTTTCTATTTTAGTTTTTATAATCAACTTGTTCTCAAATGCTAAAAAATTAAAACATGTTTTTGTGTTTTCATTTTTTTAAACTTGTTTTCTGGCGACGCGAGCCCCCTCCCCCTCCACTGGCGATGCAACCTCCCTTCTACGATGCCCTCGTTGCCAGCCCCCCCCCCCCCTTGTTTGGTAACTATTTTATATTTTAGTTTTTATAATCAACTTGTTCTCAAATGCTAAAAATTGAATACATGTTTTTGTGTTTTCGTTTTTTTTTTAACTTGTTTTCAACTTGTTTTCTGGCGACACGAGCCCCCCTCCCCCCTCCACCGGCGATGCAACCTCCCTTTTACAATGCCCTCGTTGCCGACGCGACCCCCCTTCACCGATGAACTCCCACCAGCGACGACCCCCCCCCCCCGTGCAACTCACGATCTCACTCCTGTTGCCCTCCTTGCCTCTGCACGACCTCTATGCTGCTACACAATCCTACGCTGCTGCTTTCCCGCTGACGCCTCACCTCCCCGACGAAATACAAAATACAATAACCAAAAACACCTCCCAAACAATAAAGGTGTTTTTAATTTAGCAAAAAAAAATCTTAAAATATAATTTTTAAAAATAAATTTTGAAAACAAAAAACCAAATCGGTCGCCAAACATACTAAAACTCATAGAATTCATTTAGAGGTTTATGATAAATTAAATTTAATTTTACTTCAACAAATGACTTAGAAGAATAAAAATAAAATTTTTAGGCTTATAGGAAAATCAAACATAATCTTAGACATGTAACAATAAAAATTAGTAAATAAAATAAATTAAAAATTTTCGAATTGGTGTTAAATTTTTCTTACACGTAATCAACTTCAATGCTTGTTCTTAATAATATATATTTTTCTTTTAAGTGATCAATCACATTCAAAAAATGATTAGTGACAGTTTAGTTATTTTCATTACTATTCGAGTAAAGCTTGAAGGAATTTCCTAAAAATATTTTTTTTTTCGGATAAAATTCAGTAATGACACAATCTATCTAGCATTGTAATCACAATTAATATGATGACTAGATTATTCATCATTGTCCATTATAAAAACAATAACGTGTTATAACCAATGTAATATAATTGAAGCATTCACCAAAACCACATCATATCACAATCGATGTGACACAACTAGTTAAAATAACTATGCTTGATCCAATGTGTACTACCAATGTGTTATAAAATCATACAAGTGCAACCAATGCATTACCATACTAACTACTAATAAAATTTCAACGTATCATATTAATATATATATATATATATATATCATAATTAAAACCAATTATAATTTATTATGCCCTGAAATTCTTTTACGGTGTAAACGATTCACGATTGTTAATGTCCTCACTTAGAGGGTTAAGGGAGTGGTATAAAACACCTGAATGAGACTATAGTAGGTGTGTTGTTTTAATGTGTATAACAAGTTATTATATAATGAGTAATGCTACGTACATGTACATTGTAGAGGTAATTCGCGCAGAAGCATCTTCACTATCGTTGGATTGATATTATTATTTTTTAAAAATTTTTATTCATACCAATCCAACGGCAAGGAGAGTGTCCCTGCGCGGATTACCTCCATAATATATCTGCAAATAGATTTTTCCTTATATAATTGGATATACTACGGTCTTTCCGTGCATGACCACACACAAGTCATACATAAACATCACAAATAAAATAATCTTTATAAAATCTCCACAAAGGAAAAGACCAATACAAAACCAATAATCATTTAATAATCATAGTTTAGTCATAAGTAATATATCATTTCAAGTTTCAAATGAAAAAACATAAAAAAAAAACATAGAAAGTAAGGGAAACTGTCATGCAGTGGTTTCACCTTAGTTCGTATGCTTAACATCGACTAACACCTGAAAAAGATTAGTTTTATAGAGGGGTGAGCAAACTTTAACTCAATATGAATTAAGTTTTCTAGATTTATTCTAAAATGTTTATGTTGTTATATGTTAAGTGTATGTTTATGCTTGTATAGTGAACAATACAACAAAATAATTATACAATAAACAAACACACTTATTGTTACCCACGTTGGAAAGTAGAGGACACTTTGCCACTACGGTAGCACTATCATATCCTTTTCAGGCAAATGCCACATACACATATGCAATATTTTTTACTCAATGCGAACATCATCATTCTGAGTCCATGTATCATATCTCACCCATAGGAATAGCTGTAAACTTAACATGTTGTCGTGAGTGCTACATTGTTCGCATAGGGAGCTCGGTGAGTCTTGCCGGCGACACACATATGGGCACCGAAATCCCACCGGCCAATCTCAAAGGCATTGTTGTCCTACCAATTGAGTCCTAGGGTCCAATAATCCTACTAATTAAACAATAATAATTACATCATAAAACATAATCATCACAATCTCAATCTTAATCTCAATTTGACATTTATAATTATCATATTACATAATATGACTCACATTTTCAATTTATAAAGTTCATAACACATAATCCGCATAACAACAACTTAACATTTGATTATTAATAACATACAATAAATAAACAATAAGCACACTAGAATCCCTAAATGGTCTCTAAGGTTCGCTTCTCAAGTTTTGTAACTCTGTTTTTGGCAAACAAACAAAACCAGTAAAATAAATTACTAAAACAGTGTAATTTTTTAATTTTGAAAAATTATAACTAATTCCATAGAATTAGCTTATAAAAACTTATCATTTTGCAGATATTTTAACTTGTTATCCAACAAAAATGTTTTAAAAAATGCACGTGGCAACATGTAACGTGCACAATGCTCCGTGCACCGTCACGTGTACTGCAACTTTTTCAAATTTGTCTCTAACTTTGAAAAGTCATAATTAAATATATCTAACTCTAATTAGCTTATGAAATTTACCATTTTATAGATCTTTCAACTGACTATTCATAAAAAATATTAGAAAAATTATATGTGGTGACACGCCACGTGCACACCTTGTACATGTCCCCTCGCCATGTACACAACACCCATCGCGTGCACGCGCCCATGCCATATGATTGAACCTCCACCCCGTGCATACACTATGCATGGCCTATCTCTGACATTGATACTCTTTAAATGCATCCAAAACCTTAATTGAATAACTAAGATCAACCGAGAAATGTACCATAATCGTTAAATGGCTGAAACAACATAATTGATGGAGTAAGAGCATCTCCAACCTATTAGCAATAGCAAAAAGTATATTTAGTAAAAGAAAAAAGGCTAAATATGACTTTTGCTTTTGCTTTTGATGATGATGCGAACTCAGCATGTTCCTGTTTTACCCTTTAGCCTTGCCCAGAAACATGAGTCTTGTGTCAAACTCGCAAACCTGCTTCAGCTATTGCTCACTACTTTATCGTCCCTAGTCCCCTCCCTCTCTCTCCACCACTTATTAATCAGTTCAAACCATCACTCCCTCCCATGTTTTAGGTAATGTCCCCTGTGTTGGTGCATCCCATTATGATAGTTCTCTGCTCTTCCCAGTAGCTCCACTAGAAGCTTGTAAAATTGGGAGGAAGTCATGCGGTAATCATGCTTTTATTGACCCACTTGGCTCGCTTCAGGAAGCCATGCGGCAGGTTATCGGTGTCCAATATCTCAATCACCTAGTCCCAGAACTACGCCCCCCCCCATAGCATCTCCCGTTGTGCCCCCTTCCCACAACCCTCTCCTTTCCAGATCTACTTGTGCACAGATCTATCGCCCCATGTCATGCCCTTCCCTCCCTTTGATCCGCATCTATCCTATTCCGGCCAACAAATCCGATTAACCCCTCTTCCCAAAACCGACTCCTCTCCACATCCCCTCTCTACTTTATGTTTGTAGGGTAGTTTAGTAAAAATATAGATGGTATAGCATTAGAGTACCATTAACTAAAATGATACAGTAGCAAGCTAAAAATGATTTTAGCTACGCATTTTACCTTGATAGGATTGGAAATACTCTAACATCACAAAAAAAGTCAAATATCAAACCTAAAGCCAACATACATGTTCACACACACACATGTAACCTTTTTTATCAATAATGGTAAACAAAACCAACCAATAGTTCTACATATTAGGGTTTTTACCATAAATTTTAGGTTTTATAGGTTTTAGTACAAATTTATGATGTATAGGCTGAAGATAAATAAGAACGACATGAAGTTATACCTCGAAAACGCTTTAAAGCCCAATTTTGACTACTTAGACTCCAAAGATTGTTTCCCCGCTGCCTCTTAGAACCTCCTAAGATGGATTTTATAGACTTAAAGAATCCTAGCTACACTCGAACACAATTAAACAAGGGTATACTTGTCTCACAAGTAACTTGTCTCTCAAAGAGTCCTAATTATACTAAAATATCTCTCTTAACGTAAGAAAAATACCAAACAATCCTTTATTACAATTAATCCCAAATTTCTTTTCCATAATAAAATATTTTTATCAAATTAACTCAAACTGGCATATAAAAAGACAAAAATATCCCATTTGGGGCCCCGAACTTTAAATCAAATTCAAATACAGTCAGAATGATTTATTTAACGTGTATATTGTTGTATTTATATCTATTTAACAAAAAAAAACCTCTAGTGTATAACTAACACTCAAAACCCATAAACACGAATACTTACATAATCAAATATATATACAACTCACCATATCCATTACACAAATCCAAACATAACATAAAGACAACAATAAGGTATAATTCTTATAGTATAGAGCTTTAAGGTTCATCTATGTTTCTATTTCAAAAGGGGTTAATGTTGTAAGGTAAAAATAAAAGGTTATTTATGACCTTGAAATTCACATTTATGACCTTTGATCTTGCCACCAGTGCAAAAAATCTTATCATAATCAATGTTTTATTATTGGTAGTAAACATTTGCAACTAGTCTTGCCTTATTGTTTGTGATCGTCATTGTCAAGCTATTTTGTTTCTATCACTTGCTATCTCTTGGGTTTTTATTCCTTTCAAACTAGTTGGGCTCCTATTAAACCCAACTTGGATCTTTAAAGACTTCTTATACCTTCTTTAGCTTTACTTGTGGCAATAAACTCAAATGGAGATTCTCATGTAAGAAGGCCGTTAATAGCCTTGTTTATACTCGAGCACTTGAACTTTCGATGATCTAATCTTGTGTGTGATTCTTGTTTTACCTTGTACTCATTGGTAGGTCCTCTTTTATAACTTGTTACATGTCCTAGCTCTATTAAGCCAAATTTAGCTTGTTTTCAAATTATTGAACATATACTCGAATTGGATGTTCTTTATCTGGTTCAATGTTATGGAGATTGGTCGAATCTCCAAAGCATGGTGATTCAAAGAATTATCTGGTGACTCATTATCAGGTAGTTCTTTAGAAGATACTTTTCTCTAATTACACCTAAGCCATACCCCATCACAAGTCAAGGCCTCACCCAAAAGGGCTAGCCAAGGAGGTGTTTTTGGGTTTCTAGATTTCGTAATATAAATTTCAAAAAAATCAACGCATTTTTTAAAATTTGAGACTAGGATAATATAATATCCCCACTAATATTCTTAACATCCCATTGAGTTATACACATTTAAATTGGATCAAACACACACATGTCACCAAGGAATGCTTATATGAAACTTTATAAATGGCTCCCACCCTAGGTGTAGCACTTAGTTTTTATATAGCACTTAACTCCATATTGTCATATAGTGTAAGCTCGAATATTATTTGTAACATCATCAATTTTTATACTTGAGTTATGATCCATTGCAAACGACAATCTCACTTAAAAGAGCTAGTCAAAAATGTGCTTATGAATTCATTAATTTCACAATATAAATATCAAAAGAATCACTATATATTAATTATTAATAATAAAGAACTAGAATGACATTATATATTATTAAATATTCATAGTTTTGTATGTGTTAGTTTAAAATAAAATACATATATGAAAATGCACATATTAATGTATGTGTTTTTGTTAATTTGTAATAAAAATACCTGAAAATAACAAAAAAAACACAAAAAGTGAAACACCTTTTTAAATGTAATTTATGAGAAATAGAACTTTTTATCACATTTTAATTTTCCGTGGTAGACGTATTATATTTTAGCAATATATTTGAAATTAAAAAGTAAAAATCAGCCTATGACGATTTGTAAAATTTATATACAGGATTTGAAATTAAAACTATGATATTCATTTAAGTTTAAATTTAAAACAGAAACAAAAAAAATATTTAATTGCGATACTTTGTAATCATTCATGTTTAAAGTTCATCGGTTTGGCTACCATCCACCCCTGCTATTTATTCCTTTTAATTAATATTTGTTTTAAAAGTAAAAACTCAATTAATATACTGACATAAAGAAAAAGCCTATAAAAAGCAAAATAAGTGTATCGTGGGACCGAGCCGAGTAAGGAATCGGATCGTGAACCCGGACGAGTCAACTCGCCCCTGGTCAAACTTGGACGCATGGCTCGGCCATTATTATAACTCGGTAGACGAGTGTGGGGAGAGGCCGTTGGTCCCTTTCTCACCCAACTACTACTACAATTAGGGCTCTAAAAGCAAAGCACGCTCACACTATACGTGGTCTCTCTCTCTCTCTCTAACGAAGCTCTCAGCCCTTCAATGGCGATTCTGAAACCCTAACCAGGTATGATTTATCGCCTCTGCGTGGTCTCATTCACGTCTCGTTTTGGTTTTCTTTGATTTTTTTTATTGTTGCCTTCGATTTATTGATTTTATGGGTTTCGCCTTACCTATTCATTGGCGTAATAGAGTTTCGATTCCATTTGTGCTATAGGGTTCTTAGAAACCTCGATTTCGGGTTGCGAGGCTGGTCGCTTTGATTCGAGATTACAGGGGCGGTTTTCGTCTTTTCGTTGGGTGCCCTAGGGCTCGGAATCGGTTGATGCAAGCGGGTTCAAGTTTTAGGCGTTGATGCGAGTACGATTGGTCAATGGAACCCGGAACGGTTAGGTCTGGGCGTCGAGGGAGGCCCAAGAGGCAAAGAAAGGAGGGCGATAATGGTTCCCTTATAGGCCAAGGTGCACCGGAAATCAAGAAGCGGGTGGTTGGGAAGGCATTGCTTGGACGATACGTGAAGAAGGAGTTTGGAGACAGTGGATTGTTTCTGGGGAAAATCGTGTCATATGATTGTGGGTATTATAGGGTTGATTATGAGGATGAGGATTGCGAGGATCTGGAAAGTGGCGAGGTACGTCAGCTTCTGATCCGGGAGGATGATTTTAACAATGACACCGAAATGATGAGGCGGAGGACGAATTTAGACACGTTCCTGTTCAATAAGATTAACACTTCGGCTGCAAATGCTGCAAAAAAATTGTCAGAAATGCAGGAAAGGGTTGAGTTGTCTTCATTGAACGAAGAAAGTTGCGGTCCTACCCGGGAAGGGGATGGAGCTCAAGCTGATGGCTGTGCTGATTCATCTAGCGACTCGTGCGAGTATGTTCATGAAGGTGATTTAGGTTTGGATGCCGAAACCCATCTTGGGCCGCCGCCCCAATTACCAGCTTCTTCTGGAAACATTGGTGTTCCAGAGGAATGCGTTTCTCATCTTTTCTCTGTATATAGTTTTCTTCGTTCCTTCAGCGTCAGACTGTTTTTGAGCCCTTTTGGACTGGATGATTTTGTGGGATCACTTAACTGTGATGGCCCCAACACATTGTTGGATGCTATCCATGTTGCTCTTATGCGTGTGTTGAGCCGACATTTGGAAAATCTCTCATCTGATGGTTCCGAGATAGCTTCAAAATGTGTAAGGTATGCCTTGGTTTATGTTTTTGTTTGTAATTTTGTTAATTGTTTAATTGCTTTTGGAAAAAAAATTTTATTGAAGAAATGTGATCCGTTTTTTGTAGTAATTGTTTTAATGCTATTTTTGTTATTATAATCTTATCTGTTTACAGCCTTTTTATTGTAAGTTATGGGAATAATATCTCTTACTCCTTTTGGCTTCATAAATCAAACTAAGTTTAGTGACATCTGTAGTTTTTTTGAAGTTCTGTATGTTGTGGTTAATCCCATTTATTCATCTCCTTGCCTCAGACCAAAATCAAACTAAGCATGTAACTGTTTTGGACACGGCCCTATCTAGTGACTAGTACTGATTAAACTTCCCATTACTTAAGTCGCCAATATCTATTTTTAGGTTTTAGTTGTTCACTTGATAGTTCTCTGAGTTGCAGGCGCATTGATTGGAGCTTGCTTGATATGCTGACTTGGCCTGTCTATGTTGTCCATTATTTAACTGCAATGAGATATGCAGAGGGGCCTGAATGGAAAGGATTTTATTTTGATGTTCTAGACGTGGAATATTACAAATTACCAGCAAGAAGGAAGTTGTTGATTTTGCAAATCCTGTGTGATGATGTGTTGGACTCTGTAGAGCTAAGAGCAGAGATTGACATGCGTGAAGCAGCAGAATTTGAAGCTGATTCTGACGAACTTGCTACTAATAATCATCATGAATTTGGGCCGAGAAGAGTGCATCCTAGATACTCTAAAACATCTGCTTGCATGGACCAAGAAGCTATGGAAATCAGCTCTGAAGGCCTGAAGGCAAAATTGGTTTGCAACTCCAATTCTTTTGGCTTAAATGGGTCTGAATTAGCCTCAAATGCTGCTGATATTGAATTGGACAACAATGGTGATGAGTGCCGTCTCTGTGGTATGGATGGGACATTGCTCTGTTGTGATGGATGCCCATCAGCATACCATTCGAGATGTATAGGGGTGAACAAGTCTGTTATACCTGAAGGCCCATGGTTCTGCCCAGAATGTAAGTTTAATAAGACGAGGCCATCAATTACAAAAGGGACATCACTTGGATCAGCTGAGATCTTTGGAATAGATTTGTTTCAGCAAGTTTTTTTGGGCTCCTGCGATCACTTACTTGTGTATGTGTTCAAGCTCTTTGGTTTAATCCCCCTATCTTTTTGGACCTGTGATCAATGGAGGCCCTACTTTTTCAGACTTGTTCGTAAACATTTATTTTAAAATTTTTTGGTGTCATTGTTGTGATCCTATACATTTTGTGGTTGCAGGCTCAAAGTTTCAGTGAATGAAGACTCATGCCTTAGATATTATAATCAGAATGACATTCTTAAGGTTCTGCAAACACTTTATTCATCTGACCATAGGGATCTTTATTCGGGGATATGCAAGGCAATTTTACAGTACTGGAAAATTTCAGAGAATATAATTTTTCCTACTGAAATGGCTGAATCACTTGTCAGTTCAGCAAGTAAAAAGGAAGATGCAAAATCTTCTACTCTGTTGTTGCCTCTTACTGCTAGGGCATCCCAGGCAGATCTAAATGTGGATGGGAACACAAATTTTGTAGGTAGCTTAACTGAGAATAATGTAGAAAATTTGGCTGGTTCTTTTCCTCAAACCTCCTCAGGCTCACTAAGGGACATGAATGGTTTGCAAAATAGTGATCACACTAATGAAATGAATCCTGGACAACTTATTATTGACCCTACTGTATCTATTGGTTCAGTTAGCCATCAGGCTGCTCCATCAGACTTGATGCCCCGAAGCTTGGCTGACAGATCAAGCGGAGTAGACGTTTTTACATCAGAAAACAGCAATGCTAGTAACAGAGTTCATGCCAACAACAGTACTCGTCTACCAATGAACATGTCTTCTCAAAGAAGAGAATGCAATGTTGGAATTTGTGGAAATGGATCTAGAGGCTCATTTGATGTTTGTTTATATATGGGATCTTTCTTCAAATCTCAGACTTACACAAATCAATATGCTCACGGGGATTTTGCTGCATCTGCTGCTGCTAATCTAGCTGCTCTTTCAGCAGAGGAAAACCGAGTTTCTGAGGCTCGTGCATTGGAGAATCCTAGGAAAGTATTGTCTGCTGAGATTTTGCTCCAGATAAAAGCATTTTCTTCGGCGGCCATCCGTTTTTTCTGGCCAAATCCTGAGAAGAAAACAGTAGAAGTTCCGAGAGAGAGATGTGCTTGGTGTCTTTCTTGTAAGGCCCCTGTTACAAGCAAGAAAGCATGTCTTTTAAATTCGGCTGCCATGAGTGTGATTAGAAGTGCAGTGAAGATTCTAGCTGGATTTCGTCCTATAAAGAATGTTGATGGGAGTCTTCCTGCCATTGCTATGTATATTTTATACATGGCCGAGAGTTTATGTGGGCTAATGGGTGGCCCATTTGTTAGCCCAAGCTTTAGAAAACAGTGGCACATGCGTGTTGAGCAGGCTACAACGTGCAGGACATTAAAATCCCTACTGCTTGAAGTAAGTGTTTGATATCTGTAGTACTTTTTACTATTATAGTCTGTTTTGGCATTTGATGTTTTATTGGATACTGGTGGTAGCACCAAAATGGAATATTTGTTGTTGGTATATTTGATGCTGCAATAGTAGTGCACGGAGAATGGGAAAACTAATGCTGAGAGGGGTGCTACGAGATAAATGATATTTGGTTTTTAATTGTACGCGTATGATATTTACATTGTAAAATATTTTAAATTTGCAGCTTGAAGAAAATATCCATGTCATTGCTCTCTCTGGCGAATGGGTTAAGGTGGTAGATCACTGCTTGAATGAATCTTCTGTGGCCCATAGCACTGCATTCACTGCTGGATCAATTCAAAGGCGGGGACCAGGGAGACGTCCTAAAAACCAGTCCACAACTTCTGAAGTCACAGATGATGACTCTAGTGACAAACTAAATGATTTTAGTTGGTGGAGAGGAGGGAAGGTTTGTAAGTTATTGTATCAGAAAGGGATTTTGCCACACAAAATAGTTAAGAAGGCAGCTCGCCAAGGTGAGAAATTATTTTCCAAATCCCTGCACACAAACATATTTGAATAGTTAAAAAATTAATCCATTTATGAATTTGGGTGAGAAAGGTGTAGAGAATGAACTTTCAATTCTGTTGCCTCAGGTGGAACTAGAAAGATGTCTGGGGTCACTTATGCTGAAGGTTTTGAGATTCCTAAAGTGAGCAAGCAAACTGTTTGGAGAGCTGCAGTTGAATCGAGTCGGAATGCATCACAACTTGCACTTCAGGTTTTTTTTTTCTTTCTTTCAACCATACCATAATTATTTTTTTCGTCTTCTGTTTACTCTATTGTTTTGTTTCGTGAAGTTTTTGACAGTATACATTTGATTGATTAAATTGTGTATCAGGTCAGGTACCTTGATCTTCATATAAGATGGACGGATCTTTCTCGCCCTGAGCAGAATCTCCAGGATGGCAAAGGTCCGGAGACCGAAGCTTCTGCTTTTAGAAATGCAAATGTTTGCAATAAGAAACTCACAGATAACAAGGTTCAATATGGAGTTAGATTTGGGAATCAAAAGCATCTCCCCTCCCGTGTTATGAAGAATGTCGTAGAAGTAGAGGAAAGTCCAGATGGAAAGGACACATTTTGGTTTTCTGAAACACGGATTCCTTTATATTTGATTAAAGAGTATGAAGGAAAGGCAGACAAGGTACTTCCGCATTCTGATGGAAAATCTTCTGATATACTATCTGTGATGCAAAGAAGGCAATTGAAAGCATCTCGAAAGGATATATTCTCCTATCTTATGCAGAAAAGAGACAATCTGCAGCAGTGCTCTTGTGCTTCATGCCAACTGGACGTGCTATTAGGGTAATTATGTGTTTATGCATGCATGTGTCTACATTCACATATCCTGTTCTCGTTCTCATTAACCAACTTTTTTTTTTCTCATATATATTTTTCCCCTCTAATTGCAGGATTGCAGTCAAATGCAGGATATGCCAAGGTATATTGACCGCTAGCTAATTCATTCCCTCCCCACACATTTGCATCTTTTTCTAGACTGCCCATGATGGTTTTGGCCTTCATTTTATTTGAAATTATTTTTCTTAATTACTTAAAAATCCCAACGATTCATTATTTTCCTGTGATATGTATCAAAGAATCATATATGAATGCTGCTAGGAGATATTGGATGATATTTAAAAGAACTCAATCTGTAGTTATGCATTCCGTTTTAAAGTAAAATATGTTTTCACTGCTATAAATACTGGCCTTTTCCAAAGGTTGCTGTGCTGGTAAATTTATCTTGGGCTACATTTTTGTCAGGTTACTGTCATGCAGATTGTACAATAAAATCTAAAGTTCAAACAAGCGGGGAAATTATGTTTTTGTTCACATGCAAGCTATGCTATCGGGCAAGTGGCTTTACCCAGAATCAGAACAATAATGAGTCTCCCACTAGTCCCTTGCCCTCACGAGTGCGAGATTATCAGAACATGGTGGCTGTCACAAAGTCCGCTGGGAAAAATGGCTACAGCCAACCTGTAGCTCATATGGCACCTGTTATGCCTTTAGAGTCTTTTTCTGGGAGGAGGCCAGCTCTTGATTCTATTGTGGCTGGAAAGAAGGATGGTTTATGTTCTAAATCTTTGAAGACTTCTTCTGCGAAGAAAGCAGGTCCTGATTCCAGTGTGACTACAAAGAAGCGTGGTTTATCATCATGGGGTCTCATATGGAAGAAGAAGAAAGAAAATGAAGGAAATGGCTTTGAATTCAGAGTTAAGAACTTAATTCTGAAGGGAAATCCAGATTTGAACTGGTTAAAACCTACATGTTATCTCTGCCGTAAGCCCTATGATTCCGATTTGATGTATATTTGCTGTGAAACTTGCACAAGTAAGTCTTCTATGGATTGTCGGTTATATTTTTCAACATTCCTTAGATATTTTCACCCATCCAATGTATTAATATGTTTGTTTGTATTGAACTGCAGAGTGGTACCACGCTGATGCTGTTCAACTCGAAGAGTCAAAAATTTTAGATCTTTTGGGATTCAAATGCTGCAAGTGTCGTCGGATAAGATCACCTGTGTGTCCTTTATCAGATCCTGAATCCAGGAAACCCGAGGGCAAAAAGACACGGTCACGAGTGTCAAAGGGAAGTTCAGGAGTGGACTCTGATTCTGGGCCCATTTCTGACCAATCAAAAGATAGGGAAGGCCCAACGTCTTTTATTTCCAGAAAGGATGAAGTGCTTTCACAAGATGATCTTCTTGCCACGTCTCATTCAAGATTTGAGTGGCTCATGGACCACGAGGCTGAACCTAGTTTTGAATGCAATGCTTCTTTCATGCCAGGGCCACAGAAACTACCGGTCCGAAGGCAAGCAAAACACGAGGACATAGATTGTTTCACTGCGAATGGTCCATCTTTTGCTCAACCGGCTGCAACTGTTGAAGCAGATGCTTTCATGGATACGGCTCCAGTTTTGGAATTTGATGGTTCTTCTAGTGGCCTTGGTGATAATTTGATGTTTGAATACGATGATTTTAATGTGGAGGATATGGAGTTTGAGCCCCAGACGTACTTTTCATTTACAGAGTTGTTGGCGTCAGAAGATGATGGGCAATTGGATGGGGTCGATCCTTCAGCGGTTTTGTCAGGGAACATGGATAATGTGAGTTCTGCGGTTTCGGAAGAAGAGGTTCTGAAACAGTATGGTTTGGTCACTTCTAATGATCGGTTGGACCCTCCGGTTTCTGCTAATATACCACATTGTCGGATTTGTTCGCAAATTGAACCAGTTCCCGATCTTTATTGCCAGACTTGTGGGCTATTTATGCATGTTTCTTGTTCGTCCTGGGGTGAGCTTCCATCGTCGGAGGATGGGTGGAAGTGTGGCAGCTGTCGTGAGTGGCGGTAGCTTTTTTAAGTTAATGTACATAATTTTTGGGTTGTCCCACCAGTTTGGGAAACTGCTGGCCAAGAGTTGCCTGGTTAAAGCGAACACCAGCCGCAGGCCAACAGCCGTCGTTATTTTGGTGTTTTGAAGCGGCAGGCGCTTCTGCATTTTGGTGGCCACTCGCTTTGTATTGCTTTGCTGAGTGAGGAAGGAGATGGTAGCGGAGTAGCCTTTTATTTAATCATTTGGAATTTGGGTGAGTCAAACTTTTCAACAGCTGTACAGTTGGGGGTGGTTTGATTTCTTGTGGAATTATGGAAGCTGGACTGCCTAGATAACGCTGATATGTTCATGAGGGTGGGATGAGTCTTTCAGTCTGTCTGTCCACCGCCGAGGTATCATGGTTTTTTTTTTCTCTCTGGAAGATGAGCATATTTTTGTTGTGCTTGTCCAAATCAGTTGTTTGTATAAAAGAAAAGAACAAAAAGATCAGAGGAAATGTTTTTGGTTGGTGAGCCTGAGCCCACACACAATTCATCTTGGTACCTGACTCTGCCTGCTAAATTTTTATCTGGAAGTGGAAGCCTCCGTGGGTAAGCAACCCAATTTGTAAATGTTGCTGTTGCAAGGATTTTCCTTTTCTAGTTAGGTTCTCTACTCCCCTGGTCTTAAAATGCAGACATGAAAATGAAAAATCAACGTGGGCAGCAAAATCTGAAGTTCATTTATCTTTTTGTGGGTTTATTCCTCGTTCGTTGCCCTTTTTTAATTTAATTTTGTTTGTAAAATTATTTTTGTACTATACACCGCACGAGGTGCGTTTATCCGAAAGGTCACCGAAACATGTTCACTTATATTAAGAGGTTTTTTTTTTAAGTAGTGCAGATGAAATGAAATGAGATTGTAGATGTCATGTATACTAATATAGAAGGGGCTGGGGCTGGCTTTCATCCTTTATTATTATTATTATTTTAATTTTTGTGTTAAAAATGCAGTTTATAATGTTATGTATTTTAATTTTTTTACATTTAAATATTAACTACACACGTCATTTCATATTTTAAAAAAATTAAAAAATTGTTAGGAGGCCTTTAGTACCATGTTTTCGGTTTTTTAACAGTGGATTAGAGTTTAATGTAATTTAATAATAATATAAAATTTAAAATAATATCCAGAAATGGTACATTGTGTAATTGTTTTCAAAATTAATTTTAGTTAATTTTAAATTTAAATATAATTTTATCGGATTTAATTTTATATTTTATTACTTGAGTTCATTGTAAACATCGCGTGATGCCAGGTGCAACCCAGCAGTGAGATCGCACAACAGTACATGACGCCAATTTATTGAGCCATGTATTTGTTCTCTTCTATTTCATTTAAAATTTGCTTAATGAAGATCCAAACTCATCAAATAAGCAGAGTCTTGAACAAGCATATTAGGATTAAGGTGCAACAAATAATTCCATACAACAAATACAATTAGTGATGACAATGCGTCCTTGTACTCTTGTTATCTGCTGAAATGCTTCCATAAACAGGAAAATAATAAACTCCTGCCTCAAAGACCCTTCTCTCGGGGAAGTTTGGACAATTGGGGAAATAAAATCAACGGTCCAAATGTTTAATCTTCATCCTTTCTAGCGATCTGGAATAAATATACCTATTACTAGGAGGATGCATCATTGCCATTCTTGCATCTCTCTCTGGTGTTGCTACAGCTTATCTAATCCAAGTAATGGCTGCTGGCTGCTGGTTTAGAATTTGCCTAATGGAAGGGAAACAATTAACTGATGCATAAAGTACCTGCTGTAATTCATGGATGAATTGATGCTTCATTTTATAATTGGGTTCTGCTACTGCACACCGCTCCATTTCGCCCAATCTACAAACTGCATACCACCATAGATGTTGTTCGAAAATCGCACACCCACAGTGAAGGCCAATGCAACAGGTGGCACCTGCTTTGCCAAAGGTGATCCCTCAACCAAACTTTCTAGTGCATTTAGGAGTTGATAACGAGTGTTTGAAGATACAGCAAGAAAAACACCTGTATGAGAAGAAGGCATGCCAACGAGTTTAGAAGTATAAAACGAACACCCCACCACCCCAAAATAAATAAATATATAAACACCGCCTCCCCACCTGCCAACCCAACGGAACAGTTTTAATAGGCTGTAAAATAAGAAAACTTGACACGTATTGCAATCTACTCGGACAATAAAGCACTTACTTAAGAGTAAATGCATCCAAAACCTATAAACTCTCACACGCAATCAAGGCATACAAAGACAAAACGACCATGATTAGTTCAAAAAGTAATCAGAACAAGATCAGAATGTCTAAGATAATCCCTCTAACCGCGGAAACACTCTTAGCTATTTATAATTGGTTGAAGATATCACAAAAGAACAAGTTTACTGGTGTAACAGGAAAAGCTTGTTTCAGCTGGTGTAACAAGGTTATAGGATTTTAGCTCATATTTAAGGCAACCCGTTTCTGGGGCTAGCGAATAGCTATACCATCTAACTGATTTGTATGTAATGAAATATAATTTATATAGACTCATTGCAAGTTCTCCTTCAGCTCCTTCATCTCCTACACACCACAAGACCAGAAGGGGAGAACCAGCTGTGATGATTAAGAACCAAAAAAAAAAAAAAAAAAACAAAAAACAAGAGACATGGGAAAAAAGGAAAAGGAAGAAAAAACATTGATTCCCAATTTTGTTATGTGCAATGCCTAAGCAGAGCGGATGAACTTATAATGTAGAAACTGGTTCCATAATCATGTATAAACGTGTAGGAGCCACATAAACAGCTGATAAACAGTCAGAGTACCATAGATAACTTTAAAGCAAGCATTAACATGAGATTAGCCAGCTTCCGAAATATAATTATGATTTTAAGTAAGACATACCCCAAAGAGCAGCACTTTTTAGAAGAGGTGGCACAGGGATGTCCTCTTCAGATTTCTTCATGCTCCTGATCATGTAAACACAATTACCATTTCAAGCTAATAATATCCCAATAAGTAAGAACTAAAACTACTTTAGAGTCTAATGAAAGAAATACCGCTTGGCATTCATAATCAAATTTGCAATGCCTTGCCCAATAATACCACAACCAAATCCTATTCCTCCGTATAGAACACCCTGGAGTCAGAATGAGATAATTAATTACAACTGCCAACAGAATCAAACAACAAATATCATTGGAACTATATTTGGGGATACAGTGAATGTTATGCTGGTAACATTAAACAATTTAGAGAGACGAAGCGTGAAAAAAGAAATTTCTTAATCAGACAAAAACTGGAGCAAGAAATATAGACCAAGATTTTGTCAGATTGTTAAGCACTTAAGCCAATGTACTGAGTTACCTTGTAAAAGTATGCAGCAGCCCGCTGGCTCATTGAGAATCTACATCCTGGCCTTTCAGCTTCAAAAGCACTGCACAATGAATATGTTATGCCAATAATTTGTACACACTGAGAACACTAATAAACTAGCAACCTTTATGTTAATTTCCATCTTAGGTGGTGCATATGGATGCATGCTTGACTGTAGTGCAACTACTACTATTATTTACTAAACCTTCGTAGGTAGATAATTTTCTGATATATGACATGCTCAAACTTGAGATTGAATTCAAGATTTAAAAAATATAGTCAATAAATAATTTCAATACAAAACATAAAATCATAAGATTCTCAAAGCAACAACTCATTTTGATAAAATATATTTTTTTAAAACGATGTATGCCTCATGCTGTACATGGACATTGCAGCCAAGGAATGTAGGTGCAGCAGATTTCATGGTCTTGCTACTTTTTAGTTAAGCTTATCTATAAGCTAAAGTTGGATTATATTACTTATTTCTAATATTATGAATCAAAGTAAGGATGGAATAATAATCAAGAACATTAAATTTTTTTGAACATATCAGATAACTCTCAAGGAGATCAACCATCTCAAATTTGCTTTTTTCTCTTATTTTATTTTCGATGTACATGTCAGAGTTTTGTAATCCATTCTTCCCTCTTCTATTCATTTCTTTCACCCATAAGTGTCTGAAATCAGATTGTATGATTCTACCATTTTCAGTTTTGATATGCATGAGAGTGCATCTAATTGGGAACAACACCACAGATGCTCCGATTGAAAAAAATAACAATAGTTCAGTTATTGAAGCACTCTCTTACTTTAGAAGCAAAATCATTAACTGAGTTTAAGCTTACAAAATCAACTAAAGTTGACAAGTCAAACAATCGAAAGGTGATATGACAAAAATTAAAGGCACAGCAGGACCTAAGCAATCCAGTTACAATGATAATAAGGATAAGATTATGAGAAAAAATCGAGCCAACAGCCAATGTCATTGATGGATCAGATAAAATATAAATTTCGAAGACAGAGTTCATTATTCACCTGCTAGGAAGAGCTGCACAAGCATGCTTCATCTGACCAAGTAAACCACTTCTTATAGATGGCTGCCCAAAACGAACAAAGGGCGCTAACATGCCAACCATGGCAATGTCTACAACAATACCAACCAATAAATCTGCGCTGTACAACTCAAATTCCGCCCAGAAATCCTTTCCCCTTTTTTGAATTTCAGCAAATGTTGCACAGCAAGAATCAATGACTATCTACATTAAGAAAAAACAATATTGAATACTGTTAATAATATTACATAATATAGAAACTATTATGTTGACTGGACCAGCGGGCGCTGACATATATTGGAAACATCCAGCCTATTATGGATCACCACAAGTAAAACCCAAAAAAATCCAAGATCACCACAAGTGGGTTCAATTTAGGAGTTGGGGCACTCAATGAAGTAGGTGGCTTTACGACACAGAAATGAAAATTATGGACGAAAGAGAGAACAATTCTAAAATTTGGGCTAATCATTAGTAAGCAACATCTTTTGAGCCAGAATGAAGAAGAAAAGGTCAAAAAATAATACAAACCTCAGTTCCAACTTTAAAAAGAAATGAGGGATCAGCAAGCATGCGGTTACGAAGCATTGAGCAGTGTTTAATGGCAAAACCAAGAGGCCAAACTGAACCCTGCAGTTTAATACCAAGAGGAGCTTTAGCTGAATATTTAACCAACCCAATATAACCACATGTTTCAGCCACGTGTTATGTGAGGTGATTCTTTACACATGAACATGAAAATTATTAAATAAATAAATGAGGTACAATCAGCGATGCCAAGAAGTGGTAATTAGAGGGTGTTTGGAGGGCTTATTTTCTTATAAAGCGTCTACAGTTTTGGGAAGCCGTCGTTTATTTGTTTATAAGCTGTTTGTAAACAAATAAAAAAAAATTCAAACAGCCTTTTGAGCGGGAAATTTTGAGTCCACGCGGTGCTGGACAAGGAAGATAAACCTAGCCCATGTTTTCTCAGGAACCAAACAGAGAACAGGGATTCAGTAAATATGCTAAGTTCATCAAATTTGAATTTGTTTCCGGCTCAATGAACACGTTTCCACACCAGCGTATACATGAATGACAGATTACATCCATCCTATTGCCCAAAATTTCTCAGCAAACACAACCCAAAGAACGGAAAATCGAAAAAGCAGAAAATCACCTGGAGATCCAAGTAGCGAAGAAGTAGAAGTCTGCGAATCCCCACAGTCTTAGCCGCCTCCAACATATCCAACGGAAGACTAGCCCCTCGAGCCTCCGTCTCTCTCAACACCTCCTCGAACTTCATCACCGGCCCAAACTCCTCATCCTCGCCCTCGCCCTCATCCTCACCCTCGCCCTCGCCCTCGCCCTCACCCTCGCCACCGCCGCCTCCGCCGCTTCCGCCGCCTCCCATCGGGAACCTACCATCGCCGCCGCCGCCTCCGCTCTCGTTATCGACGTTTTTCGGGAATTCGCCGAGAAACGCGCTGGAATCCTGAATTCCCGTGACCTCCATCGGCTTCGAGGCGGCGGCGGCCCCGGCCCCCGATGGAAGATGCGAGCAAGCGATCTTCGAGGCGGTTCTGAGACCGAGGCTAGGGTTAGGGCTCGCGCTGCGTCCGCAGAGCTTAGCGGCGACGAGTATGGGTTTTGGAGTCCTCTGCTCGCTGCATGAAGTGATGAAAACGCGCGATCGTCCGAAGGTCGATGGAGGCGAAACGGCGGCCATGTTGGTTCGCTTGTTTGTTCGATCGATTCTTCGAATTTGATCGGAAATGAATGCCCCTCGGCGGTCGGCGGATCAAACTGTCGGCGGAGGTTGAAGGAGGTTTCAGTTTATATTACAGACTGCGCAGGGCTTGTTGGTGCTGAATGGGTTGGGCCGTTAGGGGTTGGGACCCAACCGACCAAACAGTGCCTTTTTTCCTTTTGCTTAACTGGTTTTTTTTCCCTTTGACCGAGGATGGATGCTGCTGTTACACTAAATATTTTTCTAAATTATACATTTCTAAATTATATATTTATAATTAAATATTAATCATATATATTATAGAGTGTTCTTAAATTATGTATTTTAGTTAAAAATTTTAATGAATTTTACTTCATTGGTTTTTTAAATTTAAAGAAATTAATGGAGTAAAACTCATAGTTTATTGATATTTTTAGCTAAAATACTTATTTATAATTATATGTGAGTAATATTTAATTACATATAATTTTAAAAAACATTTGATGAGTAGAATATGCTTTCTTAATTCACAAGTTGAGTCATGTTTTTCACAAACAGTAAGACAAAATACATAGAATCTTTAATCTTAGCTGTTGATTTGTTAGAATTTAACGAAATTTTAATTTAAACAGTTAAAAATAATAAAACTGTTCATATTAATTCTAAAATGGGACATGTTAATTGTTAACGAATGTTGTGTATATATATATTTGGTTTCGGCAAAATCCACAATTAAAGTTTAAAACTCCAACTAACTATGGACTAAATGCGATATGGCCTCCAAACACTACTCCCTCGAACTTACAATTCACAACCACTACTCCCTCTCTTTACATGTCAGTTGTGTTAGTATAGAGAGGGAGTGGTGGTTGTGGAATCGCAGGGAGTACGGCACGCTCGGTGTGTTAGTGTTAGTGTCAGCAGTGTAGAGAGGGAATAGTTCCAAATCTTTTCAATGTTCTGATGAACATTCTGGGTTAGCTGTACATGCATGATTCAAAATCGAAAAGAAGTAATACACCATCAATGACAAAAAAAATTCATTCATTTAAAAAAAAAAAAAAAAAACTGAACTAAAACGAGAGTACAAGCAGGGACCGTACAGAAGCTGAATGACATTTATCACTTGGTCACTATTTTGATATGTATTGGGCTGCCCAATCCTCCATTTCAGAGCTGAATGACAAATCCAGCCTTTTCCTTTGTATTGGAAAGCTCGGACTTCATAGCTTTCTGGTTTTGAATGTCAGAACTCAAAGCAAGGAGAAGCTTATCCGGGGCTTGGAATGGTGGGAAGAACGTGGGTGCTCAACCGACACCCTCGCGGCTTGTTGTCTGTGCGCTCAGAGGTGATTGGCACTTGGGCATCGGAGGACCAGGGAAGAAACTTGCACCCCATCCTGTTCACTAATATGCGAGGAGAACAGTCAAAGATATGGGTTTTGGTAACCCTCTTAATTAATCTCCTACTTCAATTTTTTGCACTCCTCCTCAAGTTTGCCACCTCGAGATCTTACATTCTCCATGCCCACTCTCAGTACCTGGTTCTCCTGCACAGCCATTACCCATCCATCTCCATGCATCATCTGGCCATCTATCTCTCCCCGGACCTTCATGCGGGCAGCTGCATTTTTGGGGTCAAAGACTTGGAGGCACCCAGCTAGAGCTGTTCTCAGTTGCTTCTGCTCAAAGAAAAGGATTTGCAAAATGATACGTAGAGGCAACCTCTCATTTTGGGATTCATGGGTGCAGGCTTCAATGGAGAGCTTTCCGTAGTTTATAATGCCGCACCCAGTTGTTCCTTCTCTTTTTCTGAGAACCACGGATGTGCCTGCAAAAATGCCATAGATGTAACTAATGATTTTGACAAGGTTTTGATTCCACGGTGAAATGGGTATTGATCAAGATGCCCACAAAAAATGGTACCCAACAAAATACAAGGCATATCAAGACAAATATACATTTAGGAAGCGACGAAAAATAATAACATTTACTTGCCTTCTTTCCCCCCGGTCCCCACCATTCGAGTGTTTTTTTCCGTTGTTAATTCTCCTCGTGATTAGAATATTAAAAAGTTTGAGTTAAAACTTGTCGGCAAGCGCCCGTGGCCTAATGGATAAGGCGTCTGACTTCTAATCAGACGATTGTGGGTTCGAGTCCCACCGGGCGTGTTTACTAATAGGTTTTTTATAACTTTATGGTAACGGTTGTTTTCAAACCATTTCTACGGATTCGGCAAGAACATTCTAATATTAATTTTTAAATATATAATTTAAAAAAACAAAAAATCAAAAATAATACCAAACTAGTAGCCAAAGCATGCGCATGATTCGCTAACATTTTTAAAATTATCAAATTTAATAATTTTGAAAATGTGATTCTTCTTTCAAAAATAAAATCTAATCGACAAGTATACTTTGTTTAAAATTTCGAATCAATAAAATAAATATTCTTTAAAATATATTTGATTACTTTTTACTTTTAAAATTAAATTATTATTTTAAAAAAAATTATATAAATTTATTATTTTTAACATTTTTATAAATTTATTTAAAAAAACATAATTCTTTTAAAGCACATTCTTTTTTTCTATTGCAAACTTATTTTTAAAAAACTGACTTCAAGCTTTATCTTCAAAATTTTAAATTGAAACCTAAACTCTAATAAAAACTAATATCATAAAACAAAACAAAAAAACCAGAAACACTTACCAAACCTCATCCACGCCTTCATCGAACAAGGCAGCATGTTCGCCGATCAAAAGCGTTTCATCGAACACGACACAAGCGCCCAAGAAAAACCAATAATACATTAAAACAGAAAATAGGGTTATCCTCAACAAACCAACGCGTGGTTGTAAATGGCTCTTCCAAACAAACACTACAACCATATGCGGATATAATGAAAATACGCATGGGCTTGCTTGATGGCTATTCCATATAGATAATAGAAATACAACTCCAACCAGCTACAGATAACTATCCACTACAGACATGGGGCCAAAAAAATAAATAAAAATGAAATGTTAGCGAATCAAGCGCATGCTTGGATATGTATACAGTATACAAATATTTATAATATTTCCTTCAAAAGAATAGAAACAGCAGGCTGAATACACAACAGCAGGAAATAAGATAAGAACATGTCTCTCCCTTCGGAGCCAAAATCAACATCAACTGGGGTTCAACTGGCGAGCGATTTCGACGTAGCTTGCTTGACTGCCTCAGCATATGTCCGATGTTGATATGTAAGGGTTGATTCAAGCAAATCCCAAAGGGCTGTCTTTGGGTTCCAACCTGCCATTATTTACCGGTCCACAGTCAAAATGTCAATATTTCCACAATTAGTACAGCTAACAGAGCTTATTTACAAACTCGTGATAATGTAGAATGTGGACTCCTACAAAGAGGTCCACCCACAGTTAGCAATGTAACATTTTGGAGAAAATACTTGCTGCGTAAGTCACCTTATAAAAAAAAAAAAAACTTAAACGTATAACATACCAAGCTGCTTGTTGATTATGGTCATGTCTGGAATTCTCTTGTCACTATCATCGTATCCTTCTCCGTAGAACTCTTTGGAGCTTACATCAATGGTGGGAGACTCGATAGCAGGTTCTCCACTTACCTTTGAATATACCTGCAAAATGACCAAATACAAAGAAGTTGATTTAAAAAACAATTTATGACGTGCTTGGCACCAGCAAAAGGAATTAAAATTGGAAAATATAATGGTCAAGATCAAGGTCTGGTGGTAATTCACCGCAGTCATCATCTCAGCAAGCTGCCTAACAGTAACTTCATTGTGGGGGTTGCCCACATTGAAAATATGACAATTTGCCCTGGCTGGATTTTCCTACAGAATAAATTAAATATGGTAACAAATTAGAACAGGATAAGATCCATACTCTTCATATGACAACCATGACATCAAATAAAATAAACAGTCACGCACAATCATCAACAAAACAGCTTCAATGGCATCCTTTATATACACAAACGTTCTCTGAGATTGCCCACCATCTACAAGCTTGAGTGGCTCGCCACGTAGGAGGTTCTGAGGAACAAAAGACAAGTTTAAGATATCACACTATATAATACCATAATGCTAAAGAATGCACTCACATTACTGAAGCAAGCTAGAACCCTCGGTACACCCTCACTTGGACCATCAATGCCAGGAATGAAATCCATTCTAGGACCAATCCAATTGAAAGGCCTCACAATTGTAAACTCAAGGCCATTTTCAGCACTCTCAGCTGTAATAGACAAATTGACGTAAGTACAAGAAAAGCTTAACCCAAGAGCGTAAATAGACTAGTGAGTGCCATTTTTTATTTTTAGAAAATCGAATTAAATTTTTGAAGGAATCACTTGGGGACAAACAAAACAAGCAGGAAATTGAAGAAAATTTTAGAATAATAGACAAGTATTTACCATAAATGAGCCTCTCAATTAACTGTTTAGCACAAGCATAGGACCACCTCTGTTTCTCGATTGGGCCAAATATACAGGGGGAAGCATCCTCTTTGAGAACATAAAAGGATGGATCCTATCCCAATGTAACAAACAAGATAACATAGATTATCAGAAAAAAGTAAGATAATAAAGGAGACGTATAAGCCACTTTGAGAAAACTATAAACAGACAAGAGAAAACACACTATAAACCGACAAGAAAGATGCCGTAAAAATGTTTGGCTGCACTATTTAACCATCATGAAATTCTTGTGTTCGCATATGTTTTGTTTGACAGTACAGTGAATATAGTATACAAAACATGCACTAGTACTATAAAACCTGAGTTTTAATTTTTGTATTCCGATGGAATTCAATCTGAATTCTAATATAAAAATAATTTTTGTTTGAGAAGAGAAAGAATGTCTTAAAAAATATTTATTTTAAAAATTAAATCGCATAAAAAAAATAAAATATATACATATATAATATTATAGGCCTAGATAATAAAATAGAAAAGAATAATAAAATTTCTGCCAAAATAAGTTTATATCTAAAATGTGTAAATTTCATGTAAATAATTTTTATATTTAACAATTAAAATGTGTAAATTAAAATGAGTTCTAAATATTGATTAAAATTATCAATAAATTTAATACGTTTTATAAGTAACTACATATATAAAAATTAAAATAAGTGACATTAACATAAATTAATTTAATAAATAATGCTAATAAATATATAAAACATTATTATACATAGTATAAAAAATAAGATCATATTATCATTAATTTGAAATAACCATATAAAAAAATTAAAAATAAATACACTATATACCAAACACGTGCTTCTAAATTAGTTTATGTATAAATGATACTACCATTCAAATCAATAATTATATGAGGTGAATTTTCTTCGCAGTTCTAAAGCATTGGTACTGTACATGAGTAGTTCACCGTGAAAAGAGGCAACAAATGATTGCCCTCAATGACTCAATCTCAACGGTGCGTTTCAGGTAAGAAATACCCTGACCAACCCAATCCTGGTTTCAAGTTAGGGAAACCCTATTTTGGGTCAGCCCAAAATTTTTATTTTAAAATTTTAAAAATATTTGGACAGCAAATTGTATAGAGTGACCCAAGTATACAAAAAATTATGGCAAAAAAAAATTCTGAGCAAAACAAATCAATCAATAATAAAGACACAGGGTTAAAAGAAAAAACATATACTTCTGGCACTTTGCAATCTTATGCCATTTGTGATCCATGCAGAAAACATAAGTCACAATCAAATTTATGGTTCCAGCTTTCAAACAACCATAAAAACAATCAAATTTACATTACATGTTTAAAAAACAGCTATTTTGAATCATACAAATTGAAATGTAAGTGCATTTTTAAAATAATGCACACAGAAGATATCTCACAATATGAGAGGGGAATGAAGGCTTACCTGACGAAGAGGGCTATCTTTAGGAACAAAGCTTCCAATTGTTTTACCATACACTTCACAAGTAGAAAAGTGAATGAGACGCTTGTTGTTTTCAGAGCAATACTTGACCTATTACCCAACCAAATAGGAATCAACATCCACACCTACTCACAACAACCACATTGACTTCAAAGCCCAAATCCATAACAAGAGCAAATAAATCGAAACTCTACGTACCACCGGAAGAGCATCAATGAAATTGCTGTAAATGGTATCGAGCGGACGGGTGTTGTAGTCCGCCGGAGTACAAATCGCTGCTAAATTTATAGTCTGCACCACAAGAAACACCAAAACCCAACACTATTCAAGCCAAGTAAAGGTCACAAATCGAATCACCGACACAGAACAAATTAGGCACAGCATCATATCGGTTGAGCCAAACATCTTCGAATCAAAACGAGTCAACACAAATCGCCTCACTAGACAACCAAAATTAGGCGTCGCATCAGATGGGCCAAAATTATTTTAATCGAATGCGAATCACAAAACGAATCCCCAAACAACCAAAATTAGGCATCAAATCACATCATACCAGATCCGCCATCTTGATTAGGCCTTCGAGGCGCGAGTCTTGCTTGATGTTGAGGCGGTGGAACTGGATCCGATCCCCCCCGGCGTTGGCATCCGGCTCCAGAAGGTGCTTGATCTTGTCATTGTAGACATCGACGGCCAAGATCTTGTGCGCCGTCTCGGCCAAGAGCTTCTCGCAGAGGTGAGATCCGATGAATCCCCCAGCTCCGATCATGCATATCGTGAGCGGCTGGATCGGCTTTCCGTCCAGATCTACCCTCGTCACCGTCGACGCCATTGTTGATCCCTCTCGAGCTTCGCTAACCTCACTGCAACTCTCTCTCGCTCCCGTCTTCTTCAGATGCGTCGGTGTTGACAGCTAACGTGCGCTGGTAAGGTACGAGGTGGCTAGCGTGCGCTGGAACGGTTCGCGGTGGATTAGCAGGATAGGATTAGGGGAGGCCGCTTGTTTGAGGTATTTATATGTGTACCGTTGGATTGTTTTCGCTTCGGAAGAGGGACGCGTGTGACATGATGACGTGGCAATCGGTTGCGATCGACGAGTGGAGACCGTGCTTTCCCGCGAATGTGCGGCGCACCTGCATTATGCGCATTACAGCCTATGATTAATTGTAAATAATTTGTTTGTAATTATCAATACTTCTCAACAAAGTTTGATCAAGCTGTCTATTTAATGCTCAACCGAGTGAAGTCACATGGGATGGAATGTGTTTTAGCATTCACCTTTCATGCGGTACAACCTCTAAACATGTATCGTAAAAAATATATTCTCACTTCAAAGTATACAAATTTAAAGAACCTTATAGAGTAAATAATTTTATTATTGTTTTAGTGGTGCACACCTCATTTGTATTCACCTTAGGATCCTTTGGAATGCTTGCAACTTTAAATATTCTACTAGCCTTTTACTAGTTTTTTTTTTTTTTTACAATAATCTTGTAACTTTCACAGTCTCAAACTTTTTCTTGTATGTTGGAATAAGGTTTTAAAATATTATTGTGTTACAATATATCATCTAACTTTGTGGCATATTATATGATTTGCTAAATCACACTATTAGCATTTCCGCAAGCATACGGATCGTTACAAGTAATAAAGTGGACTCAAAGTCCGGATGTCGAACCCACAGGGAAAGTGATCAAGTAAAAAGCTCATTTTGTAAATCCATGATGTATCTAAAGTTGGTTTTGTATCATTAGCAATTTGAATGTTGTAATTTAATTAAACAAAGCAATGTAAATGTTCTTATGGGAGAAAATAGGGATTTGGATGTCAATCAATGTAATTAATTAATCTCTTGTTCTTAAGGCATATTAATTCAAACTTCCCCTTTTTGTTTAAAACCCAACACCTTTGCATGTACTAGCCTCTTTCGAGTGATCTAGCCGTGTGTATACCCTAGCTTGGGGGACGGGCAACCCATTATGTGCTTAAGTTGTTTGAGTGTAGATTGGCATCACACCAACCCTAACTAGGTTACAAGCAAGATTCTTGGCTTTCGCAAATTATAATCTTAGCAAGTCAAGTCTCTTAACTATCCAGGTTATCAATGTCTTCTTTCGATCCATAATTGATTAACCTTATACAAGAATTAAGGTGGCCGAACTTAAATCTCACATGCTAATTCAAAAGACTTGATAAACATAACAGGGAATTTCAAATTAACTAACCAAAAGAAAAGGAATTAAAAACTTACATCAAATCCATCCTCCTCCCATGGAGGTTTAAGCTACCATAGCAAATAAGAAAACCATTGTTCTTACTATGAGCACCCAATACATTTCTCTCCTCTCTCCCGAAATGAACGATTCCCCAAATTACATGAAAAATCCCTTTTTGTCTTACAATTCTCTGCATAACCGCCTCCCCTAACGTTAGAACTATTCCCTCCATTAATTCAAACTCGTTTCTCTCTCAAAAAGGTTGAATGAGCATCGTCAGATCCTTTAATAAAGGATTACAGGCTGTACACGTGGCATCTATGAGGATTCGTTGATCAATAGAATACATTGTCGCGAAACGTCCTGGTCAATTCATTTGGTCAACTCAATTTCAAATGACCATTTCAAATGATCAAGCTCTCAGGAACTTCCTGGTCAACTCAATTGGTTCCGTCATTTCTTTTTGGTCATTTCAAATTTGAAATGACCATGATCGGATTGTCCCTTGCTCCTTCATTCTTTCTTTGGACTTTATACTTGGCCTGTTTTTCCATTCAAAGACAACAAAAACACCACAAAAGGATCTACTAATGCTATGTTAGGGGGTTAGTTCATTAATCATTCAAATTCATCAAAATGAAGTTAAAAATGTGATCTTTAATCATGAAATCCCCTTCATTTGACACTAAAATGTGTTAGAAAAACCCCCTAACAACAACTCCAAACTTAGAACTTGCTCGTCCCGAGGCAATTAGAACTATGAGGCAAAGCAAAAGTAAAACAGTGAATTGATATAAGAGCATGTGAAAGAATAAAACATCTATAAAACATATGGTTTAACTCTTAATATCATGTATGAAATATTGTATTCTCAGTCCAACAATCATATGTTCTCTTTGCAGAAGACTAAGAAGCAATTGAACCACCAACATTCTGAAACAAATTTCCTAATTCCTTGCAATCTCACAATGAGCAAAGCAGCCTCACTCATAGGGTAATCTCACTTCACTCTCTCTCAATCTTTCATGGAATTAAAACTAAAACAAGTGCCTTCCTAATCCTTTTTGGTGATTCAACCATCATTCCATTACCCAATTAGTTTTTTTTTTTTTTTAGACCACAATGATGGTAAAAGTAACAATGCCCAACACACTTCTTATCTATTATTAATGTACAAGTAAGTTCTATGTACAATGCACTCCGAAATATACAACTGTAACACTGTTTTTTTTTTTTTAAAGGATTATGCTGCAATAGTCTATATAACCTTACAAGTGTTTCCTTGATAGATTATACATCTCCACAGTCCATAACCTTCTCTTTTTTTTTTTTTCAAGGCTTATGCTACGGTAGTCTATATAACCTTACAAAGTGTTCTTTGATGGATTATATATCTCCACAGTTCATAACCCTTTTTTTTTTTTTTTTTGGTATACACACTTTATACAACACTCTATACAGCTTGGAACATTGTACTTATTCTAAACAAAGTGGGCTATGACTCCAACTCCATCATTCCAACTATCCAATCACCAATATAGAACTATAGAAGAACTTATTGAAGTTTAATTTCCATGAAGTGAACACTCATCAAATATATAGCTCTCAATAAAATTATGCTCTCACTCATTCAAGGAATCAAGTTATTTATTCAAAAGTTGTCAATTCATCATGGATCCAAGTCTTTGTTCAAACATATGATGATATCATTCCAAGTACATGAGTTTCATGCATGGGATTAATGAGTAACCATTGGTTCCAAAAGTATTTCATTCTTAAACATGCTGTATATAAACATTTCAAAAATTTTCCTCATGAATTCATCTTCTGATCATGCAACTCCTTTCACCATATAACCAAATCTCATATATGAACAATGCATATCATCATTAATTCCATTGCATCTTCACAAACAACTCCAAACTTGGAGTTTTGCACATTCACAAAAACAAAACATACAACCCAAAAATGGAATTGTTCAAACCTTCTTCTTCTTTTTCTTACGAGGAGAGGCTGGCTCACTAAAATAATACATCATTTGAGCCATCAATTCACGAAGGGCTAGTACGAAATCGGGTTTGAATTTGGTGCATCCCATTTTCCTCCATGTTCTTGCATGAGAGCGATCAAATAGTAACAAACAAAAGGCCCACAACTTGCATTGTCAACTTGGAGAGGTGATGGTTGGACCGAATAGGACAATTGTTCCTCCTGGTTCCTCCATGCCAAAATGAGTATAAATTTGAGCTATCTTCATAGCCGATGCAAAGATTCTCCAACCCCATTGCTAACTCTTTCAATCTGTCCGCATTATTTGCTCCCAAGGAATCATAGACATGGATAACACGATTCCCCATTGTATACTTGATAGGATATAATGATTTGAGATATGAATGGGGATTAGAACGCTTTTAAATCTACCCATGGTCGGAAACCTTCTTCACTCCCTATCATATATGCGACCAACGCCTCCTGGCTTAAAGGGAGAAGAATTTGCAAGCAAAGGAAATACTTCATAGTCCTTACCATGTTTAAAAATCTCCTGGTTCCTTCCTTATTGCATCTCTTAAGGCAAAAATGAAATTACCCAAATCAGGTGACTCAATCCAATTTCGAACACCAACAATTCTCCTCAAGTCCTCCTGGCCGGAAATGTTCTAAATGTCCGGTTGTTCTATAGAGTTCTTGCTTAGAATCTCTAAACCTGGAAATATTTCTCTTTTGATTCGATTGTTTCCAGCCCTGGAGGGATAAGTATGTCCAAAAATGACCATAGAGGAGTTGTAAGCAAATCCAATGATAGCTCAATTCTCTTTTTCTTTTGAGCTCTTGTTGGAGCTCTTCTTGTTAGGGCTCTAGTTTTCTTTGGACGTTTCCGAACAAGACCCACAGGATGCAAACCGCTCTCTATCTCAAATGGTGGGAAAAGTTGTATTGTTAGAGGAGAAGGATCTCTCTCTACCTCATCTTCTTCGATTTACCTTTTAACCGTTGGTTCCGGTGTAGCCACATGAGTGGAAGCTACTTCTTCCTCGATTTCTTTTGCTCTTTCTCCGATGCAGGTTGAGCTTTTGTTGATTTTTTCTTCCTCTGTTGCACTCTTTCCAACAATTCCGCAATTTGTTTCATGTGGTTTTCATAAGCGGCCTTTACATCTCCTTGAAGCTTAAGTAAAGCCGATTCCTCGCTTGAACTTCGTACATCGGTTTCTTCATTTTCCTCGGAAGATTCATATTTCTCAGGTTTTTTGTATGTTCTCCTTTTCGGTATTCTCTTCCTCGGATGAAGAAATCTGAAGTGGGAGAGCCGAACCATCTTTTACAGGAGATATTTGCTTTGCTCTATGAAACACGGGCCCCACCAATTTAACGGCTATTGTCCCTTCTTCGATAATACATTTTATAATCAAATTGTTTGGGTAAGGGGTCTTAGCGAGCAGTTCTATATATACTAGGATAACGGTGTTGCACCACTTTTGTTAAAATTCGCACAAATCCCCTCTTATCCACCGACTTCTTCCACTCTTGAAATATCATTTCCGCCTGGTCTATGGATAATTCCGCCTTGATGCTATACATGCATTGTAAATGTGCAACAGGGGATCGCATCAATTCCTAGCATCTGAGAAAATATGCATCGACCAAAGAGAATAGCCAAAAACCTTAAATACCCCGAAAATCCTGTTTTCTTATGATATTTCTTCTCATTCCCCTTGGGTTTGGAGTAGTCAAGTGCTTTACTAAATTCCTCTTTAGTTAGGTCAGGTAAAGAGCAGCAATTGCTCTGTAAATTGAAGGTTTTTCGAATATTGGCAGCAGAAATTACTACCTTCTTTCCCCCTACTGTACATATCATTCGATTCTCCTCTGTTTTCAGATTATTATAAAAATTTTCTGCAAACTCCATCAACGAGAGGGCAAGGATCGCCACATACCTTGTGCAAATTCTGCCCTTCAAGTATTCTCTGCATTTCGGCTGCCCATGAGATTCTAGGGTTATTCAAGAGTTCCCAAGGAAACACCAGTCCTGGTGTCACCTCTCTGACAACTGCCTTTGATTTCACCATGTGAACCGTCGCGAAGAAAATGAGCGAGTACTCAACTTGGTTGGAGGTAATCTGAATCAACAAACCTTTAAAAGATAAGGGAGCTGAGCGAGATTCGCGAACTGGAGAAGTGAGCTGGCGGATTTCGTGCAGAAGAAGTTCGGCTGAAATATTGACCCTCTGTTTTTAAATGAATATCCTTAGTCAATCGATTTGTCAACTCAATTTTTAATTGACTGAACCCTCGGGACACCTTAATCATTTCAAATGGCTGGGTCATTTCAATTTGGTCATTTTAAATTTCAAATGACCACTTCACTGAAAATTACCAATTTCAGTCTAAAACACAGAATTAACTTCCTTCAACTGCACCGATGCTTGGGTTCTCTATCTGAATATTAATAAACTCAAACAAACAATCAAATAATCACAAATAATTCGGGTTGCCTCCCGGAAGCGCTGCATTTAATGTCAGTAGCTTGACATTCTCCCTTGATTAATTTGGAAATGGAGCAAAGTAAAGAACCTCTTTTACTCCTGCAGGCTCAACAAAAACCTTCAACCTGTGTCCATTAACAGTGAATGCTGGAGAATTATCCTGTTGAATGAGTACTCCTCCCTTTTCAAAAACTTTTTTAACCACAAAAGGTCCAGACCATTTACTCTTGAGTTTTCCAGGGAAAAGTTTCAATCTAGAATTATACAATAAAACCTTCTGACCTTCTGTAAACTGTTTAGGATGAAGATGCTTATCATGCCATCTTTTAGTCTTCTCCTTGTAGATTTTTGCATTTTCATATGCATTCAATCTAAATTCTTCAATCTCATTTAATTTCATCGATCTAGACTCCTCTGATTTCTGAGCATCAAAATTTAAGAAGTGTGTGGCCCAATAGGCCTTATGCTCTAGTTCCACAGGTAAATGGCATGCTTTTCCAAAAACCAATTTGAAAGGTGATGTACCTAAAGGGGTTTTGAAAGCTGTTCTATATGCCCACAATGCATCATCCAATTTATTGGCCCATTCCTTCCTAGACAAGTTGACTGTTCTCTCAAGGATCCTCTTAATTTCTCTGTTTGAAATTTCAACTTGTCCATTGGCTTGAGGATGATATGGAGTAGTGATTCTATGATGAACTCCATACTTTTTCAACAGCTTTTCAATAAACTTATTACAAAAGTGGCTTCCTCCATCACTGACTAATGCTCTGGGTACTCCAAATCTGGTAAAAATATTCTTCTTAAGAAACTTGAGTACCACTATTGAATCATTGGTTTGGGTGGCTATGGCTTCCACCCACTTTGACACATAATCAACTGCCACTAGAATATACTGATTCTTGTAAGATAACGGGAAAGGACCCATAAAATCTATTCCCCAAACATCAAACAGCTCCACTTCTAAAATGTTTGTCAAGGGCATTTCATCTCTTCTTGTTAGAGTTCCAGATTTTTGGCATTGCTCACAAGCTTGAACAAAACTCCTTGTATCATGAAATAGTGTAGGCCAAAAGAAGCCTGCTTGAAGGACCTTTGCTGCTGTTTTAGATGGTCCCATATGACCTCCACACTCCCTAGTGTGACAATGATTCAAAATATTGGTCATCTCATCTTCTGGAACACACCTTCTTATCAAACCATCAACACAAATCTTGAATAACAGAGGTTTCTCCCAAATGTAACTCCTCACTTGGATAAAAATTTCTTCTTTTGTTGTGATGAGAATTTATAAGGGAAAATTCCCCCTACAATATAGTTTACCAAATCTGCATACCAAGGAGTGAGTTCCTGCACAACAAATAGTTTTTCATCTGGAAAATCTTCAGCTATAGGTAAAATTTCATCAGAATTCTTTTCAAATCCTTCTAATCGTGACAAATGATCTGCCACAACATTTCCTGCTCCCTGCTTATCCTTAATTGTGAAATCAAACTCTTGCAACAATAACACCCAACGAATCAGACGAGGTTTTGATTCCTTTTTGGTGATCAAATATTTGATAGCCGCATGATCTGTGAAAACAACTGTGTGGGATCCCAAAAGGTAACTTCTGAATTTATCAAAGGCATAAACAATTGCAAGTAATTCCTTTTCAGTTGTGGCATAGTTGATCTGAGCATCATTCAACAATTTGCTTGCATAAGCAATTACATGCACCTTCTTCTCCTTTCTTTGCCCTAAGACTACTCCTATAGCTGTGTCACTTGCATCACACATTAATTCAAATGGCAAATTCCAATCAGGAGATATAATGATAGGGGCAAAAATAAGAGCCTCCTTGAGTTGCTTAAAAGCTGTTTGACATTCAGCAGAAAATTCAAATGCCACATCCTTCACTAACAGTGAACATAGAGGTTTAGAGATTTTTGAAAAATCCTTTATGAACCTTCTATAAAATCCTGCATGCCCCAAGAAACTCCGAACCCCTTTGACATTTGTGGGTGGCGGCATGGATTTTATAGCAGCAATCTTTGCACGATCTACCTCTATTCCCTTATTGGACACTTTATGTCCCAAGACAATGCCTTCTTGTACCATGAAATGACATTTTTCCCAATTAAGAATAAGATTGGTCTCTTCACATCTCTGCAAAATCTGAGATAAATTATTTAAACAATCATCATATGAAGAACCAAAAACAGAGAAGTCATCCATAAAGATTTCAATTGTTTTCTCTACAAACTCTGAAAAGATAGCCATCATGCAACGTTGGAATATAGCAGGAGCATTGCATAATCCAAAAGGCATCCTCCTATAAGCAAAAGTTCCATAAGGGCATGTGAAAGTAGTTTTGTCTTGATCTTCCGGTGCAATGGGTATTTGATTATACCCAGAATATCAATCAAGAAAACAATAATAATCGTGCCCGGCCAATCTTTCCAACATTTGATCAATGTGTGGCAAAGGAAAATGATCTTTTCTTGTGTTTGCATTGAGTTTGCGATAATCTATGCAAACTCTCCATCCAGGTGACGTTCTAGTAGAGATTAATTCATTCTCGAAATTCTTGACCACGATCATTCCTCCTTTCTTAGGGACAATCTGCACAGGACTCACCCATGGGCTATCTGAGATAGAGTATATAATACCAGCATCAAGAAGCTTAGTAACTTCAGCCCTTACTACTTCCTTCATGTTTGGGTTTAACCTTCTCTGATGCTCAATGCTATTTTTACTCTTGTCCTCTAAGAAAATTCTGTGCATACACATGGAAGGGCTAATTCCTTTTATATCTGCCATTGTCCACCCAATGGCTTTTTTCCTCTTCCTTAAAACTGTCAACAATTGATCTAATTGTTCTCCTTGTAGCTCAGCAGCTACAATAACAGGCCACTCACCTTCTTCTCCCAAAAATACATACTTTAGATGTGCTGGTAGCATCTTCAACTCAACCTTTGGTGCCTTTTCAATCGATGGGACTGGTTTAGAATTTCTTCCAATATCTTCAAATCCTTTCTTTGATTGAAAATGAATGACTGGTGTGGCCTCTAAAGCATTTCTCACCTCTAAAATGTCTTCATTAACAGTTAACGAAACATTCTCCAAACATAACCCTAAGGGATCATGAAATCCCTTAACATGATCTTCAATTGCAGTATTTAACATATCCACAAGACAACCTTGTTCATGTTCAACTTCCTGAGGATTCTTTATACTCTTATATAAGTTGAACTCCACTTTGTCTTCACCAATGTGTAGTTCTAATTTCCCACCTTTGACATCTATGATTGCCCCTGCTGTTGCTAAAAATGGTCTGCCAAGAATAAGTGGTAAAGAACCACCTTCTTCCATATCCAAAGCTATCAAATCAATTGGGACAATAAAATTCTGAATTTGTAATGGTGCATTCTCTATAATGCCAGTGCATACTTAATAGATTTGTCAGCAAGCTGCAAGGTCACTGACGTGGGCTGCAATTTTCCAAGACCTAGCTTGCTACATACTGAAGATGGAATCAAACTCACACTAACTCCTAAGTCACATAGAGCTAAATCAAAAGTAACGTTCCCTATAGTGCAAGGTATAGAAAAACTTCCTGGGTCTCCCATCTTCTGAGGTAGTTTTCTCTGAATAATTGCACTACACTCCTCTGTAAGTGCAATTGTTCCATTCTCTTCAATTTTCTTTTTGTTACTCAACATCTCTTTCAACATCTTGGAGTAGGAAGGCATTTGAGCCAATGCTTCCAAAAATGGAATGGTAAGCTTTAATTCCTTAAGATGTTCAATGAATCTTCCGTATTGTTCATCTTTCTTTCTTTGTCTCAATCTTTGAGGGAAGGGTATTGGTGGAGCATAATTCTTCACCACCTTAGGAACTTCAGGATGTTCCTCTTTCTTTTCTTCCCTTTCCTCCTCAGATTTAGGTTCACCTTCATCCTTTTTGACATGGGTTGTTTCCTCCACTTGAGGAACTTCCCTCTCCTGGTAACTCTCTTCCACTTCTTAACATAACGACTGCACATATTCCTTTGGGTTTGGCTCAGTCTTACTAGGAAGCTCTCCTGGGTTCCTAATAGTAAGAGCGTTTGCTATTTGTGCAATTTGAGTCTCTAACTTCTTGTTATGAGTCTCAATTCTGTCAAATCGGCTACCAATATCAGTTTCAATCTTATTCAATCTCTGTTCGGTTCTCGCGCCATCTTCTCAATTGCACATTCCCAATCGGCCTTTCTTTTCTCACCATATCCAGCTCCTTGTTGTTTAGGTTGGAACCGCCTATTGAATTGCTGATTGTTCGATTATTTGGCACTTGATTTGCATTATTTCCACCTTGATTACTCTGCTGATTATTCTGTCCTCCCCATGAAAAATTCGGATGATTCCTCCATCCAGGATTGTAAGTATTGGAAAAAGGATTATTCTGCTGCCTGTTTTGGTTAGCTATGTAATTAACTTCCTCATTCATATTAGCTGAATATCCTTCCATTGTCTCTCCATAGGCTTTTAATGGACACTCATTCGGTTGGTGCATACCCCCACACTCATGACAAGCAGAGTTAACCTTTGCTACTCTTTGAACATTTAACTTTTCCACCTGTTTTGTCAGAGCTTCCAACTTAGCATTCAACATTGTAGAATTATCCACCTCAATTAAACCAGGTTTCTTCACAGCTACTCTCCTGAGGGGCACCGAGCTTGCTCTTTTGTCGGTTCCTCTATAATCTCTTTAGCTTCTTCTGCAGTCTTGGCCGTCAGAGCACCTCCTGCTTTGCAAAGATTTACCATGTATTGCTCCTCAGCTGTAAGGCCTCCATAAAACACCTCAATAAGTAACCAATCTTCTAAGCCATGATTGGGACATTTTCTCTGCAATTCCCTGAATCTATTCCATGCTTCACCAAGTGTTTCTCCAGTGGTTTGGGTAAAAGCAGTGATGTTGTTTCTCAACTTCACTGTTCTTCCTCTTGGGAAATATTTAGTGAGAAATTCTTGGGCACAATCTGCCCATCTGGTGAAATGTCCCTCTGAAAAAGAATTGAACTAGATCAAAGCATCCTCCTTTAAAGACCAAGGGAATAATTCCAATCTGATAAAATCCTCCGGCACTCCTTGTCTTCTCATTGTTCTGCATATCTGCACAAATCTGGCTAAATGGTGGTGAGGATCTTCCAAAGGTGTGCCCCCAAAACTGTTCTGCACTACTAAATTAATAAGCTGTGGAGAAAACTCAAAGTTTTCTCTCAAGAGAGGTGGTGGATAGATTGGGTTTCTGATATCAGAAACGTCAGGAGTATGATGCTCCCTAACTGGCCTGAGATCTGACCCATTATCTTCCTGTTGCTGCTGTTGTTGTTCTTCCATAACTGAACACGATTCAACACTTTCTTGTTCCCACAACAAATTCTGCAAATCAAACTCTGGATTACTCCAAAATCCAGGAACAGAATTTGACTCTTCTTCAATGCTTGCTGACTGTGCACTTCTTTGCTTTCTCAATCTAACAAAGAATGTACGTTCTGGCTCAGGATCAAACAAATCTTCAAACGTTGATGAACGCTTGCTCATTCATTCGCACCTATAAAAACAACAATGAACACATACCTAGCATAATACCGCACACGGAGTTTGGTAATTACAATAAGTATGCTTCCACACTCAATCACAAAATGTACTTTCACTTTGTTGCTTTCCCCGGCAACGGCGCCAAAAACTTGTTAGCATTTCCGCAAGCATACGGATCGTTACAAGTAATAAAGTGGACTCAAAGTCCGGATGTCGAACCCACAGGGAAAGTGATCAAGTAAAAAGCTCATTTTGTAAATCCATGATGTATCTAAAGTTGGTTTTGTATCATTAGCAATTTGAATGTTGTAATTTAATTAAACAAAGCAATGTAAATGTTCTTATGGGAGAAAATAGGGATTTGGATGTCAATCAATGTAATTAATTAATCTCTTGTTCTTAAGGCATATTAATTCAAACTTCCCCTTTTTGTTTAAAACCCAACACCTTTGCATGTACTAGCCTCTTTCGAGTGATCTAGCCGTGTGTATACCCTAGCTTGGGGGACGGGCAACCCATTATGTGCTTAAGTTGTTTGAGTGTAGATTGGCATCACACCAACCCTAACTAGGTTACAAGCAAGATTACTGGCTTTCGCAAATTATAATCTTAGCAAGTCAAGTCTCTTAACTATCCGGTTATCAATGTCTTCTTTCGATCCATAATTGATTAACCTTATACAAGAATTAAGGTGGCCGAACTTAAATCTCACATGCTAATTCAAAAGACTTGATAAACATAACAGGGAATTTCAAATTAACTAACCAAAAGAAAAGGAATTAAAAACTTACATCAAATCCATCCTCCTCCCATGGAGGTTTAAGCTACCATAGCAAATAAGAAAACCATTGTTCTTACTATGAGCACCCAATACATTTCTCTCCTCTCTCCCAGAATGAACGATTCCCCAAATTACATGAAAAATCCCTTTTTGTCTTACAATTCTCTGCATAACCGCCTCCCCTAACTGTTAGAACTATTCCCTCCATTAATTCAAACTCGTTTCTCTCTCAAAAAGGTTGAATGAGCATCGTCAGATCCTTTAATAAAGGATTACAGGCTGTACACGTGGCATCTATGAGGATTCGTTGATCAGCAGAATACATTGTGCAGAAACTGTCCGCGGTCAATTCATTTGGTCAACTCAATTTCAAATGACCATTTCAAATGATCAAGCTCTCGGGAACTTCTGGTCAACTCAATTGGTTCCGTCATTTCTTTTTGGTCATTTCAAATTTGAAATGACCGCAGTGCAGATTGTCCCTTGCTCCTTCATTCTTTCTTTGGACTTTATACTTGGCCTGTTTTTCCATTCAAAGACAACAAAAACACCACAAAAGGATCTACTAATGCTATGTTAGGGGGTTAGTTCATTAATCATTCAAATTCATCAAAATGAAGTTAAAGATGTGATCTTTAATCATGAAATCCCCTTCATTTGACACTAAAATGTGTTAGAAAAACCCCCTAACACACACTTAACTAGCTCTCCCTATTTTTTTAGTAATGTTAGTCCCTTTTAAAATATAATTTAGTGTCATTCGTGGAGCCTCCCTTTTCATTGTCACAACTTTAGACTTGATCTTATGAAATTAGTTAGAGTCATGCTCCTTTGTATTTGTTTGTCCACTAACTTAGTTGGTCCTTGTCCATCATTGACTACAACACTCCCTCTATTTGTTGACTTGTGGGATGACTCTCATTTACCCATTAATGCCCCTGGTCATGGGTTTACTTCATTAGCTACAATCTTAAAGCCATGTTGTGTACTTCATTTACCATCCACACCACGTGTAGCCTAGTTTTATCTCGAATGATCGGCTTTGATCCCACTAGATATCTCATCATTTTCCCTTCAATCTCATTGGGGTTGTTGCGGATGGATAGCCTTGACCACTTCTTTGTGTAATTGACAATAGTCTTGTTTTCCTACTCACAGTTTTGTAACTTAGAAAATAAATATTTCATATTCAATAGGTAAAAACTTGTTTATCATTAATTGCTTAATTCATCTTCAAGATCGTATAAGAGCCTTGTCTTGTCATTATCTATCGAGTTAAAATTTTACCACTATATGGAAGCCCAATTTCACAATTTATATGTTACAAATTTAACCTTCCACTCATCTAATTCTTTGATAAATTCAAAGAATCACTAGACCTCTGAGATCTAATCAAGAATATCTTCAATTGCAACTCTATTTAAAACAAGGGTATATTTACATAGATCTGATGATCGATTTGATATCAAACTAGTTGGCACACCCCTTGGTAACCCACAAACTCCTCTTCAAAATTGTCATTGAGTTGTAACACCCAAAGAAGCTATCACACCTTGAAATTCCTCTTTTGTGAAAACAGTACATGACTATTCATGTCCACACCTAGAGAGTCAAGTGAGTGATATAAAACACTTAAATGGGACTATAACATGGGTGTTGTCTCAAATCCACATGACAGGTTTCTATACATCAGAGGTATACAACTGTTCTCCCATATAATCATATATAACAAACCCCAAGTATAGTCACAAACATCCTCAAAATCTTATCAAGGTAAAACTCTTTACAGTCAATATTTATTTAACAAGTCAAACCCAATCTTGGAAATTACATCATATTAAGTTCTCAAATAAAAATTATGAAGAAACAAAATAAAAACGTAAAAGAAAACAAATCCAACACGTAGTGTTCTCCACCTTAGCTTGTTCACCTAATGTCAGGTTACACCTAAAATAGATTAGTTTATAAAAGGAGTAATTAAATCGTAGCTCAATAGGAATCAAGTCTCCAAGTCCATCCCAAAATCTTATAAGTATTACCACAACTTCATTAGTAGGGGTAACTAGTGTCACCTATTTTAGATGCCAATGTCGTTAACTTATAATAATCAATCACAATGCCATCAATATAAGTCAATACAATTAAGGAGTCCAATCGTACATCATGGGAAAGTCAGTTGCTTGCATGTATTGTAGTATAACACAACTAGCTTTCGTTAGCACTTAAAAAATAAAGGTAAAACAACATAAGGTGAGCTTATGGGTGAGCACATAAGCCCAGTAAGTTACTTAAACCTCTACCCCACCACATCGCCCAACCTAGAATCTACATGTAAAGTATATGCATATGTTAGTGTAATGCTATTGACTACCTAACTCAAGAATCATAAACGAACATATCCATGTATAGTAATTAAATTAGTAGTGGGACTCCCAAAAGACCCACCATGACATGGATATGTTTGATCAAAACGAAGGTGGTTGAAACAAAAAAAATGACACAATTCAATGTCCTAGTTGAAATAGCTGGTTGAGACAGGTCGAAATGAAGTGAAAACAAGTAGTCAAAGTAAAGGTCGAAACAACTGGTCAAAACAGTAGTCGATGCCATTAGTTGAAATGGCCTTCCGTCGCTTCTTCTTCTTCTATGAAGTTTGTTGAACCAATTAAACGACTGAGGACGACATCAAAGATCCCAAAGTTGGGGTAGGAGATGTCGCCGTTAGATCCTCCGATGACTTAGAACTTGGTTTCGATGGCAGCGATGGTGGATCCGAGTAAGGAGGAGGGGAGGGAGGGAGAGGAGTTGCGGGGGAGGGTGAATTGGTGGTAGGAATGGCAGAAGTGGAAGCAGAGGAAGAGGAAGAGGGAGTGGTCGGAGCAGAGGAGGCGACGACGGGTAGCTGAGAAGTGAGGGGAGCGAAAGAGGGAACGCCAGGGCTTGGTGGTAGAGGCGTTTGGATCCTCAATATGTAATTCACTTACAGCAAAAAACATCATGAATTTTTACAACAGATGATCCGATCTCGGATCTCCATTTCATCTCACCTATGCTCAGACGTGAATTCAACATCCAAACCAACCTGCTATTGTATTCGTCCATCCGGACAAGGCCAGTAATAGTTAATAAAGGTAATGGTAAAAGGTAATAGGTAATGTAGTTGTTTTGCTGTCAAAAAATTAGCAATTTTTGTGGAGTTGGCGTGTCCTTCGATGTCCCAGAGGATCCAGTTTGTATCATTTTCCAGACTGGGAGCGCATTCAATTTTACTAGGCAATGCACGAAACTAGCAAGAGAGATATTTGAATTTGTTTGCTTCTATGTTGACGAGATATATTTAGCTATATTTGACTAATTTTAAATGGTTTGGTACATGTATTCTTCAATGAGTGGAAGTAGCGGGGCGCCGAACTTCAAAAATTAGGCGCACTGTACTCTTAGTCATTGACAGAGTTTAGAGGCAGAGAGAGAGAGAGTGTGTGTAATCGAATAGAAATATAATAGTGTGAAGACAACAGTACAGTGGCATAGTCTTTACACAACTAGAAGCCTATTTTTAGGCGAAGGTAGGAAGGTGTCTGGGAAGCCAGGACAGCTCAAGGGGCATTTCATCAAGTCACGCCACTCGGAAAAACCAGCCCACGCACCCACCCACCCTTTATTTTATTTTTATGTTTTGGCACTCTATAATACTCGTGAAAAGACGCTTCTCCCCTTTAGGAATGGTGGATTTTATGTGTACTTGACGGATGGATACAGGGACAAATTGGCCCATGCATATAGATTAGAACAGGGTTCAGCGGAACGAATACCAAAGCAGCAAGCCGTGGTTATTGAAAATTATTATAAAATTGTGCTTAGTTTCAACCCAATTGCAAAATGCAGCTGTAAATCTGTCTTTAAACGGCAAAAACGAGTTATTTATTTATTCTATTTGTGCTCGTTTGCACTGCTGACCTAGAAGGTTTAAAATATAGTATTCATGTATACGTACTCATCAGCACGCACACGTAGGACAGTAAACCAATCAAATCTTTACGAATAAATTTGAGTTTAATTTAATAAAAAATTATTTATGTTTGTTCATTTAATAAAGATAATATTCGTAAAAAAATTTTTGTGAATATAAATGAACGAACACGAATAAAGTTGTATTCAGTTTGTTTATGTTCATGAACATGTGTTTGTGAATAATATTTGAGAACATTAATAATTAATTCATAAATAAATGTTCACGAATAAATGTTTATGAACAGTTAATAAATGAACAAACAATTCAGTAACCGAACAAATGAACGAGCATATTTGTTTATAATTTTGAATTATTAGTATTTTTAGTTTACAAATAATCGAATAAATGTATAACCTCTTGAGTTCGCGAACGAACTAATTTATTTATAAATTTTAAATAATTATGTATTTTAGTTCATGAATAATTAAAGGAGCGAATATTTAACTTTGTGAATAAAGTAAAAAAGTAATGTTAGTCAACAAGTATGTTGATATATTCATGAACATTTTCGTTAACAAGTGTTCACAGTTATTCATAAATATTAACAAACGATTTGCAAACACTAATAAACATATACAGTAATTTAGTGATATTGAAATATCCTATTTTCTCTTTCAGGTAAACTAGTTCTAGCACAAACCCTTAATAGCTAATAGTAGGCCACACGATACGAGGAAATTTAACCACGAAATCGATCTATTGAAAAAATAAAATAAAATAATCAACCACTTTTAATGAGGACTTTAGCCAAGCTCCAGGGAGGGAGATAATTAATTGGATTCCAGTTAGTGCATTATTTCTATTCTTTGAGTCTCATAGAAGTTTCATAACTTGGGTCAGTGGGCAAATCTTGTACCATACCTTTTAGGCCTCTTCACTCTAACCACTACAATTCCCATGCCTCCTTAAAACCCTCTGTTCTCCCTCCAAGAACTTAACCATCAATCACTCTCTGTCTCATCTCTCTCTCTCTCTCTCTCTCTCTCTCTCTCTCTCTCTCTCTCTCTCTCTCTCTCTCTCTCTCTCGCAGACACAGACACACAGATCGAGCTCTGTTTTCCTGTATTATTTCTCAAAGCAGGCACTATCAGCATGAGCTTCTCGCCATTATTGGGGAACTTACTTCCTCTTCTCATCATGGGTTTCGTCTCTTTCAGCAATGCGCAACCACTGGTTCCAGGGTTGTTCATATTTGGGGACTCTGTGGTCGACGTGGGGAACAACAACCAACTCTACACCATCATCAAGGCCGACTTCCCTCCATATGGCCGAGACTTTGTCACCCACAAACCCACCGGCCGCTTCTGCAACGGCAAGCTCTCCACCGACTTCACAGGCAAGCTCTCCACCTACAAAATCCAGACTAACTTTCAAATTCTTTATCAATCGATGAAACAGCGAAGCTGATTAATTACTTTCCCTCACTCACTAACCCGTTCACTGCAATTTTGTTTTCCCCGTCCCCTCATTTTAATTAAACTCCAGCTGAGAACATTGGCTTCACTTCCTATCCAACCGCCTACCTCGACAAAAATGCGACAGCACAAGACCTTCTGATCGGTGCCAATTTTGCCTCCGCTGCATCCGGTTACTACGAAGGCACCGCCAATTTATACGTAAACACTCAGTGCCTACCCAAATCATCACTCTCCCTCGTTTCTCAGCGTGCGTGTTTCTCTCTGTTTTCAACGTTTGGGACCGACTAACTAATTCTGGGCTGGCTTTTCTGGTGGTGAATTTCATTGTTTCAGCATTCGCTTCCTCTGACCAAGCAGCTGGCTTACTACAGGCAGTACCAGACCAAATTGGTCACAATAGCTGGAAAATCGAATGCCACTGCCATAATATCCGGCGGCGTGTACCTCGTCAGCACCGGAAGCAGCGACTTCATCCAGAACTACTACGTCAACCCGCTTCTCTACAATTCTCTGACCATAAGCCAATTCTCTGACGTTCTCCTGCAATCCTACGTAGCCTTCGTTCAGGTCCAATTTCTAATCCCTCGTTCATCCTTGCCCTTATAAGATATATTCAATCAATAGCAGCGAATCTAGCTATCAAGGTTCAATCGCGCTCAATTATGAGATTCAATACATAGCGTGCGTGATGTAAATGTTATGGGAAGTACGGGTATGGTTTTTGTTTTTGGTTGTGTTCATGCGTTTTTAGTCGGTGTAAGTGAGAATGTGGGTGACAGGAGCTGTACGGGCTGGGAGCGAGGAAGATCGGCGTGACGTCGCTGCCGCCGTTGGGGTGCTTGCCGGCGGCGATCACCCTGTTCGGCGAGGACAGCAACGGGTGCGTCTCCAAGCTCAACTACGACGCCGTTTCGTTCAACAACAAGCTCAACGCCACGTCCATGGGCCTGCAGGCAAAGCTCTCCAACCTCACCCTGGTGGTGTTCGACATCTACCAGCCCCTCTACGACCTGGTCACCAAGCCCGCCGAAAACGGTTATATATATATTGCCAGCAGCTTAGGCCCATTGTCGTGTACGTATTTTTGGGCCCGACACTGACGTCCATTTGCTTTACTTTACCATGCACATGCAGGTTTCTTTGAGGCGAGGAAGGCCTGCTGCGGGACTGGGCTTCTGGAGACTTCGATCCTGTGTAACGCGGACTCGGTGGGGACGTGTGCGAATGCGTCCGAGTACGTGTTCTGGGATGGGTTCCACCCATCAGAGGCGGCCAACAAGATGTTGGCTGATGATTTGCTCACACAGGGGATCTCTCTCCTCTCCTGAATTGTCGTGCACGTGTACAATCATCGTCCACTCGTATATTGACACGTACGTGTTTTATGCTCCTATGGTACCCGCGTACCGCCGACCATCGTTAGAAAGCAACGAAAATTGTTAGTTTGTTAAGGTGTCGTTTTAAACACTTAAATAATTATTTTATTTTGACGCGGTGGCATGACACATGGCATTTTACTTCATTTCTTTTCATTTAATGTCCGTAAGATGGTATGAACAAAGAAGGTGGAAAATAAAATTTATAGCCAGGATTTGAGATTTGAAATTAGGTTACGTGAGTGTAATTAAAACTTATTAATATATAGGAATAAGGGCTCCAAACTAAGGGGACTCACACAAAAGAAAGGCAAAGGCAACAATTCCATTTTCATAATTTTTGTAACGTACCAAAAACTTTCATTTTTAATATTTTACCGACTTCATGAATTTATTGTAATGTCATTTGGTTTTAAACTAAGAGTCGTCATGATGATTTAATTAATCACATTTGACATTTTTATAATAGAGTTGGTTCAACCAACCTTATAATTAATTGTACAAATAAAAATGTCAAAGAATTTATTCACTTCACTTCAGGTGGAGATTAATCTATATATATATATATATATATATATATATATATATATATATAAGGTGGTAAAATTAATTATATAAATATTATTGAGGTGATTTAGCTAATTGGCATAGTAATATTTTGAAATGATTAACTTAACTATGCATTTAAATAATTTATTAAATGATGAAACTAACATTAGAATGCAATGATTGATCATTTAAATGGTGATACTGATCATAAGTCTATACTTTAAATAAAATAAATAATTTAACATACAATAAACATGTATAATATAAAATAAATAATGACATCAAATTTTTAGTGCAAAGATAATTTCAACCGGCTCCAAGTTATGTGTGAGATAATTTATCTCATGCTTTTTAGTTAGCGTGATCTATAGACAAATATTTTATCATTTTACATTAGCACACAATCAAGTTTTTCGACGTATATATCACAAAGTCGTCACTTCCAAAAGGTAGAGTTAGCACACGTGCATGAACCAATTGTCATTTTAGTTATTGAAAACTGTCTTTATACCCATTACTTTATTTGATTTTAAAATTTTTGTGAGTTATTTTGTCAATGGGTTGGCTAGTCTCGGAAAGTTTTCTACAAATCTTTTATAAGATTTGCCAAGTTCTAAAAAAAGCAACAAATTGGTATTGAGTATCATATGTAGTCGTGACATTGTGAAAAATGAAAAAATTAAATTAGAATTTTAAGACCAAGTTATAAATATTTTGACAAAATCATTGTAGGCATGTTTGCAGAACTAAAAATGATACAAGGTGTTATCGTAGAATCAAATTTTAGAGAGGTTATTGACAATAAATAAATTTAATTTTTATATACCATATAAATATAAATATATATATATATATATGTATATGTAATTGCAAGCTAAAAAATTATTTATATTATTCATTAATAAATAATATTACGAATATATTACAAACAATATTTGTGAACTATTCGTGAAAGTTTATAGACAAAGATTCACGGAATGATTTGTAAAATTTATTCTTATTCATAAAAATTATTTATAAATTGATAACAAATAAAATAATTATTTTGTATAAAAGTTATTTTTATTAAATATAAATATATATTTTACATTAATTATAATTTAAAAAGCATATATATTATTTATAATTTATAAATTTTTTTTTGACCAATACCAAATTAACAAATTAATCTAATAGTATGTCACAACACGTCGGCTAACTCATAGTTTATTGTGTTAGGGCATCCACAACAGGTTCCCTATAATTTAACTTTTCCTATCATTTAGTGAAAAAATATACAAAATTATCAAAAACTCACTTGCAGCAGATTCCCTCAAATAGGGTATAGGGATAGAAAATGAATAGTAAATCCCTAAGGGATCTACTATTTATCTCTAAATGTTTTTCCTATAATTTGTTAATATATATATATTAAACTTATAACTTTTTGATTGATTATAATAAATGAAAGGATGATAAAGAAATAGTATAAAATAAATTAAATAATAAATATAAATAAAAATGAGGAATGAGAGGTTTGATGTTTTAAAAAATTAAGGAAATTTTTTTACTATTTATTCTAGGGATGAAAACTGACGATGCTCTTTAACTGTGATTTTGAGGCTGTCCGATTCAATCACTTCGAGGTCGTAGCCGGGCGGAAACCGTTTGGTCTTAATGCCGACAACGTCGGAAGTAGTTGGGCTCAACTCAACTGGCCAATGGACTCACGGGAATGATATAACCCAAACCAAACGTGTTGATTTTCTGTAGCCATTAAACGCGGGGACGGCCGGTGCGGACGATGTATGTATCTACACGAAAAGATACATACATGCGTGGTCCGCTGACGTGGACGTGGCGCCACATCATTGGACATGTGATTGGACCCAGTATTTGTAGTCCAGTAAAATTTATTCTTTATTTCCATATGTCGTTTCCGCTTGCATGTCATAAATGAATGATAATCTATGATTTGTGTTCGTACGTACATACACCTACGGCCGGACTAAGCAGAGTATTGGAGTGGGTCATGAAGTCGGTAACCTACATGCATTGATCCAATCCATTAGCCTGATTTAGCATCAGGCATGTTGATTAAGGAAACGTGTCCGTGTTTTCCATCCAATGTTCACACCTGTACGTAAGACTTTCTGGTTTAATCTTTTGGATCCCCACTCGCATGTGCTTCGTGTAATAACATCCTATTTATGTATTAATGAATCAACGTACAAAATACAAAGAGGGGTGTGAATTCTATAGACTCTGAAGAGTAAAAACAGTGGAGGCCGGAGGGTAACCCAAAACCCCCCCCCAAAAAACAATAGTAGGAGAAACAAAAGAAGAAGCTCTAACTCCCATACAGACCTATCTCTATGTGTCAGACCATTGTAAATGCACAGAGCAAGTACCCACCCAACTGCATGCAGTCCAAATAATGATACATGCCTTTCTACGGTCAGGAAAACAATATGGATAAATTTACGTTGAAATGAAAGAAAGAATCATCATAAATAATGTCCCGTGTGTTGTGCTCCTACTACAAGTGCCTGAAACCCAGGAGATGACTGCCAAAAACTGAGATATGCACAAGGAGAGTGGCGAGGCTGCTAGGTATCAGACTGTAGAATGCACACCATGGTGAGCTGCCAGTATCACTTATCTGCCCCGCATCAACGTATTCACTTTTACCAGTGGTGCTAGTGATCGAGACATTCACCGACGATGAACCTGACAGGTTCAAACATTACATATTTAAATGGTGCTAAGAAGCCCAAACATATGTAGACTATTAAGTATACTATACTTGTACTGCTTTGATAGATGTGCATGCATGGGAGCAAAGAGCAAGGCCATGGTAGGTTCAAAGAGCAAATATGTGCATTCAAATCTGAACCCATAATATATAATATATAATGGGTTGGCGTTTCAACCAAACTTGTTTACATTGGGTTCCAATCCATAATATATAATCCAAATTCCAGCATTCCGATTCCCCCAACCACAGCAGTAACCCAAACAATCAAGCAAGGCCATGGTAGGTTCCATGTATTTGAAACTGAACTTTTTCTTTGATTTGTTCTAATGACGAGCACATGTTAAACCAGCATGGACCTAAGGATTGAATTTTTTTGAACTTTATGTCATGCCAAGGAGACTACTTCATCAAAACCGGGTCATTATAACTTACAGTCATAAGAAGCCCATCCGATCCGTTGACCAGCTAGATCATAAACAATGATTTTGTCTTTTAGAACAAGGTCTGCAAAACAGCACCATCTCGAGTCAAGTGCCAAAATCATAGACAGACCTACAACAGTGTCAGCACAATAAACTGTCTCCGAACAATCAAAATATCGTGCATACCTCCTAAAATTGTTATCCCCTGACCTTGAATTTTTTGAAAACCGATGCACCACACAGCAGCACCTCCCTGTGATAACAAAATCCATCAGTCGTACTCATAAATTATAAGAGAATTTTCAAGCAATCACCTAACGACAAAAGATCACATTTGACAACTCACAACAGAATTCTGCTGTAGAAGATAGTCCTCAGGCTTTAAAATCATTGATGCGCCACCCGCAAAATTGAATGAAACTAAAGGAAATAACCCATCTACACTGGAGTGGAGAGAGACAGAGAGATGCTTCAGCATAATATGATAATAAGCCAAACCGAAGTCACTGTAAACTATTGAACATTTGGGAAAAAACTACCATGCAGAAAATAAATGTTCAAAGAGACCTTGAGGTGATTAAGTAACAATATTGGTTTCCCTTTGAAACAATGGGGCGGGCAGATTGGGAAGTGACTTGAGATATCTGCACCAAATAAAAAAAAATCACGCGAACTTCAGATTGAAAAAAGTCAAGGCAACATTCAACGGTCTTACAAAACTTTGCATCTCATCTCTACCAAAAACAAAAGCATCTTTAACAAATGAACTTACAGCATTGACAAAAGGATCATAAGCTGCTTCTGCAAGGTATGCTAGAGTGGTTCCAGAATCAACTATGGTACCTTGGCTGCTGGATGTTGCAAAAACTGATGAATCAATGGACAGTAATTTCCCATTGACTGAGATGCTCTGCAGGTTAAGGTTATAATGTGGCCTGCAAGTTTTAATTTTTCTTTTTATTTAGAAAAACAGTATTATATTAAAAAATTCAGCGTAAATATAACGCAATACTAAAACTGAGGAAGCACAGCAGAAGCATTTTAAAACTATATCTGCACAGGAAAAAAGGCTTTGTAGCAAACAAAACAAAAAAAATTTCAAAAAAGGTTCTAAAATTGAACAGGAAGCATTCATAGACAATCTAAAAGTTCCTCAAGGAGCAGGCAAAGAATCCTTTTGTCAGATTACCTTTATCCAGCTTTATGTTGCAAGGGGTGTGTAAACAACATGAGGTGTAACGATGATTAATTGGTAAGACAACATAAATGGCCTTTTACTTCCTAATTAACCACACTAAAAATGGGAAAAGGGCTCATGGGTTATTTAGTCAGGAAATAGTTCAAAGATCTTCGAACATGATGAAGTCTGTTAGGTTTCTTATCAGTCTACACAGTATGACAAACAGATTATAGTATATGAACAGATTGTTAAACCAAGAAGGGTCCTACAAATTGATCACTAAACTAAACCTCAATAGCTTCCAATAATCATAACATGCACACATTTCAAGAGCAGATCCAACAGTATAAGGCATTCCTCCTAACGAGAAGGGAACATACTGTGACTGCACGAGTGGACTATACACAATATTTGGCTCCACGATCTCTCCAAAGACCAATATGCCCCCACCCCCACTGTCTCCTCTCAAGCAGTGGGAGAAGACTTTCGGAGTCAAACCCTGAGAGTAGAGCTGTGAGATGACGGACATGCTTTGCTGGCCTAGGCCAAAGATCCCATCAACCGCCCTATCTGGTTTCGTCAAGTCCCCAGTCTGTGAGGTGCTGCACCTGTTAATTTATATTTCAGACCAGGTTAACTAACCCGACAAAGTGGCAAACACATCCAACACTATCGTGCATCTACATACTCATGGCAGCTCACCCAAAAACAATGGAAGCGGATGAGTTTTTGGTCAAAGAATTCCCAACAATAGTGTCCAAATGCATCGCGTCCAACACGTAATACCCTGTGGTGCCACTTCCGTCACCGTACTGGAAAGAGTAGCTACATTGGTTGTTCTGAGTAGAACAACCAGAGTCTGAGGACTGGATCCCATCGCTGCATCTCTGATCCGAGCACGAGATCAGTTTGGACGTTGTTGAGCTGCCGGGATCAAAGGCATTGAGCTGGATCTGTGGTAACCGAGATGAAGAAATCAAATTCCAAGTGAGACTTTGTGGCAAAACATTGGCAGCATCCTTAAATGGTCCGACAAAAATTAAGGACCATCTTAAATTACCTGGAGTCCGCTTGTTGTTGGGCAACCGCTGCAAGAACTGCAGCTCACCCACAATACATCGCTTCCAGTATCAATTTGCACATAGAAATCTTTTGGGGGTGTTCCCAATTGAAGTCTCGTGAAATAAAGCCTGCAATGGGATTTAAAAAAAAAATGAACCGTTAAAATTCAAAATGAATGCAAACATGGAATACCCAATAACAAGAAAAAATCACTAAATAGAGGATAATTGACGCATAAACATATTAATTTAAGACCAGATATCATTCCTTTGAAAAAGACAAACTGCAGTAATAAATATAAAACAAAATTTAAAACTGACACATGCATGGGTATGTAAAAATAAATTGAAGTAGCGTAAGATTATGACACAGAAATATCACTTGAAAAAAAGAACCCATTTGAGATTATAGAAAAAAAAAAGGGAACCCAATTGAGAAAAACCAAAAACGGAAGAACAAAAATGTAAAAGAACAAAATCTAAACAGAGCAGGCATAAAAGAAGGAAGAAAGAACCCGAATAAATTGTCATCAAGAAGAGACTAAATACCCGACAAGGTACGGATCGAAGGTGCCGTCGACGGCGAAATCGACAACGCCGGACGCGGCAGCTGCGGCGTCGGAGGACTGCAAAATGCGACGGTGTCGGATCTTGTCGCGGGCTCTGAGTCTGTCCAACTCGACCATCTGGTCCCTGGGAAAGGCCCTCTCCAGGGTCAGAGTCGCCGGAAATCCGCACAGCACCACCGCCGCCGGCAGCAGCACGGCGGCGGCGAACGCCAGTACGAGGATTCTTCCCGCGGCCGCCGCCATTTCTTCTTAAAATCTCGCTCCCTGTCGCCCGGCAAGGAAAAGGGTATGAAATTAGTTATAAATATCAGAAGAAGAAAACGAAGATTATCAGATTCTGGAGGCAAGCCAGGGATCGCCTTCTTTCATTAGTTAGAGAGAGAAAGTTAAGGTGAGAGGGAAGAATTAACCGAAGCAATAATAATATAAAAACAAAACAAAACGTAAGCGATTTGTATTTTCATATGTATAGTATTATAGTATTAGTATGTAGAAGCGCGTGTATGGTTCGGGGGTTGGTACCCCGCGCTGATTTACCATCACTGGTAACTCTTAATTGAAATTCCGTGTCATGCAAAATTATATTTTTTTTACAATATAAAAAATAGCATGAACCCACCGATATATATATATGTATATATATATATATACACATGATTTACTATTTTAATTTCTAATAATATAATTTTTTATTATAAAATATTTATGATAAACATGTTACTAATGTATTATACGATTTCAAAAAAAATTAGTTATTTTATGTTTTTATGTTATTAGATAATACTAATTTTAGTTTTAAATAAATAATTTTTAAATATCTTGATCTTGATGGAAAAAATAAAGGACCATCATATGCCTTTATAGCATTAATAGTACAAAATCATTGGTCTCATGCTTCGGATAAAACCAATTCCAAGTGGAGAATGTAATGCATGCGGGTTTAGTATCCAATATATCAAACATATACTATTTTGATATATGTAATTTTAAAACAATATAAAATGATGCTAAAATTAAATTTGGTTTTGTTTTCGTATCCAAATTCCAAGATGTGATGGTATATATAATCGTTAATTATAGCGCCAGACATATTTGGAATTGAGGCAATAATAAGACAAAGAGCTTCTCGCGAAAAAAAAAAAAAAGAAAAGAAAACCGTATATAAATTTACAGTTCTTCAAGTAAGACAGTAAAGATCACACTCATGAAAACTCATTTAAATATTAAACTTATAGAAGCTAATGCATTAAACTTATGAATACGAAATCGTTGTTGTACTCACGATCTCCCTTGCGTATTAGAGAAGAAAAAATAACACCTGCTGTTGCACACATGATCTTCTCCTTAGCAGAACACCACCGCAAGCCACACCTCACACCTAATTCAAAAAACAGCCTCCTATGACAACAGACAGAAGGTCACCCCAATCACAACCCGATACCTAAGGTTGCATACAATAGCTAGGAAATTTATCTCTAGAGAATCGATTCATGATTCATCACCTAAGCCGCCGGGAAAGCCATGCATAACATTGTAGAAGAGTTTTATTTATGATCACTAGAGATTGCTAGAGAGCGTTTTTAAGTTTATTTCTATAGAGAGTACGTTGTGAATATTTAAAAAATTAAAGATAATGAGCGAATGTATCACTATAAAAAAATTATCATACCTTCTTAATAGCTTTGCTCTAACTATTTTAAAAAATAAGACATATAGGTGGGGTCGACTGGATGCCCTGATGGGTCAAACTTTTAAAATCAATCACGCATAAAGCATTTTTTTTCAAATCACATTTTCTTATAAAGTTGAGCTTGTATATATATAAAAAAACATGCATGGGTTAATTATGACTGTAACTCATGCTAATAGTGAAAAGCAATGGATTACGATAAAGTAAATCGACGTTGTTTTTAAGAGACGTAGAAAATTAGCGAGTTCAGTTACCACTTAAAGCAAATGAAAACATATAGAAACGTTGGAATGTTGTGGGGGAAAAGAGAGAGAATGCAAGTCAATGTTAAAAATAAATAAATATTTACTGACATTAAAAATAAATTCCTGACTTCTTTTATTTATTTATTGATGTTTGATAGTACGTGGGAAAAATGGTTAAAACAATATTATTGTATTTTGAGAAAATTAATTTTTTTTCATCTCAAATCTAAAAGCCATTTTTTGAGATTCTCTAATGTTTCTCTCTATCATATCATTCGATGAATTATTTTTAGGTACCGAGTTGCTTTTTTGTTTGTTTCGTTTGAGTTTGAGTTGTAGAACATTGAAAGGGTGGTCAAAAAGAAAGCCACCCCCCTTGCTTAATCGAGCTGAGGAGTCACTTTCCAAATCAGAAGATGAAGTTGTTGACAACTGGAACATTCTAATTTGAAGGAAATCGCCACGTCTTTGCGTTTGGGTAGAACAACCGCCCCCACCCTGGCTTTTACTTTATTGTGCTAAAACAAAAAACAGTGCCTCTCAAGCTCTCAAAGGAAGTGCACAGCGTCTCTTTTTGTCAAGTGACTTCCTCAACCTTTTCCTCAGTATATTGGTTTTTAATTAGGGAATAAGTTTGATCTGATTATTTTTTTTTATAATTTATATATATATATATATTTATTAAAAAATTATATACATCAAATTTTCTAAAATAATACATAGAGACAACAACTAAATAGTAAATCTCATATTTACAAATTTATTATTCATCATCAAATATTTTTCTTATAATGTTTTAATATATATTATTATATTTTTAAACTTTTGATTGAGCGTAATACATGAGAGTGGGAGAGATAAAATAATAAAATATAAATTAATGAATAAATATAGATAAAAATAAAAAATAAAATATTTAATATTTTTGAAAAATAAATACATTTTAAAAATATATATATAATATTCATCTCAAAATAGAAATGAGAATGTCAAGATTAAATGTGAATCCTCTTATGCATAGTTATTTTAGGGAAATAAGAAGAGAGATAGAGATAAGAAAAATGTCTTCATACTCATGAAACAAGGACCATATTTGGTTGGATTATTTTTTTAAATTTTTAAAAAGTGATAGTTAGTTTTGAATAAAAAAAATTAAAAATTAAAATTCTAAAATGATTTTTTTTTTTACAAATTTTAACTATGATGGAGAGTCCAAATAGATTTACATGCCTAAAAAGGCCGGCTCAATGAGGCTCTCGATTGTTGTCATATACGAAGCAAGAACGTAGGCTTCATCTCAAATTATGTTTTATATTTTTGAAGGCATTAAGTATTTTTCCAATTGTGAATATGTAATAATGTGTTTAAATTGAGCTTCTAAGAGGAACTCCAAGAGGCTCTCTATTGTCTACAAATAGAGAGCCAAATGCAAAAAACAAGCTCCAACAAACTCTTCATTTGACTCTCCACATGTAGAAAAAGCTATAGTGACTCTTCATTTTTGAAGAGTGACTATTCATTCTTCACATATTATTTTAATATTTGTTATTTTCTCTTTCTTCTCTTTTCTCTCCAAATGAAAGTTTATTATATTAAAAATATAATAAAATTTATTATTTTAATACAAATAAAGTTGAAATGAAGAGTGTTGTTGGAGTTAGAAGCAAAAAAAAAAAAAAACACTCTTCACAAATAAAAAATTCTCTACATGTGAAGATAGAATACATATTATTGTTGGAGATGCTCTAACTGATGGTGGGATTTTAGTGGTGATTAGGAATGTTTGACAAGTTTCAAACCAGTGCATTAATACGAGTGTGAAAGCCACTAGGATGATAATCAATCTAATACTTGGAAAAAATAATAATATAAGGAGTTGAAAGAGAAATAAAATATAATAGTGGTTCAACAACATACTCGTTTTCTATGTTTACTTCTCAAATATCAGTTTAAGCTTTACTAATGATATTGAATAACAGATACTAATCCGACGTGTATCACTTTATTATTTTCATGGGTTTAAAGACGATTTATAATATGCTTTATTGAAATAAAAATAAATTTGCAATTTACTTATATGGAATTAGCAAAAATTACTAGTTATTTTAGTGGGATAAATAAGAATCTACGGAGAACAAAAACAAAAATTAACCTCGTTAATATATAAGAATTTGAATGATAATTTGAATAATTTTTATACTTTAGCATATAGAATATAAAAAATATATATCTAATTACTATTGCATAATTGAAGTAACATCTCATTTATATTTGTTAGATTTCATTTAGCTTTTACTTACTATTATGTTGCTATACTAACAATTTTGTGATTTTTTTCAATATGAAATATAAGACTTATTTAAAACTAGGCTTATTCTAGATGGAGTGTACGAAATATTGAAGATTGCTCAAATTAAGAGTTGTTCGAAATAGAGGGTTTTTAGGAGATACAAGAGTGTTGTGATTTGGTTATCTTCTTTAATTGTAACTTGAATCTGTGCCAACATCAGCCAATCTTGTGCTCTGATATCAGTTGTTGAGATTTGCTCAAGCAATCTCATTTATGATCGGTACTAACAAATACACAATCACTATACAATAAACAATATATATACACAGTAGAATAAAATAAGGAAAAGGTATGAGATACAAGAATACAGAGAATCTTTATTTATAAATCAGGAGAAAACCACATGAGATCAACAATTTCATTGTAGAAAGGAATGATATAACTTATGAGTCAAAATTTTATTTCAATTTTTGCGGTGTTTTCTCTCTTATCTCTCAAGCTCCATTTGTTCTATTATAACTTCTTTACATGAAGCATTACTGTTATAGGAAATTATAATATTATCTTTAAAAAGAAAGTCCAACAAGTAGAGAGACTTAAGTTTCTTCAAAATTATTCTTTTATATAGCCCAATGCTGAGCAACCTAGTTGGGAGGGCTTGGCTAACAAATATACCTTATTGTGCTTTGCATCCCATACTATATTGTACCATGTCTTGGATTCTGAGAGGTATTGATGCAAGGGAAAAAGATGTAATTGGATTCTAAAAGGTATTTTCTTTATCACTTCAATTCTCTTACACATTGCTATACATGGCAATTATAATACACAATTATGTCTTTCTAGAAATATGATGGTATGATTATTTTTTTTAGGAGGCTAATAGGAGAGCACTATTTTTTTTTTTGTTATTTGAATAATAATAATAATTAATTAATAATAACGATAACAAAAATAATAGAACACCTAATGTTAATTTTTGTTTTTTCATTTAACAATAATAAGAGAATAATAACACTCTTATAAAAATAGCATCTCCCTTTTTTGTTTTAAAAAAATATTTTGCAAAATAAGGTATATAATTAATTAATTAGAAATAAACAACAGAAATAAAAATTACTATAAGAAAATAATATCCCTAACACAATAAGTCTAATAGGGTCATTTCTGGCTTACTCGGTTATTTAATTACAAGGCTTCCTAAGATTCATAGGCCATAGCTATCCGGTTTCATTACAATTTTAGCTATGTATCTAAAATAAGTATGGTCATATCAATTTGTTTGCCTCCATCGACCAAATCAAAATTTGCAAAGTCCGTCGTACTTATGACTCAAAAAATGGAAACAATATAATATATATACACATATTGATAACTGATTACACGACCAGGATTTAAGAGGCACTTCAAAGACTTCGATTGCTTCTATACAAGGGCTGAGATGATTGAGTAAAGGCTTAATGACGTGACGCAAGGAAATACTTCGGCCTCTTCGCCCACCTAATGCGCGACTTTTCTTCTTAAATAAGTAAAACCTCTATTGTACAGGTTTTTTTTGTTCTAGGAAGCACCTGCCCTGCCCATATATGCTCATACATAGGAATTCAATTCAAACAAATTTGACTTGTTCAAGCCAAAGTTTGGTTCGGCTCATTGACAACCTTAATTATTTAATTACTTTGGTTTGCTCATTGTCCAAATAGGTTTTCCCTTCAATAGTATTCTTTCTACACCTTACACCTTATTTATCATGCAAGGTAGGCATTTCATCATCGCCGAAAACATAAGAATTAAATGACATCTCTATTGGAGTTTAGCGTGTTGTAAACTTATAGGACTAAGTTTGTTGTCCTTAAAACAATTACAGAATTTCAAATAACACTCATTTAGGGTGTATTTGGTTTTGGTATGAGATAAAGAGGTGTTATTAGTAAATGGTAATAATAGTGTGGTAATAATAATCCTGGTTTCTAATAACACTTCATTTAAAATTAATAATGTGTTCACGTCGGAATTAGCCATAAGATTGAATTTAGTCTTGTAATTGAGTATAGTAATGTGTTTGATTTGTCTATTTTATAGGCATACCGAGAAGAAGCTTTGGATTACTTAATAACATATTATGGTAAAAAGTAATCATGCAAATATATTTTATAAAAGTAATACCCATTGGGGCATTAATAATCCCACCTTATAGCTTAGGATTAATAATATCCCCTAAAGGGATATTAATGTATTGTAGAGATTATTAGTACCCCTTAAACATATCAACCCAGATGAGGTACCATTTATGAATCATGTGGTTATTCTAAACAAATGCACCCTTAGGGATTCCAATATTTGATATTTCATTATGTCTTAAGATTTAATTTCCTCTTTTGCTAATCTATTTTTATACTTTTTTTAATAACATGACAAAATATTTAAATTTTCCCACACATACGTAGTAATGGAAAATTTAATAGTTAGAGCATCTCCGTCGGCCCCCTAATCGTGTGCCCCTTCCCCTTCGTCCCCCCCCCCGGTCGCGCGCCCCTTCCCCTCCGTCGCCCTCCTGGTCGTGCGCCCCTTCCCCTGCGTTCATACTCCCTGTCGTGTGTGCCCGCCCAAGGCCCAGTCAGTCTAGGAATTTGGAAGTTGGAAAAGAGTAAGGATAGATTGAAAAAAATAAATGTTTAACAAAAAAATAAATGACACACGAGTGCTATTAGTTAAAGGCTAACTATAGCAATTTAGTTTTAGATAGTCAATTTAGCTTGCTAATCATATATTTATACTTCATTATGCATCCTATTTTATGTAATAATAATTTAATGTATTTTTTTGTTAATTTTTATACAAGTTATTTTCATTTGATTTCATTCGAAGCCATTTCAGCTTTTAGGATTCGGTTAAATCAAGTACAATCCTTGTGTAATTATGATAGAAAGGCTCCCAAACAAAATGTTACACGATGAAAAAAAGAATCGCCAATAGAAAATTAGAGATGTGAATCAAGCGCATGTGTGGAAGGTACAACACCCTTAAAATGCTTAAAATTGATACCTAGAGTTTCTACTTATGTTAAAGTTTTTTATTTTCTTTTTTAAGAAATAATTTTTTATTTAAAAAAAAATGAGAAATATAGGACCAAACCTCTCTTATGGCAAAGGTTTCAAGAAAAAAAAGTATGTTTTGACACGTTAGAATATTACGAGAAATAAAAGGAAATAAAACAATTGTCACTATCGATTTCAGTCTAAGCAGATAGAGTACAAGCATCAATTGCAAGCGGATTTTAGTGATAAAAAAGGAGAAATACAATAAATATCACGCGGAGGTTATGAAACCAACATCGCCACTGAATTCATTTCTCTTCCAACAGACGTGAAGTGCAACACAGAAGTGATGACAACTCTTCCTGAGTCGCGAACCCAAAACCCTGCCACCTTATTCTACCAAACTTGTCAAGCAGGAATATGTACCTGCAGTGTGAATGATTGAAGATTTTACATCAAGTTAAATACGACATTTACACCTGTGTTGTGACAAAACTAGAGGAATAATTAGAAATCGGAACAATTTTTTACCCAGTGAGAAGATTCAATATCTTAAGCTCTTTCTTAAAGTCATAGTTATCACCAAAAAAGTATACATTCCGCCTCTGAAGCACATCCTTTGTCTGATTCGGTTTAGGTTTCTTCATCATCTTAAGAAGAAATAGCTTAATCGGACTCAAAGATAAAAACCAAGAATCTATGAATGATACCTGACAACAAAGAAGCTTAGTAATTTAACAGATAGACTTGATTAAAAATGTTCAATACCATCCAGATTCTAGGAAAATAACAATGACAATAAAATCAGACCATCTTCAATGCCAGGTTTGTTTGCGTTAGCCAGACCGTTGAAGCATTTTAGGAGTGAATTATGTACTTTGGCGTTGCCTCCTAAATCCCACGTTTCATAGGTAAATTGTGCATTTGCCATGAACCAGACAAGCATAACACATACAACAGCCAAGGTGGTAAGTTAACTAATGTTAGGACAAAACCACAATTATGTGTTTCAGCAGTACGGATTTGTTTAGCAATGACATTGGATTAAAACAACATGCCAATGCCAGAAAAGGCTCTAGTTGGTGAGCTTGAAGCCCCAAGGTCCATAGCTTGTAAAGGATAAAACAATAAACACATGAACAAAAGCATGTGTCTAGTGAATCAAAAGAAAAAGTGAAAAGTTAACTGTTAGCCCCTTTGTTATAGCTTGTAAAGGATAACCCATTACACAACAAAATTCATAGTACCTTGTACACATGAATGCTCCCTGAACCATTATATGCATCAAGAAAAGGCACAGTCCAAGAATCAATCATTGCCTGTCCATTAGAAAAGAACATTATGTAATCACAGACTTTTAACACAGGAAACCTCAATCTGTATAATTGAAAATATTTTAGCTGTTACTGTATTAAATAGAAGATGACAATCGGTCTAGCATGCATCGGTTTTCTAGTAGGCCAAGCCAATGAATACACAGGCTTTACATCATCGAACATGAAAAAGCAAGAGACGATGAAAAAATATGGCTAGATTCCAGCTGTTCTACGTGAGGTTTTGTGTAAGGTCAAGAAGACCAGTCTTAACCCTGCTACCAGCGTCACAGAAGCTAACATGCATCCTAGGTACCTGAAAGCACCCATCAACAGATGACCTAGAACCTAAATCATCCTCAATCAACGCACAGGTGTAGAACATAGATTTTTTATTTGTAATCATCCAACTAACAAAATCATTAATTAGTCCAAAATCCAATTCAAACACACAAGCCAGCAACACTGCTGGACAGAATTTAGTGTTAATTTCAATGACATGTAGCCAAACGGAGAAGATGACAAAGAATAAAAAAAATCAATGGAGGACTTGAAACGAATAACAGCATAGAAGGTTCACATGTACCAGTACCGAAAATGGCATGAAATGAATTTTAGTAAGTGAGAACAAATATAAAGAAAAAGTGGCATTCTGGGTCATCCCTATAAACAATAAAGTACATTTATCTTCTAAACAAGAATCAAATCTCTAAACACAGCCCATTGTGTCCGCACCCGAGAATTTGCTCTAAAGGCAAGACACAGTAGAGAAGCGCTTGGGATATCGGATTCATGGGCAACCGCTTCATTCCCATTTAAACAAATGGGCAACTTAATCCTAGTACCATCCGAATAGGTCACTTCAATCCCAGGAAACTTAGCAGCCGCCATAGCCGGAATTATAATTTTGTTTGCCATCGCAATCTACAAAAAACACATACAGTGATTTGATTCATCAGCGACCGATACACACGTTAATTTATAGTCGATCACGGGAATCCCAATCCGAGTAGAACATATGGGTGTTCGGGATTGTGAATTTGTGATTGCAGATTACCTTGCCGCCATGTTTCTTGAGCTCGGACAAGTCATCGAAGTAGCCTCGGCTCATCTCGTCCTTACTGCCCTAAATCGCGCATTTGCGATGGGGGATTAAACCCAAAAAAAAAAAAAAGTGTTTGGAAGCCGAGAAAATGGAGGGAGAAAAGAGACAAACGATTAGACAGATTTGACGTACAGTCGAGCTCGCTCCTTCTGGATGGCGGCTTTATTGAACATCCGATGAACGTCGAGGAATCGAGCCGAGGTTCTTGGTGGCAGAAGATTCAAAGGTGTAAGGAAAGGGTTGTTGTTGTTGTTGGCGGCGGCGGCTGCTTCATTTCTGATGGTTGGAGGAGTGAACGAGGCAATCGACCGCCTCAGCCTCCACATCGCCGGTCCGATGTCGTTGTATCGAGTCGACCTATTTCGTATTTGATGTGTCTCTCTATAAACAAAAGCTTTTTTAATCAAATTCGAAATGTCTGCTTTACAACAATATTCCTTTATTGAAAATTTTAAACTATTTATCATTCATAAATTTCCATATTTTTTGAGAAAATTTTTTTTCCATATTTCTCTATATATATATATATATATGTTGATCGTTGAATTATTCTTTTGGGCCATAAAGTACATTAAAATTGTAAATAAAGTATATAGAATTATCCTTTTGGACCAGGAGACTTAATTTGATGCGAGTATAATATGCGTTATGACTTGAATTCGCTGATGAGCAACGTTAGCTCACTATTGTGGTGAGCTGACTTATTTTGAACTATGTCGATATTTGTTTCTAAAATTAACCGTTAGATTGAATATCCATGTAATATATATCATGTTTTTAAAATTTAAAGCCTATCTAACGGTTAAGTTTTGTGCAAATTAAATTAGAAAAAAATCTAAATTTTAATAAATTAAACATTATTTATTTATCTTTATATTTTTTCTAATTGAATTTGCATAAAACTTAACCGTTAGATCGCTTTTAAATTTTATAGGTATCATATATATTACATGAATATTCAATCTAACGGTTAATTTTGGAAACAAATATCGATATAGTTCAAAATAAATTAACTCACTACGGTGGTGAGTTGACGTTACTCACCAGCAAATCCAAATCTCACTCTCTCATTAGGCATACTATATGCCTTCAAAATAATGATCATAAATGTTAGACTATTCATGAGACTTATATTATTACTATAGGTTTTTTATTTTCGTTTGATGTTCAGTCTGTTTGAGGAGGACAACTCCAATAACAAGAGCCAAGTTGTTGAAAAGTAAAAGAGATTAAAAAGAAAAAAAACCTAAATATTTGAATGTCCATATTATTCTTACATTAAATTAAATAGGATGTCCATTATTATTCTTACATTAAATTAAACAGGATGTCCATTATTATTCTTACATTATTCATATATTAGTAATGTTTCATATATATTAATGATATACAACTCTTTTTTTTATTTATCTTAACAAGAATAACCTTGAGCAAATTTTAATTTCTTGGATAGACATAACATTAAGTCATGTCTAATAATTTCCTGATTGTTTATTAAAATTGTTTATTAAACTACTAGTAGTACCATTACATAAAGTGTAAGTATTTTTATTTTTAAAATCATACAAAATTGTTAACCTAAATATACCAAAAAACCTTATCCCTACTTTGATGAGCTTGGAGACATACAAGCCATCCTAATAACATCTTAAACAATATTGATATATTGACTTATTCAACATTTTATAAATTGATTATCGTACCAATCATACCAAGTCATATTATAATATAAAAAAATCCATGATTAAATTTTGTTCATATTTTTTGTGTCAGGCGGGAATTAAACAGATATAACTTTCCATTATTACAACCAAATATTTCTATAAAGTTTATAAAGATAAATTTTATTTTATTTTGACTTACTAAGGAATCAAATTTCCCACCAAATATGTAGTAATGAAGTGCACAGGTTATATGAATGATGGAATTCACCATTTTGCAATTTGCTTGTTTTGTAAGAGACAATTTAATATTTATATAAATAATGCACAATTAAAATTGTAATTAATTCGATGTCATTCAAAAGTATGAATTTTTAACATATATTATACCATGTTTTCCAAATTCTAAAAAGGAAAAAAAAACAACAAAGTACATATAAAATGGTTAAATTAAAAACTAAACTCGTTTGTGAACAAAAAAAACATTAGAAGAACAAAGTACACAATCTTTAGCTTTAAGGGTATTTAGACCTTGAAATCATTGGAAGTTGATGACAAAGGCACAACTTTCAACTTTGGACAAACGAAAAAGAAAACTACGTGATTGTGAAAACAAAAGAAAAACTAGCATACTCCAACAAACAGGGATACCTAAAAACCCGAACTAACAAGTTCATGGATGCACTAAAGCTGCAGTAGTACATAATATACAACGCACGCGAGGAAGATCCAAAACAGCATCGTCATTGTTATCATCCTCATAATTATTATGTTCATAATTTAAAACCTGTTCCGTGTAAGTTGCTTCGGCACCTTTCTTCTCATTGGCAGTGGAATCCAGAAGGCAAGTCAAGTGATACGCATGGCAGCAGAAGAACACAATGACTGATACATTCTGTATACAGAAAGGATCAAAACACATGCAACACCTTCCACCTCCCCTTGTCCTTGATTTCATCCGTAAGGTTTGAATACCCTGTAATCTGGGAGACGTCTGTGATGCCCTATTATCATTCCTTCTTGTCCGGGCTTCATCATCTTGGCCGCTCAAATAAACTGCACGTCTCGCCTCCTTGTAGTACTTGATCAACAGGTTAACACAATCAGCCTGCAACAGGTTCGCAGTTGCAGTCAACAAATAATAACCCATCAAGAAAGTAATAATAATAATAATAATTATTATTATTATTATAATAAATAATAATAAATGTGTATCTAAAGAAAATTGCTAAAAATAGTAGTAAAAGATAAGAACCTTAAGAATATCATTGCAACCATGTCTAAGAGAAGTCTCTGTCCTGTAGTCCGTGATAATTTTTACAAGCCGGTCCCTAAGCCTGAAAATAGTGCAGATAGAGAGAAATATTCTGTTTACTAAAAGAAAATAGGGCATGAAGGTAAGAAAGCACAAATTTAAAGGTCAAAAACATTTACTGACAATTCTAATTGTAATGGACTTTCAATATTCAGATAACATTGCTAGGAAAATATCTAACCGGGATCACCCAAGACAAAGGCAAGTCCATGCCCAGGTTTACCATACATGGCCAGTTAGATACCAAAAAATACTACAGTATTCTGAACCTAGCCACTGCCATGGATGATTCAGGTGAGTATAGCAGACTAAAAAAATGCGTAGTACCAATAGAGGAGTGTGATAATTGATAAAATAAAAAATAAATTCACTGCTCATACTGACCGAGGAATCTCCAGACCTTTAGGAACCATGTTTACAATATAGAGAGGGTCCAGATTACCAACAGTGTGTTCCAGCAGAATACCAACCTGCCATCCCATAAAAGCATACAATAACAACCTCAAACAAAATGTTTAGAGACATACTAAGCATGCAATTTTATACTTAGCTATCAGCAGAGAAGGTACCATTTCAGGTTTGTGGAGACATTGTTTTATTAACTCATCCCAGAGCTCAGCATCATTCTGCATCGTCACAAATTCCATAGCCTGCACAGTCAACAATCATATATTAGGTCAGAAAAATTCAAAAATAAGAAGAAAAAGAAGAAAACGAGAAGAGCAGTCTTAAGCCACAAATGGAAGGTCTCTGACAACAGTATACCTCTTTGATGGTGTAAAAAACCAAAATATACAATACCTCTTCTATATCCCCTAAGTTATTTATTATCACAGCAAGGGCTTGTTTTGAATTTCCCATTCTTCCAAGGATGAAAACTTGTTCCTTCAAAAGATCTCTTCTGACACAAACTTCATATGCCTGAAAATCAATATGATTTGTTTTTCGCATTTACAACTCATGGAACTTAAAAGTAATTAACCACCAGTAACCCAACAAACCTTTTCCATAGTATAGTGCTGACTGCTGCGGAGAAATGGAAGTAGCATCTTTGGATCATAGTCTACGTAAAGCTCTACCTAGATCAATGACATTTATAATTCATTACAAATCAGCAAGCATGATTCATTTATAAATTCAATACAAGAATGCATGAGAAAACAATTTCCATCTCCACCACATGCATCAGTTTGAGAGGTAAATGAACAACGAGAGTAAAAACCAGCATGAAATGAGCAACTTCTTTTTCTGACAGATCATGATCCAACTGCAAGAAGTTGTTCTTAAGCTATTGCTAAAATTAACAGGGCAAACTCTTTCAATGTATCCTTCAATATTTCAAATAAATAGGAATGTTTCAAATGATAAAGGGCATCCCTTATCAAAAAATCTAAACAAAATATTTGCAAACTACAATCAAGACCACAGAAAAGTATAACATAAAGAGTTATCCTTTCTTTTTTTAGCAAAAAAGAAGCGAACAAAAAATAGAAAATCCATATTTAATACAACGGCAGGCAAATTGCACAGAGGAGGTATTGCATATAGTCAACACGGAATCTTTACACAGAAGGTAAATGATTACCAACTTTTGTGCATCTTTATAGTACCTACTCCTATCCTGCTCCTTGAATTTACATGTTGCTATTAATGCAGGTTCCCTTCTATCAAAATTGTTGGAGTATTTTTCTTTACAAGGTGCCTTCTCTCCCTCCCTCTGGACTGGAGTAACCAAAAGCGGCGCCAACCAAATCAGAAGCCTGGGGAGAAGAGGGAAGGCACCCTTTGACGGTGTGCCCCCCTATCCTTAATTCACGCAATATTTGGTCAAATGGATATTTTTTCCACTCCCATGGAAGTTGTATTCTGTATGAGTTAGATGACATCCTACAATTGATTAATTTGTTATGGTGATGCCAGCAGCAGATTGGTGGGTTCCATGGAGTGTGACAGTAAAATTTCATAAAGAATAGGAAGGACCAATTTGACCATCATTATGGGAAACTACTGCATTGTGAAAATAGAAACAGAATTTTTTTCTCCAGAAATTATTGTGTTGTCAACAAAATGACAGAGTTATAGTAGAAAACATTCTTTGCAGTAAAAATATTTCCATACAATTAAATGGAGCCTCAAAGTTCCTTTTGGGATAGATAGCAAATTCACTCATAAATTCTAAATGGACAAACGCAAGAAAGCACACCTGCATATCATGGAACTCCTTCCCAGCATGGGGACTAGCTTCAAAGAGTGCGTGGAGATATAAATGCATTAAAAAATTGGAATCACACTTATTCTGAGCAGCCAAAAGTTGTGAAACAACTTCATCTGGAGTGATTGAGTCCCTCTGTTGGACTAATATAGGAACTGCACGTTTGCAATCTAGCATCATAAGCTGAATCACCTATTTAGCAGGAAAAAGAAAATTAAGTAACCATCATTTGATGTAATATATGACAGAAAAAAGGCATCAAAAACTGCAAAATAATACAACAAATCAATTGGACTGTTACTTCAGTTAAACTGACTTTGAAAAAAGAAAAAAGCAAATTTAAGTTGTTAGCACAAACTTATATTCATCAATTTTATTCAAAAATGCCCATTGTGACATCAAGTTATGAATTAAAATGACAATAACTTTTTCACCATATAACACCAAACAGATGATAAAATTCTATAAAAATCTAACAATTTAATAGTAATTTAACATAATCCAAGACCATATCATACCTTCTCACCAATTGCATCATGCAAGTTGTGTTTAACAATAAAGTCAAATATTTCCGGCTTCAAAATCTGCCAATAGGGAAACGAAATCAATATAGAGGATGGGACAATCAGAATTGCGGAAAGAAATGGCTACGAACTACACCAGCCTACTAAAGCATGAAAAATAAACATTATGTAACAATTCAACAATTTCAATTCAAGAATGGTTATGTTTGTTTCTGTAGACACTTGCATTGACAATACTTACATCAGCATATAGTGCAAAAGCTTCTTCATACTGCCCATCTATTACATACAGTTCTGCAAGTGCCTGGCATTATTAACATTAAATGAAAACATATGCAAAGCCCAACAGGATTAAGGATATATATATATAATGGAAGATATCTTTCACCCTGCCTCTTTGAGCTCATCAGTCTCAGATGAAGTGCCGAGTTGAGGTTCTATGGCCGTAATAACAGGGAATGCAGAATAAATCACGTGCGGCCAAGATTTGACAATTGACAAGAGATCCACATGGAATGATGGATTTGTTGCTAGAGCCAGAAGAGCAACCTGTAGCAGAACATTCAACAAGTCAGGAATGCATCCCAAAGAAGACAGACCAGGAATAACAAAAAGTGTAATTGACAAAAAGATTTAAAATAAATAAAATAAAATTGCACAATATCTTTTCTTTAATAGACCTCATAAGCAGTGTCACGCAGTCTTGGATTATCAGTTGGCATGTATGGCACTAACACATGAAGCTGACGAAGGTGAGCAAAGTGGAACACCCATCTATAAGAAGCAAACTAATGCCGTTTATTGAAAAAATCTCAAAAAGGAGATAAAATTAACACAGTTTGGTATACCTCTCCCAAGCTGAAGCAGAGCCTTGCAACAATTTTGGACATAAAGAGGCAGCTTCAGCATACTTCCTCTCCACAATCAAATGATCAAGGTACTTAGATCCCACCTGCGCACATCACAAACAAACAGAAAACCTGATGCATTCTATGGATATACTAAATTAAATAAAACTGACAAATGGAATTCAATTTTCAAATAGAGGTTTTCTTTGGGCCTTCAATTGGAAAATTTATGCCAACATATTTTTGTTGGGGAAGGGAGGCTGTGGGAAAAACAAATGTTGAAAGAAGGGCTTTTAATGTTGTGAAAAATGGTCTAGATAATCGATTGATAGGTGCAACATCTGTTTTTTTGAGAAAAAACAGTTATTTTAAAAAAAAAGGTTTTAGTATTTACATTAAAAAAAAAGTGCGACATAATTGAAAATGAATTCAAGTAGTTGGACAATAAGTCAAGTGTGGGGTTTTTTCACCCACCGGATCTGCTACTGCTTTATCGACTGAGAAGAGGAAAAAAAACCATTGCACAATGTATTATCATGAGACCATCATTGCAGTGTTTTAGAAACCATAGTGATGCAGGTGCTCCGATATCCATCTCCACACTCTCTTTTGTGCTCGATTTCAGTTACAAAATCAATTGCACAGTTGCAAAGATGGGGCTGTCTTGCTCAATGATAATTTCAATTTTCAATGGCACCACAACTCTGTCCTACTGTATTATAATTTATTCTCTCTCTGTCATGCAGTCATGGGCAAGTTCTTACTTCTCTTTGTTGCGCTCATGTGTACTGTTACAAAGGTGAGGGACTATCGACTGTTGTTGAAATCTATGAAAAATATAAAATTGCAATACATAAAATCATCTAAACCGATTTTGATATCAACCAACTTTTACCCCTTTATCATGGAAATATTAATAAACCAAAACAGCATAACAATACAGTTTTTACTGCCCACATGAGAGAGAAAAATGGCAGAGACAATATTCCATGCAATATTGTCTGGCTATGGTCATTCAGACAGGAACAACAATGTCATCCCAATATGGAATTGCCAGCTTTAATATATAACACACACACACACACATATATATATATGTGGAATTGCAAGCTTTGGAGGAGAACATAGTAACTAATAGGAATGTTTGAAAGAGAAGGATTCATATTTTGAATAAAATATAAGCTTTCTATTTGTTTTGGTTCATATAGCCGATTAAGGCTTGTTGGTTTAGTTTGGTTTTATATATATATAAACCACTTAGTTGAAACTCAAAGATGAATCCAAATGATCTGCAATCGACACATGCGACATGCCCTCACAAGCACTGTACAGAGTCTGCAGATCCAAATAGTAATTCCAGGGGCTTCAAATAAATTGATGATAAATGGAAGCTCAAGGTGTGTGAGTATGTTTGTATTCTAAAATAAAGGACCAGAAGGACATATAATACCTCGTCTAAAAGGTCACTCTGTCCATGACCTGCTTCCACAGCAGCCAGAGCTTTTTCATGCCACCCATGTTGAAGTAGCCACGAAATATGATCTTCAGCATCCCTACAAGTAGATAATTTACCTCAAGTTTCAAATTATATCAAATTTTCAATGATTTAACATATAGCAACCCCCAACCCAATAATAATAATAATAATAGTAAAATAAAAACTAATACTAATAATTCGAAGGAAAAAATTCAGCATGCCCCTCAAATCAAAGAGGCATCAACTTCTCAAAACAAATAAATTGGACATAATGCACTCAAATATTTCATATTGCAAAAGGTTGGACTTTTATCCTATAAAGCAACAATACTGGATTAAAAGCACATACTGTTTTCTTTATAAAAAAAATACTTAAAATTGTGTGAGGTGAAGTACAGAAATTAAATATTTCACCATGCACAACATATGGAAGTGCATTGTCAACAAGAAAAATAAAGAATTATTGAAAGAATAATCGCACCTTTTCATTGAATAATCTATACAATTTATAATACATAGGTTAGGGACAGCATTTCAGCAAGCGTCACGCAGTTTTAGAGCTGAGATTACAAACAAACAACTGGGAGCATTAATTACAGACAAACAATAGACCTCTAGGATTAACATCTAATATTCGATAATTTTAAGCAATTCAAGTAATTAACTGAAAAAATTAAAATATAAAAATAATCTCTAATTGAGAGTTTATAGATGATAAGTGTCAACTTGAATAGAATAGAAACTAAAAATTAAAAACCTATTACAATTAAAATTAAAGAAAAATATTAAATTAATCATATTTATGATAAAATACGAATTAAATAAAAGAAAGTACGATAAAACAAAAGATTTCTAGACAAAATAAAAGACTTGTTTGTTAAGACAGACACATAGCGGGTTGCACGTGCACAGCGCCACATGCATAGAAAGCATGGTGCCACAGCTCTCCATCATCACGTGAATGGCTCCTCTTACATTCTACGCAAGGCTACTCTGTCTTGTTGTTGATAAAGATTTAAAAGTATGAAATGTAGTACGGTATGAATCTTAGGCTGAACAATAAGGCAGACGCATAAAAAAATAAAAAAAATTTAAATAAATAAAATAAAATTTATACAGAAATAGTTTTAAAATAATAAAACTATACTAACAATATATACTAAATTAAATTTTCATAGTTATTCATTAAATACAAATTAAATCTCTATGATAAAATAAAATTTATATTAAAAATTAAAAAATAGTCTGCCTCATCCATCTTTTTTAAAAAATAAATATAATTGAGAAAAAATAATGGTTAATGACAAAAAAATAAAGAACTTTTTTAAAAATAAATGAAATGAAATGAAAATTATGTAAAATTAATTTTATAATGATAAACTATACTAAAAATACTAAATTAAATCCTCAGTTATCCATCAAATACAAATTAAATCTCTATATTAAAATAAAATTTATATTGAAAATTAAAAATAGTCAGCTTCATCCATCACTCTTAAAAAATAAACTTAAACAAATTTTAAAAAATTGATAGTTAAAAAAAATATACATATATTATAATTGAAAAACAAGTACAAATAAAATGGTCGGCATAATGCAAACAGGGCCTCCTACTTCGATGCAGATGTTGAGAGAGTCAAGAGAGGAGAGACCACAAACAATGTCAGCGATGGAAAAAGGAGGCCCCGATGATCGACGACAGAAAGAGGAGGCTTCAATGACAACCACTACTACTTCCATGATGATCACTCACAGACGCTGTTGCTGCTACAACAACAATTGTTGTTGCTTCAATGACAATCGCTCGTAGACTTCACTGTTGCTTCGACAACGATTGCAAATGCAGCTGCCTCATCTCGTATTCCAGATGAGGCAATAGAACAAGATGCCTCAACCTGCCTCACCTGAATGAGGCGGGTGCCGGCAAAGCGGTGCTATGGGGCACTTATTCCAATTCAAATATCTTCCAAAGCGGTCGAGGCTCCACCTCAAGGTGGTCCCTCAGCTCGTATTTTTTGAATTATGCCTTAGATGCATTGACATAGGCAGTCACTATACTAAACAGTCCCTTGTTGACCCAGCATTACTTTTCATCAGCTCTCCTCTCTACGAACCTCAACAAATGCCTCGTATAATTGGGAATGGTTTGATAGCAAAAACACATCCGTGTACCTTGTCTAAGGATTGATAAGGCCATGAAGAAATTTGAATACTCACTTGGTTTCAACAATTTTCCTGTAATAGGCTTCATGAATAGGACACTTCCACTCATGGACTTCAAAGAGATCAAGTTGCTACTTGCTACCAATAACAAGTAAAATCATATAAATATACAATGACATAGGAGTCACCTTGTTTCAGGTCTTGTAGTGCACTCTATATAGCAAACAGTCCAGCTATATTTTCTATGTTAGAGAAGTTTCACGTGCGCCGTCCCAAATCTCTCTAGTTGTAAAATAGAGAAGGAAGCTTTCATTGATTTCATTGGCCATGGAGTTTATTAACCAGGACTTGAACATGTCGTCTTTTGCCTTCCACATTTTGTGGGTTGCATTCTCCGTGCTTGGAATATTTGCAATCCCTACGACATGATCTTTTCTTCCTTTTCCATGGATATACATCATTATTGACTGAGACCATTGAAGATAATTATGACTTGTCAATTTGTGGTTGGTGATTGGAAAGTTACTGTTCTCTGTGAGAGTATCAGGATCAGCGCTGGAAATTATAACAGAAAGATAAGTTATCTCCGAATAAGAGGAATGATTATGGTGGCCATTCTAGTGAATGATGAGGACAATTGGGGTTAGGAGATTTGGTCTCAGAATTAACGCTCTGATACCATGAAGAATTATCAAAAGAATAATCCCACCTTTTCATTGAATAATCTGTACAATTTATAATACATAGTTTAGGGATAATATCACTTAGGTTTAGGAAACAAAATAATTTTACAGCTACACGGTAATAATTTCAGCTAGCATCAGACGGTTTTACAGCTGGGAAAAAATTGGGAGCATTAATTACAGACAGACATTAGACACCAGGGATTAACATCCCATACTCGGTAATTCCACAAAAACAGTATACAAGAGTCAATTCATGTCGAAACATATGAAAAAAATCAACACTGACCTGGGTTTTGCAATAACTACATCCTTTGGGGATACGATGTAATATAATGGTTCATCACCAGCAGCCCACTGTCCGCCTGCATTGCTGCTACCTACATTTAAATTCTTCCATTTAAGAAGTGCTTTGAAGGGTAAGCATCTGTCACACATAGCCATTGATGTACCCCAGATGAACACATAGAGAGAGAGAGAGAGAGAGAGAGAGAGAGAGAGAAGAGAACCGGTGAAAGGAGCATGCGCAAGGGAATAGTCCTTTGCCTTGTAATGCTCAAAGCCATGCACAGGCAATGCATCTGTTGCAAGCTCATCATTATTCCATGTGACAACACGGATTTCTGGTCTCTGTGCATTTCCCTAACCAAATAAGTTACTACGATTTAGTATGGTGGTAAGGGTAGTTTGCATTGTCAAGTCTAGCACAAATCAAGTGCAAGTAAAGTTAAGTCCCCTAGCTCTTAATTAGCAAGGTTTATAAACAAAGAACTAGACATCATAAAGATTCAAGCTAAATCGCATATAAAGAAGTTATTTCAGTGAAAATGAATGAATATATATAAAATAAAATGTAATACGGGTAGAATATTACCATGGAAACATGAAACTGATTTGATGCTTCACACAAAAAATCACGTGTTACAATTAGCTTCTAAAAGATCAAAGAGAGGAAAACAATTTTATAAAATAAAAAAACCTGACAGGTGGAAATGGTGCTACTAAATTCTTTCTCTCCATCTTCTTCCCCAGGAATATAAGCTAGAACAACCAAGGAATCACCAAAGGGAGCAATTCCAGAAATGAAATAGCTAGTTTGGAATGAGGCCACAATATCCACTGTCTTTATATTAGACAAGGGAGCATGCTTATATGAGCCGTTGGTACCATTATACCAGATTGCTCTTATTGACACAATTTTGACAGATGTTCCCCAGCCAATGACCAAGAGCGTATCATCCTGAAGTGCATGAAAGGGAAGTGAATTAGGAGATAGAAGTAGATTGCATGTATGAAGGGAGAATGAGTATAATAAATGGGATAGAAAAGTATCTCGCTCCACATCAAAGCTGCAAGAAAGCAAAAGATAATGCAGAACCCACTTTATGTATTTGATGTCTCAATACCGTGTCCTAATGTACCTGCCAAACTAAGTGAGGCCGCAGGTGCTCAGGGCGTGGGCTTCCTTGTGGCCTCTCTATAAATGTTACACGCTGATCATTGAAAGCATCATAAACTTTCACACCTGCATCATTTGCCCATGCAATGAGACTAGCTCTCCATTTCACTGCATGTATTGGACCTTCATTTGAGTGCAGGACCTAGGAAGCATATTATTCATGTAAATAGCGAAAGAGATAAATGACTAGGCCTCTTAGAACCATGTCCATCCAAAGATCACTAAAGCGAGTAGAAAGAAACCTGGTCATGGTAGCCCAGCCATTTTTTTGCATTCAAATATAAATGACCAGCTAAACCACCAGTAACAAATCTTCTTGATGCCTTCCTAGCATAATCTGGGTCTAGAGCAATGGCCTTCATTGGGCGATGATAATCAAACTTCATTCTCGCATCAGAGAAAAGGCCATTTATTACAACAGTTCCATCATCTGAACAGCTTGCTATATACTCACCTTGTACATCAAAGCTAAGGTCGTTGACAGTAGCAGTGTGGGCAGGGAAGTCCTTAACCTGTTAAAAAAGTAAAACCAATTGCCCATTTGAAACCCTCAACCAAGTTGCAGAAAACCGAATGCAGCCCCAATAAAAATTTCCTACTCAGTAAGGTGTCGTATCAAATTAATCAGTTCCTGATGGGCTGATAAAGCAGTGCAAAAAAAATCTAGAAAGTAGGACCCGCAGTTCCCGGAAACTTGAAAGCAGTGAAGCGGAAATGGAATGTTTGGCCACTTTGTTAGCTAATTTGGGCCGTCTCACTCTTTCTTTCTTTGTTTCTTGAATGTTTTTGCCCCCATTTGGATGAGACGGTGATAGCCCCACATTCCATGAGGTGTGAATTCAAATCCGTTAGCTATAGAGACAATACTGTCGGTTTGATTACAGGAACAAAAAAACAACCCGACACGCTTTATAGAGCTCCATTTGCGCCAAGGAAATATAGTGCAAAATAGGAAGAAAGGAAGAGACAAGGGCAAGCTAATTGGTTGCATTGAAGCGAAGGGTCCAGAATTTGTGGTAACTGATAACTTTACTCTTATAGCCGATAGCTCACATGACAACAATGCACGTTTCTGGATTTAGGTACGAATAGAGAACTATAGAAGTACTCCACCGATTCGAGGTAAACAATAAAAGATGATTAAGAGAATGAAGATAACGCGCAGGAGAAGCAACGGAGAGAAAACAAGGAAATTAGGGCAACGAACCCGAGAAAACACCCAAATCCCAACAACACAACTCCACCGACCCCTCAAGAAAACATGGAAATTTGAAGAACCCAAATTCGAGAGAGAGAGAGACCTGATTTCCGAGGAAGTCGAGGATGTGGACGGAACCATCGAGGGTTCCGAGGGCTATCATTCGGTCGGCGACAACGACGCACGACGCGGCGTCAGCGGACAGAAGTGAAGCCATGCTCCCACCCATCCTCTGGTACTTGAGTCTCGGCTCTTCCTCTTCGTCGTCGTCGTCTTCTTCTTCTTCGAACTCTTCTTCTTCGTCCTCGTCCATTTCCCTCTCGTTGTCTCCATCTCCTCCTCCTTCCTCTGCTTCTGCTTCTGCTTCTTCTTCTTCTTCTTCTTCTTCTTCTTTTCTCATGTTGTCTGATTCAAACGGATCCAATTTTTCTCTCTGCTAGTCAGTCAAGATTCAAGAGGCGACTTCGAGGGTTGTGGGAGACGTTGAGACAGATCGGGAGAGGCCAAGGTTGGAGTTTATGGAATCAGAGAATTTGTGTTGCCAGTTGCCGCAGCGCGAGTGATATGATTTTAATTGAAATTAGGAGGGTAGCAAAGCTGGTGAGCCCCCAAAATTGTTCCTTATTTATGGCGGGGAATTTGGGCTGCGCTCGTGTTAGTCATGACCACCAGCAAAATATATATATAGATTACAGACAGTAGACAATAGTAGTACATATTTCATTTCCCACACACACATGAGTACATGACACATACATTATTATTACATGTATGTGTCAACCTTAAAGGAGGTAATTGTGCCAGCGCGGGATAGCGTGGTTGGTGGAACGTGCGTTCGGCTCCTCGCACACCTGTGAACTGTGATACCGTACAATACATTGGCCAACTGCTCCTTATTTTTATTTTATTTTATTTTATTTTTTGTAATAGAGTATCCTCTCGTATCAGATCGTAAGTTTTGCTGCAGACGACAAGAGATCGAGTAACAGGATATCCTCTCGTATCCAGTTTTATCGTCCGGGCTCCCTCACATCGGCACCTGCCCTGATAGCCTACCCCGGACTGCTGTCATACAAGACTAATTCCCGATAGTCCCACTCCCTGGTGGGTTTACCCACAGATAAGTCAACGAGATGGAAAATGATCCCGTACCGTAACCTCCCAGACACAATGCGCACTAGCTGACCTGCACCCGCGAGGCAACTGCTCCTTATTTTATACTTCAACCTTAAAAATACACTCCCAACTCCCTTATTTTATAGCGTGGTAGGGCACCCGACCTAGTGATTCAATTAAAGGGGCACTTATTTTGTTGCATCTAGGGCACCAGCCGCCAGCCTGCCGCTTCACCCGCGAAATAGAACGAACGCATCCAGCCATCCGCGAAATAGAACGAAATCACGATCCGCAGTTCGCACCAGCTGCTCCCAATCCCAGCCTCCCACACCGTACGCACTCCCGCCGGCACCGCGCAGGCCTGCCCTGCCCTGAACTCACCTTTCACTGTCCGACGCAGCGACGCCTAGTCGAACAACGATCCATCGCTGCGCGAGTCGACAGTCGATCCAGCGAATGACGACGATGATCTGTTGATCCGGCGAGCAGCGACGGCCGACGAGCCGACGGCGATCCACAGCCCCACTCCTCTTCTCCTCCAGTCTTCTCCGGTAGACGGCAGTTCAAAGTCCTCTTTTCCTTCACGCGACTTCACACAGTCACGGACTGTCAGGACTGAGGGACTCACGGCTTCTGTGCTCTGGCTTCACTCGACAGCAGTTTTTTTTTTTTTTTTGAAAGTTAATAGCAAATTGACAAAGCTTTGGCTACGAGATCAATATAATTTTTACATTTGAAAATTGAATCGAATGGCATCTGTGCTATGGGATCACGGCTTTTGTATTGTTAGGTTTATAATTTGATTTTAAATTTGAGGAATCAAATCAAATTATAATATTTAAAATCACGGCATTGGTTTAAATAATTTTAATTTGATGTTAATACTGAATTGAATTATGTATGAATCAATAAATATTTTTATTAACTTAAAGTTGATATTGGTAATATAAAAGAATAAGGCTATGACAATGACTTTAACTAACAGTCCGTGCAAAAGCAATAAGATCAAAATGCATGTGAATGTGGATGGTTTGTTGGTAATGATTTTTTAGGTAACTACATCAAATACGTTTATGTTTAATTATATATTTTATTATATTTATAATTTTTTTCTTCTTTCAAATTATTTATGTTTTGGTAAATCATTGGGGTGTATTGACGCTGCCATAAAGTATACTGAACGCTGGAAAAAGCATAATCATTGGCGTGGCATAAACTTTGCCCAACTCTGCTACTCATAAATCCTCCCTCGTTTGCAAACGCTGCAATTTTTTTTCTTCTTTCTTTTTGGGGCCATGGGGCTCGCAAACTTTTCTTTTTTGGGTGTCATGTTACATCTATTTGAGACTTGCTACTTCTTGTTACTGCATTGCATGGATGCTCCATCTAATTCTATTTCCTTTGTTTCATATGATATTTCTGTTTGGGCATGTTTCTGCTCCTGGTTTAATGTCATCAACCGTGTTTTCTTTTTGTTTTAATAAATTCATACCATTCACTTCTTTTATTTTAAAAAAAATTGTTTTAAAACGGGATTCAGGATCAAAGATTCCAAATAATCAAGAATCAAAAATTGAACTTCATGAAGGATGGGCTTCAATTCAACGCCCATGAAAATTAAAATATAAAGAAATAATTGAAACACTGACATAAGACCAGACCAAACGTAGTAAATAGCCGAAAGCACCCTACAGGGGAATCCGTTATTGTGTTATATGTGATGAGATGAACTGTAACTGGGTCATCTTATTTCTCAACTCTAGGTTCTAGCTCTGTGCGGTATTAGAACCCACCACTAGGAGAATCCGTGATGGTGCCCACCATGTTCAACCCTGTGCAGGGTTGGTCAGCTGGTACCTGCAAACACACAACCAGAGAGCACCCCACAAGAGATCAATTTCCTGCAGTGATCCTGGGCATCAAAAAATGGCTCAATGGACAGGACTCATATTTCTTATGAACTCTTTGCTATTGTAAATTATTATGAATTTTTATGTTTCAGTCATACTAAAGCCCTTCCTTTGATCCAAATATTGCTGCTATCATGGAGACGAGGCTTTTGAATTTACTCACAAAGTGGCCTGCATTGAGAATCCAAAAGAACCGTAGATTTTTGTAGGACTTGGTGTCCCCTGTTGTGACTTTGGGATCTCCACAGTGCAGAGGAGTTCTACGCTTTTCCAAGAAAGGAAGGAGCCCTTCCCAACTGTCAAAACGAAAGAGAAAGATATTATATTAGAAAAAGTGATTTCATTACTATTATATCTTCAGAGAAGGAAGTGTGAGAAGCGGAAGCCATTTACTTCATCTTCCGAATCCATGCTTCAGTCCCCTTGGTTGCACAGATTAGATCAACCTACAGGAATGAACCAAACAAACGCATTTGAGATCCCATTTTTCAAGTGAAACAATAAAGGATACAAAAGGTGTTCCAGGTTGCTTTTATCTGGTTGAAAGGATTGTTACCTAAATGTTTTTGGGAAAAAAAACAAATACAGCCACAATACGTTACTGAGATTACCCAAGTTGAGGCTACCTGGTCACTTACCTCATTAATCCGTGGTTTCAAAAAATCACCTAAAAGCGCATCAAACACATCACCTCCCTGGCCTCCCCACCTGTGATCGCAAGAAATGGAAATAATGTTGTTGACTCTGGGTTTAACTATGAGACCATTCATTAGTTTTTGTTTTCTAGGGCAGCGGCAGATGACTCACATCACATTATTTGGGATAATCATGAGTTTCTTTCTAAAAACTTGGTTCATAAAGCCAGGAAGATCAAAAGTACCACCCGAACCATACGCTAGAGAGTTGAAGTAATTTGAGTATCTCTTATTCATGTTTTGTGGCGATAGTGCAGCAGCTGTAGTGGCCACAGGGTCCAATCTTGAATCCAACATGAAGTTGTAAAAATCCTGAAAATTTTAGAAAGAGGAACATTTTAGTAAAATGATTATGTTGCAGATTATATCATTAGGTCATCAATGGAAATATATACCACATTATTGCTGCCCTTCATGAGCAAGTCTTGGAATTCACCCAATGAATTTGTTGCGTCAACAAACTGACTATTTTTTATTTGATACTTGATCTTCTGAACCATGCTATATTAAACAGGTTTGTTAGATTCCCTGAAGACAATTCAATTCATTACATTTCACCTTAGTACATTTCTCTCAAAAAAAAATTCAACTGAAAACAATACTATTTTCAGCTCTTTGGTGCATTTGTTTTCCCTTTCGTGAGAGGGGAAGTGGAAACAAGGACCTCATAGATCGCCTCAGATCCATGTAATCAATCCGTGACAAATCTCTGAGAACGGGAGCCCATATAGCCTGCAATTTTCAACCCAAAATCAGAAATAAAGTTTCATAATACACAGATAGAACTAGAAAGACACAATAACTAAAATTACAAATAAATATAAAACAAAGAAGGAAAGAAATCAGAAAAGGTTAGAATTGAAACAGTTCAAGGCTTGGGGTACTCACAACATAATCTTCTGGGGAGATCCAACTGTCCCCTAAAGCAATTCCTACAAATGTGTATGCGTGATTGCGAGGAGTTCAGATTATGGAATTACCCATCTAATTCATCACAACCAATCAAAGCTTCATACATTCCCAGCAAATTTAAGACGGAGCCTTAAGGGCTTTGTATTAGAAAAGAGTAGTACCATTTGATCATTACCTTGTAATTTAAGCTTTAATTTGCCAGCTTCTATGGCTTTAAGCGCTGATAGTGCAAGCGTCACAGCATACTTTCCCCCATATGACTCTGCAACTACGTAGAGAGGACTCTTTTGGATATTCACATTCCCATTGAAGAGCTTCATTAACAATTTAGTGAGATCTGCTGCTGCCTCCTCGTCGGTTTTCACAAAAAGCTTATTGTCCTTCACATAGCTAAATCCAGTTCCAACTGGATTGTCCTACATTAGTGCCATATAAAAATTTAGAGGGAAACCAAACAGACATCCCGACAAATTGAATAATAAATCATTAAACCAGGATATTAGTAGAGTAGAACTAGAAGGCTCTTTGTGCTCTATAGTCTATATAGTTGGTGGGTCACCACAAAAAGGAGATCTCCTTTACGCAACCAAGTTGAATTCCGGGGCTGTAATGATCTGTCCAATGGTCCAACTTCTAGGAAATTGCCATAGGCAACTCCGGAAGATCCCTGATCAGTACTAATAACCATCAGTCCATCACCACCTAAATTCAATTCCACGAAATAAAAGCCCGAGGACATTCATATCATAACATATTAATCAACTCACAATCGAAGTCTGCAACTGAAAAAACAAAACAACACCCATGACCAAAACAAAATAATAACTGATTGTTTTGAATGTTAGTGATACTCACAGGACCACCCTGCAACCAGAGAATTATGGGCCAGAGACGGGAGGCATGCTCAATTCTGTACGGACTTCTGTACAGCCACCAGAACATGAAGGCGTCTATGATCCAAAGTTGAAGAACCCATCAGAACACTTGCAATGAAAATGTGGTAAGGTTACAAAACATATGTTAAATCATTTGGTAAAAACATAAGTAATTTTAAGGCTATTTTTAAAAATTACTTTATCAAAAAATAGTTTTTGAAGTAAACCTTAAATAGTTGTTTGCTATTTTCGATTTGAAGTAAACCTTTTTAAACCCTAAATAATTTTAAATTTGAAGTAAACCTTAAATAATTCATTTTAAAATCATAATTTACATCAATTTATCAAGCATAAGGATAAATTTAAAACTTATCTTTTAAAACCCTCACATCAAAAGGTTTTATTTATAATCACTTGCTTTTAAATTTTAAAGTACTTTAAAAATTATAATTTATTAAATATTCAATTACTTATTTTCATAGTAGATTTTTTTTTCCAGTACACCAGAAAATAATTTCTTTTAAAAGTACGCCATTAACAAACTAGCCGTTAACAAACTAGGCCAATATTTTTCTCAAATTATAAATGTATGTGAATGTTTTAATTTTAGTGGTAAATTATAATTTATTTTATATTATTAAGTTCTATAATTTGAAATAAAAAAATTTCCTCCTTTGTTTGTTGTGTACACTTACAGCAAGATTTAGATAATACTATTATTTCATTTATATGGCTAATAATGAAATTCAAAATAATATTTTTTAAATTTTGGTATGGGTGTTCGAATATATCAGATAAATTGAGTCGACTCAAATTGTATAAACAAAAAATATAAGTTTTTAAAATTAGTTTGATTTATTTGATTTAAAATTTAAAAAAATTAATATATTATGGTTAGTTTATATTTTAATCGATTCAAGAACTGAACCGATAAAATATAATGTAATAAATATTCAAAGAATTATTAGTGCCTTTTTTCTACCTAGGTCGCAGATGTAGTCACTATCATCATGAATTTAGATTGATCTTCTCTAAAATTACAGTAGAAAATCAACATTAATACGTCAATACAAATTTTAGTTGACAAATCGGAGGAACAGATTGTCAATTGTTGATTTGATTTCTATTTACATAATATCGAATCAAGACACTATAAAACTGTTCATTTGTCATTTGTCACTTTAGTAATGGTAAAAAAATTAATTAATCAAATTGAGAACTAATGTTTTTTCTTTTTACTTTTTACTTTTGTGGATCAGTTTTTACTTTTTAATTTTTTAAACTGAAAGTTTTCAATTTAGTTTTAAAATATTATACAAATCCATCAAACTAAACAATTCACGCCCCGATATATATATTAAGTAAATAATAAAAATTTTAAAATATAAAATTAACAAAACGCTCTTAAAGTCAGAAAATTTTCTATTAGTAATTTTAAATTTATTTTGTAAGAGTAGAATTTGATGAAATATTTAATTAAATGAAAAGATAGTAGTTAAGAATTTTCTAATATTTCAATAGATTTAAATGATTAATAGGTAATTTGAGTTAGCCCTGTTGTGGCCATTACATTCCAGTCCCGCTGGATCGAACTAGAGTTTGGCTTTACCCCGCAATGTACAGATCCCCGATCATAGGGGCGTCTCTAGGTTTTTGACAAAATATGGAAAAGAAGAAGAAAATAATAGTATAGCTGTTTTCTATTATATATCAAGAAGGATTACAATATAGTAGAGGGTCCAAGAAAATAAAAGGAAAGTGAATATAAGTTACTTATTATTGACCCATCAATCATGCATGCTCCTTCTTCGTTATCTCATTGATGTAAACCGTCGTCGCCTCGGTTTTGCATGGAGTCTAATGAGAGAAGGCACTAGGAGACTGCGTAACGGCTCTTACCATATTCAATGCAGTGCAGGGCTGGTTAACAGCCACCTGCACATGTCCACACCCATAAGTTTCAATTTACTACTCACCTGTCACCCAAACAAAACATAGCCAGCCTTTTTAATTTTTTTTTTTATAGAGATAAAGGTTATAATTAACTACGTTCAGGGGTGACCAAAAAAAATAAAATAGAATAAGGACTAAGAAAGATTATAACCTATAGGCTTATACAAAAAATTAGAGAGATCCATCTACTTTAAATAAATCTTTAAAAAATGGATTAGCTATATTATTTATTGAACAATATTTGTTAGAAAATGTTAAATATTCAAGTTTAATTAGTAATTTTTGACCACCCAAGCCTCGCAATTTATACGAAGAACACAACTTCTTGGTATAAGTACAACCACTGAAGGCTAGCTGAGATAAAAGTGAATTATAGCTAGCCTATTGGAAAACAAAATATTTGAGGGCCCGGAAATAGAGTGAAAGCAACAAATAGTTGTGAGCTTTCATAAACAAACAACAACAACAAAAAATCACTGTTTTAATTTGGCCACCCTTCCAGTTTTAGAAAACCGTAAGTTATCCTATATAGTGCATATATCGTTTCTATTTGACGAAAAATAAGATAATTTATGTGTGTATGTATAGCATTTTAACAAAAATCCTACTTAACAGAGTGGTCGATATTAATATTTTAAAAGTTATTAAGTGTGCCTTGGTTTTCACTCGAAATCATGGTTTTGTGTACATGATTTGAGGTTTTTTTTTTTTCTAAAATCATGTTTTAAACTGTAAAACTTTGTTTTGCAAATTCAGGGAAAGTATACATTTTGTCAAAACATGATTTTGATTATTTCAAAATAAAAAAAACCATAATTTTTAGTCACGGAAACCATCAAACCAAACACGCATAAAATAAAACTTAATTTTAAGCATAAAACATAATTTTATAAAATTTAATTTCAAATCATATTCTGATCCCCATCCAAGCACGGTTTTGTGTGTTTATTTTATTTTATTTTATTTTTTTCAAACCTATATTTCAAGTTGCAAATTTATTTTGCAAATGCATAACCAGCTGCGTTTTGTTAAATTATAGTTTTGGGTATTTAAATTTATACCTTAAACAAAAATTAATCTTATAAAATATAATTTTATAAAATTAAATTTTAATTTGTCAATCAATAATGATGAGACATGTGATAAAACTAGTGAGGCACATGATTTATGGTGATAGGATATATCATATATGGCACATATAATCAAATAATAAATTTATATATGTGGTGTAACAGTCGCGCAATCCTGGCTCACATGTTGTTGTCTTGTTGCACAACAATTGCATATATTTGCATGCACCATGTCAGCCACGATTGCTATTGCGCCGAGGTTCCACCCTCGGCCTAGCGACGGTTAAATTTAAATACGGGGGATGATGATAGTGATTAGTGACTGACAAAATGTCCGGCATTGAGGAACCAATAGAGTTGCAGGTTTTTGTAGGACTTGACGAAGCCGGTCGTCACGTTGCTATTCCGCCCACAGTAAAGAGGAGATCTTTCTTTCTCCAAAAAAGCTTCCAGCCCTTCCCAACTGGCCTCAAATCAAATTGAATCAAACCAAGAGGAAGCAATTTAATCAATTTTGGAAATATAAATAATTAAATATGCATATATATACGTTGAAAAATAAATAAAATATAATATAGGTAATTAGAGGAGAGAAAGATAGAGACCTCAGCTTCTTAATCCATGCTTCAGTGCCCTTGGTGGAACAGATAAGATCGACCTGAAAAATTAAAATTATTTAGACACTCATCAACATCATACTAACGTTACGTTGACCTGATTCAAGCACTTACACTAGCTAATTTAGGGGAGTTGAGATGAAGAACTTTTTTTTTTCTATCAGATATATATATAGGCTAGGGCCTCACACAGGAATTAATGTTTTCTGTTTTTTTATTTCTTTGCTTGATTATCAGAGGCCTAATCCTATTTAAGAATTAATGTTTTGAACTTTGTATAAATTACATTTTATGTGCATAGAAATATTATTTAATTAGGAGAAATTCATCTTACTTGCCCAGTGTACACTGTGATGTTGACTCCTATATTTAAGAGCTTATCAACCTGCCACAAACATGTACAATTGTACAAATTAATTCAAAGGATTCCCCCACATCGAAATACATGACATAAAAGATTTAAATAAATAAAAAAACATCTTAAAATGCCGAATCCTATGATCACCGAGAAAAAAAAAATACATTTTTAAAAACCTAGATATAATTTTCTGCTACCTCTTTGATCACTGGTTTCATAATATCCCCTAAGAATGCACGAAATACCAAACTGGTTTGTCCCCGCCAACTGCAAATATTAATAATGAGAAGAAGAAGAAGAAGAAGAAGAAGAAGAAGAAGAAGATAAGCTCTTAATAAAGATAGGAGTCAACATCATTTACTTTAGAAAATTGTTATGTTTATCTACTTACGATTATATATTTATATTGCTAAAATATTTCGAGAAAAATGAATTAATAATTTGGCTATGATACCTACAATTAGGCTTATACGGAATTACGACTAAGATGTAACCATATTCATGACTTTACCGAAAGCTGTGTGTGAAGTTTCACCTAAAATGAAAGCAGCAATGCTATGGTTTCACAGTTTGGGTGAGATGATTGATGGGACGACTTGCGACTCAGACGAAGCGACGGGGGGGGAGGTGTGGTCGCACATGGTCGTGGTAGTGGATCAGCACCGACGTCCATCCTTGAGTCTGCGACATCTCTCCGGACACCATTAACACCATCACGACTCGCTGCATCTCTCTCTCGATACCCCCTCCCGTTGTCTCTCTCTCTCTCTCTCTCTCTCTCTCGCAGATGGTGTCAATTAAGGTAGTGGAGATCAGCACCGATCTCCTGCGATCCTTCCATCGGTGGCGTCATGGAGGGGCAGGCGATCTCGAGCGATCTGTCGATCGGCAGCAGCATGGAAGCCTTACTCTTCTTGGGGCAGTGTGCATCACGGGCAGTGGTATGGAGAAATGGGAGAGCAAGAAGAAATAAAAATTTTTATTTAATAAATTTTAATAATTATAAAAATATTTTAATAATTATCTTAATATTTTATCTTGATTGTTATTGTATAACAATCGTAGAAAAAGTAATAAAAAATTTTATTTCATTTCTTTCATGATTCTGTTCAGATTAATTTTATTTTTGCATACTACGAGTTTGAGAGAGAGTTTGTGACTATGACTCTTTAAATCTATGAAATTCATCATAAAACTTACCTCTCACTTTTTTTTTGGCTTTTTAGAGAGAGTTTGAGAGTTGACGGGGGTGCTAGCAAACAAATGGAAGACTTTATTTTTAAGCATTCTTGAGGTAGAGAATTATGTCCTTCTGGTTTATCTTTGATCCAAAAACACCACAAATTAGTCTTTAAATCTTAAGGACGTTAAAACATATATTAAAAGAGTAACTTTATCTCTTTTTGCCATCACTAAATGAGGTGCTAGCATGCGTGTGCATTGTGTGTGTGTGTCTCACGTTTGATAGTCCTTGAGGGTTAAACTGGGGTTGATAAACATGTGTTGAGACTGGATGGTTTGGAGTGGAAAACAAGATGAATCAAGAAGGTATGAATTGGATATTAGAGAAAAAGAGTTAAAAGAGAGGGCACGTCGTGACGCCCGTGCCCATACCAGGCCGTGGCACTCGTGCCTGTGGCAGGCACGGGATGAGCCCGTAGCGGGCGCTACGGGTAATTGCTTGGTGCTATTGGCAAGTGTGGCACGGGCAAGTGTGGCACGGGCAAGTGTGTCGCGGGCTTGTGCGTTCAGCACGGGCAGGTCTCTCATTCGACCTTTGCCTTGTGCGGTAATTGTGATACTTGTGGTTTTGAGGATTTTGTGGGCTATTAATAAGTTTGGAATTTGACTATAAAAGTGTTTAAGAGACCTTAGTGGCTAAAACGGGACTTGTGATGTATTTTGAGTAATAATTATGTTGAGTTATTGATATGACTTATGTGTTATTTGTGAGCCAAGATTAGGAATTTTAAATGGGCTTTTGATCTTTTGGCTATGTAAGTTCGCTCATGTTTTTTGATAGACTGAGCTTGTAAAATCTAACTCATTTATATGCGAATTAGAAGTGAGTTGTGGGCTCAAGGGAGGCAAGTTCACAAGCTAGTAGGCCGGCCCGCATGTTGTTTTTTTAATTTTTTTAAAAAAATATAAATTTTTGGATTTAATTTATTAAAGATTCGTATAATGTAATCATATTTTGTAAGTTTAGTTACCTTCATAGTTATGCGAAAATTATATTTGACCTAAAGGAACAAAAATCGGTAAAATTTTAAGAGAAGTAATATATTAAAGTAAAAAATATTATATATATATATATATAATTAAGTAAGTCAGCCAGTGAGCTGATCCACTTCGCATGTGGGCTGTGTTGAGCCTAGACGAACAGTAAAGATATTGAATTATGTAATTTAAATTGTGTTGTGAACTTTCTTTTCACATTGAGATTGTGTTTGTGATGATTTTGTAAATGTGTGATAATTGTTGCAAATATCATAAACTTAGATAAAGATATATGATTGAGGTATATTGTTTTTTGATTGTTCATGTGAAATAGGATTACTAGGCATGATATGTTTGTTAATGTGTTGTGACTAATAAGATTACTGAGCCTTTGTGTAACGTGATATCCTGCCTCAACTAGAAGAACTTTTAGGCCTTTGAATAATGGATGGTAGCTAGGACTATTATGCTTTAAAATATGACTAAAAAAAATTAATGTGTCCATATGTGTTAGCCAGAGAGACTGTTTATAAGCCCCCTATGCTTTAACAGTGGTAGGTTAAATCTACATTCATTTCTATATGAGTTTATACCCGGGCGATGAATATGTGCTTGTGATTATATTGTTGCATTGTTCACTACAATTGCACATTTCGTGCCAGCAAAGGAAAGCCAAGACAAGTGAGAGTTTTAAGAGAAATTAAAACAATGCCGTTTTAGTGGGTTAAACATATAATAATTTATTGAGTCTTCCAATAGAAAAATAATTGCTCGAATATTAATGCTTACTATAATACTATCTAATAGAAAAATAACCCATAAAATAATGGGGACTCCAGCCCCATCCCACCACTGCAACAACAGTACGTACCTTACATTTTGAGGGATAATACCCAGCTTCTTTCTAACGACATTATTCATAAAGGTATTAATATCAACGTCACCACCAGCTGCGAGTTCATTGGTACTTGAATCGAGAAGAAAGTTGTAGAAACTCTGCAAGGAACTCTTAATTAAATTACTTATTTATCCTACTATAGCTATACTTCTTATCAATATAGTTTTATCAACGAACACAAATGAATATTCTAACACTAGCATATATATTCATGTAAGCTTTATTTATTTTTGCCAATATCAGAATAATATTAGTGAATAATTGTTTTTATTTTTGTGAAGAATTGTTAATGAACCTATTCCGAAAATATTAATCATAAACATTATCTATTTCATTGAGTTTTACAGTGATACGTACACCCGAAAATGAAGGCCAGGACACTAATTACACTACAGTGACTCCGGAAGTATTAATTATTCATGTAACCAGTCCCCCCTTTTAAAATTTTTCTATCATTTCTCTTTAATGAAAATCTACGATTGTGGGTTTGTGCATGCATTGGCAATTTGGCATAGATAGACAGACATTGTGGGTTTTTTTGCATTCGTAATGATGAAGACATACCACATTATTACTGCTAGCGGTTATCTCCGTTTCAAGTTCACCCCATGAGCGTGTTGCGTTGGTATATTGGCCGTCACGTAATTGGTCTCTAATCTTCAAAGCGATCCTGTTTTTACCCATATATATGGGTTTGTTCACAATTGGGAAACTAGTTAATTTGTTCACCAAATAATAAATAAAAGAAGGTTGTTTGGTCAGCCAATCCTACCATAATTATCATAAGAATAATAATAAATAAATAAATAAAATGCATACCTGTTTGATCTTTCCACACCATTGTCATCGAGCCTAGACATGTCTTTAAGTAGAGACGCCCATGCGAACTGTCAGTTTTCATATGCCAAGTCACAAGAAATAATAATAATAATAAATAAATAAATAAATAAAATCAACTACTGTAAAGCGGAGGAAAATAGAAAATTACCACATGGTCTTCTGGGGAGATCCAACTGTTCCCCAATGCGATTCCTGTGTATAATATTTTCCTAATAAGCTAAAATAGCATATTTCAATTTTGTCTTTAAAATCTTCCCATCCAATAAATTAAATTGGATGAAAATATATTTCCAAACCATATGAAATAAAATAAGCATATTCCGCTAGATGTTTCGAATTTAAAATTTAAAAAAAGAAAATCACGAACAGATGATATTAGTGGGGGTAAGAATGGTAATTTTGCCTTGCTCCGTACCGTTTTGGACCGTTCCGATCCATCTTTTAAAATAATTTTAAAGACGTGCAACAATTAGGCCACCTCTAAAACATTATTCTTAAAAAACTAAATATATATAGTACCTCCAAATGGAATCTTCAACTTGCCAGCCGCAATGGCGTCGGCGGCGGATAAGGCCAGCATGACGGCAAACTTACCGCCGTAGGACTCGGACACAACGTACAGTGGACTGGTCGTCGACAGAGTCCCGTTGCCGTCAGAAAGCGCCACCAACAGAGCCGTTAGATCATTCCCGGCCTCCAAATCAGACTTCACATAGTCCTCCTCGTCCTCCACGTAGCTGAATCCCGTCCCGACCGGGTTGTCCTTTTCGGATTTCGACCACACAGCACAACGCAAAATCAACCAACAACCGAAACAAACAACCAATGCAGTTTGCCAGTTTCCATGAAAACAAAAACAAAAACAAAAGAAAAAAAAAACATCGAAACAACCAAACACCGCACGCATGAGTTTCCAACAAAACTGACTGACCACAAACAAGAGATCAGCCACAAGCAGCCAAGTGTAGTTGCGAGGCCTCAGTCGTGTGTCCAGCGGCCCAACCTCCTGGAAATTCCCAATCCCAACCCCAGAGGCTCCCTGGAATTAATGTGATTGCAATATTCATTATTTTAATTTTGGATATAATAATAATAATTATTATTATTATTATTATAACAATAATTTATTTATCCTACTTACTGGTCCACCCTGTAACCATAGAATGGTTGGCCATGGTTTGGATAAAGAATCAACCCTGTAAGGACTCTTGTAGTACCACCAGAACATGTGGGCTTCTGCGAAGTCAAATCTCAGATGTTAATATATATATATATATAGTTTGAAGTTAAATTACACGCGAGAAGGGAAAGGTATAAATAAAACAAATAAAAATATATATTTTTAATCGAATGATTAAATGTACAGTCAGATAATAAGGTGATGCAATATTAATCACGTGTGTTTTTTAAAAAATACATTATCATTCAATTACTACATTACCAGTACAGCAGTACTCATAAAACAATAATGGACATATGTTTTGGTTCCTTCCGTCACTTACTGGGTCGGACTTCAACATATCCCCATGTTTCTGATCCGTCCGCTGTACCGGAGGAGACGTTGGCCGCTTCTCCTAGGAGCAGCAGTGAAGCGAAGCACAAAGCGGACATCCCAAGAAGATATCGAGACCCCATGTCTCTTTGATCCCTTCTCTTATTGAGATTAAGTAGATGATGGAATTTCACATCGAACGTGCACGTACCAAGGCTTGGGTGGGATAGGATGGGACATGGGACGATTTACATGTGTGTGTGTATATATATATATATATATATATATATATATATATATAAAAAAAAAATAAGACTATATAGGTCTGACATAATTTTTTATTTAAAAAGTAAAAAAACAGTTTAATTTTGTTATATTGGTACTGAGCTAGCTACAATCGGTATTGTGGTATTTTTGCATCTCTTGTTGACATGTATTTTTTGGCACGTTTCCGAATCATTGCTCGAGTTTCAATCGTGAGCATATGTCGACTGAGGTTTGAGCATGTTAGGAAATTGTGTCCTATATCGGAAGAAAAGAAAAAGTCAAGGAGCTTATATGGTGAAGCATGTCCAAAATATCATAACGTATTTTAAAGTCATGCGGGCCGATATGGCGAGCCTAAAACGGATAATATTGTGATATGCGGATGGGCCTGCGCATTGGCCCAATCCTAATAGAACATGAGCTCGAGTGCATATGGTACAAACATTGCTTAAGCCTCAAGCAGCGCATATGCTGTAGACATTGAGTCCTACTCGAGCATCAAGCAAGCATCGATCATCTCTCTCACGACCATATCTATGGGTTTATGGGTTTTGTCAACTGTAATTTCTAACGAAAACTTCAAACGGTCATAACTTTGTGCAAAATGGTCCGATTTGGGCCTATTTTATTTGATTCATAGGTATCGATGAAAGCTACAACGCCAAAAAAAGCACACTCTTTTACCTCTAAATTCAAATTTTTAGCCATGTTTCTACCTCCTTCTATCTAGATACATTGCTCGAGGCGCTTCTCCCACTTTCTCTATCAATCTATCTCAGATATGATGCACTGCACGTTAAGTTTTAAGTAATTTTACTGACATGACAATTATCACATTAGCTGATAACGTACCAGAGGCGCAACACCAGTTGAAAATATCATTTTTCGTTAGAATTTGACATAATTTTATATTTAAAATGTAAAAGTTAATAAAACAGTTTAGTTGGTATACTTCTTATGCATTCTTGCGGTTAGTGCAGAGGATCAAGATCTTAGGGTAGCCTTTTTCTAATTTATGGAGATCGTGAAGGAAAGTCCTGCTGTTGGCCACTACATTCAACGTGATTTTCTCCTCTCTGCATCCACACCGCTTTTATTATGAATACCACCGTGAACATTCAAACAATAGGGTATATAGCTAGCCTTTTTTTTTATTACTTTGTAAAGATCAGGAATTAAGGAACGTCTAGTTCTTGCACGGTGGCCACTACTCCACACCTCTTTCTCCCCTACCAGTACCATAACGCACGTGCTATATATCAATAGCCAAAGCATATCAGAGACAGATCAAGCGGAAATCGAGCAAAGGAAGCTTGACAGAAAATTTAATTTGTCCTTTCCACACCTCTTTCTCCCCTACCAATACAAAAGTATACGCTATCAAGCCAAAGCGTATCAGAAAGATCAAGCGGAAAATCGAGTGAAGGAAATCAAGTAAGCTGTCAGTTGGGATTATTATCGGACCATAACTAAAGAAAAATAATTTTTTATCAGATGAGTTGATTATATTTACAGTCAAATATTGTTAATGTGTTTTAATTTTATTTCATTGGCAGGTGATTGGTTTATGAAAATAAATTAAAATAACATTTACTATGCCGGCATCCGTCAATCGACTTTGGAAAGACAGAAGCTTGATCGTATTCCTAGGCACTTGGTTATTATAAATAATATATATACACACACTCATACTCATGAATAAGATATATATGTACAAGCACGTAGTAGTTACCAAAACCATGTCATTTTGATAAATAATCCTATTTATATGATAAAAAGTAAAATAAATTATAGAACTTTTCAAAATAATATAATTTTAAAATGCTACAACACGTAATTAGATCCAGTATAGTTATACATGTTATACAAATTATATGGGAGACTTAGCCTAGCCGTTAGATTATCAAAACGTAGAAAAGCACCAATTATCCCAATCAAGTACCTTGTTCCAATAAATAAATAAAAGAATATATTGAAAAATTGTTTAAAAAATCATTATGCCATTAAAAAATTAATTCCACTTCAATGTCGCTGTTACAATTCTTCCAAAGTTTATAGGTATGAAAAATTTTTAAAAAATATGTTTCGTTTCATCATCTTTATTATATTCTTCTTTGAGTTATGCAATATAAATTATAATATCTTCATACCAAATTGTAAAACTGTCTTTTGTTAAAGTTAATTCACATGAAATTTCAATATAGTTGACCATGTTTCCCAATAACCTTAACATTCTTGTCCTGCATGGCTTGCAATAATTTTTTAATGATTCGAGGATGATATTGTTTAGGATTGCTTTGCAGATTTTCATGGTATAGTTGTTCTTGCAGATGTAAACGCATCCAATTTGTGATTTGAATTTATATTCATCAGATAAATAACCTGCATATTCCATTAATGCAAATATTTATTTATTTTAGAGTAAAATAAACTCAAATAATAGTATCCTTTAAGTGACTCAAAATGCGCTTAACACCATTTCAATATCTTTGAGTTGGTATAGATTTATATTGTATAATGTGGTTTATTAAAAAATCTATATTAACTAGTGCAATTTCCAATTACATTGATATATGATACTTGAAGGTTAGTTAACTGTTTTCCATCTTTGGGTGAACAAAACGGATCCTTTATCATATTACGTGATTGAACAATCATAGGTGGTGTCATGTTTCTAAATTCCAAAAATTCCAAAGTTGGGTAAATGATTCTTCAGAGTTGTAACTAACACCTATAAAAACTACATAATGAATGCAGCAACTATTGCAAAGTTCAAATTCGTAATATCCAACTGAAACTAAATTTGCTTTGCCCAACCCGCATGGTAAATAATAAACCTTTAATAAAATTCAAAAAAAAAAACTTAATTATATATGCATTTAAGTTCACTTTTGGGTAATCTTTAAATGTTAAATATTATCCAATGATACATATAATTACATACTTTAATAAACTATCATATTTAAGTCAATATTTATACTATTTTTATATATACAATTATATTAACTTAGCATATTATTTTTAAAAACTATAAATTCATATAAATTTACACAACTCATAAAAATAATACTAATTTTTTAAATAAAGCCATCCAACAAACACCCCATTTAATACTTTACTTGTATGGCACTGCATCTGTATTAAAGCCCGGAACTGGTCGGCTTGTAGTGTGTGTTACGTGAAAGAACTTTTTGGTGTGTGAACAGAAGTGGTCCCATTCAACGCCGCGCGTGAAACTTCTAAGTTTTAAAAAAACATAACTCTTATACTTTAATTAATAGCATTTAAAAGCAATTAAAATTGCAATTCAAAGAATGAGCCGGCGTGCATAATATCCCACTATTGTACGTACCATCACAGGAACATTTGATACAAAAGAGAATTCATAACGTCACATGCGAGAAAGCATCAAGCATCGAATCGTTCCTTAAAAAGTATATTTAAAATACTATCTATTATCTGATAGATCGTTTATTGCAAATTGAAAACATACCTTGATTTATTAATATAATTACTTCGTTTTATGACAATTATCGATGGAAAGAACTATTGCCACACCTGTTGCGTTAATCCTACATATATATATATATATATATAAGATTATTAATTTAAAATAAATCCTTTAATTACATACGGTTTATTAATAATATATTTTTTTAATTACATAAATTACTTTAAAAATTATTTAAAAATCAAATAATAATAACCTAATACTTTATTTTAATTATTCATTGTGGGACATAAAAATTAGTTTTAACTTACTTAAATTATTACAATATCAAAATCATGCAACTTGTATCATTGTTGGCATTGTTATTATTATTATTATTACTTTTGCTTAAAGTCAAGCTTGTTGGCTCGTATTATTATTATTATAATAATCAAGCTTATTGGCTTATATTTTTTTCGGATTAAATCTGTAAATTTTAATCCGTTTATATGCGAATCGGAATTGATTGAGACTTGCAAGGTAATATTATTTTTTTAAGTTTTTTTTGACTTTTTATTAATTTATTTTATTAAAATTTTATATTTAATATTAATATTTTATAAGTTTAATTGTTTTTATAGTTATTTACATGTTATATTCGATTTAATAAGAATTATTTTTTTAAAATAATATATTTAAAATAAAAAATATATTTTAAAAAATTAAAATTTTAAATAGATTGACCCATGAGCCAGCTTCACAGTTACGATTAAGCAGGACCAAAATTCTAAACCATTTAAAAGTAAACCTAAATGAATTCAACTCATTTTGGTCCAAGTCCGATCTAACCCGACCGCCCGTTTAAGAGCAACTCCAAGAGCCTCTTTACAATTTTCTCCACATATACAGAATTTTTCACATGTAAAGAGCTGTTTTTTAATATACACTCTAAGAGCCTCTCTATTTTTTAATCTCTATTTTTATTAAAATAATAATTTATTAATAATAATATTAATTGCACGAGAGAGAGGAAAGAGAGGAGAGGGGAGAGAGGAGAGAGGGAAAGTAGATAAAAAATAATAAAATATTATGTGAACAATGAATAATGACTATTCATTTGTGAAGAATCATTTTAGCGATTTGTAGATGTAGAGAGCTTAATGAAGAGGCCGTTTGGAGCTCATTTTTGACATTAAGCTCTCTATTTGTAGATAATAGAGAGTATCTTGGAGTTGTTTCTAACACGCCTTCGATGCATATATGTTGCATATGTACGCATGAAATGTTTTTTTAATGTGTTATGTGATATTATGGTATATATTATACTTTGGGACACTTCTGGACTCTTTTGGAAGGGTCGTGTTCACTTCTTTTTCATAATAAATCACGGAAAAAATTTAATTTCTTTGATATCCTTTCATTTGACGTGTTTTTTTTAATTATTAATATAACACCGCAAACTCTCACCTATTATAATTTTAACTTATTCTATTTTATTTTCTATCAGATGAGTTAGCCCGACAGGGGGTTGTAAAATATTTGCTTCCTAAATTAGAAATTTATTCACTCAATCAGAAAAATCCATACTATATATCGAAAATGTGTCTTCCTCTAATGGATGGTAGCTAGGACTATTATGCTTTAAAATACATCAAAAAAATTAATGTGTCCATATGTGTTAGCCAGAGAGACTGTTTATAAGCCCCTATGCTTTAACACGTAGTAGGTTAAATCTACATTCATTTCTATATGAGTTTATACCGGGCGATGAATATGTGCTTGTGATTATATTGTTGCATTGTACACTACAATTGCACATTTCTGCCAGCAAAAGGAAGCCAAAGACAAGTGAGAGTTTTAAGAGAAAATTAAAACAATGCCGTTTTAGTGGGTTAAACATATAATTTATTGAGTCTTCCAATAGAAAAATAATTGCTCGAATATTAATGCTTACTATAATACTATCTAATAGAAAAATAACCCATAAAATAATGGGGACTCCAGCCCCATCCCACCACTGCAACAACAGTACGTACCTTACATTTTGAGGGATAATACCCAGCTTCTTTCTAACGACATTATTCATAAAGGTATTAATATCAACGTCACCACCAGCTGCGAGTTCATTGGTACTTGAATCGAGAAGAAAGTTGTAGAAACTCTGCAAGGAACTCTTAATTAAATTACTTATTTATCCTACTATAGCTATACTTCTTATCAATATAGTTTTATCAACGAACACAAATGAATATTCTAACACTAGCATATATATTCATGTAAGCTTTATTTATTTTTGCCAATATCAGAATAATATTAGTGAATAATTGTTTTTATTTTTGTGAAGAATTGTTAATGAACCTATTCCGAAAATATTAATCATAAACATTATCTATTTCATTTAGAGTTTTACAGTGATGCGTACACCCGAAAATGAAGACCAGGATACTAATTACACTACAGTGACTCCGGAAGTATTAATTATTCATGTAACCAGTCCCCCCTTTTAATATTTTTCTATCATTTCTTAATGAAAATCTACGATTGTGGGTTTGTGCATGCATTGGCAATTTGGCATAGATAGACAGACATTGTGGGTTTTTTTTGCATTCGTAATGATGAAGACATACCACATTATTACTGCTAGCGGTTATCTCCGTTTCAAGTTCACCCCATGAGCGTGTTGCGTTGGTATATTGGCCGTCACGTAATTGGTCTCTAATCTTCAAAGCGATCCTGTTTTACCCATATATATATGGGTTTGTTCACAATTGGGAAACTAGTTAATTTGTTCACCAAATAATAAATAAAAAAGGTTGTTTGGTCAGCCAATCCTACCATAATTATCATAAGAATAATAATAAATAAATAAATAAAATGCATACCTGTTTGATCTTTCCATACAATTGTCATCGAGCCTGGACATGTGTCTTTAAGTAGAGACGCCCATGCGAACTGTCAGTTTTCATATGCCAAGTCACAAGAAATAATAATAATAATAAATAAATAAATAAATAAAATCAACTACTGTAAAGCGGAGGAAAATAGAAAATTACCACATGGTCTTCTGGGGAGATCCAACTGTTCCCCAATGCGATTCCTGTGTATAATATTTTCCTAATAAGCTAAAATAGCATATTTCAATTTTGTCTTTAAAATCTTCCATCCAATAAATTAAATTGGATGAAAATATATTTCCAAACCATATGAAATAAAAATAAGCATATTCCGCTAGATGTTTCGAATTTAAAATTTAAAAAAAAGAAAATCACGAACAGATGATATTAGTGGGGGTAAGAATGGTAATTTTGCCTTGCTCGTACCGTTTTGGACCGTTCCGATCCATCTTTTAAAAATAATTTTAAAGACGTGCAACAATTAGGCCACCTCTAAAACATTATTCTTAAAAAACTAAATATATATAGTACCTCCAAATGGAATCTTCAACTTGCCAGCCGCAATGGCGTCGGCGGCGGATAAGGCCAGCATGACGGCAAACTTACCGCCGTAGGACTCGGACACAACGTACAGTGGACTGGTCGTCGACAGAGTCCCGTTGCCGTCAGAAAGCGCCACCAACAGAGCCGTTAGATCATTCCCGGCCTCCAAATCAGACTTCACATAGTCCTCCTCGTCCTCCACGTAGCTGAATCCCGTCCCGACCGGGTTGTCCTTTTCGGATTTCGACCACACAGCACAACGCAAAATCAACCAACAACCGAAACAAACAACCAATGCAGTTTGCCAGTTTCCATGAAAACAAAAACAAAAACAAAAAAAAAAAAAAAACATCGAAACAACCAAACACCGCACGCATGAGTTTCCAACAAAACTGACTGACCACAAACAAGAGATCAGCCACAAGCAGCCAAGTGTAGTTGCGAGGCCTCAGTCGTGTGTCCAGCGGCCCAACCTCCTGGAAATTCCCAATCCCAACCCCAGAGGCTCCCTGGAATTAATGTGATTGCAATATTCATTATTTTAATTTTGGATATAATAATAATAATTATTATTATTATTATTATAACAATAATTTATTTATCCTACTTACTGGTCCACCCTGTAACCATAGAATGGTTGGCCATGGTTTGGATAAAGAATCAACCCTGTAAGGACTCTTGTAGTACCACCAGAACATGTGGGCTTCTGCGAAGTCAAATCTCAGATGTTAATATATATATATATATAGTTTGAAGTTAAATTACACGCGAGAAGGGAAAGGTATAAATAAAACAAATAAAAATATATATTTTTAATCGAATGATTAAATGTACAGTCAGATAATAAGGTGATGCAATATTAATCACGTGTGTTTTTTAAAAATACATTATCATTCAATTACTACATTACCAGTACAGCAGTACTCATAAAACAATAATGGACATATGTTTTGGTTCCTTCCGTCACTTACTGGGTCGGACTTCAACATATCCCCATGTTTCTGATCCGTCCGCTGTACCGGAGGAGACGTTGGCCGCTTCTCCTAGGAGCAGCAGTGAAGCGAAGCACAAAGCGGACATCCCAAGAAGATATCGAGACCCCATGTCTCTTTGATCCCTTCTCTTATTGAGATTAAGTAGATGATGGAATTTCACATCGAACGTGCACGTACCAAGGCTTGGGTGGGATAGGATGGGACATGGGACGATTTACATGTGTGTATATATATATATGACTATATAGGTCTGACATAATTTTTTATTTAAAAAGTAAAAAAACAGTTTAATTTTGTTATATTGGTACTGAGCTAGCTACAATCGGTATTGTGGTATTTTTGCATCTCTTGTTGACATGTATTTTTGGCACGTTTCGAATCATTGCTAGTTTCAATCGTGAGCATATGTCGGCGAGGTTTGAAGCATGTTAGGAAATTGTGTCCTATATCGGAAGAAAAGAAAAAGTCAAGGAGTTTATATGGTGAAGATGCCCAAAATATCATAACGTATTTTAAAGTCATGCGGGCCCGATATGGCGCACCAAAACTGATAATATTGTGATATGCGGATGGGATGCGCATTGGCCCAATCCTAATGGAACATGAGCTCGAGTGCATATGGTACAAACATTGCTTAAGCCTCAAGCGGTAGCATATCTTGTAGACATTGAGTCTACTTTCGAGCATCAAGCAGGCATCGATCATCTCTCTACTACCATATCTATGGGTTTATGGGTTTTGTCAACTTGTAATTTCTAACGAAAACTTCAACCACAGTCATAACTTTGTGCAAAATGGTCCGATTTGGGCCTATTTTATTTGATTCATGGGTATCGATGAAATTCAATGCCAAAAAAGCACACTCTTTTACCTCTAAATTCAAATTTTTAGCCATGTTTCTACCTCTTCTTTATCTAGATACATTGCTCGACGCTTCTCCCACTTTCTCTATCAATCTATCTCAGATATGATGCACCAGACGTTAAGTTTTAAGTAATTTACCACACTGACAATTATCACATTAGTCGATAACGTCTCCGAGGCGCAACACCAGTTGAAAATATCATTTTTCGTTAGAATTTGACATAATTTTATATTTAAAATGTAAAAGTTAATAAAACAGTTTAGTTGGTATACTTCTTATGCATTCTTGCGGTTAGTGCAGAGGATCAAGATCTTAGGGTAGCCTTTTTCTAATTTATGGAGATCGTGAAGGAAAGTCCTGCTGTTGGCCACTACATTCAACGTGATTTTCTCCTCTCTGCATCCACACCGCTTTTATTATGAATACCACCGTGAACATTCAAACAATAGGGTATATAGCTAGCCTTTTTTTTTATTACTTTGTAAAGATCAGGAATTAAGGAACGTCTAGTTCTTGCACGGTGGCCACTACTCCACACCTCTTTCTCCCCTACCAGTACCATAACGCACGTGCTATATATCAATAGCCAAAGCATATCAGAGACAGATCAAGCGGAAATCGAGCAAAAGGAAGCTTGACAGAAAATTTAATTTGTCCTTTCCACACCTCTTTCTCCCCTACCAATACAAAAGTATACGCTATCAAGCCAAAGCGTATCAGAAAGATCAAGCGGAAAATCGAGTGAAGGAAATCAAGTAAGCTGTCAGTTGGGATTATTATCGGACCATAACTAAAGAAAAATAATTTTTTATCAGATGAGTTGATTATATTTACAGTCAAATATTGTTAATGTGTTTTAATTTTATTTCATTGGCAGGTGATTGGTTTATGAAAATAAATTAAAATAACATTTACTATGCCGGCATCCGTCAATCGACTTTGGAAAGACAGAAGCTTGATCGTATTCCTAGGCACTTGGTTATTATAAATAATATATATACACACACTCATACTCATGAATAAGATATATATGTACAAGCACGTAGTAGTTACCAAAACCATGTCATTTTGATAAATAATCCTATTTATATGATAAAAAGTAAAATAAATTATAGAACTTTTCAAAATAATATAATTTTAAAATGCTACAACACGTAATTAGATCCAGTATAGTTATACATGTTATACAAATTATATGGGAGACTTAGCCTAGCCGTTAGATTATCAAAACGTAGAAAAGCACCAATTATCCCAATCAAGTACCTTGTTCCAATAAATAAATAAAAGAATATATTGAAAAATTGTTTAAAAAATCATTATGCCATTAAAAAATTAATTCCACTTCAATGTCGCTGTTACAATTCTTCCAAAGTTTATAGGTATGAAAAATTTTTAAAAAAAATATGTTTCGTTTCATCATCTTTATTATATTCTTCTTTGAGTTATGCAATATAAATTATAATATCTTCATACCAAATTGTAAAACTGTCTTTTGTTAAAGTTAATTCACATGAAATTTCAATATAGTTGACCATGTTTCCCAATAACCTTAACATTCTTGTCCTGCATGGCTTGCAATAATTTTTTAATGATTCGAGGATGATATTGTTTAGGATTGCTTTGCAGATTTTCATGGTATAGTTGTTCTTGCAGATGTAAACGCATCCAATTTGTGATTTGAATTTATATTCATCAGATAAATAACCTGCATATTCCATTAATGCAAATATTTATTTATTTTAGAGTAAAATAAACTCAAATAATAGTATCCTTTAAGTGACTCAAAATGCGCTTAACACCATTTCAATATCTTTGAGTTGGTATAGATTTATATTGTATAATGTGGTTTATTAAAAAATCTATATTAACTAGTGCAATTTCCAATTACATTGATATATGATACTTGAAGGTTAGTTAACTGTTTTCCATCTTTGGGTGAACAAAACGGATCCTTTATCATATTACGTGATTGAACAATCATAGGTGGTGTCATGTTTCTAAATTCCAAAAATTCCAAAGTTGGGTAAATGATTCTTCAGAGTTGTAACTAACACCTATAAAAACTACATAATGAATGCAGCAACTATTGCAAAGTTCAAATTCGTAATATCCAACTGAAACTAAATTTGCTTTGCCCAACCCGCATGGTAAATAATAAACCTTTAATAAAATTCAAAAAAAAAACTTAATTATATATGCATTTAAGTTCACTTTTGGGTAATCTTTAAATGTTAAATATTATCCAATGATACATATAATTACATACTTTAATAAACTATCATATTTAAGTCAATATTTATACTATTTTTATATATACAATTATATTAACTTAGCATATTATTTTTAAAAACTATAAATTCATATAAATTTACACAACTCATAAAAATAATACTAATTTTTTAAATAAAGCCATCCAACAAACACCCCATTTAATACTTTACTTGTATGGCACTGCATCTGTATTAAAGCCCGGAACTGGTCGGCTTGTAGTGTGTGTTACGTGAAAGAACTTTTTGGTGTGTGAACAGAAGTGGTCCCATTCAACGCCGCGCGTGAAACTTCTAAGTTTTAAAAAACATAACTCTTATACTTTAATTAATAGCATTTAAAAGCAATTAAAATTGCAATTCAAAGAATGAGCCGGCGTGCATAATATCCCACTATTGTACGTACCATCACAGGAACATTTGATACAAAAGAGAATTCATAACGTCACATGCGAGAAAGCATCAAGCATCGAATCGTTCCTTAAAAAGTATATTTAAAATACTATCTATTATCTGATAGATCGTTTATTGCAAATTGAAAACATACCTTGATTTATTAATATAATTACTTCGTTTTATGACAATTATCGATGGAAAGAACTATTGCCACACCTGTTGCGTTAATCCTACATATATATATATATATATATAAGATTATTAATTTAAAATAAATCCTTTAATTACATACGGTTTATTAATAATATATTTTTTTTAATTACATAAATTACTTTAAAAATTATTTAAAAATCAAATAATAATAACCTAATACTTTATTTTAATTATTCATTGTGGGACATAAAAATTAGTTTTAACTTACTTAAATTATTACAATATCAAAATCATGCAACTTGTATCATTGTTGGCATTGTTATTATTATTATTATTACTTTTGCTTAAAGTCAAGCTTGTTGGCTCGTATTATTATTATTATAATAATCAAGCTTATTGGCTTATATTTTTTTCGGATTAAATCTGTAAATTTTAATCCGTTTATATGCAATCGGAATTGATTGAGACTTGCAAGGTAATATTATTTTTTTAAGTTTTTTTTTGACTTTTTATTAATTTATTTTATTAAAATTTTATATTTAATATTAATATTTTATAAGTTTAATTGTTTTTATAGTTATTTACATGTTATATTCGATTTAATAAGAATTATTTTTTTAAAATAATATATTTAAAATAAAAAATATATTTTAAAAAATTAAAATTTTAAATAGACCGACCCATGAGCTATTACCCACGATTAAGCAGGACCAAAATTCTAAACCATTTAAAAGTAAACCTAAATGAATTCAACTCATTTTGGTCCAAGTCCGATCTAACCCGACCCGCCCGTTTAAGAGAACTCCAAGAGCCTCTTTACAATTTTCTCCACATATCCGTAATTTTTCACATGTAAAGAAATGTTTTTTAATATACACTCTAAGAGCCTCTCTATTTTTTAATCTCTATTTTTATTAAAATAATAATTTATTAATAATAATATTAATTGCACGAGAGAGAGGAAAGAGAGGAGAGGGGAGAGAGGAGAGAGGGAAAGTAGATAAAAAATAATAAAATATTATGTGAACAATGAATAATGACTATTCATTTGTGAAGAATCACCGTAGTGATTTTAGATGTAGAGAGCTTAATGAAGAGGCTGTTGGAGCTCATTTTTGACATTAAGCTCTCTATTTGTAGATAATAGAGAGTATCTTGGAGTTACTCTAACAGACCTTCGATGCATATATGTTGCATATGTACGCATGAAATGTTTTTTTTAATGTGTTATGTGATATTATGGTATATATTATACTTTGGGACACTTCTGGACTCTTTTGGAAGGGTCGTGTTCACTTCTTTTTCATAATAAATCACGGAAAAAATTTAATTTCTTTGATATCCTTTCATTTGACGTGTTTTTTTTAATTATTAATATAACACCGCAAACTCTCACCTATTATAATTTTAACTTATTCTATTTTATTTTCTATCAGATGAGTTAGCCCGACAGGGGTTGTAAAATATTTGCTTCCTAAATTAGAAATTTATTCACTCAATCAGAAAAATCCATACTATATATCGAAAATGTGTCTTCCCTCAGGAAAAAAAATTGTCCTGCCATTGGAAAAAAACGAATATATGACCCTACTGACCTTGTTCCACCCAACCCATATAAGCAGGATCCTTAATCATTGCTGTAATTAGAGATGATAATTTTATTCCACTCCTCTCCGCCCGCCTGATTCGAACTGCTCCAACCCGATTTGTCTACCCCGACATGCCATTGGGTTACGGTTGGGTTTTGCTCGATTCGCCCCAACTTGGTATTTTTAAACAAAGTTAAGTTAAAAAATCTTGCCCCAATCCGAAGTGCCCAAATTGGTAGGTCGAGGCAAGTGCGAGGCGACTTAAAAAGTTTCAGGTCAGACAATATCCGACCCCGATCCCACCTGTTGCCATGCCTAATTGTAATAGAAAAAACACTATAGATCAAAACTGTGTTGTTTTGTTATTTTTTTTACTCCAAAACTATGATACATTAATATGTATTATAGAGAAAACTTTATAATGACAACATAATTCGAACTATGCCACTGTTCTTGATTTCATGTATTGTCGCACTAGTAGCGATTTTTATTGAAATATTTTTTTTTCATATTTATAGAAAAAAGTTAAAAAGTCATAAAATCATCCTTGCAACAAATATTCTATATTTAACTTTTCTTATGAGATTTATACGGTGTTTCCCAATGTATTATGAATTACTATTCACTCATTATAATTATTAAATTACATATAAAAAATTTTCTCTACGTTATCTTTTTTTACGTTTTCCATAACATTCACCTTTATTTCATATTAAATTATAAAAAATATTATTAATAAAAAATTAATATAAAATATTAGTTTAATGATATATAAAGTGATTTAGTGAATTTATTATAATATATATTTATATAGAAAAGTAAAAAATAATTTAAATATATAAATTTTTTAAAAAATAATTTGGTGTATGCTGTTAATACTCTTAGTGTCATGTTGAGTACGTGACAAATTATAAATCCACATTTAATACAATAAAAAAACACCCAATTGGTAGATAGGGCCACACAATACTGGTCATTAATATAATGTTTTATAAGTATTATAATTCAATACGATCACCGCCACAACGCCCCATTATAACTTTTTGCCACCACCGGCATCCCATGGCGGTTGATGCATGGATATAGGGCTGTAAATGAACTAAATGTTTATTAATAAGCTCGCGTTCGGTTTGATAAAAGATCGTTTATATTCATTCGTTAGGGAATAATGTCGTTCGAGAACACCGTTATTATATTCATAAACATGTTCGCAAACATTCACAAACAAATGTTTACTAACGGTATTCATATATCATTTGTGTCCGTAAAAATTATTTATGAACGAAAAATTAATAAATCCATCAATATGTATATATAAAAGTTATTTTATTAAATATAAATGTATTTATATTAAATATAATTTAATAAGCATGTATGTTTATATTATTAGTAAATAAAAATATATATTTTTGTTTTATTTGTTTATTATTACTATTATTATAATATTTGCATGAACTACATATAGTAATTATTTAAACATATTAAATAAATATAACACAAACTAACGATTAATTAATTACACTTTTTTTATAAGTTTTCAACAGTGAATTTTTTTACAAATTTTTATAATTTTATAATTATGTTCATAAATATTTATAAACACATTCGTGAACGTGAATTGTTTATAAACAAGATAAGGTCGTCATTAACGCATCAAAGATTCAAAATCTGCTTCGCAGAAACAAAAACCATGCATTGTGATGACAGTCCCGCCATTTTTTTAAGTATTTTTTCAAAAATTCTATAATTCAATTATTTTTATATAAATACATATTATTTTTAATTTATGTTTTTATTAAAACAATATTATAATTCTTTTATTTATTAATAACTTTTTAATAATTTAATATAAAATAAAATAAAAAGTTACAGAAAAACATAAAAATAAAAAATATTTTTTTATATATAATTTAATAATTATATAAAATGAATACAAATCTTATAAATTCATATAAGAAATTTAAATATAAAATTTATATTATGCAAGTTATTTTTTGACTTTTTAATTTGTTTCTGTAAATAAATAGAAACCTCATGAAGTCTAAATTTATATTATGAAGTCTAAATAAATAGAAACCGTCTAAATTTTTAATTTATATTATGACTACTAAATTTATTACTAGTATTTTAGATTAATGCTACATGAAGTCTCATAACAGATTATTAAAAAAGGAAAGAAAGAAAAAATTTAGAGCCGCCTAATAGCGTAAAACATTTTTTGTTGTTCTAATAAGGAACCTCAAGCCGGTTTCATCAGTATTTTTTTTACTTTTATATTAATTTTTTACCAACCAAGAAGCTTGCCGTCAATCATCATGGATCTAAATCTAAGAAATGCATTATTAAGATAAGAAAAAACAAAGGCAAACAATTTATAAACATAGGATATACATAAGACCCCTGCTTAAATTACATATTTTTCTTCAATTGCGTTTGCAAAGTCGAAAGTGAATGATATTAGAGTTTTTTTTTTTTAAATTTTATGTAATATGCTGGGTTTGGGTTACCATGAGGACCGACAACCGAGGATATCTAAAAAAAATGATAATAAAATAGTTAAAATAAAACAAATAATCGTTACTGTATGGCCCATACAATCATGCTCTTTGTTCACTGTCCGATCCAGTTGACGTACAATTATCCGATCACATTCACCGGTCCGTCGTCGCCTCCGTTTTTATGGCACGACTGGGAGACTGCGTAACGGCTCCGACCATGTTCAATGCAGTGCAGGCCTGATCAACTGGCACCTGCACATGTCCACACCCCAATTTGATTAACCTCAACGTTTTCTTCTCTCCTCTCATGTACGTCTGGCCCAAACAAAGCGTTGCCAACTTTTTTTAATTTTTTGTTTTTTTTAGGAGATAAGTGACTTTATTTCTAAATAAAAAAAAATAAAAATCAGAGGGAGGTCTGATGGAGTAATAAAGTGGTGCATTTTCAGAATCATTGTTTTTATTTGGCCACACCCTTTGAATTTTAGAACGTCATACAAAGGTCCTGAAGATATCTCACATTTTTTAAAAAATAATAATAAATAAATATTGAAATTTTACTAACTAATAACTAATCTAACATGCTGCCCGCCTAGCCTGTAAAAGGGTTTCTGTTTAAATAAATTGTGCACATAGAAAGTACACCAAATCCATTTGGGTGTCATTAAAATACAATCATTTACTGCTATCATTTTATTTAATGAAAAAAAACTGCTTACATGCTATTACATATATATACATATATATGCAAGTATATATATATATATATAAAATCATGTTAAATTTTTATCGTGAAAATTTTAAATCTGAACTGTTAAATTAGTATTTAATTGTACAAATAAATTTTTTAAATTATAGTTAAGTGAATCACTATAAATAAATAAATATAAATATAAATTTTATTTATTTATTTTTAAAATTTTTTAGTTAAATTTATATAAAATTAATCACCAAATTACTGTAAAATTTTCTCATGACGAACCATACATAAATATCTAATATAATCATTAATTTTTAAAATAAATATGGATTAATATAAAAAATCACGTTTCACCATCCGTTATTATATATATGATGATGATTAATAATGATGGGACATGTAATCGCATATGCAGCATGCAAGTGCAGTGCCAGTGCTTGGTATAAAAGTGTGCAATGTATAATTGAAAACGGAGTGATGATACTCACAAAGTGGCCAGCATTGAGGATCCAATAGAATTTAAAGTTTTTGTGGGCCTTGGTGAACCCGGTCGTCACTTTGCTATTCTTGTCACAGTAAAGAGCAGTTCTATCCTTCACCAGAAAAGCTTTCAACCCTTCCCACCTGTCCTCAACTCAAATCAAATCAAGCGACGCAGTTTAATCAATTTTTGAAAAATAAAAATAAATACGTATATGAAAACTGAAATAAATAAATAAATAAATAAATAGGAGGGAAAGATAGAGACTTGAGTTTCTTAATCCATGCTTCAGTGCCCTTGGTGGCGCAAATAAGATCTACCTGGGAAAAAGATATTTACACATTTATCAAAAGCTGTAAATGAAATAATATCCAATAATATTTTAAAAATACTTACACATTTATATTTTTAAATTTAAATGAATAATTTAGATAAATTACTAATAGCCAATAATATGTCGCAGGTACGAAATGATATACTAATTCTAAACGACATAATTTTAGTGTTTTGGTTAGGGGTTCTACCCGCCATAACAAAGAGGATTTACCTATTATCGTATTCCGCCTCTCGCCAGGCGGGTAATAAAATTTTAAAACCGTATTTCGCCCCATGTGTAGGCGAGGCGGGGTATCCCGTCCTATGGCGGGATAAGCGGGGGAGGCTTCATCCGTCCGCATCCCGCTATCGGCTTTTATTGATTTATCTTTTAAGACAATCTTGATTTTAGATGCTCCACGGTTAGCGATAGAAAGAATTGAGTTCATCGGAGCGTAATCAACCTATTACCGCCCTCTCGTTCTCGCTAGGCGATGAGATTAAATTTTAATATTGGATCACCTTTCATATATAGGCGTGACACGATATATCGTTCTTTAATGTATCTAAAAATGAGGTTTGATTTGCCTGCATCCTGTTATCGCTTTTTATTGGATCTGTCTGTATCAATAATTTTAGCTTAAATCAAATTTCTATATCATTTTTAACTAAAAAATTATTAAAAATAATTTAATTTTATAATAATAAATATTATTTAAAATAATTATAAATAATAGTTAAATAAAAATATTTAAAATATTATAGAATTATAAATAAACATTATTAAAATTAAACAGGACGGGATGAGATACCCCGCTACCTATTACCGCTCCGTCCAGCCCTAGGGCGGGTGTCAAGTTTAAAAACCGCATCCCGCTCTTCGCTAGGCGGATAACCCGCTTCGCATAGCGGAGCTTGAGCCGATAGCCGGGCGATAACGACGGCGGATATCCATTACCCACCCTTAGGTTTGGTAACATATATATTAATAGTAAAACGTTATTTTAGTCGGTACTATTCGGACAACATACAAACATTAAAATTGCTCATGTATATAGATGAAAAAAACCTATTATGTCAACAGGCTTCGTGGGTGGGTATTGTACCAAACGCTTGCATTAAAATGCATTAGAGTGATTTCATCCGCATGGACGTATTGTGTCCATTACGAGGCATCCTTCTGACAAGTAAAATTATAACTGTAAGAATAAAAAATTAAAATTGATATTTTATTAAATTATTATATAATAAATTAAATAAAATAACAATTAAATAAAAATTATAGTTGAAAATATAAATTAACTAATTAAAAACGTAAAATATAAAAGTATAATCGAGATTCACCCTGATTTTATTAAAATTATAATTTTGTTACCAATTTTACTTGAAATGGTTGATGAAATCTTAAAATCGCACTATTACAAAATAGGTTTTCTTTTCCGAAATTGTATACTCGTAGAGTTTTACTATAATGACAATCTTTTAATTTGAGTCATTTAATATAAATGCAAAGGACTAAATTATATTTTCATTTAATTATATCAATATTACAAAAAAAATGAAAGCATAGCATATCTAATGATTCTGCGAGATATTCTTCTACCAAAACACACTTTTTTCACCCTTTCTCTCTTTCTCTCTATATATAGCACCAAAGTGTGCAAGAATGCATATGGCACTTGTCACGCCTTGGAATACCATCACTACACTCTATTTTGTATTTATTTTTAATGGAATAATACTTTTTTATTTTAATTTAAAATTTTTATACCTTTTCTCATTTTTATTTTCTTCATTGAGCTCAAAAAAAATATAACAAGATATAGTAAATGAATAGGTATTTTTCAAAAATAAATAACTATTGTAACATTTTTCAAATATGTAAAACGTGAGATGAAAAGTTTGTTACAATGTCCTTCTGAAATTTTGATTTTTATTTATGGAGGTATAGATTTCTCTTACTTACTCGGTATATTTTACACACACATATGTAAATATAATCTATTGATTAGATTAAATTAAATTAAACTAAATCAGGTGAAATTCATCTTACTTGCCCATTGTACACTGTGACGTTTACTCCAATCTGTAAGAGCTTATCTACCTGCAACCCACATGCACAAATAAATTCAAGATTTAAAAAACGAACGAAGAAAAAAACCAAAAGCTCAACCATTTCTCACTAAAAATATCAAAAATATAGGTACAGACGTTATTAAGTATTATAATAATGAACAGTATTGATGGTCCCACTCGTTGGTTTTTTTTTTTTTTTGTGTTTTGTTTTGGGCCAAGAAATGATAGGAGGCCTTAGCTGATTTGCTGCTCACCTCTTTGATAACTGGTTTCATAAACGCTTCAGACAACGCCTCAAATACTGCATTGGCCTGTCCTCCCCAGCTGCAAAATAACAATAACAATAATAATAAAGAAATTATATTTATCTACATATGATTATATTGATAAATCGGTTTGTGAAAAATAAATTAATAAATAAGTCAAAAGCATCTCCAACAAATAATATATATTTTATTTTTACATATGGAGAATTTTTTATTTGTAAAGAGTATTTTTTTTTCTCTTAATTTCAATGATACTTTTTATTTTTTATTTTATTTTTATTAAAAATAATAATTTTTATTATTTTTCTAATATAATAAATTTTCATTTGAAGAAATTGAAGTGAGAAAATAAAAATAAAATAAAATAATATATCAAGAATAAATAGTAACTCTTTAAAAATGAGAATCACTATAGAATTTATTAAAACTTATTTTTGACATTTGACTTTCTATTTGATAATAAATGAAGGGCATTGTAGGTAATAATTTTGACTTTCACTTAAAATTGTCCTGTAAAAATTTATTCACAAAATGGAGGGCATTTTAAATTATACGTTTTAAAATTGATAATTGCGTGAGCAGATAAATTTTTTAAAAAGCTACCCAAAATTAAAGTGCATTATTTTTAGCTGCTACACGATGAAGCGAGGGTAGTACTACTATGGCTTCAACGAATATTCTCTTTTCATATAAATAAATAAATAAATAAATAAATAAACGAACAAACAACGCCGTAAAAACACTTACCTCACATTTTGAGGGATAATCCCCAGCTTCTTTCTAACGGGGCCGTTCATAAAGGCGTCAATATCGACGTCACCGCCCGCTGCGACGCTCGCGGCGGTGGTGTATCTCCCCAACAACCCCAACCCCTTCTTCGCTGTTTTATGGGATTCGATCTCATCGCTGCTAGAATCCAGAAGAAGGTTGTAGAAATCCTGCGGTGCGGGGAAGTGATGAAGTACTAGCTATATTATTATTATTATTATTATTATTATTATTATTATTATTATTATTATTATAACTTTTGGATTTATTATTATTTTTAAATGAAGAATTGAAAATGCAAGGTGTGTGGTTGGTTGTGGCTTTGTGGGGTTCGTCATCAATAATCAATATTCATTGACGTAGACGACATACCACGCCATTGCTGCTGGTGGATATCTCACTTTCGAGGTCACTCCATGATTGTGTGGCGTTGGCATATTGGCCTCCACGTATTTGGTGTCCGATCTTCCAAGCGATCCTGTTTTTTTCAACCATGGGTTTGTTCAAAATTGGCAGAATTAATATATAGTTTAATTGCCCACCATATAATTTCTTTTTTTGAATTTATGTTTTTTTTTTATGGTTAAAGAGTTTCAAAGTACAAAAATGCACACCTGTTTGATCTTTTCACACCATTGTCATCGAGCCTTGACATATCTTTAAGTAGAGACGCCCATGAGAACTGTCAGTTTTCACATGCAAAGTCACAACTGGGAAATAATAATAATTAAATTAATAAAATCAATTATTACTGGTGGTAAAAGGAGGAAAATAAAAAATTATTACCACATAGTCTTTTGGGGAGATCCAGCTGTCCCCCAATGCGATTCCTGTGAGGAATATTTTTCTAATTAGCTAAAATAGCATATTTCAATTGCTTTTTAAAAAATCTTCCGATCCAATGAATTAAATTGGATAACTAAAAAAGATAATAAATAATTAATTAAAATTAAATATATAATTTTTTTTAAATATAGAAATAACAAATTAAATGTAAAAGATTTTTAAAAAATATATGAGGTGGAATATATAAAGATAAGTCTAACAATTAAATTACATTAAATATAGTACCTCCAAATGGAATCTTCAACTTGCCAGCCGCAATGGCGTCGACGGCGGATAAGGCCAGCATGACGGCATACTTACCGCCGTAGGACTCGGCCACAACGTACAGTGGACTGGTCCTCGACAGAGTCCCGTTGCCGTCAGAAAGCGCCACCAACAAAGCCGTCAGATCCTTCCCGGCCTCCAAATCAGACTTCACATAGTCCTCCTTGTCCTCCACGTAGCTGAATCCCGTCCCGACCGGGTTGTCCTTTTCGGATTCCGACCAGACAGCACAACGCAAAATCAACCAACAACCGAAACAAACAACCAATATGAATGCAGTTGGCCAGTTTTCATCATGAAAAAAAAAACAACAACCAAAACATCGTACGCAGTTTAGTTTCCGAGAAAACTGACTGACCACAAACAAGAGATCAGCCACAAGCAGCCAAGTGGAGTTACGAGGCATCATTCGTGTGTCCAGCGGCCCAACCTCCTGGAAATTCCCAATCCCAATCCCAGAGGCTCCCTGGAATATTCATGATTTTAATTTTCGATCTGAGAATAATAATAATAATAATTAATGACAATAATTTATTTAGTCTACTTACTGGTCCACCCTGTAACCATAGAATGGTTGGCCATGGTTTGGATGAAGAATCAACCCTGTGAGGACTCTTGTAGTGCCACCAGAACATGTGGGTTTCTGCGATGTCACATCTCAGATGTTAATATATGGTTTAAATTAAGTTTACTTACACCCGAGAAGGGGAAGGGCGGAAGGGCGGAAGGGATAAGTAACAAAACAATAATATATGGACAACATATATATGTTTTGGTTGGTTCCGTCACCGTCACTTACTGGGTCTGACTTCAACGTATCCCCATGTTTCTGATCCGTCCTCCGTACCGGAGGAGACGTTGGCCGCCGTTAATTTTCCATGGAGCAGTGAAGCGAAGCACAAAACGGATGTCACAAGAAGATATGGAGACCCCATATGTACGTATGTTGTCTCTTCGATCCGTTCTCTTATTGAGATTTAAGTAGATGAAGGATCGGAGTTTCACATGCACCGCGTAGGAAGCGGCCGGTGGTGGTGGGATGGTACGATTTATATATACCTTTTCGCTTTGGTATGTATTGTGATTGTGATACCAGACCAGACCGACCAATCATGATTGTTTGACAGCACACCCAAGCGTTTTTTATGCAACAACAGTGGAACACATACAAATTTCGGTCCAAGTACACACGACACGAGTTTCCTGTTCCCGTTAGGGGGTCTTCAACGGGCCTGACTCGCTAGGCCTAATCCTAAACGCTTTAGGTTCAATTTTAGATGTGTCAAAGTTACGAGGTCTGGCCTGACTAGCTTGCGGGTCGGACCAATTCTAGTTTGCTTAAAATTTTTATTTTTTAATAATAAATTACTGGATTGATACTAATTGTATTTTATTCGATTAAAAATATTTATTTATTTATTTATTTTTTAAAAAAAATAAATCCCTAAATCGTTTTCCATGATTTACGCTCCCATAGCAAGTATGTAATTGTTGGATGATGCCCCGGGACCGGGAGACTGGAATGAATTTCTTTTGTTCGAGGTTTAAAAAATTAATGCTGAATTGAAGTTGTCATATTCTTCGGCTATTTTTGTTTTATAATTTCTGTTATTCGAACGCGCAACAAATGTTTCTGCACATTTTATGCTCTTTCTGTTTTGATAAGTTGCATAAATAAGAGTATTGATTAATAATAAAATTTAATGTACTGAACTAATCCCCTGCATTAAATACTCATATCATCTTCCTGTCCAAAACACAAAAGCCTACAACCAACGCGTTGAAATATAACATCACCACCAATTAAAGTAACATGCATCAATCCTAGTTTGTTTCGACATATAACAAGAAAAATGAGTTATTGAGATGGATGTAGAATTGTCATAAAAGTAATGTTGTTTCGGTCCCAAATCTGTATTTGGGATGATTTTAAATCATTATATAACTATCTCAATTGCTAATGTTCTAAATGAAATTTTTTAGACTAAAAAATATCTTTGTCTTTTTTTTTTTGCGATAATTCCTGTCATCCTAACATTAATTCAGCTTAAAATATTTGAGACGGTTTTTTTTCTGTCCTAAATTGTTAGCAATTTACTTTCTGTTTCAAAATAAATTTAATTTATAACCAATTTTGTGACAATTTTTATTTGTCCCTAAATACCATTTGAAACATTTATTTATCTCGTCTCTAATAACTTTATTTTCTATATGAGACTTAATGATAGATTATTTCTTGTCCCTATATACTTTTAAGAATGTTTTAAATTTTATTCAAAAACATTATATCCATATATAAAATAAAATTCGCCAAACCATATATTCATATAAAATAAAATTTACAATATAACATAAAATTGATATAAAACAATGTATTAGTTAAATGTTATACATTTATTCATTCAATACATGACTATAATGCCTGAAAAGTAGGGAAATACTCCTATGATGAGCCATAACAATCATTGGTTTGACAAATCATTAACCACAACCATCAAAATTATAATAAAGGGTGCCCTCAACTTTGACAAATGAAGACAAAAAAGGGCACCTATCTGACATTAGTAATGCGAATATGCTCCTATCATGAGGGCAAAGAATGTATCACGATAGGTTCTTCGAGGGTAATTTTCAATGTCTCCACAATGCTTCTAATAGATATTATCACTTGGGGGGGGGGGGTTTTTGGTGGTTTTTGGGGTTGGGGGGGGGTGGGGGGGGTTTTGGGGTGGGGGGGGGGGGGGGGGGGGGGGGGGGGGGGGGGGGGGGGGGGGGTGTTTTTTATTTTTTTTTTTTTTTTTTTTTTTTTTTTTTTTTTGGGTGTTTTTTTTTTTTTTTTTTTTTTTTCGTGGTTGTGGATTTTTTTTTTTTTTTTTTTTTTTTTTTTTTTTTTGGTTTTTTGTGTTTTATTATTGGTTTTTTTTTTGGGGGGGGGGGGGGGGGGGGGGTTTTTTTTTTTTGCATTTTTTGTTTTTTTTTGTGGGGGGGGGGTTTTTCTTCCCGGGCCCCCCCCCCCCTCTTCAACAATTGTGTGTTTGAGGTAACAACTCCACTAGTTATGTTAGTCTGCTTGCTAGTCCAAACATGCCTACAGAAGGGCTTGCTCTCATATCTCCCCACTAAAACACAATCCTCACACTTAGACAGGATAACTCATATGCGGATACTCAATTCCAAGGCACTGTCGAGCCTACAAATTACATAGAGCTTATATATATATATATACATATATATATATATGCAGTTAAAATAATTTTTTTTAAAAGTTATAATATCTAAGCTGGCACCAACCAAACCCCAAATAGTAAAAATCTCTCACACACACACATATATATATATGATTTAGAGAAAGCTTTTTGGCCCTTAACAGCAACAAAATTATATTCAGAATAATTAACAAAATTCAATTTTAAGCATCAATTTACATATATCAATCTTTCACATAATTATATTCAGAATAATTATTAAAACTTTAATTTTAAAAAATATCTTCTTTAAACTCTAACGGATTTAAATAAATTACAATGAATATGAACACAAATACATACATACACTATATATATATATATGAGCAGATTATCATATGCTTTCAACCCGGGTGCCATGACAATCAATATATAAACCAATCAATGAAAACAACTCAAAATCATTAAAATATGTACATAGAAACCTGCCCAGCTATGTCCACTAGTTCAATTCCGATTAAAACAGCATTAATGATATTTGAGCACACAGAAAATGACCCAGAACTTTCAAAACCCGATATGGGCCTAGGCCTTTCAAATGCGTTGGAGTAAAAATGGTCCTTACAATACCCTGCATGTGAGAATTACTTTGATCAGTGTCTGTCATCATGAGCAATTATCAACACAACCTGAAAACCATCTTTTTTTTTTTAATAATAATTCATTTATTTCATTATAATTCTTCTTAGATGGGAATAAACCAATCCTTTTAAGATTCCTGCTTCTTGCGGTGCTTTAGCAGCTCAATGGTATGGTTGACAAAAAGTACATCTTATTTGTGAAACCGTGAACAATTTTTATACCCAATGAATCTCAAACAATCAAACGAAAACGAGTTATACACAGGAAAATAATTTTAAAACGTTGCCCAGGAAACATAACTCCAAAAATCAAGAGCCAGTGATTCATATATGAGAAAACAAAAAAAAAAAAAAGAGAAACAAACCAAATGCAAGGTTATGCAAGCATAAGGAACCAAGGGTCAACCCAAAATTGCTCCAGATCAAGGACGAAGCCCGATGAAGGAGGTGGACCTTGCGTGCGTCACTACAAGAAAAACAAACTATCCCAGCGTTTGTTTTGGTGGCGTCCATTCGAAACGCCGGTGTTTCAAAATCTGTGCCGGCGCTCTATCCCTTAAACGCCGGTATAGAGTTTCATTTTTTGCCAGCCTTCGAGAAAACGCCTATGCCAACGCATAATCGATCTGCAGTCTACCACCACACCGCTCTCTCTCCCAGTCCTAGCTCTACCTGATATTTGGTGCCACCGATCTACGGCCTCTACGACTTCATCCGCCGCCGATCTGTGGTCTCTTCCGACAAGATCGTAAGTATTAAAGTTCATTTGTCTCTCTGTTTTTTGTTAACGCATGGTTATTAATTTCTCATTTTTTGCTTCCACCCGGCTGTCCGAACAACCTACCCCGATGGCATTTAATTTTTTTGGATGTTGTCGCAAGAAGCACAATCAAGTGTGTGTCTATATATATATATATATTGCATATACCTTCAAAACAAGATTTTAGCAGCATTTTTATATATATAAATATAATATGAACCGCTTTACTATCTGTGCAAATTGCTTGGATGATCACAAGCATGAGAAGATAGGAGTTGGTTGTTTCCATAATTAAGGAATGCACATTAAATCCTTTTGGGACTGTAAATTTGTTTTTGATTTACGCCCATAAAGTGTCTCCCTTGCTACAACCGAGATCCTATTATATGTGCTTCCATATACAACAAAACATATACTCATTAATGTGGACGACTATCCATTAGGTGGTCTTTGGGTTTTTCTCCCTATTTAGGCTTGAAAAAAATGCAGGGACCAAGTGGGATATGCCTTTCTTGGACAGTATTTGTTTCCCCTTTCCTTGGTTGGAATTAGTCTCCTCTTAACTGGATAGTATATGGCTGTCCATGCCTATGTTGCAGCAGACCCACTTTTTAGCACGTTCCTTGCTGCTTACACAGGGCCTGTTCCTCTGATTCTCGATACAACTCTCTTAAAATAGGTATGGTTTGTATGGGACAGTCTGTTGCTGCACCAGTGTGTTGCAGCAGGAGGGGAGAAAGGATGGAGTTGCGGGAGTAAGATGTGGTGAGAAGCTGTGATTGGGCAGAGAAAGAGTGATGTTGCTGGTGCGCAGCAAGCCAGCAGTGTGATGAATTTTGATGGTGGACTATGATGGGCAGTGCAGGATGTTACTGGTGCGCAGCAAGTCACCAAAGGAATTGGTTTTGATGGGCTATTAGTCTCTTCTTGATAACCACCTTCTTGGCCTTCGTTATGCAGTACTTCATTCTGTTTTGGCTATGCAGTGTTTTTTTTTCTTTCACACTGTATCACCCTGCATTTATTCTGCTGCCCTCTCCTCTCTTGTCTCTGTCTATCTTTGCTTGGGCTGACTGGATAATTGCTGTAACGGTAAATGCTAGGGAAAACTGTTTAAACACCAAAAACTGCAAGAGGATTAAGGAACCAACGGGAAGCTCTGATCTGATATTGTTTCTGGTTGACTAGATTATTACTGTAAGACCATAAAAGTGGTTGTAACATCAAATATCTACATGCACGTTATTGAGGAATCATCAACTTCTGTCCTGGCCTGATGTTTAGGGTTGACTGGAGTTGGTGTAACGCTAGAAAAATGGTTGTAACATCAAATACCAGGGAATTAAGGACGCAGGGAATTGATGGCATTTTATTTAGACTGATTGGGTAGTTGCAATAATGTGAGGGTTTTTTTTTTGTTGTGGTTGTGTTGTTAAATGGTTGTAGGGCCTATTGAAAAAGGGGGATATAAAAGAGGGCTTGGTGCATAAAAAAGGGTGAGCTGCGTAGGAAAAAAAAAGAGGAAGGTTCCCGCATAAACAAAAAGGGAGAGAAAACAAATAAAATCGTACTGCATCAGAAAAAATGGGATATATTGCGTGTGAAAAAAAAAAGAGATATTGTGTAAAAAAGAAGAAGAGAAGCATGGAGAAGATATGGCTGCATACTGAAAAAAAAACAAATAAAAGGAGAAGAAGGGGTACTACATAAACAGAAAAAAAAGACGATAGATTGTTACATGTTGAAATAAAACAGTACATATAGCCGAGATAAAGATGCTGTCAGATTAGGCAGTAGTTTTTTTTTTCCCTTTATTTGTTTTCCATGTACTGCAGTTTTTTGCCTATTTAAGCATGAAATTTTTTCTTCTGTTTAAGTTTTTGTCCTTCATATAAACAAAACATTGTTGTATCATTATGCTAATGTGTTTACGGTGAGAAGTTTGACAGTTTGGTTAAGAAGAATTGATATCTTAGTGCTGTCAATAAGGTACACGTGCAAAAGCTATTAAGTTTTGTACTTCTCAGTATAGTTATTCAATTTATCATTTGTAATTATATTTATTGTATGCAATCTTATAAGGATCTTAGTAATTTCGTTCTGTATTTTCTGTTGGAATCCTCTGATTAAATGATTGATTAAATTGCTATGAACAATATTCATTGATTTTTCTATAAATGGCATTGATTGTGATCTTTAATTTATTGTTATTCCATTACTTGTAGAGAGTGCTGAAGAAAATATTGCACAACATGAAGCAGAGAGGGCTGAAAAAAAAAAAACAAAGAGATGGCAGAAGAACGAAAAGAGATTTTGGCCCACTTTGAATGATGGAACAATTTTTCCCTTAAAGTGGTAAGTTCAAATAGTTTTTTTTTTCTTGCAAAACTTATTGTATGAAATTTTGAATGTATTCTTATGTACATAATCTTGATCTGGGCCCAAGGAATGAGGATGAGGTTTTTCTGTATATACAAATAAAATCATCATGGGCAAGGATGAAGGGAATGAGTGACTTTTTTTTTTCTTTTCAATCATTTGATGGTTATTTTATTTTAGATATTTTAGGCTTTTCCGGGCTTGTTTGATGGGTATTTTTCGCATTGTATAGATATAATATTGTATATATTTTGATTAGCTGAACTAAATATATTAGTGTTATCAATTTAATGAAATGCAAATAATTTTTCATGACGTTTTTTCCCGATAATATATAAAAGCGTTGTGTTTTTTTAAATTATATATCAGCATTTTTTGGTACTGAAATTTTGAAGCCATCATCCGAAAGACTATCTATTCTAGCATATTATTTACGCCGGCACAAAATGTAGGTCTATGCTAGTGTTTTCTAAGCGCTGGCATAAATGTTTTCTATGCTGGCATTTCTTGAATGCCGGTATACGGCCGAACTTAGGTGATAGGGTCTGTCCTATGCCGGCAAAACATATATCTATCACGACGCTTCTATGTCAGAATTCACCCAAAGTGCAAGGAATGGTCGATGCCGGTGTTTTTGTTTACTATGCTGGCGTTTTATGAACATCGTTTAAAAGCTGATATTCTGTAGTGGCGTTAATGTAGGGAGGAGAGGAAACGAGAAAGGATGGGGGAATGCAAATTTAATTAATGCGTTCATTTGGGATGAATTTTTTTATTTGAATTTTTAACTTACTAGGAAATTTGAAATTAAATTTTTGATTATTTTGGGACTGTTGCTAAGTTTAGAAATTTTAGAAAATTTTGGGACGGTGAAATTTGTTGTTAATTTGGGACAAATAGCCATCTCTCTAATTTAGTGTCAATTGTTCTTATTTTTTGTATTGTCGGACAAAATCAACACACACATATATATCCAATGACGTCTTATGAAAATTCTATGATTTTTTTTATATAATAGATTTTGATATCGTATAATCTCCTTTATTTTTTGAACAGAGTAAGTTAACATGTGACAATTATGAAAATTTCTAATATATCATCCCAATTACCATCTTTTTTTAATACCTTACATTCGAACTTTTTCACTTTACATCCAGGTATTTGCCCGTTGCCGTTGCGCTTCCACCAAAGGCTTCCCAAGCAATTCTAGAGCACTAATAGCAGCTTCTCAATAAGTTTTCTTAAAATTACTTTTTGCTTTTCTATCCAAATATACATTACAATAGATTTCTTAAATTACCCTTTATGTCATTAAAATAATATTTTATACTATTTATTTTATTTAATAATAGTTTTTTTATAATTTAATATCAAATAAAAGTTAATGTTATAAGAAACGTGAAGGAGAGAAGTGAGAGAAATTTTTTAGATATAATTTAATAATTATATAGGAGGAGTAAAATCCATCATGCATTAGACATAGAGAAAGTTAAATATAGGACATCTGTTGTGGGAATGATTTTATGATTTTAAATTTTTTCCCTAAATATAAGAAAACGGACCCATATAGAAAATCTGTTACTAGTGTTCTAACACAATGTGAGATACTGATATCCAATATTTTTGCGCAACAAAAGAAGTTGTAGTAATTAATGGCCTGATAATGTTTTTTTTTCTTGCTACTGCCGCAATGGAAGAAAATTGAGAGAATTTGAATTACTCCCAAAGAGATTGATAGTTATGATCGATGTATTATTTTTAAAAATATAATTATTTTTTAAAATTATTAGTCTGAAAAATTTAAAAATATTTATAAATAATAAAAAATTATCTGAATTTATAATTTTTTAAATAATTTTGTTTTAAAAATAATAAAAAATCTAAAAAGGGTGCCATTGCCTTACACACAGTTAACAAAAATATCAACACCTAAAACCACATATCTGCCACAAGGGTATAAGTCCCTGTAAACATTCTCAGCGACGCACACCCATATTATGTACGCCGTCGGCCAAACGTAAAAACCAGGTGTGTTTTCCTTGTCTCTCGCCCCTTTAAATTCATACCCGGCACTTTTAAGGGTATCAAACATGTATTATATATCCGTTTTTACAATTTACATAACTTTTTAAAATTATAGTTATCAAACATTCACTCTCTCTTATTTTCACATTAACTTTTTTATTGTATAATTAAAAATAATTTATTTTAAAAGCATAATATTATCAATCAATAATAAATTTATATTTTTATACTAAAATATTATTATTATTATTATGTTGGTGTTAAATATATATAATAATTATTTAAGCATATTAAATAAAAAGTGGCTAAGTGGTTAAGTTATTGTAATCTTTAAGACAAGTCAAAAGTTCAAGTCGTCCATGAAATTTTAAAAATCTTACAATATTGATTTAGGCTGTTTAATTTATTGTATTACTAACTAACAAATATTTAAGTATTCATTTCTTAGTTTAAGTCAAGTTTCAAATCATCCAAACTCTAATAAGATAGAGCATGTTTAGTTGAATTGTTTTTTATTTTTATTTTCAAAAAGTAATTGCTGTTTTTAAGTATAAAAATTTAAAACTGAAAATAATAAAAAAAATTATTTTCAATTGGCTGATTAGAATCTACAAAAAAAAAAATTATATGGAACTCTGGTATTGTATTATACTGATTTTCTTCAAAAAATTCATTTGAAAATGTTGGAAATGTAAATGTGCATTTATTTCAACTTTTTTCTTGATGCAGAAATCTTAAATATTTCACTTTATAATCTAATACACATTGATATTCTGCCACTAGTAAGGTATGTAGACTAACAATAATGATACAATGCAAATATTCTACTATTATAGTAAGAAACTTACATGGTAAAGTAAGTCTAAATTGTTACAATGCCTTTTAAATTCCTAATATATGACGAGGCCAAAACATACAATATGGTGACCTGAACTAACACTTCGTCTTGCCTGAACTAACACTTCGAGTTTCCTACGTTTACATCCCCTTATTTACTGTTATACGTATTCTTGATAAATTTCCTTTTTCCCCTGTTATCCTTCGTGTGCCTTTCGGTTAGTCACGTACGCTAAATGCTACTTACATATATTTAACCATAATCTCGCAATTGCTATCATTATATCAGCTGTAATAATATGTAAACGAAGTATTCCATGATGCAGAAATCTCAGTACAAGCGATTCTCAAGGATTCCTGCCAACAACATTCATCCATGGCCAATTCGTGGGGTCTGTTCATTCGGTGGGTGCCAATTCCTTCGAATCCCTCCCACCCACCTCCAAGATTCCGACCCAGACCGAACAGCATTAACCCCAACAACGGTGCCGTTTTCTGGGAGACCAACATATGGACTCCTCCATCTCCGACTACCTCAAGCGTCGGCATATATAGCGCACAACGGCCGCACCGCTGTTTCTCTTTTCTGGCATAGAGGAGTGGGGTCCGATACTCTCGGTGGCGGCCGACTACGATGATGGAGGAGGCGTGTGGACGGTGGGTTTTAACGTCAAAGGGCTGTCGAGGGAACTGCTTCCTCCCGCCGGCGGACCTGAGGCAGGAGGGCGTATGTGTGCGTGACGTATGTGCATGATAGCGTAGCAACTGCGCAGATTACGCTGCAGTTCAATATAGTGCATAAATATAGCGCTTCATTTCCCACTTTTTATGTTATATATATAACGTTTTAGTGTTGGAGATGCTAGTTGGTGATATGGGATATATATTTTTTGGGCAGATGAAGAAAACCTGGACCTTTTTAAGTTTCCGATGGATGTGAAAATAAAAGTAAAGATGAGACATACATTTCAGTCGTACGTTCATTCTAATTCTTATTGGGGATATATATATATGATGAGGCATTACTGCAGATTGCTAAGTCCCATATTTATTTATTTTATTTTATTTTAAAACGGTACACTAGTATATGTAGCCGGCACGAGATTGTTGCCTTTCTACATGGAAGCTGCGGGAGACTGTGTGATGGCACCAGCCATAGCCAATGATGCACAGGGTTGGTCAGATGGTACCTGCAAATTCACAGAAAACACAAGATCAGGGGATTAAGGCCTAATTAACCGTTCCTGCCGGCCATATATATGATAGACAACTTTTCACTTACATAATGGCCTGCTCCGAGAATCCAATAGAAATTTAGGTTCTGGTGAGACTTGCTGTATCCGACAGTAGCTTTGTCACCGCCACAGTGCATTGGTGTCCTGTCCTTGGCTCTAAATGCTTCCAGTCCTCCCCATCTGTGCTCAACAAATAATAATATATAATATGTTACCTTCCCCTCAAAACAAATAATGAAAAATATGTAAATTAATTAAGATGATGACTAAGTGATTTTATACACACAAACATATAATATATATATATATATTATTCATATAATATTAATTACCTTCTCCTCAGTGCATTGGGATTTTATACACACGTATATATATATATATATGATGAAACTTGCTCGAATCAACAGGATCCGTTGCGTAACGTGGGATTCAAAAATGATTTTAATAAATTATAATAAATATTCCAACGATATTGATTGTGTCACGGAGCCTGTTGTCCAACATGTTTCTTTCACCCGTCTCTCTACGTATAATTATACATATGAATGTGAGAATGAAATTACTTGAGCTTTCGGAGCCATGTATCCGTGCCGATGAATGCACAAACGACGTCGTACTGTATCATATAAACAGCCAAATGCAGTGAATCATGATACTCCCATTAATATGTTTTCATAAATTGTAAAATATTTAAACAAAAAAGAAGATAAATATACCATAAATTAAAATAAAAATAAAAAAAATCTTACTTGGCCACTGAAAATGGTGACGTTGACACCTTTAGCCAACAACTCATCAACTTCAGCAATCCTTGG